>NC_069458.1:10513366-10543962 GCF_026875155.1 Cherax quadricarinatus | reverse complement strand
TAGCAAACCTTGTGAGATCATATATAAACTGTGAGAATCCATTGTATAAACTCGTGAATGCATATTTAAACTATAGTCCCCATATAAACATCCTGTGATTCATATACAAACATGAGCTCATATAATAAAGTGTAATGACATATATAAAACTGTGACAGGGTCATATATAAACTTGTGATTTGACATATATAAACTGTGATGTTCACCATATATAAACTGTAGATTTTCATATATAAACAGTGGATCATATATAAAACTGTTAGGTTCATAAATAAATTGTGAGATGATATATAAACTGTGGATGTTCATATATAAAACCTGTGAGTCCCCATATGTAAAACTATTGAATCATATATAAACTGTGAAGTCATATATAAACTGTGACGTTCATATATAAACTGTGAGATTCATAACATAAACCTGTGATAACATATATTAAACTATGTGATGTCATAATAAAAACACTGACTACCCTGTGATGTCCCCCCCACTATATAAACTGTGAGAACAATATAAAACTGTTAGGATCCTTTATATAACTCTGATGACATATTAATAAACTGGCAATGTCATATATAAACTGCAATTTCACATATATAAAACTGTAATGTTTTTATATATAAACGTGAGGATCTATATAAACTGGTAAGATCATACCTTTAAACTGTGATGTTCACATATAAACTGTGAGTCCATATATAAACCTGTGAGATCAATATACAATTGTTAGTCATAGTATAAAACTCTGATGTCAAATAAAAAACCTAGCAAAATGTCCAATATAAAACAGTGAGACATATTTAAACCCGTAAAGAATCCATAATATAAACTTGTGATGACATAATATATACTGTGAGATCATATATTAAACTGTAAGAGTCAATATATAAAACCTGTGGGGATGACATATATTAATTAAAATGATTTATAACCTGAGAAAGTTCCACATTAATAAACTAGAACCCATCTATATATAAACTGTTGAATCCATATAAAACTGTGAAGGTCATAAATAACCTGTGAAGTCCATATATAAACTATGAGGATGCCATTATATAAACTGTGAGAATTTCAAATTATAAACTGTAGGTCATATAATAAAAACTTTGAAGTCCCATTTATAAAACTGTGAAGTTTTTCATATATAAAACAATGATGCCATAAATAAACTGTGGAGATCATATATAAACTGTGAGTCATATATAAACCCAAAAAGTCATATATAAGCTGATGACGGTCATATAATAACTGTGAGTACATATATAAACTGTGAGTCCATATATAAACTGTAAAGAATCCATATAAACACCTGTGAGGTCCAAATATAAACTGTGATTGTCATATAAAAATAAACTGTGAGTCAAATAAAACAGTGGGTCAAAATAAGCTAAGACAACATAATTTTATACATTTAAATTATAATGACCCCCCTCAAGTTTAAACATGTGGTACGATACATAGTTTTATATATGAGCCCAAGGTTTATATATGCCTCACAGTCCTATACATGACCTCTGAGTTTATAGTATGACGCCCTACAGTTTATGACCTTCACGTCTCACTGACCACTTAAAATATTTACGTCACAAAGGATTTTTTTTTTACCGCTAATTCCCTGAGAGAAGTAGAACCATTACATAAAAGTAAATGAGCAGTGTCAGGTAACGTCAGGGGTAATGTAGAGACATCCAATTTGAAGATGAGAGGGTATGACCAGGAAAAGTTCATGTTCCAATTCACCCTCGGGGTCCTCTGCTTAGACCAAGATCCATACATGCCCTATGTTTTTGGAGAGAATAAAACTCTATTTTTCCTTGTTACAATAGACAATGACCGTCCCCCCTAGTCCATGCTTTCTTCACCAACTGCTCAAATCCATCGCTCCTCATGATATGACCCTCGTGTTTACTATTGTAACACACATTTGCACTGTTTAGATAAGTATATTTATAACTTGCTTGTTATTTTTTTCTGTTATTGCAAGAGGCAGACACCTCTTCTTTGGAGCCCGTCTCTGCAGACACAGACTGGCACAACACTCCTTTCCAGGCCTGATATACTTTTATATTATCCATGACACACACAGTAGAAAGAGGGTAGCCAATGCTTCTTTCTTAGACTACCTCCTATTTCAAGTCCTTTATTTTTCCTCGTGTGCTCCCTTTGCCAAGTGTTACTTTTTCCTTTTCATTTGCATCCGGGTTTGAAGATGCAGAAACAAAATCTATTTTGAGGGGAACACTCTGAACGCAATCACTAAGAAAAGCACTTAGTACTTGGCCATGTTTTGTTTAATGTGGTCCATAAGCACATTGGTGTTCTCCACTAGATTGCAATCAACATGGATACCATAGGTACCACATCCATAAAAGATCTTTCCAAAGAAGAGGACCCTACAACTCTTCCAGTCAGTTTATAGTGGTCAACAAAGATAAAGAAATGCAGCCCCAGCATGGACAATCCAAAACAATATCTGCATGAACACCACATAGGGTCAATCTGATGCACTTGATTATCACATAAGGATTATCACATACTGATTATCATCCATAAGTATTAACATCATAATGATTATCATCATAATGATTATTCATCATAAGTCCCATCGATAACAGCATTTTAGCATCATATCTGAAGTTTTAGTGTGATTATACTAGAGCCAGGAAGCATCTTTAAGTTAAAATACGAAATGTAAATGAAAAGCAGAAATGAATATACCTCCATTACTTTTGCTTTTATTCTCGTCTACTCTCCCTGCCCACTTCCATATTTTTACCTATTGTCCCCCTTATGGGTGGGATTCAATTAAGAGCGTAAATTTTTAAACACACTGTTTAACGGTTAATGTTAATATGTGTCCCTTCCAGCTAATATTCCCCAGTAATGGAATAACATACAAATGATAAGTGGCGGTTTAAAGATCAATGAAAGTATAAAGAAATAGCTAATTTCTTGCAATCTCCTGACATTTAATTTTTAAACAAAGATGACATAATCATCTTTGTGAGAACACTTAAAAAAGGAACGAAGATAAACACATAAAAAATTAGAATGTAACAAAGAAAATGAAGAGTGGATAGGTAACTGCCTGATATACTTGGTAGTAAACAAAATTATCTTTTTTTGCCCTCACTAAGATATTTTAAGTAAAACAAATAAATATCGTCCAATGTTTTTTTTTTTAAAAACAAAAAAAAGAATGATAATTTTACTTATCAATATATTGCCAAGGAAAGTATGCGCATAATACACTAAACAATATGAAGTATACATGTAATGTTTGCAATAATATAATATCATATATATAATTATATATATATATATATTTATATATTATAAATAAATAATATATTATATATATTATATATATATATATATATATATAATATATATAAAGATATATATAATAGTTATTTTTTATTTATTATCCACACTGGCCGATTTCCCACCCAAGGCAGGGTGGCCACGAAAAAAGAAAAAACTTTCCCCGCCATCATTTGCTCCATCACTGTCTTGCCAGAAGGGTGGCTTTTATCACTACAGTTTTTTAACTTGTCAACATTAAACACCCCGTCCCCTTCAGAGTGCAGACACTGTACTTCCATCTCCAGACTCAAAGTCCCCGGCCCTGCCCGTTTTTCCCCTGAACCCTTTCCATAATAGTTACTTTTGCTTCACACTCCCAAACAGCAACGTCCAAGGTATTTAAAAACACATTTTTCCTCCATTCCTACTCCTATCAAAACACGCTCATGGGCATTGCACCCTTTGGAATTCCAAGCCCCTCCGCACACAAAACCTCCTTTTCCCCCTCCCTCCACCTTTCTAGGCCCGACCCCTACCGTCCGCCTCCTTCCACCTACAGACTGATTACACCACTTGACAGTCAGTTCGGCAATCTCGCACGATCCGTCCTAACTTCCCAAACTACTGAATTCTCTAGCATATTATATTCACAACACCACATTGCCCTCAGCACCATGACATCCTGGCCACTGCCTTCCAAGCCTTCTTCCTCCCGCCTGCACCAACATTCATCACCCCTATGCTTTCACACCACCCGTATAAGAGCGTTGGTTTAAAACTATATCTCTCAACATATTCCGCCTCTTTTGCCTCCAAGAAAAGTATCTTTGTCTCCACATCTCCTATGCATTCCGCTCACCTTTCCCCTCATCATCTAATGAATTCACCTCATCTTACATAGATCCGATACCGCCTGACCACGTCCACTCCCAAATATCTAATAATTCCCAACCTCCTCCATACTCCCTCTCACTCATCTGAATATCGCAATCTTTTATTCATCTCTAATCCTTTTTGTTAATCACTAAACCTTACTCTTATCCTTGTATTTCTCTTTTATTTTTTCTTCTTTTACGTCCCCTAGTTATACCCAAAATTTCATCCACCAACCTCCTTGCAACTATCCCTTCAGAATTTCCCAAGGAGCACAGAGCGTCATCAGCAAAGAGCAACTGTGACCAAACTCCCCAACTTTTAACTGTGTGATTTTTTAATCTTTAACTCCAACGCCCCTCTTGCATGTCCCTACTTATTACACTCCATCCTATAATAAATTAAACATCCACGTGACATTACACCAATCAGTCCCCTGTAGCTCTATTTAATTTTGCTGCGTTTAAATTGGGAATTTTTTGTGCAGGAGATTTAAAAAAGCCCGTGTGAGGTTGAGTTTTTCCATCAGAGCTGCCCCTCCTGGTAGTTTATTACTGCAACAATAATTAATTTTCTATATTTCCCTCCATTGTAGTGCCTTAAGTTGCAACATCCCCAGGAGCAAGAATGTTGGAGCCAGAAGTCCTTGGAAAGATTTTTTTCCAAAACCATGGGTCAATTTTTTTATAGCCTGTTCCTGGAAATTCGTGATGTTTTTGCATCCGGAGCCCGTTGTAACTACCACAAGGACTAGGGTTTTGGTTTCTCGTGAACTTTTACTGCTAAAAACTTCCACTAACAATCATTTTGGGAGCAATAAGCAAGTTCCTGTGCCAAACCAGTGACCTCAGCAATTGTACAGGCCCCCAACCCCCCCCTTTTTTGCCCTGTTCCCTCTAGGGAGAGTCTGTCACATCTGTATAGGTTTGTTAAACCTGGGATCATATTTCGGTTGTCCAAGTGGATCCTTTATGTTGTCCTCAGTGAAATGTAGCCGCGTATCATGCCCTTTGCCTCTGCAAGCATCCATTGATGAAAGGTATTTTGTTTGTTTGTTGCTGGCTTTAGGAAACCCCCTGTATTATTTGCAAAAAAAGAAATGTTTTATCGGACTGGTGGTATTGATTGGTACTGGGGGGGACTTTTTTTTTTTTTTACGGCATTAGTAAACTTGTTATTCTGTTTTGTTATGGGAGTGGAGGCCATCGACTTTGGTTTCCACTCCATGATGACTGGATTTTTTGTGAACGATTTCTGCCATTTCCCTGCCGTTTTTTTTTTTCCCTTCCTGGCACTAATAAAACCCTCTCCCCCCTTGAGTGGGCTGTGTCCTACCCTGAGGGTAACACTGTTTTTCAGGTGGGGGAAAAAGCTTACAGGAAGGGAGTTTTGCATTTTTCATGTTGTCATATGGGATGGGCATTTTTTCTAGTGTGGTCCCATAAGTTTGCACGTCCACATCTTGTTTTCCCAGAAATTTTCTCCCAAGCCAGCATAGATTAACCAAGTGGGCAAAGTATGTGCCACAGCTTGGTATTCCCCGTTTGCCCTTTGGGTTTTTTCCTGTGACTGTATTTCCTGTTTGGTGCAATGTTTTCCCCCTGTCTTAACTTATCCCTATCCCCCTAGCAAAACCAACATGGGGAGCTGCCCCACCCATTTTTTTGTTTTTTGGTAATATATCCCTTCACTATTGCTAGTTGGAGACCTCTTTGTTTGCTAATTTTTTTCCCTGTGCTGTAATTTCCTAGTTTGCCAATATTGTTTTACACTTTATCTTGACTACACAGTGTTTTCCCTACTAATGGCACCGTCCCCTATGAGGTCCCCCCCTATTTTTCATATGTATTCCCTTTCCTGCCCCCCCCCACCCCCCCGTATTAATTCCCGACTCCCTGAGCCAAAAATTCCTCCACCTTTTCACCATTTACTGTCTCCCCAGGACAAAGCATCTCCAGCTTCTACCATTACTGTCCCCTCCCATGACAGCACCCTCACCACTTCACCATTACTGTCTCCCCAGGCGCAGCGACTGTCAGCCCCTACATTTTTACTGACTACCATACTTTCCCATCACCAGCCTTTACAGATTCTGACTACATGGCCAGATAATCCAAGTGGCCAGTACCATTCACCCAGACTTTTTTCATGTTTTTTCCCATCTGTTGTAGATAGCTTCCAGGTTTTTCTATGAAGCAGCTTTGAATTGTTTTGTCCCCCTCTTTTTAATAGCCCTTGTGATTATAAGTCCACAGATATATTTCTCATTTTTTGGCATACCCCAAAAACACTTCCTTGTATTAAATACTGCTTGTAGCAAGTTTTTCTTTGGATATCTGCCACAAGGGGCGTGACACAAAATTTCCACAAAATGACAATTTAGTCCATTGGAAGCCCGTGTTGTGTTGCGGAATTTTATCCAGTTCCGGTTTGCCCCAGTGGGACTGGTTTGTGTTTCCTTTGGAGGAGCTTGGGGGTCCTACTGGAGGAAGCTGGTAAGGGTTTCCCACCGGAACGTGCTTCTGAAACCTGGGGTCCCCCTTGAGCTCCTACCATAAAAGCAGGTAAAGCAACATGCGTTGCTTTTGCGTCAACAACCTATACCTCCCCAGCCGTACTGGAGGAGGTTTGCCTGATCCCATTGCCTTGATCCCTCCTAGTGACAGGTTCAGTGCCTTTCTAAGGTTGACCTCAGGTGGCGTCCCATATTCGTCAAATGTTGAGGTTTGTCCTCAAAGCGGGTGCACACCTAGGAAGTGGAGGGGTCCCTTGGAATATGTAGGCACCTTTGTGAAGGAGATACAGAGCCATCATGGCATCAAGATTGCTGTATTCTCTCCTCAATTCTCGATTCAGGTTCATTCAATTTGTCCCCTTGAAACAATGTGTCGAGATGGCCTTGTGACCCAAGCTGGTGCCTTCCCAAGAGGGTACTGTTGTACCGGGTGGTAGTGGAGACCTTCTGGGAGAATCTTACCATCAGCTTTTGATTTAATTTTCCCGGTTTGCTTGTGGATTGATTTCACACTTGGAGGGATTTGGAGGATGATCCCAAGTCCCCTTTCCTCGCCTGTGTTTTTTTTTTCACCTTTTTGTAGTCCCCCCTACCAGGTGACTCTTCATACCTCCCAGAGTTGCCAGCATCCAGTAGAAAGTAATGTTTTAGCTCCGCTGTGTAGGCCTGGAAAAAGTTTTAGTTTTCTCTGACTGCCAAGCAGAAGAGAAGTCTGGAGCCAAGTGATCACCCTGCTGAACATCCCTTCTGAGAAAGAGAATTTCATGTTTCTCAAACAAAAGAATTGAGGGTTTTTTGCTGTCCGCTGAAATTTGAACGAAAAAAGACTGGGAAGGATCCCGATAACAGCCTGCCAAGTACAAGCCATTCTCTCTTTACCAATTAAAGGCCATTTCTAAAATCAAGTTTTGACTATGGCACCTTGTCCTTCTGGTAGGTCCCTGAGGAGGCCTGCCGCTTGAGCTGCAGCTCCAATTGCCTTGGGGACCCCCCAAAGCCCATTGGTGTGCCTGGAGTAAACCTGGCAAAGCATCTAGGCGAATGTTTCTTATTGCTGCTTTGGCAACCGAGACGCCGAGAATGTTTCCAACCGCCAAATGG
This sequence comes from Cherax quadricarinatus, assembly GCF_026875155.1. NCBI lineage: Eukaryota > Metazoa > Arthropoda > Malacostraca > Decapoda > Parastacidae > Cherax > Cherax quadricarinatus. The sequence continues at coordinate 10,536,167 of NC_069458.1, read as the reverse complement.
GTTTCCTGATTTCCCCCATCCTTCTTCTTTCAAGGCACACATGTGAGGCTTCAAAAAAGAAAAGGTTTTAATTTCTTCTGGGATATCGCCAGCACAGGCCAGTTGTTTGACGAAAAGTTTGTTAACATCTGTGAGAAGAAGTGATTGCAGAAGCACCGAGTACTGGGATTTACCATCTTCCTTGAGGTGCTTGAGGTCGAAATTCCCGTGTAAACCTCCTGCAGAGCCTGCAGGAAATGACACAATCCGCCTTTATAGACTACCGATCTCAGGCAAATTACTTGTTTCAGTGATTGGGGTTGCTTCCACTCAGGGGGATGTTGTGAATGGCTATGGCTAGTCCCCCTGGTGGAGGCCTTGTCCACTTATGGCATGGCTGGTGGTCTCACTTGCGGGGCTAACATGTTTGTGTCGTCACTTGTAATATATCTTATTGCTCCCAACTGTGTAACCTTCTTCATTTTTTTGCTAACCCTGTGCCGCAAATTTTCTACGTTTTCAGTGGACTTTTCCTTGGTCTAACCTTTTTGTGATTCCTGCGATGATGGGCCAGCGGGACACAATTTTTTCCTTTTTTCTTGGTAGTTGCGGGCAACTGCGCCCTTGATACTGACGGTGGTTAGCATTTGCCCCCGTCTCTCAACTGCAAACAGACATTGCCGGAACAGGAGCAGGTTGCGCCATGCTTGGAACTGAGTGTCCATAAGGTCGGAATTCCTAATTTGTGGAACCCACTCACCTGCCTGTGAAGAAGTCTGGAATTTTTCCCTGCCCTGCATAATGGGCAGCTGCTTTAGGGATGTGGGACATAGGGTACTGTTTAGCAGTGGAAGTTTGAATGCCAACAGTAGGTTATCACTAGTGAGGAGGTGTCGCATTTGGAATTGTTCCCGCCCCAAGCTGCCTGTGGAGGACCTGTGGGCGTGCCCTCTCTTGGGGGCATATGTTTATGATCTGGCAACACTCCATTTGGAGCACGAATGCCGACCCATGCCCCTGTTTTGCGTGCTCGAAACCCTCCACATACCTGAAACATGTGCCTCTTCTATTCATTGTTGGGTGCACTGTTTTTCCCTTGGCTTGTGTGGCCTGGCTGGCCTTTCATCAACTGCCATACCCTCTAAACCTGTTGTTGGTAAAGCGCCAGCGGCTGAGGAAAATGGCGCAAATGGCACATACTCAGCAATGGTTCATTGTTGGTGGTAGTGGGAGGGCGAGGGGTTCCTCCCCCCCATTGGGTGTTGGGGCGGTGGAGGAAAGGGAGGAAGTGGGAAGATGTGTGAGGCCGGCGTAGGCACCACGTCCCTCCCCAGGTACAAGTCCCTCTATTCAACACAAAAGCCCTGTCACCTGTTATACTAAAATCTATCGCCCACTATGCCTGTGCAACCTGGATTTTACATAACCCCACTAGCTCTGTGCACAGCCCCCCACTATAAACGACACGCCCCGCTATACACTACACGTGGTCTTATCGTAACCAATGGCTCAATAGACTACGCAATATACACTGTAACACTATACACCACGGTGAACAAACACTCCATTGTTTGTAAACACAGCACAATTGGTTGTATGCGGCGCCTGCGCCCTGTTTTGGGGAAGGGGAGACACAGTCTATACCCCCAACAACATCCGCCTCCACCTCCTTCCTCCCATTAGGCCCCCTTATCCCACCGACAGACCTCACCCTACCCCATGGTGACCCGTTTATGTTTTCCTTCACTGAAATACACAAACACACACTATCTTGATTTCCTGAAGGAAAGGCCGAAACGCAAAGAGTCTTTACCTGGCATCCTTTTCCAACACAGAGACAGCAAATATTCCACACAACTCAGCCTTGTATATAATATATATATATATAAATATATAAAAATTATATAATATATATATATATATATATAATAATATATAGTTATATATACATATATATCATATATATATAATATACATATATATATATAAATAAATAAATAATATATAATAAATATATTATATATATTATATATTATTATATATATAACTATATATTTTTTAGGATGGGGTCCCCACCTCTTGGTGATAAAATTGTTGGGAACCCAATAGCCTCGGAGAACGAATAAAAAAGAGCCTTCAAGGACGAAAATTTTTGGGGATTTCTTCCTGAAGCCATTTTTTGAATATTCACTTCCCCTACCACCCCATCATTTTTAATTAATATAAATTTTTTTTACTCAATACATGAATATTTTTTATTACCAATAATATGGTATCGAGAAGATTTAAGAGATACATGTTTGATATAAAGTGTGCATATAAGGACATGTTTAAATTACGTGTGTAACACCGATTTATAAGCGAGAATAATAATCCTCATCCCATCAACCTCAGAGCTGGGCACGTGTTAGCCCAAAAATACAACACTTAGCCGCTGGAAACCAGAAAACAAGCTGCCCCCTGGGAGCCCCTAGTTTTTACCCTGATAGAGTCCCCTTAATTTCCCAGCTCCTTCAGGAATTTAGATGCACTCTTATCTCCCCCAGAGCCAAGGTCTCTGAGCTATTGGAACAAACCATATAAAAGATGGGCAAGTTTTTTCCTCGCATATTTTTCTAGACTTTTTGGAACTCCTGAAGCTGCAGCTTCCCCTCCTTCCTCCCTGGATAAATTGGAGATAGGTATACACCAATGTAGATGCACAGGTAATAAGTCCCCACACCACCTGCTCCCATCGTCCAGGCTTGAAGGGTGAAAACCATCCTGGAACGCTTTCTGGCTCCATCAGATTCAGCCATAGTTTGGGGTGGGCTTTCCATACTGCTGGCAATTCATTGATGCCTGTATTGAGGCCCTCCTCTTGAATAAAGTTTATTAACCTCCCTCATGTCCTTGCAATCTCTTTCTCTCAGGATTTACGGCACCCAAAGAAACCAATGGCTTACCCGAAATCGTCTCTGCCTTTTACCACAGCCACAAATACACCTGTGGTTGGGTCGAAGGCGTGTAGCCAAGGCAAGGAGTTGGAACAAGCCCCCCCAACAGAAAGTCACCCCCAGCAATGAGGGGCTCTCACGACTGCCTGGAGGTCGGGCTCCTATCCTTCCTGACACACTCCAGAAGCATGTTTGAGGCTAATATTTTTCCACTGTGGAACCATCCCAGTGCATTGTTTATAGTTGTTGGGGGAAAGCAGATCCACCTTGATTTACAGAGCCCATTAGAATCAATCCCAGATCATTTTCTCAAGTCAATGAATTTTTGGTCCTGGAACTCCGAATCTTGCCCCTAAGATGTTTTCAGGAGAATCGTCTGCTACAAGCTCTTCTAATGCCAATACACGAAGGACAGAAAAGCAGGTAAAAACAGCAATCCAGGGAGGGATGACTTTATGCGACACCAATGCCTCCTAGTCAGAACAGGAAGTGTACTCCGGTTTCCACCTGCCGCCTCTTCTGAGAAAGGGGTTTTATACTTTCCGTAAAAAACTCTCTGCCTCGAAATACTGTCATATTTCGTGCAGTATAGGGTTAATCATTGAAGTGGCACATCTTAGAAATAGTCCAACCTGGGCAACCTCAAGTCACTTTTGTGAGAAGGTAACAAGGCCATCGTGGGTGTCCCCAGAATGCCTATTCGTTGTTTCATTCTCCTTAACCTCCAATTTCCTTCCCTGAGACTTGTTGTCAAGGCAATTGCTTTCCGCAAGGTGCTCCTAAGCAAAAGACAATATTTGTGGGCAATGACTGCTTTGCACCTTGTAAGTTTATGATCTCACTGCACTTTATCAACTTGCTGAACTGACTGAGATGATTTCACATTTGGGATGATGTTCAGATGGAGACCCATTTCTGTCCCCCAGTGGTCCCATTTGCCTGTGTAAGGGTTCCATGTAGGAGGGACCCTCCTTGTACCCTGCAGTGGGGGTCTTCATCTAGGAACCAGATGTTTTAACTCCACCTGGTCCAGTCCTGACTGTGATTTCCCAAACTGCTATACAGAAGAGAAATGGTGGCCAAAAGGATCTCACCTTGTTGGGATTACCCCTCCGATGATGTGATTTTTCATCCTACTCCAAAGAGAAGCATTGATTCCTTGCTATACCCAGCTGAAACAAAAAGAAAAGACCAGGGGAAATGTTCTTGTAACTGCTGCTAATAACCACGTCTCATTTTCAGGAGAGTCAGAACAGTCATTTCTTGAATCAAATTTACCACTGCAATTTGTCCTCAGGACGGTTGTTGACATACTCCCCTTGTTTTTTGGCATGAACCGCCTGCTTCAAACTTCCCGTTTGGGAGACCCCAAAGCCATGCTGGTTGTTGGTTTGAAGCATCAAGGCTTGTCTGTTGCACGATACTTTCGGACCCAGCAGCCTTGGATACGAGGCCGCCGTAACCGTGTGCAGTCCTTCAATTGGCCGAATTTCCTCCATCTTTCTTTTAAAGTGCACAAAGTGTTGCACCAAAAAAAGAAAGGTCCTAAATTTCATCAGGAATCAGACCAAGCCAAGGGAATATGTTTGACGAACCTTGTATCTCTGAAAGTATTAGTTCTCTGGCCAATTTCCCCAATAACTGGATTAACCATTTCCCCTTTAAATCTGTCGGCCTTATTCCATGTAACCCCCCAGCAGAGCCAGATGGTAACGACATTACTGCTTTGTAATGTCCTGAGCTTTTTCCAACAAATCAATGATTCCATAGTGGGGACAGATTTTGTTATTGTGGAACTGTTTGGTGCCACTTGTTTCCCCCTGCAGGGATGCTTTCCTCTAAGTGCTACAGCCGCGTCAGCAATCCCTGGGAGCAACCTGTATCTCGCTGAGTAATTGATTCCTGAATGCCCACACTGTGATGCCCCTTTCAAAATTTCTTGCTCACCTGGAACCTGACTTTTTTCAGCTGCAAGTAGAGTGGAGGAGTTGGGTCTCCTAGCCTCTCCTTTTTTTGTGTTGAACGGGAAGGCAAATGAAAGGTATTATCAAACGCTAGGAAAATCTCTTTTAGGATTATTATAAGTTAATCATTGTGGAAGCCTTTCCCCTTCTTTTCGACACAGCTACTGCAGACCCATTGCCAAAAAAGTAGCAAGTTGTGCCATGGCCTTGAAAAGGCCTGTGGAAGCATTTTTAATAGTGGAAACCATTCCGTTTTTTACTATTTTTCAGGAGTCACTGTTAAGTTCCCCAGCTGCGTGTGACAGGTCCTTGCCTTGGAAATATGTTTGTGAGTGTCCCCCGTACCCTGTTGCTTTCAATTGCTTCCAAAGATTGTCCTGATGAGAATGAAAAATTCTGTTGAAGGTGGGTTTCAAGGTGCCCTGAGGTGGCCTCGGTATCATCAACCTTTCCACAGAAGACAATTTTCTAACCAGGGAGCCAACTACCGTGTTGGCGGAGGAAATCCAATTAGAGATGAGACCAACGAAGCTGTCAAGCATGAACCCGAACACTTGCCTCTCCTAGTATTGCCATCGTGCCATGTTCCCCCGGCTGCTTGGCTTCCCTCCTGGTTTGGCATCCATCTGCTAGACTAGACAAATAGGAAGTTGGAATATGACATGGCTTTATGGATGGAGTAATGGTGCGTGGAAGGTCTAGTGGAAACTATGAACCTTGGTGGCCTGGGGGTAGTGGTGAGGGGCTGGGGAGGGGAAGCGGAATAACTTCCCATGGGAATTAGTGGGGGAGGCGCAGGTTTGTTGAGTGGGGGGTTTATCCCGGGAAACAACGCAAATATTAAATATTTTGTAGTTTATTGATTTACCGTTTGGTTTTGAGCACGTTGAGTTCGCCCCTCCCCATCACACAGCCATCAGTAAGAGCGCAACTTAGAGCTGTTGAAAGTGTTTTATCCTGAACAAGGGTACGAGCCTGCTTGCCTGGTCCACGCTTAAACAAGATATCAGCTAGTTGTCATACTAACCAAGCTAAGAGGCTGCTGAACTGTCCTTCACACTGGACCAGCTAAAGCTCCTGACCTCACACTGGACAATTCTAAGGCTACTGACTGACTCACACTGACATGCCTAAGCTGCTGAATGGATTCACAATGGACCCCAATGTTAATACAGATGGCCGTAGTCATCACTGAAAAACCGAGCTAAAGTGTATATCTGTGTAAACACCTGGAACCCGAGCTAAGATTAGTTCACAGTGGTCACCTGGAACCAACCTAGAGAGTAGTTTATCTGGTGTTCACACTGACCCAGCAAGGAGTAGTTTCACTGTGTACCCACACTGGACCAAGCCTAAGAGTAGTTTCTCTGTTGTCCCACACTGGAACCAAGCTAAGAGTAGCTCACCTGTGTCCACACTGGACCCAAGCTAATAGTAGTTTTACTGTGTCCACATGGACCCAAGCTAATAGAGTAGTTTATTGTCCACTGGACCAAGCTAAGAGTAGTTCACTGTGTCACACAGAGACCAAGCCTTAAGAGTAAAGTCTTTAACTGTGTCACTTTGGACCAAGCAAAGAGCTAGTTTTTTTTCACTGTTCACACTGGACAATGCTAATCAGTAGTTTTTTCCGTGTCACACTGGACAAGCAAAGAGTATTTTTACTGTGTCACCCAGAGTTTGGGACGCGGAGCTTAAGAGTAAGTGTTTTCCTGGTGTCAAACACTGGGACCCAAGCTAAGACTAGTTTCACGTTCCCCCACACTGGACCAGCTAAGAGTAGTTTTTCACTGTGTCCCCCGTGGACCAAGCTAAGAGTAAGTTTCACTGTGTCCCACATGGACCGAGCTAAGATAGTATTACTGTGTTTGCGACATTGGACCAAGCTAAGAGTATTTAAGCTGTTAACAATGGAACAAAGCTAAAGTAGGTTTTCACTGTGTCGCACACTGGAACCGAGCTAAGCAAGTAGTTCACTGTTTTCACACTGGACCAAGCCTAAGAGTAGTTTACTGTGGTCCCACATACCTGACCCAAGCTAAGAGAGTTTCACTTTTGTCACACTGGACCCAAGGCTAAGAGTAGTTTTCAACTGTGTCCCCTCACTCTGGACCAAGCTAAGAGTAGTTTTTTTTCCCTGTGTTCCACACTAGGAATCCGAGCTTAAGAGTAGTTTTTTACCAGTGTCCCCCACACTGGACAAGAAATAAGAGGTAGATTCACTGTGTCACTCGTGGACCCAAGCTAAGAGTAGTTTTACTGTCCACATAGTGACCGAGCTAAGAGTAAATTTTCAACTGTGTCACACTTGGACCAAGCCTAAGAAGTAGTTCACCCGATCTGTCACACTAGGAAACCCAAACCTAAACGAGTAGTTCACTGGTCCCCCCGCCACACTGACCAAAAGCAAGAGTAGCTCACATGTGTCACACTGTGACCAAGGCAAAGAGTAGTTTATACTGTGGTTCCACACTGGACCAAGCTAAGAGTAGTTCACTCCACTGTGTCCACACCTTGAACAAGACTTAAGAGTATTTCACTGGTGTCCACACGGACCAGGCCTAAGAGTAGTACAACTGTGTCACACTGACCAACTAATGGTATTCCACTGTTCACACTGGACCAAGCTAAGATTAGTTCAACTGTGTCCACACCTGGACCAAACAAAGACAGTAGTTCACTTGTGTCCCCACACTGGGCCAAGTTAAGAGTAGTTTCCACTGTTCCCACTTGGGGCCAAGCTAAGAGTAGTTTACTGTGTACACACAGGACCGGAGCTAAGAGGTAGTTTTTTTTTTCACCTGTGTCACACGGACCAAAGCTAAAGATAGTTCACTGTGTCACACTTGGACCACAAGCTAAGAGGTAGTTCATTGTGTCACTCTAGACCAAGTTAGAGTAGTTAACTACTGTGTCACGCTGACCAAGCAAAGAGTAGTTCTTTGTGGTCCACTCTGGAAACCAAGCCTAAGAGTATTTTAACTGTGTCACACTGGACCAAGCTAAGAGTAGTTCCACTGTATCACACTGGAACAAAGCTAAGAGATAGTTTACAGTGGTCCCACACTGACACAAGCCTAAGAAGTAGCGCTTCAACTGTTCACACTGGACAAGCTTGAAAACCCGCCTACTTGAGAAACATCCCATGCTAGATCAAATGATACATGCTGAAACATCATGCCTAGAACAGACTAACAGATCTTACTGACGTTTCCATAATGTATGTACTATGCTACAGCTTCTGACTTTTTGTCATGCTGAACCAGGTAAGACTGTAGACATTGTAACAAGTTTTTACCTTACAGACGCTCGAGCTATTTAGTGAAATTAAATTTCTCAAGTCATATGTAAGTCTGTGAATTAAAGTAAACTGAGAGATCAACATATACACTGTGAGGTTCCCATGTAGTAATAACTGTTTTTGATTCCATTATATAAACCCTTATTGTCAACATTTAATGGTAGTCATATATAAACAGAGGGTCATAGTATACACTGTACAGGGTCCCATATATAAAACCTGTGTTTGTCATATATAAAACCTGTGGATTGTCATATATATAAACCTGTGAGATTCACATATAAACCGTGTTAATTTGACCATATATAAACTAGTGAGATCATATATTAAACTGTGAGATCATATATAAACTGTGGAAGATCATATATAAACTGTGGCGGAGGCAATATAAATTGGTGACAATGTCATATAGCAAACCTTGTGAGATCATATATAAACTGTGAGAATCCATTGTATAAACTCGTGAATGCATATTTAAACTATAGTCCCCATATAAACATCCTGTGATTCATATACAAACATGAGCTCATATAATAAAGTGTAATGACATATATAAAACTGTGACAGGGTCATATATAAACTTGTGATTTGACATATATAAACTGTGATGTTCACCATATATAAACTGTAGATTTTCATATATAAACAGTGGATCATATATAAAACTGTTAGGTTCATAAATAAATTGTGAGATGATATATAAACTGTGGATGTTCATATATAAAACCTGTGAGTCCCCATATGTAAAACTATTAAATTATATATAAACTGTGAATTCATATATAAACTGTGAGTCATATATAAACTGTGAGATCATAACAAAAAAACTGTGAAAATCATATATAAACTTGTGAGTCATATATAAACTATGATGCAATATAAACTGTGAGATCATATATAAAACTGTTGGTCTATATAAACTTGAGTCATATAAAAAACTGGAGTCATATAATAAAATGGATGTCATATATAAACTGTAAGTATATATAAACTGTGAGATCATATATAAACTGTAAAATCATACTAAAACTGTGAGTCAAATATAACTGTGAGTCAATATAAACCCGTGAGATCAAAATTAAAATAATTGTTAGGGTCTATATAAAACTTGATGTCATATATAAACCTAGAATTCATATATAAACTGTGAGTCATATAAAACGTAAGATCATATATAAACTTTTGAGAATATATAAACTGTGAGATCATATATAAACTGTGAGTCATATATAAACTGTGAGACATATATAAACTGTGAAAAAATGATTTATAAACCCGGAGATCATATATAATTAACTAAACGAATCATATATAAACTGTAAGTCATATATAACTGTGAAAGGGCATAATAACTGTGAAGTCATATATAAACTTTTAAGATCCCTATATAAACTGTGAGGTCTTATATAAACTGTGAGGGCATATATAAACTTGAAGTCATATATAACTGTGAAAGGGCATATATAAAACTAAAATCTATATAAACTGTGAGTCATATATAAACTGTGAGTCATATATAAACCCTAGTCATATAAAAAACCCTTATTCATATATAACTGTGACGTCATATATAAACTGTGAGTCATATATAAACTGTTAAGATCATATATACACTGTGAGGTCCCTATATAAACTGTGATGTCATATATAAACTGTGATGTCAAATAAAACTGTGGGGTCATAAATAAACTATGACATCAAAATTTATACATTTTAAATATATGACCTCAGAGTTTAAATGTACGTCATAGTTTATATAGGAGCCCAAGGTTTATATATGACCTCACAGTCCTATACATTGACCTCTGAGTTTTATATATGACGCTACAGTTTATGACCTCACGACTCACATGACCACTTAAAATATTTACGCCCACAGGTTTTTTTTACCGCTAATTCTGAGAGAAGTAGAAACATTACATATAAAGTAGTGAGAGGTCAGGTACGTCGGGTAATGTAGAGACATCATTTGAAGATGAGAGGGTATGACCAGGAAGTTCATGTCAATTCCCTCGGGGTCCTGCTTAGACAAGATCATACATGCCTTTTTTTGGAGAGAATAAAACTCAATTTCTGTGTGACAATAGAAAATGACGTCTATGCCCATCTTCCTCCCAACTGCTCAAGTCCATCGCTCCTCATGATATGACTCGTTGTTACTATGTAACAACATTTGCACTGTTTAGATAAGTTTTTATAACTTGCTGTTATTTTCTGTTTATTGCAAGAGGGCAGACCCCTCTTCCTTGATGCCCCTTCTCTGCAGGACACAAGACTGCAGCAACACTCCTTCAGGCTGATATACTTTTTTATTATCCATGACACACACAGTAAGAGAGGGGTAGCCAATGGCTTCTTTTTTAGACTCCTCCATATTTCAAGTCCTTTATTTTCTCGGTGTGCTCCTTTGCAAGTTTACTTTCCTTTCTTTTGCATCCGGGTTTGAAGATGCAGAACAAAATCTATTTTGAGGGGAACACTCTGAACGCATCACTAAGAAGCACTTAGTACTGCCATGTTGTAAAGTGGTCATAAGCACATTGTGTTCTCACTAAGAGTTGCATCAACATGGATACCATAGGTACCACATCCATAAAAGATCTTTCCAGAAGAAGGGACCCTCTACCTCTTCCATCAGTTAGTGACATTCAGATAAGAAATGCAGCCTCCAGCATGGACAATCAAAACAATATCTGCATGACACATTGTGGGTCATCTGATGAACTTGATTATCATCATAATGATTATCATCATAATCATCTGATGAACAGATTATCATCATATCTGAGTTAGTGTGATAACAGAGCCAGGAAGCATCTTGAAGTTAAAAATACGATGAAACGAAAAGCAGAAATGAATATTACCTCCATTACTTGCTTTATTCTCGTCTACTCTCTGCCCACTCACTTATTATTACCTTATTGTCCTTATGGTGGATTTCAAGTTAGAGCTCAATTTAACAACACTGTTTAACGGGTTAATGTTAATAATGTGTCTTCCAGCTAATATTCCAAGTAATGTGTAATAAAATACAAATGATAAGTGGCGTTTAAAGATCAATGAAAGTATAAGAATAGCTAATTTCTGCCATCTCCTGGACATTTTAATTTTTAAACAGATGACATAAACATCTTTTGAGAACACTTTAAAAAAGAACGAAGATAAACAACATAAAAAATTGAATGTAACAAAGAAAATGAAGATGGATTGTAACTCTGAGTCTGGTAGTAAACAAAATTATCTTTTGCCCTCACTAAGTATTTTAATTAAAACAAATAATATCGTCATGTTTTTTTAAAACAAAAAAGAATTTATTATTATAAATATATTGCCAAGGAAAGTATGCATAATACACAGTAAACAAAATGGAAGTATACAAGTAAATGGTTTGCAAATAATAGTTTATATATATATATATATATATTTTATATATAATATATATATATATTATTTATATATATATATAAAATATATATATATAATTTTATATATATATATAGATATATATATAAATTTTTTTATTATTATCACACTGGCCGATTCCCACCAAGGGAGGGGGGCCCGAAAAAGAAAAACTTTCGCCATCATTTGCTCCATCACTGTCTTGCCCGAAGGGTGCTTTACACTACAGTTTTTAAACTACAAATTAACACCCCTCCCCTTCAGAGTGCAGGCACTGTACTTCCCATCTCCAGGACTCAAGTCCGGCCTGCCGGTTCCCTGAACCCCTTCATAAATGTTATACTTTGCTCACACTCCAACAGCACGTCAAGTTTAAAAAAATTTTGCTCTATTCACTCCTATCAAACACGCTCAAAGCATGCCCTTTGGAAGTCCAAGCCCCTCGCACACAAAAACCCCTTTTACCCCTCCCCTCCCAAACCCTTTTCCTAGGCCGACCCCTACCCCGCCTTCCTTCCACTACAGACTGATACACTCTTGACAACAGTTTCGGCAATCTCACACCTCCTCCTAACTTCCAAACTACGAATTCTCTGCATTATATCACATCACACATTTCCCTCAGACATGACATCTCCACGCCTCCAGCCTTCTCCTCGCTGCAACATTCATCACCCATGCTTCACACCCGTATAAGAGCGTTGGTATAACTATACTCTCACATATTCCCCTCTTTGCCTCCAAGGACAAAGTTCTTTGTCTCCACAGTCTCCTAAGTGCACCGCTCACCCTTTTCCCCTCATCAATTCTATGATTCACCTCATCTTTCATAGATCCATTCGCTGACACGTCCACTCCCAAATATCTGAATACATTCACCTCCTCCATACTCTCTTCCTTCAATCTGATATCCAATCTTTCATCTCCTAATCTTTTTGCTATCATAACCTTACTCTTTCCTGTATTCACTTTTAATTTTCTTCTTTTACGTACCCTACCAAATTCATCCACCAACCTCTGCAACTTCCCTTCAGAATTTCCCAAGAGCACAGTGTCATCAGCAAAGAGCAACTGTGACAACTCCCACTTTATGTGTGATTTTTTATCTTTTAACTCCACGCCTCTTGCATGTCTCTTACAACTCCATCTATAAATATATTAAACATCCACGGTGACATTACACATCCTTGTCTAAGGCCTACTTTTACCGGGAAATAATCTCCCTCTTTTCTACATACTCTAACTTGAGCCTCACTATCCTCGTAAAAACTCTTTACTGCTTTCAGTAACCTACCTCCTATACCATACACCTGCAACATCTGCCACATTGCCCCCCTATCCACCCTGTCATACACCTTTTCCAAATCCATAAATGCCACAAAAACCTCTTTAGCCTTATCTAAATACTGTTCACTTATATGTTTCACTGTAAACAACTGGTCCACACACCCCCTACCTTTTCCCATAGCCCCCTTGTTCATCTGTATCCTATTCTCGTCTTACTCTTAATTCTTTCAATAATAACTCTACCCTACACTTTACCAGGTATACTCAACAGACTTATCCCCCTATAATTTTTGCCCCTCTTTTGTATCCTTTGCCTTTATACCCAAAGGAACTATGCATGCTCTCTGCCAATTTCCTAGGTACCTTACCCTCTTCCATACATTATTAAATAATGGCACCAACCACTCCAAAACTATATCCCACCTGCTTTTAAAAATTTCTATCTTTATCCCATCAATCACAGCTGCTTTACCCCTTTCCCTCTTGCCTACTGCCTCACGAACTTCCCCCCCCACTCACAACTGGCTCTTCCTCACTCCTACAAGATGTTATTCCTCCTTGCCCTATTCACGAAAATCACAGCTTCCCTATCTTCATCAACATTTAACAATTCCTCAAAATATTCCCTCCATCTTCCCAATACCTCTAACTCTCCATTTAATAACTCTCCTCTCCTATTTTTAACTGACAAACCCATTTGTTCTCTAGGCTTCCTTAACTTGTTAATCTCACTCCAAAACTTTTTCTTATTTTCAAAAAATTTGTTGATAACATCTCACCCACTCTCTCATTTGCTCTTTTTTACATTGCTTCACCACTCTCTTAACCTTTCTCTTTTTCTCCATATACTCTCCCTCCTTGCATCACTTCTACTTTGTAAAAAACTTCTCATATGCTAACTTTTTCTCTCTTTACATCATCATTCCACCAATCGCTCCTCTTTCCTCCCGCACCCACTTTCCTGTAACCACAAACTTCTGCTGAACACTCTAACACTACATTTTTAAACCTACCCTATACCTCTTCGACCCCATTGCCTATGCTCTCATTAGCCCATCTATCCTCCAATAGCTGTTTATATCTTTCCCTAACTGCCTCCTCTTTTAGTTTATAAACCTTCACCTCTCTCTTCCCTGATGCTTCTATTCTCCTTGTATCCCATCTACCTTTTACTCTCAGTGTAGCTACAACTAAAAAGTGATCTGATATATCTGTGGCCCCTCTATAAACATGTACATCCTGAAGTCTTCTATCTACCAATACATAATCCAACAAACTACTGTCATTTCGCCCTACATCATATCTTGCATACTTATTTATCCTCTTTTTCTTAAAATATGTATTACCGATAAGTAAGCCGCTTTCTACACAAAGTTCAGTCAAAGGGCTCCCATTATCATTTACACCTGGCACCCCGAACTTACCTATCACCCTCTCTAAAAGTTTCTCCTAATTTAGCATTCAGGTCCCCTAACACAATTACTCTTTCACTTGGTTCAAAGGTTCCTATACATTCACTTAACATCTCCCAAAATCTCTCTCTCTCCTCTATATTCCTCTTCTCCAGGTGCATACACACTTATTATGACCCACTTTTCGCATCCAACCTTACTTTAATCCACATAATCCTTGAATTTACATATTCATATTCTCTTTTCTCCTTCCATAACTGATCCTTCAACATTATTGCTACCCCTTCCTTAGCTCTAACTCTCTCAGATACTCCAGATTTAATCCCATTTATTTCTCCCCACCGAAACTCCCCTACCCCTTCAGCTTTGTTTTGCTTGGCCAGGACATCCATCTTTTCATTCATAACATCAGCAATATCTGTTATCTTGTCCCGCACTACATCCACGCACATTCAAGCATCCCAGTTTTATAAAGTTTTTCTTCTACTCTTTTTTAGTAAATGTTTGCAGGAGAAGTGGTTACTAGCCCATTGCTCCCGGCATTTTAGTCGCCTCATACGACACGCATGGCTTACGGAGGAAAGATTCTTTTCCACTTCCCCATGGACAATAAAGAAGAACAAGAGCTATTTAGAAAAAGGAGAAAAACCTAGATGTATGTATATATATATGCATGTGCGTGTCTGTGAAGTGTGACCAAAGTGTAAGTAGGAGTAGCAAGATATCCCTGTTATCTAGCGTGTTTATGAGACAGAAAAAGACACCAGCAATCCTTCCATCTTATATATATATATATTATATATATAATATATATATATATATATATATATATATATATATATATATATATATATATATATATATATATATATATATAATTATATATTTTTATTATCACACTGGCCGATTCCCACCAAGGCAGGGTGGCCCGAAAAAGAAAAACTTTCACCATCATTCACTCCATCACTGTCTTGCCAGAAGGGTGCTTTACAGACAAAATACATTGACAAAACATTCACAAAAATACAATAGATAGCAACTCAGAGCTTCATCTCGAATACTTCGTCCAGCTCCCCGGCGGTGGACCTCATGCCCAGAATGCTGCAGGCATTTCCTCTCTCGATTGCGACACTGAGTCTCTGAAAGAGGAAGCTGGTCGCCCTGTGGTCTTTGGTTTCTATGATGAGCTTTTCACCCAGCTCTTTGAGGAACTTTAGAGCACACTTTCCCCATGCTCCAAGGGTCTCCGATCATATTGGAATGAAGTTATAATAAGGGGGAAGGTCTTCATATTTGCGGATCTTCTGGGTCTCCCTGTGGCTGGCAACTCCACCACCTTCAGCTACGGTGTAAGGCAAGTAGGTGTCTGCCAATGTGGCGGCACAGGTGTAATCCCAGGCAATCTGCTTTCCATCCTTCCAGAGTTGCATAGTGGCTCCATCAGGACGCTTTTGACTTCCATCAGACCTCTGTACTTGGGGTCCCCGTTGAGCTGGGCAACGTGCTTTGGCGAGGCTTCTCTTTATGATGTCATTGACCTCCTCATGTCTGGCATTCTTCCCTTCTGCTGTGTGACACACGAGATCATGAAGTCTGAATTGATCAGCCGTCGCCCTGTCGCAAATACACCTATGGTTGGTGAGGATGGGGGCGGCTAGGCGAAGACCAACACCAATCCGAATGGCCTGTGGGTCGAGTCGAGTGCCCAAGGAGGAATTGGGAACAGCCAGAAGGAAATCTGAGTGTGGTGCCTTCACTGCCAGGAGACGAGCTTTGTCCTTTCCTGAAGCGTTGGTAAGCATTGTGTTGGCGATTTTTTCCAAGATCGATTTGTCCCAGTGGGACTGTTTGTGCTCTTTGGGAGGAGCTGGTCTACTGGAGGAGTCTGTAAGGGTGTCTCACTGCATCGCTGCTTCAGTAAACCTGGGGTCTTGAGCTCCTACTACATCTCTCAAGCGTTCCGGGACAATCTTCTTGACTAATGCACTGAAAGCCAAACATGAAGACAGAAAAACAGGTAGAGCTACTTACGTTGCTTTGCGCACCCTTATACCTCCCAGTAGCACTGGGAGGGTTGCCTGATTCCATTGCTCATCCTCTAGTGACAGGTTCAGTGGCTTCTTAAAGGTTGATCTAAGGTGTGCATCATATTAGTCGAGTGTTGGGTTGTCAAAAGTGGGTGCACACTTCAGGAAGTGAGTCTTGGCATAATAAAACACCTTGTGAGGAGATACAGAGCATCATGGGCATCAAGATTGCTTATTGTCTCCTCCATTCTCATCAGGTCATTCAATTTGTCCTTGAGGACAGTGTCGATGGCCTAGTGACCAAGCGATGCTCCCAAGGGGGTACTGTTGGACGGAGTGGTAGTAGAGACTTCCGGGAGAGTCTTCGCACAGCATTGATTATTTCTTGGTTCGCCGTGATGATTTCACACTTGGAGGGATTGAGGATGAGTTCCAAGTCTTTCTCCCTCGTTTTCACCAGTTGCAGGTCCTCTAACAGGGACTCTTCAGTACCTGCCAGAGTGCCATCATCCAGGTACCAGATGTTGAGGAAATGGTATGGTGATACCGACAAGATGTGGAAAAAAGACACATATGAACAGTTCATGACATTTATTAAAGGAAACGTTTCGCCACGAGTGACTTCTTCAGTCCTAATGACGAAGCACTCGTGGCGAAACGTTTCCTTTAATAAATGTCCTGAACTGTACATATGTGTCTTTTTCCACACCAGATGTTGAGCTCGCTGTGTAGGCTGGAAGTTAGTTCTCTTACTGCCAAGCAGAAGAGAAGTGAAGCGAGTGGGTCACCCTGCTGAACACTCTCTGATGAGAGAATTTCATGTTCTCCAAACAAAAGAATTGAGGGTTTTGCTGTAGCCGGCTGAAATGAAGGGAAAAAGACTGGGAAACCGATCCCGAACGACCAGCAAGACAACATCTCTCTTCACCATTTTAAAGACATTTCTAAAATCAAGTTTGACTACGGCCTTTTCTTCTATTAGGTCCCTGATGTAAAACTCTTGCCGCATGAGCTGCGGCTTCACTACCTTGAGAGACCCCAATGCCCAGTTGGTTCAACTGAGTAAACTGGCAGCTTCTAGGCGAATGTTTCTTACTGCTGCTTTGGCAACGAGACGGCGATGAGTGTTACCAACAACAATGGGTCTGATTCCCCCATCCTTCTTCAAAGCACATAATGAGGCTCCAAAAAAGAAATGTTTAATTTCTTCTGGGATTCACCCAAACCTGGCAGGTGTTGATGAAAGTTGTTAACTCGGTGAGAAGAATTGATGCAGATGCACCGAGTACTGGATTTGCCATCTCTTTGAGGTTTGTGGTCGAATTCCAGTGTAACCTCCTGCAGATCCTGCTGGGAAATGACAATCGCCTTATAGACTTCTGATTCTGGCAAAATTAATTGTTGAGTGATGGAGTCTTCCTCAGGGTTGTTGTTGATGGCTATGGTGTCCCTGGTTGGATGTTTTGGGCTGTGGTCTCGTCCTTGGCTGCTACAGTGTCGCCATTTGTAATTATTCTGATTGCTCCCACTGTGTTACCTTCTTCGATATTTTTTGCTAACCTGTGCGCAAATTTTCACGTTTCAGATCAACTTTTCTTGGGTCTACCTCTGTGATTCCTGCAGTGATGGGGCAGAGGGACACAATTATCCGTTCTTGGTAGTTGCGCACTGTCTTGATGACTGATGTGGTTAGCAGTTTGCCTCGTCTTTCAGAAACTGCAAGACAGACCTGGCTTTCTCTACCCCCTGGTCAGTCTTCATAACTCATCAATTGGTTTGCCGTTCGCATTATTTGGCTTGCTTCACACTCCACCAATATTTATTATAGTGGTGAGATATATACTTGTTGGAGTGTTAGGCGCGGGTTCTGGTTAAGTGTTTGGAATGGAGGTTTATGTGTGTTTATAGTATGCTTGGTTTGGAGTGATATGTATGAGTTGTAACGGTAATTGCTGGCTCGAGTGTTAAGTGTGACTTGGGGTATGAGTGTGGTAAGTTTGGATGGAAGAGAAATGTGTGGGCTTGATTGGTATGATGTGTAGTGGTATTTATGAATAAAATTGGTATGTGTAGGTTGGTAGGATATGTATAGGATGGTATGACATGTGTGGTTGAAGAGATGTGGTAGTTGGAAGAGTAAGTGTAGGCGTGGCATGGTAAGTGATGGATGGTTGAGTTACTAAGTGGGTGTTGGAGTGGTATGTGTGAAGTGGTATGTGTGTGTTAGAGTGGAGGTAAGTGCGTAATAGTATCTGCTTCCTTGAGTAGGCTCTATTATGGGCTTATAGGCCTGCTGAGAGCTCCGCATGTCTTGTAGTAGTGTATACCTGAAGAGAGTTCTGGAAGTCAACGCCCCCGCGGCCCACTCTGTGACCAGGCCTCATAAATCTTCAAATACTTGGCCCGTATGTGTACTTGTGAAGTTAGTGAAAATGTATTTTCTTCGTCAGTGATTGTTGGAAAATTCATGTATCATTTTCGAGCTTAATTAATTGTCCTGCTTTGAACAGCGAGAATCAGTTGACTCAGTCTTGAATATCAAAATGCAGGTTGGTAGGTAAGACATATATACCTCTCCTTCCACACTGTCGCTTGATCTTCAGACTGTTTCAGACTATGGAACAGAGCTCTTCTCCAGGCTGAGGGACTGACAACCTCAAATCTACGACTTCAAGGGTGATGGACTGATTACATCGTCTTCACATTTTGCTGGTCCTGCCTACTTTCTGTACTCGACAGAAGAAGCCTACTGTGTAGGCGAAACGTTTCGGAATAAAGTTGCCTAACTGTTGCCTGTGTCTTACCTAATGACTCAGTATTGTTGAACAGATCTCAGGTAACAGCTACACTCCTCCTAGATTCTCACTCAAAATTATGAATCACAAATATTGTTACTGTGCTTCACTATCACTTCCAGAATACTTTACAGAACACTAGTACACTTAAAAGTGCGCTCGAATTTGACGAATATCCAGCAAAGAAAGTGCAAAATTTTTTGGAAATTAATTGTACGATTGGTTTGCTCGGTATTTAATGTGTGTGTTCACTTTTTGTAATTGCAGTGGCCGAGTCTCAGCTCCTGTCCCCGCCTCGCCACTGCCTACTACTGAGTTCACTCTCTCCTATTATTAAAACTATTTATGGATTCCACCTCCACCATTTATCTGTCTAGGTGTTTCCTCATGTTGCTGTGGCCTTCGTGCACCTAAGACTCGCCTCTCAAACTAACATGCCACGTTCACCCTGTTATTTCCTCTCAGTATTTTGTACATCGTAATCATGTTACATCAAGTCCCTCTAGCCTCTCCACAGGCCAATGACACCGGCCAGTGATTCAGTGCAGCCTTTTTAAATATCAGGACTTCATTTACTGCTTTTCAGACAAGCAGTTGCCCTGTTTCAATTAACATGCTAAAGATCGTTGTTTTCTCTTTTAGAATTCACAGATGTTGTCTGGTCCCAGTATCTCCGAGGTGTATAGTTCATTCAGTAGCGTCTTCAACTCTCCTCCCAATGTGTGTATTACGTCCAGTACATGTTGGTGCACTTTTCCTCTATGACTGGAATTATTTCTGAGTCTTCTGAGAACTTCTTCCTTCTTTTGTTCAGATTCTTGCATACTAGTATGTTATTCCTTACATATTTTTGTATAATGTGGCTGTATAATGTGTCTTAGATTTGGCTTTTGATATTTTGTTATTCGAAAATTGTCGTTCTTTATTATCTGTGCTATTCTGCATTCTTTACTATTCTTCTATATTCTTTGCTTTCTATAATTATTCTACTGTCTTTGGTGGAACTATGGACAAGCTCTGTTCTTCTCTGTACTTGTTTCTGAATACGATTTCTTATTTGCCTCCTGATATTTTAGACCAGCCAAATATATTATTTCGTGAACTGCCTTTCCTCCTAATCCTTTCCCAGAGCATTTCTACTCAAGTACTGATTCATGGGTGCGTCGTGTTTACTCTTGAAGTCGGGTTTGTCCCTCCCGTCTCACTCTCCGTTTTTCTCCATCTTCACCAACCTTAGTTCCGTGTGGTCAACAACACAGAGAGCGCTCTCATATATAATGTCCTTCACCAGAGTCAATTAGGGTGAATATACGGTCTGGTCCCAATTACACTGTCGTGTCCACAATTTTTCTTGTATGTGTCCGCGAGTGTATGTGCATGTGTGTGTGCTCGCATAATTGTAGTTGCAAAGGTCGATTAATAGCTCCTGGCCCCGCCTCTTTACTGGTCTCTACTAGGTCCTCTCCCAACTTCATGAGCTTTATCATACATCTTCTTGAAGCTATGTATAGATCCTACCTCACTACATGACTCTCAAGACTATTCTACTTCCTAACTTCTCTAAGACTGAAGAAATGCTTCCTAACATCCCTGTGACTCATCTTTCTCTTCAACTTCTAGTTGTGGCCCCTTGTTGCTGTGTCCCATCTCTGAAACATCCTGTCCCTATCCACCTTGTCAATTCTTCTCAGTATTTTATATGTTGTTATCCACCCTATTCCTACTGTCCTCTAGTGTTGTAAAGTCGACTTTCCTTAACTTCTCCTCGTTGGACATGCCCCTTAGCTCCGGGACTAGTCTTGTTGCAAACCTTTGCACTCTCTCTAATTTCTTTAGTGCTTGGCTAGGTACGGGTTCCAAACTGGTGCTGCATACTCCAATATGGGTCTGACGTACACGGTCTACAGGGTCTTGAATAATTCCTTATCGAGATTTTGGAATTTTATTCTTAGTTTGTTAGGTTTAATTTTGCACTTCAGGAGATGCGCCAGGTGTTATACTCACCCCAATATCATTTTCGTTGAGTGAGGATTGTAGTCTCTGGATGTGGTCTTTGCCCTTCCTCAATCTTCATGACTTTGCATTTGGTGGGGTTGAACTCCTGGAACCAGCTGCTGGACCAGGCCAGCAGCCTGTCCAGTTCCCTTCGTAGCTCTGCCTGGTCCTCGTCCGATTGAATTATATTCATCAAGTTCACATCATCTGCAAACAGGGACACGTCTGGAGACTTCCGTCTGTGTGTGTGCGCGCGCGCGCGTGTGTGTGTGTGTGTGTGTGTGTGTGTGTGTGTGTGAGGAGTGTTGGAGAGTGTGAGTGTAGTGTGTGTGGGGGGATGTACTCACCTAACTAAGGTTACAGAGGTCGATTCATAGCTCCTGGCCCCGCCTCTTCACTGGCCGCTACTGGGTCACTTTCCCTGAACCATGAGCTTTATCATACCTCTGCTTAAAGCTATGAATGGATCCTGCCTCGACTACATCGCTTCCCAACTATTCCACTTCCTGACTACTCTGTGACTGTGGGTGTGTACTCACCTAATTGCGGTTGCAGGGGTCGAGACTTAGCTCCTGGCCCCGCCTCTTCACTGATCGCTACTAGGTCCTCTTTCTCTCTGAGCTCTGAGCTTTGTCATACCTCGTCTTAAAGCTATGTATGGTTCCTGCTTCCACTACATCACTTGCTAGACTATTCAACTTCCTCACAACTCATTGACTGAAGAAATACTTCCTAACATCCCTGCGGCTCGTCTGAGTTTTCAGCTTCCAATTGTGACCCCTTTATTCTGTCTCATCTCTGGAACATCCTGTCTGTCCACTTTATCTATTCCACGCAGTATTTTTTTTGTCGTTATCATGTCTCCCATGACCCCCTGTCCTCCAGTGTCGTCAGGTTGATTTCACTCAACCTTACTTCGTAGGACATTCCCCTGAGCTCTGAGATTAGTCTTGTTGCAAACCTTTGCACTTTCTCTAATTTCTTGAAGTGCTTGACCAGGTGTGGGTTCCAAACTGGTGCTGCATACTCCAGTACGGGCCTGACGTACACAGTGTACAGTGTCTTGAACGATTCCTTACTAAGGTATCGGAACGCTATTCTCAGGTTTGCCAGGCGCCCATATGCTGCAGCAATTATCTGGTTGATGTGTGCTTCTGGGGACGTGCTCGGTGTTATGCTCACCCCAAGATCTTTCTCCTGAGTGAGGTTTGCAGTCTTTGTCCACCAAGCTTATACTCTGTCTTCGGTCTTCTTTGCCCTTCCTTAATCTTCATGACTTTGCATTTGGCGGGGTTAAATTCGAGAAGCCAGTTGCTGGACCACGTGTCCAGCCTGTCCAGGTCTCTGTAGTCCTGCCTGATGCTCATCTGATTTAATTCTCCTCATTAACTCACATCATCTGCGAACAGGGACACTTCAGAGTCTATCCCTTCAATCATGTCATTCACATTACCAAAAATTAGCACTGGTCCTAGGACTGACCCCTGTGGGACCCCGCTCGTCACAGGCACCCGCTGTGATACCACATCACGTAAAATGACTCGTTGTTTCCTCCCGTCAGGTTATTTTTGATCCATTGTAGTGTCCTTCCTGTTATATGCGCCCGATCTTCCAGCTTATGCACTAATATCCTGGGAGGAACGTCTCGAAGGGCCTTCTTGCAGTCCAGGAAAAATTTAATCAACCCACCCCCCCTTTTTTTT
>NC_069458.1:10363746-10512866 GCF_026875155.1 Cherax quadricarinatus | reverse complement strand
ACTAATGCACTGAAAGCCAAACATGAAGACAGAAAAACAGGTAGAGCTACTTACGTTGCTTTGCGCACCCTTATACCTCCCAGTAGCACTGGGAGGGTTGCCTGATTCCATTGCTCATCCTCTAGTGACAGGTTCAGTGGCTTCTTAAAGGTTGATCTAAGGTGTGCATCATATTAGTCGAGTGTTGGGTTGTCAAAAGTGGGTGCACACTTCAGGAAGTGAGTCTTGGCATAATAAAACACCTTGTGAGGAGATACAGAGCATCATGGGCATCAAGATTGCTTATTGTCTCCTCCATTCTCATCAGGTCATTCAATTTGTCCTTGAGGACAGTGTCGATGGCCTAGTGACCAAGCGATGCTCCCAAGAGGGTACTGTTGGATGGAGTGGTAGTAGAGACTTCCGGGAGGAGTCTTCGCACAGCATTGATTATTTCTTGGTTCGCCGTGATGATTTCACACTTGGAGGGATTGAGGATGAGTTCCAAGTCTTCTCCCTGCGTTTTCACCAGTTGCAGGTCCTCTAACAGGGACTCTTCAGTACCTGCCAGAGTGCCATCATCCAGGTACCAGATGTTGAGGAAATGGTATGGTGATACCGACAAGATGTGGAAAAAGACACATATGAACAGTTCATGACATTTATTAAAGGAAACGTTTCGCCACGAGTGACTTCTTCAGTCCTAATGACGAAGCCACTCGTGGCGAAACGTTTCCTTTAATAAATGTCCTGAACTGTACATATGTGTCTTTTTCCACACCAGATGTTGAGCTCGCTGTGTAGGCTGGAAGTTAGTTCTCTTACTGCCAAGCAGAAGAGAAGTGAAGCGAGTGGGTCACCCTGCTGAACACTCTCTGATGAGAGAATTTCATGTTCTCCAAACAAAAGAATTGAGGGTTTGCTGTAGCCGGCTGAAATGAAGGGAAAAAGACTGGGAAACCGATCCCGAACGACCAGCAAGACAACATCTCTCTTCACCATTTTAAAGACATTTCTAAAATCAAGTTTGACTACGGCCTTTTCTTCTATTAGGTCCCTGATGTAGACTCTTGCCGCATGAGCTGCGGCTTCACTACCTTGAGAGACCCCAATGCCCAGTTGGTTCAGCTGGAGTAAACTGGCAGCTTCTAGGCGAATGTTTCTTACTGCTGCTTTGGCAACGAGACGGCGATGAGTGTTACCAACAACAATGGGTCTGATTCCCCCATCCTTCTTCTTCAAAGCACATAATGAGGCTCCAAAAAAGAAATGTTTAATTTCTTCTGGGATTCACCCAGCCAGGCAGGTGTTGATGAAAGTTGTTAACTCGGTGAGAAGAATTGATGCAGATGCACCGAGTACTGGATTTGCCATCTCTTTGAGGTGTTGTGGTCGAATTCCAGTGTAACCTCCTGCAGATCCTGCTGGAAATGACAATCGCCTTATAGACTTCTGATTCTGGCAAAATTAATTGTTGAGTGATGGAGTCTTCCTCAGGGTTGTTGTTGATGGCTATGGTGTCCCTGGTTGGATGTTTGGGCTGTGGTCTCGTCCTTGGCTGCTACAGTGTCGCCATTTGTAATTATTCTGATTGCTCCCACTGTGTTACCTTCTTCGATATTTTTGCTAACCTGTGCGCAAATTTTCACGTTTCAGATCAACTTTTCTTGGGTCTACCTCTGTGATTCCTGCAGTGATGGGGCAGAGGGACACAATTATCCGTTCTTGGGTAGTTGCGCACTGTCTTGATGACTGATGTGGTTAGCAGTTTGCCTCGTCTTTCAGAAACTGCAAGACAGACCTGGCTTTCTCTACCTCCTGGTCAGTCTTCATAACTCATCAATTGGTTTGCCCTTCGCATTATTTGGCTTGCTTCACACTCCACCAATATTTATTATAGTGGTGAGATATATACTTGTTGGAGTGTTAGGCGCGGGTTCTGGTTAAGTGTTTGGAATGGAGGTTTATGTGTGTTTATAGTATGCTTGGTTTGGAGTGATATGTATGAGTTGTAATGGTAATTGCTGGCTCGAGTGTTAAGTGTGACTTGGGGTATGAGTGTGGTAAGTTTGGATGGAAGAGAAATGTGTGGGCTTGATTGGTATGATGTGTAGTGGTATTTATGAATAAAATTGGTATGTGTAGGTTGGTAGATATGTATAGGATGGTATGACATGTGTGGTTGAAGAGATGTGGTAGTTGGAAGAGTAAGTGTAGGCGTGGCATGGTAAGTGATGGATGGTTGAGTTACTAAGTGGGTGTTGGAGTGGTATGTGTGAAGTGGTATGTGTGTGTTAGAGTGGAGGTAAGTGCGTAATAGTATCTGCTTCCTTGAGTAGGCTCTATTATGGGCTTATAGGCCTGCTGAGAGCTCCGCATGTCTTGTAGTAGTGTATACCTGAAGAGAGTTCTGGAGGTCAACGCCCCGCGGCCCACTCTGTGACCAGGCCTCATAAATCTTCAAATACTTGGCCCGTATGTGTACTTGTGAAGTTAGTGAAAATGTATTTTCTTCGTCAGTGATTGTTGGAAAATTCATGTATCATTTTCGAGCTTAATTAATTGTCCTGCTTTGAACAGCGAGGAATCAGTTGACTCAGTCTTGAATATCAAAATGCAGGTTGGTAGGTAAGACATATATACCTCTCCTTCCACACTGTCGCTTGATCTTCAGACTGTTTCAGACTATGGAACAGAGCTCTTCTCCAGGCTGAGGGACTGACAACCTCAAATCTACGACTTCAAGGGTGATGGACTGATTACATCGTCTTCACATCTTTGCTGGTCCTGCCTACTTTCTGTACTCGACTGAAGAAGCCTACTGTGTAGGCGAAACGTTTCGGAATAAAGTTGCCTAACTGTTGCCTGTGTCTTACCTAATGACTCAGTATTGTTGAACAGATCTCAGGTAACAGCTACACTCCTCCTAGATTCTCACTCAAAATTATGAATCACAAATATTGTTACTGTGCTTCACTATCACTTCCAGAATACTTTACAGAACACTAGTACACTTAAAAGTGCGCTCGAATTTGACGAATATCCAGCAAAGAAAGTGCAAAATTTTTTGGAAATTAATTGTACGATTGGTTTGCTCGGTATTTAATGTGTGTGTTCACTTTTTGTAATTGCAGTGGCCGAGTCTCAGCTCCTGTCCCCGCCTCGCCACTGCCTACTACTGAGTTCACTCTCTCCTATTATTAAAACTATTTATGGATTCCACCTCCACCATTTATCTGTCTAGGTGTTTCCTCATGTTGCTGTGGCCTTCGTGCACCTAAGACTCGCCTCTCAAACTAACATGCCACGTTCACCCTGTTTATTCCTCTCAGTATTTTGTACATCGTAATCATGTTACATCAAGTCCCTCTAGCCTCTCCACAGGCCAATGACACCGGCCAGTGATTCAGTGCAGCCTTTTTAAATATCAGGACTTCATTTACTGCTTTTCAGACCAGCAGTTGCCCTGTTTCAATTAACATGCTAAAGATCGTTGTTTTCTCTTTTAGAATTCACAGATGTTGTCTGGTCCCAGTATCTCCGAGGTGTATAGTTCATTCAGTAGCGTCTTCAACTCTCCTCCCAATATGTGTATTACGTCCAGTACATGTTGGTGCACTTTTCCTCTATGACTGGAATTATTTCTGAGTCTTCTGAGAACTTCTTCCTTCTTTTGTTCAGATTCTTGCATACTAGTATGTTATTCCTTACATATTTTTGTATAATGTGGCTGTATACTGTGTCTTAGATTTGGCTTTTGATATTTTGTTATTCGAAAATTGTCGTTCTTTATGTTCTCATTATCTCTGCTATTCTGCATTCTTTACTATTCTTCTATATTCTTTGCTTTCTATAATTATTCTACTGTCTTTGGTGGAACTATGGACAAGCTCTGTTCTTCTCTGTACTTGTTTCTGAATACGATTTCTTATTTGCCTCCTGATATTTTAGACCAGCCAAATATATTATTTCGTGAACTGCCTTTCCACCTAACTCCTTTCCCAGAGCATTCTACTCAAGTACTGATTCATGGGTGCGTCGTGTTTCCTCTTGAAGTCGGGTTTGTCCCTCCCGTCTCACTCTCCGTTTTTCTCCATCTTCACGAACCTTAGTTCCGTGTGGTCAACAACACAGAGAGCGCTCTCATATATAATGTCCTTCACCAGAGTCAATTAGGGTGAATATACGGTCTGGTCCCAATTACACTGTCGTGTCCACAATTTTTCTTGTATGTGTCCGCGAGTGTATGTGCATGTGTGTGTGCTCGCATAATTGTAGTTGCAAAGGTCGATTCATAGCTCCTGGCCCCGCCTCTTTACTGGTCTCTACTAGGTCCTCTCCCAACTTCATGAGCTTTATCATACATCTTCTTGAAGCTATGTATAGATCCTACCTCACTACATGACTCTCAAGACTATTCTACTTCCTAACTTCTCTAAGACTGAAGAAATGCTTCCTAACATCCCTGTGACTCATCTTTCTCTTCAACTTCTAGTTGTGGCCCCTTGTTGCTGTGTCCCATCCTGTCCCTATCCACCTTGTCAATTCTTCTCAGTATTTTATATGTTGTTATCCACCCTATTCCTACTGTCCTCTAGTGTTGTAAAGTCGACTTTCCTTAACTTCTCTTCGTTGGACATGCCCCTTAGCTCCGGGACTAGTCTTGTTGCAAACCTTTGCACTCTCTCTAATTTCTTTAGTGCTTGGCTAGGTACGGGTTCCAAACTGGTGCTGCATACTCCAATATGGGTCTGACGTACACGGTCTACAGGGTCTTGAATAATTCCTTATCGAGATTTTGGAATTTTATTCTTAGGTTTGTTAGGTTTAATTTGCACTTCAGGAGATGCGCCAGGTGTTATACTCACCCCAATATCATTTTCGTTGAGTGAGGATTGTAGTCTCTGGATGTGGTCTTTGCCCTTCCTCAATCTTCATGACTTTGCATTTGGTGGGGTTGAACTCCTGGAACCAGCTGCTGGACCAGGCCAGCAGCCTGTCCAGTTCCCTTCGTAGCTCTGCCTGGTCCTCGTCCGATTGAATTATATTCATCAAGTTCACATCATCTGCAAACAGGGACACGTCGGAGACTTCCGTCTGTGTGTGTGCGCGCGCGCGCGTGTGTGTGTGTGTGTGTGTGTGTGTGTGTGTGTGTGGAGTGTGAGAGTGTGGAAGTGTAGTGTGTGTGTGGGGGGATGTACTCACCTAACTAAGGTTACAGAGGTCGATTCATAGCTCCTGGCCCCGCCTCTTCACTGGCCGCTACTGGGTCACTTTCCCTGAACCATGAGCTTTATCATACCTCTGCTTAAAGCTATGAATGGATCCTGCCTCGACTACATCGCTTCCCAAACTATTCCACTTCCTGACTACTCTGTGACTGTGGGTGTGTACTCACCTAATTGCGGTTGCAGGGGTCGAGACTTAGCTCCTGGCCCCGCCTCTTCACTGATCGCTACTAGGTCCTCTTTCTCTCTGAGCTCTGAGCTTTGTCATACCTCGTCTTAAAGCTATGTATGGTTCCTGCTTCCACTACATCACTTGCTAGACTATTCAACTTCCTCACAACTCTATGACTGAAGAAATACTTCCTAACATCCCTGCGGCTCGTCTGAGTTTTCAGCTTCCAATTGTGACCCCTTTATTCTGTCTCATCTCTGGAACATCCTGTCTGTCCACTTTATCTATTCCACGCAGTATTTTTATGTCGTTATCATGTCTCCCATGACCCTCCTGTCCTCCAGTGTCGTCAGGTTGATTTCACTCAACCTTACTTCGTAGGACATTCCCCTGAGCTCTGAGATTAGTCTTGTTGCAAACCTTTGCACTTTCTCTAATTTCTTGAAGTGCTTGACCAGGTGTGGGTTCCAAACTGGTGCTGCATACTCCAGTACGGGCCTGACGTACACAGTGTACAGTGTCTTCAACGATTCCTTACTAAGGTATCGGAACGCTATTCTCAGGTTTGCCAGGCGCCCATATGCTGCAGCAATTATCTGGTTGATGTGTGCTTCTGGAGACGTGCTCGGTGTTATGCTCACCCCAAGATCTTTCTCCTGAGTGAGGTTTGCAGTCTTTGTCCACCAAGCCTATACTCTGTCTTCGGTCTTCTTTGCCCTTCCTTAATCTTCATGACTTTGCATTTGGCGGGGTTAAATTCGAGAAGCCAGTTGCTGGACCACGTGTCCAGCCTGTCCAGGTCTCTGTAGTCCTGCCTGATGCTCATCTGATTTAATTCTCCTCATTAACTTCACATCATCTGCGAACAGGGACACTTCAGAGTCTATCCCTTCAATCATGTCATTCACATATACCAAAAATTAGCACTGGTCCTAGGACTGACCCCTGTGGGACCCCGCTCGTCACAGGCACCCGCTGTGATACCACATCACGTAAAATGACTCGTTGTTTCCTCCTGTCAGGTATTCTTGATCCATTGTAGTGTCCTTCCTGTTATATGCGCCCGATCTTCCAGCTTATGCACTAATATCCTGGGAGGAACTGTCTCGAAGGCCTTCTTGCAGTCCAGGAAAATTCAATCAACCCACCCCTCTCTCTCTTGTCTTACTTCTGTTACTTTGTCATAAAACTCCAAAAGTTTGTGACACAGGATTTGTCTTCCATGAATCCGTGCTGGTTGTCGTTTATAATCTTGTTCCATTCCAGGTGCTCCACTATTCTCCTCCTGATAATCTTCTCCATGACTTTGCATACCATACACGTCAGTGACACTAGTCTGTTGTTTAGTGCCAAATTGCTGTCTCCTTTCTTAAAAACGTGGACTATATTTGCCGTTTTCCATACCTGAGGTAGTTGCCCAGTTTCAAGGGATGTGTTGAATATTGTGGTTAGTGGGACACACAGCATCTCTGCTCCTTCTCTAAGGACCTACGGGGAGATGTTGTCTGGTTCCATCGACTTTTAGGTATCAAGGTCACTTAGCAGCTTCTGCACCTCCTCCTCAGTTGTATGTATGTCATCCAACACTTGTTGGTATATTCCCTGTTGGTGTTTCCTCTCTGTTCTGTCTTCCCAGTCCTTCCTATCTCTTCTGTGAATACTTCCTTGAATCTCGTGTTGAGCTCCTCATTGGTTCACTTTCCCTGAACCATGAGCTTTATCACACATTTGCTTAAAACTATGAATGGATCCTGACTCCACTTCATCGCTTCCCAAAACATTCCACTTCCTGACTTCTGTGTGACTGAAGAAATACTTCCTAACATCCCTGTGATTTATCTGTGTCTTCAGCTTCCAACGGTGTCCCTTTGTTTCTCTGTCCCATCTATGGAATATCCTGTCTCTGTCCACCTTGTCGATTCATGTGTGTGTGTGTGTGTGTGTGTGTGTGTGTTAGCATTCTCATAAGATATCCCTTGGGATTTTGCTCGAATTATGACCAACATCTGAGAAGAATTAGTCCTTATAAGTTCTGGACACGTAGTACAATTAATGTTATTATCCAGGAATAACACAACATCTTTCATAGGAAATCCGACAGAAACACCTACAGTCAAATATCCAGTGTAATATTTACTCTGCACATATATTTTATGTAAAAGGATAGAAAATACTGCCCCTCCATAAGCTTCTAAAAGAACGGAGGATTGCAACGAAGATCGTTCAGAAAGGGGAAATACTCCTTCTCTAGTAAGTGAGCAATATGTTCCAGTATCCCTAAAGGTTTTGACTTCAGTTTTCTTTGAATTTTCCTGTAGGGATATTTGACAATTACTATAGTATGGGGCCATGTCTTTCTCTAATTCTTTCTGGTTCATATTACTAGGGACATTATAAATTTTCCTTAATTCTGACTATATGGTGGTGACAACTGGTGCTCTGGTATGTAAATAATGGCATAAAACTACCGGTGGAAATATTGACACCATTAACAAGCTTCACCCAAGACAGAGCTTCAAGTATTCAGGAAAAAAACTCATCAGTACCTCATCAGGCACAACGGTTCCCTGAGGTCAGATCGAAGGTGAAGACGAGTAATGGAGAGTAACGTTCTAGTGAGAGTAGCCACAGGGCCAAAAAAGACGGCAAGATTTATTATATTTTTTATTTAAATCACGATAATGTAGGTAATGGGCTTATCTAACATAAACATTGCTTTGTTCTGTTCAAATGGGCTGGTGAGGTGGAATGTGACTGCCTGTGTATTGTGCATTTGATCTTATTTTCGTGATGAATATCATTTACAATGATCTTAATGTCTTCTTCCTCAGATTTACGAAGTCTTTTCTTTATTGACAGCTTTACACAAACTTAATATAGCTTTTAGCTGTATGTATACCTCAGAACAATCCATGTATATTTCCTCTGTTCATTCATTGATTTATTATTGCGTAATAGTGTTTGGTTTCTCATTTATAATTAGACGAAAGGTGTTTAATACTGATAAGTTGTAAACTGTGCATGGGCGGCGCTTGTTAGTGCACCTATAATTTTCTGGCCATGAAAGTAGTGGTCAGGTTTCATGCGATGAAGTAGTATAGTAGCAGTACTAGTATAGTAGCAGTACTAGTATAGTAGCAGTACTAGTATAGTAGCAGTACTAGTATAGTAGCAGTACTAGTATAGTAGCAGTAGTATAAAAGTAGCAGTAGTAGTATAGTAGCAGTACTAGTATAGTAGCAGTAGTAGTATAGTAGCAGTACTAGTATAGTAGCAGTACTAGTATAGTAGCAGTACTAGTATAGTAGCAGTAGTAGTATAGTAACAGTAGTAGTATAGTAACAGTAGTAGTATAGTAACAGTAGTAGTATAGTAACAGTAGTAGTATAGTAACAGTAGTAGTATAGTAACAGTAGTAGTATAGTAACAGTAGTAGTATAGTAACAGTAGTATTATAGTTAACAGTATAGTATAAAAACCCGTAGTAGTATAGTAGCAGTAGTAGTATAGTAGCAGTAGTAGTATAGTAACAGTAGTAGTATAGTAACAGTAGTAGTATAGTAACAGTAGTAGTATAGTAGCAGTAGTAGTATAGTAACAGTAGTAGTATAGTAACAGTAGTAGTATAGTAACAGTAGTAGTATAGTAGCAGTAGTAGTATAGTAGCAGTAGTAGTATAGTAACAGTAGTAGTATAGTAACAGTAGTAGTATAGTAACAGTAGTAGTATAGTAACAGTAGTAGTATAGTAGCAGTAGTAGTATAGTAGCAGTAGTAGTATAGTAGCAGTAGTAGTATAGTAGCAGTAGTAGTATAGTAGCAGTAGTAGTAGTAATGATTATTATGTAGAAGTTGAGTGTACTAGCACACAACCACCTGGCTGACAGTATATCCTACGTTATACTACTACAATATTATATCACTTCAAACCTAACCGCTACTTCCAAGTCAAGCAAATTACATCTGCACTAGCAAACTGCCCCAACGTTACCTATTTTCTTATATAATTTATAACCTAAACAATAATTGGCACTTTCTGAAACTTAGTATGTGACAGACATGACTCAAGTAATCGTAATGACACGATTGCAAACAAACCATACCCCCGGCCGGGATTGAACCCGCGGTCATAGAGTCTCAAAACTCCAGCCCGTCACGTTAGCCACTAGACCAGCTAGCCACAATAAGATTCATCCAACTAGGTATATTTCTACACCATAGGAAGGTTAGCACAGGCACCACTGTGATCACAAATGCTAACCTTCCTATGGTGTAGAAATATACCTAGTTGGATGAATCTTATTGTGGCTAGCTGGTCTAGTGGCTAACGCGACGGGCTGGAGTTTTGAGACTCTATGACCGCGGGTTCAATCCCGGCCGGGGGTATGGTTTGTGTGACAGACATATTATTCCTCAGACGATCATCTACTGACAGATTAATGAAGAGAATTGATAATTTTCTAGAAAAAACTTCGCTAGAGCATTTACCAAGGGATCCATGAGCAGAAACAGTGAGATGTTCGTGAAGGTTCTAGAGGTGTTTAATGTCGCACTAGGACTACTCCTTTGTGGCATCAATGACCCAAGATCATCTCCTTGCATCTTAATATCTGCTGTTTCTCTAGTTACTACCATCATCCTAGAGGGCGTCTATATTCTTGTTATTTTTTGTAAGTAATACACTACTTCAGTTTGGCTTGAAATGCATGATGAATCTTTACTAAGTAAAATCCTTGTTTCAAGTGATAATCTTGCTAAAATGTATAAATATATCTTTGGATACTCTTATGTGATCAAAGATTTTTCTCATTCTGCAAATTTCTTTCAGTATTTTACCTAGAGAGCAGTAAGTATGCTCAGGAAACCCCAACATGGCAGATCAGTGAGATGCTGTACACTGTATGCTTGTCTGCTGGAACCATAAGCATCATCATCTCCTTCTGGATGAAAGTTAAAAGAGTGCCTCCTCACCTTGATTTCTTCAAAAAGCTTCAAGTCAAAGGGTTTAAAGTATGCCAGTATTTACTTTTCGCCTTTTTGCCAATTGTGATCGGTACTCCAGTATATTCTCTTTGGTATGTGGAATACTTATGTGATAACACACCCTGCTGGCTAATTGCCATGTTCATTCTATCCATGATTTGGTTAAATATTATAATAGCAATTCCATCATTTTATTACATAGTTCTTGGACAAATTATCAGTGAGTCTTTAACAAACAGAAATGAAGCACTGAGTCTGGCCATACACACAAGAGATGTGATGTGCTTATCACAGCTCCACAAGGAGTATTGCATGTTACGAAAACTGTACAAGGAGATGGAGGATATCATATCCATTCCAGTATTTTGTTTCACAGTGCATTCCTTTTACATATTTATTGGCACAGTCTTCACCGTAATCTTACAAATAAGGATTGGCGGCGCAGTTACGGCCATCCCGGCTGTAGTGATACAGTGCTTCTCCCTAGCAGTGATAGTGCTTATGGGACACATCGCAGACACTGTCACAAGCAAGGTTAGTAAAATACACACATTTTCACACACACACACACACACACACACACACACACACACACACACACACACACACACACACACACACACACACACACACACACACACACACACACACACGCACACACACAATATGGGTTAAATTGAAGATTGAGACACTTATGCAACATATGGGAATCTTTATTGAGGAAACGTTTCGCTGCACATCAGTCAAGTGCATTGCAGAAAGGTGTAAGGAGATGAGAAGTTTGAAGAAATCAGTCCCTCAGCCTGGCGTCGATGTGTTCAGTCCATCAATCTTGTAGAATGTACAGCATAGGGCCGTAGACGTGGCTTATACACTGTAGTCAGGTGAGGCGAAGCAGGAGGAGGCGGGGTCATAGTGATACCATCCACTAATGTAAGTAGGTCTTCGTCCAAAGGTTGTACAAGTGGTGAAGAATTCTTTGTATCAAGATCCCATGATGCTCTTCACCACTTGTCAAACCTTTGGACGACGACCTACTTCGACTAGTGGATGGTATCACTATGACCCCGCCTCCTCCTGCTTCACTTCACCTGACTACAGTATATAAGCCACGTCTACGGCCCTATGCTGTATATTCTACAAGATTGATGGACTGAACACATCGACTCCAAACTGAGGGACTGATTAACTCAAACTTTTCCTCTCCTTACACCATTCTGCTTTGTACTTGACTGATGAAGCCACTGTGCAGCGAAACGTTTCCTCAATAAAGATTCCCATATGTTGCATAAGTGTCTCACTCTTCAATTTGTCGGTTTTAAACCATTTATTACATGGTTTAAATTGTTCACCTAACAGCATAGTGCTAACCTAGAGTGGTATTTGAAGCATGGTTAATGTGAATAGAAGTATTATAGAGAAGAAAAAACTGAAAGGGACCCAGGGCATTAGGAGTGCCGTCACAATGAGAATCATCATGCAGCCGCAACAGATCCAGGATCCCAGACGACAACTCTCTTTTTTTTGAGTGTGCATGCAGGCGCTTAGATCAGGTAAAATTGACAGTAAACAACCATACAGTAACATAGCTGACAAATAATTGTAGGAGCAGGATAGAGGTTTCTAGAACGTAGAGAGCAATTTAAGCACACAAAGACAGCGTGTACATATGAAGTGACTCTTAAACACACACACACACATGCACACACTTGCTTGTATGCACAAACTCACACACAACCTACTAATTGTTAGTGGCATACATAAACAGGAACCACCCTCGTGCTGACACACAAACCCCTCCATATATATACACTTACATACACATACACACACACATGCACACCACAATTAGGTGAGTACACACATACACACACACCATTGAAGAGGCGGGGCCAGGAGCTTGGACTCGACCCCTGCAACCTCAACTAGGTGAGAACTAGGTGAGTACACACACACACACACACACACATATATATATATTTATATATAATATATATATATATATATATATATATATATATATATATATATATATATATATATATATATATATATATATATATATATATATTATATATATATATAATATATATATATGCACAAGGCTTATTCCTCTAAGAAAAAGGAGGAGTAGATGTAAAATAGAAAGAGACAGGCGCTCCCTTTACAGGCGACGGAAAAGAATAACAGAGCGGCTAAAAGAGGTCAATATATCTGAAATGCGCAGGGAGACACTGGTCAGAGAAATAGCAAGCATCGAACTTAAGCTAAAAGAATCCTTTAGGAGTCAGGAATCGCGGGAAGAACTAAAAGCCATAAATGAAATCGAAAGAAACCCAAAGTATTTTCTTCTCCTATGCCAAAACAAAATCGAGAACAACGTCCAGTATTGGGCCCCTACTTAAACAAGATGGGTCCTACACAGATGACAGCAAGGAAATGAGTGAGCTACTCAAGTCCCAATATGACTCAGTTTTTAGCAAGCCGCTAAGCAGACTGAGAGTCGAAGATCAAAATGAATTTTTTATGAGAGAGCCACAAAATTTGATTAACACAAGCCTATCCGATGTTATCCTGACGCCAAATGACTTCGAACAGGCGATAAATGACATGCCCATGCACTCTGCCCCAGGGCCAGACTCATGGAAACTCTGTGTTCATCAAGAACTTCAAGAAGCCCCTATCACGAGCCTTTTCCATCCTATGGAGAGGGAGTATGGACACGGGGGTCGTCCCTCAGTTACTAAAAACAACAGACATAGCCCCACTCCACAAAGGGGGCAGTAAAGCAACAGCAAAGAACTACAGACCAATAGCACTAACATCCCATATCATAAAAATCTTTGAAAGGGTCCTAAGAAGCAAGATCACCACCCATCTAGAAACCCATCAGTTACACAACCCAGGGCAACATGGGTTTAGAACAGGTCGCTCCTGTCTGTCTCAACTACTGGATCACTACGACAAGGTCCTAAATGCACTAGAAGACAAAAAGAATGCAGATGTAATATATACAGACTTTGCAAAAGCCTTCGACAAGTGTGACCATGGCGTAATAGCGCACAAAATGCGCGCTAAAGGAATAACAGGAAAAGTCGGTCGATGGATCTATAATTTCCTCACTAACAGAACACAGAGAGTAGTCGTCAACAGAGTAAAGTCCGAGGCAGCTACGGTGAAAAGCTCTGTTCCACAAGGCACAGTACTAGCTCCCATCTTGTTCCTCATCCTCATATCCGACATAGACAAGGATGTCAGCCACAGCACCGTGTCTTCCTTTGCAGATGACACCCGAATCTGCATGACAGTGTCTTCCATTGCAGACACTGCAAGGCTCCAGGCGGACATCAACCAAATCTTTCAGTGGGCTGCAGAAAACAATATGAAGTTCAACGATGAGAAATTTCAATTACTCAGATATGGTAAACATGAGGAAATTAAATCTTCATCAGAGTAAAAACAAATTCTGGCCACAAAATAGAGCGAAACACCAACGTCAAAGACCTGGGTGTGATTATGTCGGAGGATCTCACCTTCAAGGACCATAACATTGTATCAATCGCATCTGCTAGAAAAATGACAGGATGGATAATGAGAACCTTCAAAACTAGGGAGGCCAAGCCCATGATGACACTCTTCAGGTCACTTGTTCTATCTAGGCTGGAGTATTGCTGCACTCTAACAGCACCTTTCAAGGCAGGTGAAATTGCCGACCTAGAAAATGTACAGAGAACTTTCACGGCGCGCATAACGGAGATAAAACACCTCAACTACTGGGAGCGCTTGAGGTTTCTAAACCTGTATTCCCTGGAACGCAGAAGGGAGAGATACATGATTATATACACCTGGAAAATCCTAGAGGGACTAGTACCGAACTTGCACACGAAAATCACTCACTACGAAAGCACGTTAAGAGACCATACAATAAGTGTCAGGGGCCCGAGACTGTTCAACTGCCTCCCAGCACACATAAGGGGGATTACCAACAGACCCCTGACAGTCTTCAAGCTGGCACTGGACAAGCACCTAAAGTCAGTTCCTGATCAGCCGGGCTGTGGCTCGTACGTTGGTTTGCGTGCAGCCAGCAGCAACAGCCTGGTTGATCAGGCGCTGATCCACCAGGAGGCCTGGTCACAGACCGGGCCGCGGGGGCGTTGACCCCCGAAACTCTCTCCAGGTAAACTCCAGGTATATATAATATAATATATATATATATATATATATATATATATATATATATATATATTATATATATATATATATATATGTCGTGCCGAATAGGCAGAACTTGCGATCTTGGCTTAAATAGCAAGGCTCATCTTGCCATATAGGACAAGTGAAAATTTGTGTATGCAATAATTTCGCCAAAATCATTCTGAACCTAACGAAAAAAATATATTTCACTGTGTTTGTTTAGTATTTAATTATTGTAAACAAATCTAAAATATATTTAGTTGGTTTAGGTTAAAATAAATTTTTCTTGTTATAATAAGGTTAGGTAAGTTTTCTAAGATTCTTTTGGTGCAAAATTAAAAATGTTTACATTAACATTAATGAAAAAAATATATCTTTAAACATATAAGAGAAAATTTCAGAAAGGACTTAATTTTAAGTGAGTTCTTACTAATTGACCAGTTTTACATATTCGGCACGACATATTATTATATATATATATATATATATATATATATATATATATATATATATATATATATATATATATATTATATATATATATATATATATATATATATATATATATATATATATATTATATATATATATATTTATATATATATATATATATATATATATATATATATATATATATATATATATATATGTCGTGCCGAATAGGCAGAACTTGCGATCTTGGCTTAAATAGCAACGCTCATCTTGCCATATAGGACAAGTGAAAATTTGTGTATGCAATAATTTCGCCAAAGTCATTCTGAACCTAACGAAAAAAATACATTTTATTGGGTTTGTTTAGTATTAAATTATTGTAAACAAATCTAAAATATATTTAGTTGGGTTAGGCTAAAATAAATTGCTCTTGTTATATTAAGGTTAGGTAAGTTTTCTAAGATTCTTTTGGTGCAAAATTAAAATTGTTTACATTAACATTAATGAGAAAAATGTATCTCTAAACGTATAAGAGAAAATTTCAGAAAGGACTTAATTTTAAATGAGTTCTTGCTAATTGACCAGTTTTACATATTCGGCATGATATATATATATATATATATATATATATATATATATATATATTATATATATATATATATAATATATATATATATATATATATATACAAGCATACACATACACACACATAACAAATAAGTGGGAGGAGTGGCATAAAAGAGTCAAAGAGGCATCACCGGATATCATAGCTCTCACTGAAATCAAGCTTACAGGTATGATAACAGATGCCATCTTTCCAACGGGATACCAGATCCTGAGGAAAGACAGAGAGAACAGGGGGGTGGAGGAGTGGCACCGCTGATCAAAAACCGATAGAATTTTGATGAGCTGGAGAGAGGAGACAGCGGAGAAATAAGTGATTACATAGCGGGAACGTTTCACTCTGGAGGTCCCAAGGTGGCAATTGCAGTGACGTATAACCCACCACAGAACAGCAGGAGGCCAAGGCAAGAGTATAACGAGAGCAATAGAGCGATGGTTGACACACTGGCTGCAGTGGCCAGAAGAGCTCATGCATGCAGGGCAAAGCTCCTGATCATGGGTAGCTTTAACCACAAGGAGATTGATTGGGAGAACTTGGAGCCACATGGGGGCCAAGATACATGGAGGGCTAAGATGATGGAGGTGGGACTGGAAAACTTCATGTACCAACACGTAAGGGACACTACAAGAGACAGAGGAGAGGATGAACCAGCAAGACTGGACTTAGTATTCACCTTGAGTAGTGCAGATATTGAGAACATCAAATATGAAAGACCCCTTGGGGCCAGCGATCATGTGGTTTTAAGCTTCGAGTACACAGTAGAGCTACAAGTGGAGGGGGAAGCAGGAAGGCCAGGATGAATGACGCCAAACGACAAGAAAGGGGACTACATGGGAATGAGGAACTTCCTGAACGGGGTTCAGTGGGACAGAGAACTGGCAGGGAAGCCAGTTAATGAGCTGATGGAATATGTAACGACAATGTGCAAGGAGGCTGAGGAGATGTTTGTACTCAAGAGTAACAGGAATAATGAAAAAGCCGGGATGAGCCCATGGTTCACCCAAAGGTGCAGGGAGGCAAAAACCAAGTGTGCTAGGGAATGGAAGAAATATAGAAGGCAAAGGATCCAGGAGAATAAGGTGAGGAGTCATAGAGCCAGAAACGAATATGCACATATAAGAAGGGAGGCCCAACGACAATATGAAAACGACATAGCAGCGAAAGCCAAATCTGACCCGAAACTGTTATACAGCCACATCAGGAGGAAAACAACAGTCAAGGACCAGGTAATCAGGCTAAGGAAGGAAGGAGAGAAAACAAGAAATGACCGTGAAGTATGTGAGGAACTCAACAAGAGATTCAAAGAAGTGTTAACAGAGGAGACAGAAAGGACTTCAGAAAGACGGAGAGGTGGGGCACACCACCAAGTGCTGGACACAGTACACACAACCGAGGAAGAAGTGAAGAGGCTTCTGAGTGAGCTAGATACCTCAAAGGCAATGGGGCCGGATAACATCTCTCCATGGGTCCTGAGAGAGGGAGCTGAGGCGCTTTGTGTATCCCTAACAACAATATTCAATACATCTATCGAAACAGGGAGATTGCCTGTGGCATGGAAGACAGCAAATGTAGTCCCAATCTTTAAAAAAGGAGCATACTATACATGTCAGTGTCACTGACATGTATAGTATGCAAAGTCATAGAGAAGATTATCAGGAGAAGAGTGGTGGAACACCTAGAAAGGAGTGATCTCATCAACAGCAGCAAACATGGTTTCAGGGATGGGAAATCCTGTGTCACAAACCTACTGGAGTTCTATGACATGGCGACAGCAGTAAGACAAGAGAGAGAGAGGGGTGGGTGGATTGCATTTTCTTGGACTGCAAGAAGACGTTTGACACAGTTCCACACAAGAGAGTAGTGCAAAAACTGGAGGACCAAGCAGGGATAACAAGGAAGGCACTACAATGGATCAGGGAATACTTGTCAGGAAGACAGCAGCGAGTCGTGGTACGTGGCGAGGTGTAAGAGTGGGTACCTGTGACCAGCGGGGTCCCGCAGGGGTCAATCCTAGGACCAGTGCTGTTTCTGGCATTTGTGAACTACATGACGGAAGGAATAGACTCTGAGGTGTCCCTGTTTGCAGATGACGTGAAGTTGATGAGAAGAATTCATTCGATCGAAGACCAGGCAGAACTACAAGGGATCTGGACTGGCTGCTGACCTGGTCCAGCAATTGGGTCCTGGAATTTAATCCCACTAAGTGCAAAGTCATGAAGATTGAGGAAGGGCAAAGAAGACTGCAGACGGAGTACAGTCTAGGGGGCCAGAGACTACAAACCTCACTCAAGGAAAAAGATCTTGGGGTGAGTA
This sequence comes from Cherax quadricarinatus, assembly GCF_026875155.1. NCBI lineage: Eukaryota > Metazoa > Arthropoda > Malacostraca > Decapoda > Parastacidae > Cherax > Cherax quadricarinatus. The sequence goes on along the minus strand of NC_069458.1, from coordinate 10,494,941 downwards.
TAACACCAGGCACATCTCCTGAAGCACACATCAACCAAATAACTGCTGCAGCATATGGGCGCCTAGCAAACCTCAGAACAGCATTCTGACATCTTAATAAGGAATCGTTCAGGACCCTATACACCGTGTACGTTAGGCCCATATTGGAGTATGCGGCACCAGTTTGGAACCCACACCTAGCCAAGCACGTAAAGAAACTAGAGAAAGTGCAAAGGTTTGCAACAAGACTAGTCCCAGAGCTAAGAGGTATGTCCTACGAGGAGAGGTTAAGGGAAATCAACCTGACGACACTGGAGGACTGGAGAGATAGGGGGGACATGATAACGACATACAAAATACTGAGAGGAATTGACAAGGTGGACAAAGACAGGATGTTCCAGAGATTGGACACAGTAACAAGGGGACACAGTTGGAAGTTGAAGACACAGATGAGTCACAGGGATGTTAGGAAGTATTTCTTCAGCCACAGAATAGTCAGGAAGTGGAATAGTTTGGGAAGCGAAGTAGTGGAGGTTGGGTCCATACATAGCTTTAAGCAGAGGTATGATAAGGGGGCCGTCATCCAATTTTCCGCGCGCTCTCAACAAAAATTTCGAAAAAATTATGGAAATTGAGTTATATATACAGAAAAATAGCTTAACTCTTTGGCAACACAACTGTACCAGAATAAATGTTCTACGACGTTTCTACAAGAAATTATAGTCATTTATATCAGGTATGGTGACGGCGATGTTGGCAGCGCGTCTGCTCTCAACCCATGTATTTTTTGGAATTTTGTCCTTGTGTTTTATAGCTTTTTCTTTGCATTATTCTTTCTAATATAATAACTGACTATTTGGCATCCTATAAGAGTAGGCGGAGCTTATCCGTAGAGTGCCAGCGAACCAGGAACCATCTGGGAACCCTCGGCCATATTCCCGCTCCTGAGAGAGCCAGGAGAAATCACTTCATTATTACGCTTATATGATTATATCAGCTTATATATCAACTCTACGGCTTATTTATCTATCGGAATTGATCTAATATGATATAATAAAACACTATAAATAGTATAGAAATATGTTATATACTCCAGACTGAATAAAATAGGCCTTAATATGGCGAGAAAGACCATCGGGAATATTTCGATATAAATGAGTGAAATCTCTCATGTCGCATTCTTTGGTCTCTGAGTAAGAGAAAACGGTGTTTTGAAGAGGATAACAACACTAGAACATCAGTTTACTAAGAAATACACCCAAGCAAACGCGATTTTAGCGGAAAAAAAAAATCGAGACGGCGGGGCGGCCGGCGCTCCGGGCCAATATCTCGGTTGTAACTTATTCACCTAATGTCAAATATTCTTCCTTTATTACTTAATTAAATGGAATAATATTCACAGAAATTGTAGAATAATTATTCTCTATTTTATTACGTGCAATTTTTGGAAATATTCCAAATACTTTGGGAGTTATGTGGGAGTAAAGGGGGTAAAGGAGTAAAGATAAATTATTTTAGAGGACAGGTGACGTATTAAATTCGTATTAGCATTGTTCTCTCGGCACCAAGTGTCCAAACAACCTTACGTCGTCCAATATAGGAATAAATCCCCCCCCCCCAACGGCATTTTCAGTAAATCAGTCCTTTTTCAGTCTTTTCTCAGTTGTTGTTTGAGGTATATTTTTGATAAATATTTTCAAGAAAGAGTGAAAACACTCTCACTTACTGTCTCACTCTCCCACTCTCACTGTGACTTACTGTCTCACTCTCCCACTCTCACTGTCACTTATTGTGTCACTCTCCAACTCTCACTGTGACTTACTCTCTCACTCTCACACTCTCACTGTCACTTATTGTGTCACTCTCCAACTCTCACTGTGACTTACTCTCTCACTCTCACACTCTCACTTACTGTCTCACTCTCCCACTCTCACTGTGACTTACTGTCTCACTCTCCCACTCTCACTGTGACTTACTGTCTCACTCTCCCACTCTCACTGTGACTTACTGTCTCACTCTCCCACTCTCACTGTCACTTATTGTGTCACTCTCCCACTCTCACTGTCACTTACTGTCTCACTCTCCCACTCTCACTGTCACTTACTGTCTCACTCTCCCACTCTCACTGTCACTTACTGTCTCACTCTCCCACTCTCACTGTGACTTACTGTCTCACTCTCCCACTCTCACTGTCACTTACTGTCTCACTCTCCCACTCTCACTGTCACTTACTGTCTCACTCTCCCACTCTCACTGTCACTTACTGTCTCACTCTCCCACTCTCACTGTCACTTACTGTCTCACTCTCCCACTCTCACTGTCACTTACTGTCTCACTCTCCCACTCTCACTGTCACTTACTGTCTCACTCTCCCACTCTCACTGTCACTTACTGTCTCACTCTCCCACTCTCACTGTGACTTACTGTCTCACTCTCCCACTCTCACTGTGACTTACTGTCTCACTCTCCCACTCTCACTGTCACTTACTGTCTCACTCTCCCATTCTCACTGTGACTTACTGTCTCACTCTCCCACTCTCACTGTCACTTACCGTCTCACTCTCCCACTCTCACTGTGACTTACTGTCTCACTCTCACACTCTCACTGTCACTTACTGTCTCACTCTCCCACTCTCACTGTGACTTACTGTCTCACTCTCCCACTCTCACTACCACTTACTGTCTCACTCTCCCACTCTCACTGTGACTTACTGTCTCACTCTCCCACTCTCACTGTGACTTACTGTCTCACTCTCCCACTCTCACTGTGACTTACTGTCTCACTCTCCCACTCTCACTGTGACTTACTGTCTCACTCTCCCACTCTCACTGTGACTTACTGTCTCACTCTCCCACTCTCACTGTGACTTACTGTCTCACTCTCCCACTCTCACTGTGACTTACTGTCTCACTCTCCCACTCTCACTGTGACTTACTGTCTCACTCTCCCACTCTCACTGTGACTTACTGTCTCACTCTCCCACTCTCACTGTGACTTACTGTCTCACTCTCCCACTCTCACTGTGACTTACTGTCTCACTCTCCCACTCTCACTGTGACTTACTGTCTCACTCTCCCACTCTCACTGTGACTTACTGTCTCACTCTCCCACTCTCACTGTGACTTACTGTCTCACTCTCCCACTCTCACTGTGACTTACTGTCTCACTCTCCCACTCTCACTGTGACTTACTCTCTCACTCTCCCACTCTCACACTCTCACTTACTGTCTCACTCTCCCACTCTCATTGTGACTTACTGTCTCACTCTCCCACTCTCACACTCTCATTGTCTCACTCTCCCACTTCACCATCACTTACTGTCTCACTCTCTCACTCTCATTGTCACTTATTGTCTCACTCTCCCACTCTCACTGTGACTTACTGTCTCACTTTCCCACTCTCACACTCTCACTTACTGTCTCACTCTCCCACTCTCAGTGGCTTACTGTCCACTCTCCTACTCTCACACTCTCATTGTCTCACTCTCCCACTCTCACTGTCACTTACTGTCTCACTCTCTCACTCTCATTGTCACTTATTGTCTCACTCTCCCACTCTCACTGTGACTTACTGTCTCACTCTCCCACTCTCACACTCTCACTTACTGTCTCACTCTCCCACTCTCAGTGGCTTACTGTCTCACTCTCCTACTCTCACACTCTCATTGTCTCACTCTCCCACTCTCACTGTCACTTACTGTCTCACTCTCTCACTCTCATTGTCACTTATTGTCTCACTCTCCCACTCTCACTGTGACTTACTGTCTCACTCTCCCACTCTCACACTCTCACTTACTGTCTCACTCTCCCACTCTCAGTGGCTTACTGTCTCACTCTCCCACTCTCACACTCTCATTGTCTCACTCTCCCACTCTCACCATCACTTACTGTCTCACTCTCTCACTCTCACTGTGACTTACTGTCTCACTCTCCCACTCTCACACTCTCACTTACTGTCTCACTCTCCTACTCTCACTGTGACTTACTGTCTCACTCTCCTACTCTCACACTCTCATTGTCTCACTCTCCACTCTCACTGACACTGTCTCACTCTCTCTCACTCTCACTTATTGTCTCACTCGCCCACTCTCAGTGTCACTTACTGTCTCACTCTCCCATTCTCACACTCTCACCTACTGTCTCACTCTCCCACTCTCACTGTCACTTACTGTCTCTCTCTCCCACTCTCACTGTCACTTACTGTCTCACTCTCCCACTCTCACTGTCACTTACTGTCTCACTCTCCCACTCTCACTGTGACTTACTGTCTCACTCTCCCACTCTCACTGTGACTTACTGTCTCACTCTCCCACTCTCACTGTGACTTACTGTCTCACTCTCACCACTCTCACTGTGACTTAGTCTCACTCTCCCACTCTCACTACCACTTACTGTCTCACTCTCCCACTCTCACTGTCACTTACTGTCTCACTCTCCCACTCTCACTGTGACTTACTGTCTCACTCTCCCACTCTCACTGTGACTTACTGTTTCACTCTCCCACTCTCACTGTGACTTAGTCTCACTCTCCCACTCTCACTGTCACTTACTGTCTCACTCTCCCACTCTCACTGTGACTTACTGTCTCACTCTCCCACTCTCACTGTGACTTACTGTTTCACTCTCCCACTCTCACTGTGACTTACTGTCTCACTCTCCCACTCTCACTGTGACTTACTGTCTCACTCTCCCACTCTCACTGTGACTTACTGTCTCACTCTCCCACTCTCACTGTGACTTACTGTCTCACTCTCCCACTCTCACTGTGACTTACTGTCTCACTCTCCCACTCTCACTGTGACTTACTGTCTCACTCTCCCACTCTCACTGTGACTTACTGTCTCACTCTCCCACTCTCACTGTGACTTACTGTCTCACTCTCCCACTCTCACTGTCACTTACCCGTCTCACTCTCCCACTCTCACTGTCACTTACTGTCTCACTCTCCCACTCTCACTGTGACTTACTGTCTCACTCTCACACTCTCACTGTGACTTACTGTCTCACTCTCCCACTCTCACTGTGACTTACTGTCTCACTCTCACACTCTCACTGTGACTTACTGTCTCACTCTCACACTCTCACTGTCACTTACTGTCTAACTCTCCCACTCTCACTGTGACTTACTGTCTCACTCTCACACTCTCACTGTCACTTATTGTCTCACTCTCACACTCTCAGTGTCACTTATTGTCTCACTCTCCCACTCTCACTGTCACTTATTGTCTCACTCTTCCACTCTCAATGTCACTTATTGTGTCACTCTCCAACTCTCACTGTGACTTACTCTCTCACTCTCCCACTCTCACACTCTCACTTACTGTCTCACTCTCCCACTCTCATTGTGACTTACTGTCTCACTCTCCCACTCTCACACTCTCATTGTCTCACTCTCCCACTCTCACCATCACTTACTGTCTCACTCTCTCACTCTCATTGTCACTTATTGTCTCACTCTCCCACTCTCACTGTGACTTACTGTCTCACTCCCACTCTCACACTCTCACTTACTGTCTCACTCTCCCACTCTCACAGTGGTTTACTGTCTCACTCTCCTACTCTCACACTCTCATTGTCTCACTTTCCCACTCTCACTGTCACTTACTGTCTCACTCTCTCACTCTCACTGTGACTTACTGTCTCACTCTCCCACTCTCACACTCTCACTTACTGTCTCACTCTCCTACTCTCACTGTGACTTACTGTCTCACTCTCCTACTCTCACACTCTCATTGTCTCACTCTCCCACTCTCACTGACACTGTCTCACTCTCTCTCACTCTCACTTATTGTCTCACTCGCCCACTCTCAGTGTCACTTACTGTCTCACTCTCCCATTCTCACACCCTCACCTACTGTCTCACTCTCCCACTCTCACTGTGACTTATAGTCTCACTCTCCCACTCTCACTGTGACTTACTGTCTCACTCTCCCACTCTCACTGTGACTTACTGTCTCACTCTCCCACTCTCACTGTGACTTACTGTCTCACTCTCCCACTCTCACTGTCACTTACTGTCTCACTCTCCCACTCTCATTGTCACTTTTTGTCTCACTCTCCCACTCTCAATGTCACTTATTGTCTCACTCTCTCACTTTCACTTATTGTCTCACTCTCCTACCTCTCAATGTCACTTATTGTCTCACTCTCCCACTCTCACTTTCACTTATTGTCTCACTCTCCCACTCTCACTTTCACTTATTGTCTCACTCTCCTACTCTCAATGTCACTTATTGTCTCACTCTCCCACTCTCAATGTCACTTATTGTCTCACTCTCCCACTCTCACTTTCACTTATTGTCTCACTCTCCTACTCTCAATGTCACTTATTGTCTCACTCTCCCACTCTCACTTTCACTTATTGTCTCACTCTCCCACTCTCACTTTCACTTATTGTCTCACTCTCCTACTCTCAATGTCACTTATTGTCTCACTCTCCCACTCTCAATGTCACTTATTGTCTCACTCTCCCACTCTCACTTTCACTTATTGTCTCACTCTCCTACTCTTAATGTCACTTACTGTCTCACTCTCCCACTCTCACCATCACTTACTGTCTCACTCTCCCACTCTCACTACCACTTACTGTCTTACTCTCCCACTCTCAAAGGAAACGGAGGGTTCAATTCCTGCTCTGCTCAAACTGTAAATAAACCAGAGGGCTCGATCTCTGCTTCAATTAAACAATATGTATTAATGAAAACGAAGGGTTCTATGCCGACTCCGAGCAAACAGTAAGTAGAATGGGGTCCCTTGACCATCCAGTCTTCTCACCAATAAATCAAGAGTGTCCTACGACAGTTCCCTTGATATAATAAAGAGCTCAATGAAACAAATTGTCACTGGAAAATCTCGGGTCCCTAGAGTCTAATCCTTCAAAATGTTTCAAGCTCACACAAAAATTGGTGGCAGAATAAACTCTCCAGGTAAACTCCAGGTAAACTATTCCTGCCTTGACTTGACTTGCAATAAATTGAGACTATAGTAATCACCAAATCTTTTAAATACCTGTATTGTAGTGGTATGCAGCGGTGAAGTTCCAATTGTAGATTCGAGATGGAGTTGAATCTTGATTCAGTAGAGTTGATCCTGGCAAGGTCGCCACTTGTGAAGGCTTACTCAGCCCTGTAACAACTTCAGTCAGTATTACCAAGGCTGGCTCCTCCTCAGGAAAATTAATGTATAGAAAAAGAAATAATAACAGACAATGATAAACACTTTATTATTTATTAAAGCAAACATAAAACAGTGAAACATGAAAAGTATATCCTATTTGAAAGAAAAAGAAAAAATGAAGTAAAAAAATGACATTTGAACTCAGGGTGATGGTTATCCAGGACTTTCCAGGACGATGATTATCCAGGACTTTCCAGGATGCTGGTTATCCAGGACTTTCCAGGATGCTGGTTATCCAGGACTTTCCAGGATGCTGGTTATCCAGGACTTTCCAGGATGCTGGTTATCCAGGACTTTCCAGGGTGATGGTTATCCAGGACTTTCCAGGACGATGATTATCCAGGACTTTCCAGGATGCTGGTTATCCAGGACTTTCCAGGATGCTGGTTATCCAGGACTTTCCAGGATGCTGGTTATCCAGGACTTTCCAGGATGCTGGTTATCCAGGACTTTCCAGGGTGATGGTTATCCAGGACTTTCCAGGACGATGATTATCCAGGACTTTCCAGGATGCTGGTTATCCAGGACTTTCCAGGATGCTGGTTATCCAGGACTTTCCAGGATGCTGGTTATCCAGGACTTTCCAGGATGCTGGTTATCCAGGACTTTCCAGGGTGATGGTTATCCAGGACTTTCCAGGACGATGATTATCCAGGACTTTCCAGGATGCTGGTTATCCAGGACTTTCCAGGATGCTGGTTATCCAGGACTTTCCAGGGTGATGGTTATCCAGGACTTTCCAGGACGATGATTATCCTAGACTTTCCAGGATGCTGGTTATCCAGGACTTTCCAGGATGCTGGTTATCCAGGGCTTTCCAGGATGCTTGTTATCCTGGACTTTCCAGGATGCTGGTTATCCAGGACTTTCCAGGATGCTGGTTATCCAGGACTTTCCAGGGTGATGGTTATCCAGGACTTTCCAGGACGATGATTATCCAGGACTTTCCAGGATGCTGGTTATCCAGGACTTTCCAGGATGCTGGTTATCCAGGACTTTCCAGGATGCTGGTTATCCAGGACTTTCCAGGGTGATGGTTATCCAGGACTTTCCAGGACGATGATTATCCTAGACTTTCCAGGATGCTGGTTATCCAGGACTTTCCAGGATGCTGGTTATCCAGGGCTTTCCAGGATGCTTGTTATCCAGGACTTTCCAGGATGCTGGTTATCCAGGACTTTCCAGGATGCTGGTTATCCAGGACTTTCCAGGGTGATGGTTATCCAGGACTTTCCAGGACGATGATTATCCAGGACTTTCCAGGATGCTGGTTATCCAGGACTTTCCAGGATGCTGGTTATCCAGGACTTTCCAGGATGCTGGTTATCCAGGACTTTCCAGGGTGATGGTTATCCAGGACTTTCCAGGACGATGATTATCCTAGACTTTCCAGGATGCTGTTTATCCAGGACTTTCCAGGATGCTGGTTATCCAGGACTTTCCAGGGTGATGGTTATCCAGGACTTTCCAGGACGATGATTATCCAGGACTTTCCAGGACGATGATTATCCTGAACTTTTCATTATGCTGGTTATCCAGGACTTTCCAGGATGCTGGTTATCCAGGGCTTTCCAGGATGCTGGTTATCCAGGACTTTCCAGGGTGATGGTTATCCAGGACTTTCCAGGACAATGGTTATCCAGGACTTTCCAGGATGCTGGTTAACCAGGACTTTCCAGGACGATGATTATCCTGGACTTTTCAGGATGCTGGTTATCCAGGACTTTCCAGGATGCTGGTTATCCAGGGCTTTCCAGGGTGATGGTTATCCAGGACTTTCCAGGACGATGATTATCCAGGACTTTCCAGGATGCTGGTTAACCAGGACTTTCCAGGACGATGATTATCCTGGACTTTTCAGGATGCTGGTTATCCAGGACTTTCCAGGATGCTGGTTATCCAGGACTTTCCAGGATGCTGGTTATCCAGGAGTTTCCAGGATGCTGGTTATCCAGGACTTTCCAGGATGCTGGTTATCCAGGAGTTTCCAGGATGCTGGATGAGAGTTTCTAGGTTCACATGTGATATAAAATAGACAACAACTTGAAGGTACCGATTTTTTGTACACTTAATTAACAATTATTTTTTGTACAATTAATTAACAATTATTTTTTGTACACTTAATTAACAATTATTTTTTGTACAATTAATTAACAATTATTTTTTGTACACTTAATTAACAATTATTTTTTGTACAATTAATTAACAATTATTTTTGCACACTTAATTAAAAATTATTTATCCTCTGTGCATAACCAAAGAACAGAAAATTAAAAAATTTTTAATTTTGATTTTTCTTGATAATGCTTCTATGTATAAACAATAAAGATAATAAAGAATGACACAAACAATAAAGATAATAAAGAATGACACAAACAATAAAGATAATAAAGAATGACACAAACAATAAAGATAATAAAGAATGACACAAACAATAAAGATAATAAAGAATGACACAAACAATAAAGATAATAAAGAATGACACAAACAATAAAGATAATAAAGAATGACACAAACAATAAAGATAATAAAGAATGACACAAACAATAAAGATAATAAAGAATGACACAAACAATAAAGATAATAAAGAATGACACAAACAATAAAGATAATAAAGAATGACACAAACAATAAAGATAATAAAGAATGACACACGTACAGATCACACTGAAGACAAGACCATAAAGTGTTGTGGGTCCCGTGGCTCGGGAGGTTACTCACGCTACCAGTGTCCAGGGTTCAACCCCCGGCTGGATGGAAACGTTAGGCATGTTTTCTTATACCTGCTGTACCTGTTCACCTAGCAGTAAGTAGGTACCTGGGTGTTAGTCACCTTACACCTGCTGTACCTGTTCACCTAGCAGTAAGTAGGTACCTGGGTGTTAGTCACCTTACACCTGCTGTACCTGCTCTCCTATCAATAAGTAGGTACCTGGGTGTTAGTCACCTTACACCTGCTGTACCTGCTCTCCTATCAATAAGTAGGTACCTGGGTGTTAGTCACCTTACACCTGCTGTACCTGTTCACCTAGCAGTAAGTAGGTACCTGGGTGTTAGTCACCTTACACTGCTTACCTGCTCTCCTATCAATAAGTGGTACCTGGGTTTTTAGTCACCTTTACACTGCGTAACTGTCACTAGGTACCGATTTTTTGTCACTTAATTAACCCATTATTTTTGTACCACTTAATTAACAATTATTTTGTCCCGTTTAACATTATTTTTTGTACATTATTAACAATTATTTTTGTAATTTAATTACTTGTTTTTAGTAAACTTAATAACAATTATTTTGCACACTTAATTAAACTGTTTTCTCTGTGCTAACCTACCTAGACAGTTAAAATTTTACTTTGATTTTAGTCATGCTTCTTGCTATGCTCATAAAATAATAAAGAAGGACAACAATAAGATATAAGAATGACACTAACAATGATGATAATGAAGAATAACAACAATAAGATACTAGGAATGACACAAACATTAACCTACTAACATGCCCAACAAAAAAGTAATAGAATCACCTTAACACTGAAGTTCACAAGAATGAGACATGGGTGATAATAAGACTGACACACTATACTATCAATAAAGTAGGACACGGATTAAGACCTTACAATGAACAAACATAGATACTAAGAGAAGCACAAACAATAATGATAAATACATACACCTGTACTGATCCAACTGAAGCAAGACATAAGGTGTGTGGGTCGTGTCGGAGTTACTCACGCTCCATTTTCCCCAAAGGTTAACCCCGCTGGTTTGAACGTTAGGCAGTTTTCTAACCTGGGTACATGATAATAGCAGCAATGGTAAACAAGGTTAAGTCCATAACCTCTGTACTTGTTTACCTTACAGTGGATAATACCTGGGTTAAGTACCTAACACCTCTGTATGCTTTTCTGGGTTCCAAGTAAGGTACCTGGTGTTAGTCACTTATCATCCTGCTTTGACTCTCTTTTTCTACAAAAGCGTACCTGGTGTTAGTCTACTTATACCTGTCTGTACCTTTCAGAGAGCAGTAATTAGAAACAATGGGTTTAAAGCTGCTAACCTTTGAATTGCTGACCGGTCTCTAACAAAGGTAGGTACCGGAGTTCACCTTTACTTGTGAACACCTTTCTGGCTCAGAACCACACCGGGGTATTAGTCATTTTAAACATCTGATGTAGCTCTCATATCATTAAGTAGTTACTGTTGTATCACCTACACCTGCGTGACGTTCACGCCAGTAGTAGTACCGGTGTAACACTTAGCCACTGACCTGTTCTCGTACAATAGTAGTTCCTGGATGTTTAGTAGATCTTACCCTGCTGTCACCTGAAATCCTAGCAGTCAGTGAGAACGAGAAGTGTTAGACGACTTGCAAATCAGCAAAGGGAGGAAGGATTAAATAACCAATGAAACATGACACAATGCCTGAAGAGATTTCTTGGAGTTACCTGGATTAGCTACTTCGGGTTATAATCCGAACAAATCTATGTTATATCCAAGGTTCTCACTAAACCTGGTATTCCTAGAAGCTGTAGCTTCACCTTATACGTCCTTACTTTTGACAAAGCTTACTGATGTATGTGGTTAGATGTTACTGTATATTTAGGCTGGCTAGAAGTGAGAAAGTAATTTTGGTTGAACCTTTGAACTCTCGGTGTTGCCAGATGGGGTTTCAACATTCACTCCCTTCCTTTGATTACTGATTTTCTCCACTATCTTGCACTCAAAAACCACACCTGTATAAACTCTTCTTATTTACTTAGAGGCACTTGATGAATTAAGAAATTTTTATTGCTCTGGACTCGCCATAGGGCGTGGGCCGGAGTCGACCGACCCGTGGGAATCACAGGTGAGTGCACGCGCGGTGTTACCGTGTTGCTCTTGTGAAACTTGAGTACTTCTTTTGGCCCATCTAGGATCACCAAGTGTCAGTGTACGTGAACCACCCGGCAGTAATATACCGCCTGCCCAACATCTGTAAAGGGATGAGGATACATTTACCTAAACTAACCGTAATGCCACGAGAGGAATTGATTGAGACCGGCGGTTATTTGTGTATGGTGACCCACACGCTATTCCTTTTATTCAACCAGAATAAGTGTGACCCAAGACAGAGAGATAAGAGATAAGGATAGATGAGTTAGTGAATACAGTGAAAAAGAAAGGAAGGGGAAGCAAGGAACCAGGAGTACCACCACATTGACAGGTTGAGAGGAAGCATCGTGCAGCTGCAATTGAGCAGAATCCAGACGACAGCTCTGCCAGACGTAATGTACAAAAGCATTTTTGTGGTTGCATGAGGTATCTGGCCCTGCTATACTGACAGCTGAAGGTCATAATCCCGGCTCTGTAAAGCTGAAGATCATACATAGAGCACTTAACACATAGTAACGAAAAGAAACTTGGAGGCACCAAATGGGTTTAAGTGGAGGCACCACATGCTGGGTGCCACACACAGAGAGTGGAGGCACCACATGCTGGGTGTCACACACAGCGAGTGGAGGCACCACATGTTGGGTGCCACACACAGCGAGTGGAGGCACCACATGCTGGGTGTCACACACAGTGAGTGGAGGCATCCCCATGTGGGTGCTCACACACAGCGAGTGGAGGCACCACATGCTGGGTGTCACACACAGTGAGTGGAGGCACCACATGCTGGGTGTCACACACAGTGAGTGGAGGCACCACATGCTGGGTGTCACACACAGTGAGTGGAGGCATCACATGTTGGGTGCCACACACAGCGAGTGGAGGCACCACATGCTGGGTGTCACACACAGTGAGTGGAGGCACCACATGCTGGGTGTCACACAGTGAGTGGAGGCACCACATGCTGGGTGTCACACACAGCGAGTGGAGGCACCACATGCTGGGTGTCACACACAGTGAGTGGAGGTACCACATGCTGGGTGTCACACACAACGAGTGGAGGCACCACATGCTGGGTGTCACACACAGCGAGTGGAGGCACCACATGCTGGATGTCACACACAGCGAGTGGAGGCACCACATGCTGGGTGTTACACACAGTGAGTGGAGGCACCACATGCTGGGTGTCACACACAGTGAGTGGAGGCACCACATGCTGAGTGTCACACACAGTGAGTGGAGGTACCACATGCTGGGTGTCACACACAGTGAGTGGAGGCACCACATGCTGGGTGTCACACCCCAGTGAGTGGAGGTACCACATGCTGGGTGTCACACACAGTGAGTGGAGGCACCACATTTCTGGGTGTCACACACAGTGAGTGGAGGTACCACATGCTGGGTGTCACACACAGCGAGTGGAGGTACCACATGTTGGGTGTCACACACAGTGAGTGGAGGCACCACATGCTGGGTGTCACACACAGTGAATGAGGACCAGGTGCTAAGGTTAGACAACAATATGGGGAACATGTGTAAGTAAAAGTATCTGGATACCCCGGGTTACCAATGCAGTGAGAGTATCGTGTAAATACAAACAGTGGAGGAACATGTGGGTGCCTGACAGCAGTGAGGACCCCATCTTATGCACAATCACAGGTTGGTGGAACATTTTTCCCGGTCACCAAATTCCTAGGGTGCACACACGGATAAGGATCCACATGTGGATGTAACACAGTGCTGGAAAAAGGGTGCACCTATGAGGCCCACATGCGGTGTCACACACACACAGGACACCACATGCGGGTGTGAAGTAAGTGAGTAGAGGCAAATGCGGGTGTACACACACAGTGGGTACCCCTAGATTATCACTACAGCGTGGTTTGGAGGTACTCTTTTGTCATACCCTTCACGGACAGAATGTAAAGGTTAGACAATATTATGCTAAATGTAACTAAAATTATTTTATACGAAGCAACATTAGAGTAAATTTTAAAAGCAGCAACCATTGACCTTAAAGGGTAGCCTAGTAATAGGCGATAATGTAGGCAAATTAAGTTGTGGTTATGTTAGCCAGGGAGATAAAGGCAACCAAGTTAGACATCCTGAGGGACCGTTCTGGGGAAAACAGGGGCCCTTCCACTAAACTAGACACCCGTTGTGAAGTTGCCGTGATTCCTAGTAAGGCGGTAGCCCACACGTTGTCTTCAATTATTAGAACTGTAGAAATATGTAGCAAAGGACCTCGGGATAATAGCCATAATGTTCACACTAGTCATGGCCCAAAATACAGTTTTAAAACGGACGGGTCCGTGCTTTTCTTCTCTGACCCTGGCAAGTGCCGTGAAAAGGGCGGGAGGTCTTATGCTGGGGCATTGGTGAGGCCCTGTCATACCATAGATGGTGTCCTCTGTCAGCCCTAGAAGCTAGAGTCACCTTTCTGCATTGGGCAGGTCTGGGGAAAATTTGACACCTTCCTTTTTGGAAAAGGCATTTTATGAGAGTACCGGCGGTCACCTAATACGACTGAAAGTTGCAGGGAATTACACCCCAGTTGGCACGGGTTCTTGAGGGAAGGGCCAGAAAAAGGGATAAGCTCAGGATGGTTGGGAAGTCCAGGGAATAGAGTTAGTCCAAAAACACCAAGTAAGTTAGTCCTTTATACGTGCATGTAGGCGAGATTTCTTGCAACATCAGTCATTTATGAAAATCTGTCCTATAAGCCACTTGTGAGGCTGAGGTACCGACCTCAGGGCTCGGTGTCAACAGATCTTGCCAGGGTGGGCACGCACCATGTAAACAGTGACGGCTCACACATACACCCTCCTCCCCGCCTCTCCCTCTCCTCTCACCATTTTTCCCTCTCCCTGTCCTTCCCTCTCTCCCAGTCCCTTCTCTCCCAATCCCCTCTCTCCCTCTCCCTCCCCCCATTCCCTTTCTCTAGTTTTTCCCTCCTCTCTTGCCCTCTTTACTCTTTTTTTTTTTTTTTACACAGGGTTTGACAAGGTTAAGGATCCCTATCTTTATTAACAAGCTATTATCTCTCTCTCTCTCTTCTCTCTCTCTCTCTTCTCTCTCCTCTCTCTCTCTCTCTCTCTCTCTCCTCTCTTCTCTCTCTCTATCTATCTATCTATCTATCTATCTATTTATCTATCTCCCTTTCTCTTCTCCTCTTCCTCTTCATCTTCCATTCATCTTCCCTTTCCTCCTTCCCCTCCTCCACAGTCTCCTCCCTCCCCTCTACCCCCAGCCTTTCCCTCATTTCCTTTCCCCCTCTCTCCCTGCACCCCCCTGTCCTTCCCCCATCTCTCTCTCCCTCTCTACCACTGTCTCTCCGCTTCCAATTCCATGCACACACACACACACACACACACACACACACACACACACACACACACACAGTTGGCGGGTGGCTGGTGGGAAGGGTGGGTGGATGTGAAGGGAAGGAAGAAAGGTACACCTTACGTATGCTATATGCGTAGACGAATGTATTATACATGTACCAAACCCGGGAACCTTGCTAAACAGCAATGTAAATAGTTATCCAGCCTGCTTTTTAAAGAACAGAAGACATGATATCTACATGACTCACGAAATCGTAATGACACGAATGCAAACAAACCATACCACGGATGGGGATGGAACTACGATCAGAGAATCATAAAACTCCAGACTGACGAGTAGCCACTGGACCAGCTGGCTACAATGATCCAGCTAGCCCAATGGCTAACGCGTCGTTCTGGGGTTTTATGACTCTGACCACAGGTTTCATCCCCATCCGTGGTATGATTTGTTTGCATTCGTGTCATTACGATTTTGTGAGTCATGTAGATGTCATGTCTACTGTTCTTTAACAAGCAGGCTGGCTAACTGGCTGGCTTGATAACTGCTGGCTTGATAACTGGCTGGCTTGATAATTGGCTGGATTGATAACTGGTTGGCTTGATAACTGGCTTGTTTAATAATTGGCTGGCTTAATAATTGGCTTGCTTGATAACTGGCTGGCTGGCTAACTGGCTGGCTTAATAACTGGCTGGCTTGATAACTAGCTTGCTTGATAATTGGCTGGCTTGATAACTGGCTGACTTCATAACTGGCTGGTTTGTCAGCATAGTTGCTGATCCCCTACATGTGTTGTATAGCTTATCTGAGTATCATAGTACCATCCATATGCTTTACATACACGACCTTTTTGCTAGGCCTAGTGACTAGTTTGTATGACATCACGTGGTCCCACATGAGTGCATGGGACGCGCTGCATCGGCCTTAGTTCCTGGTAATCCAAGCAGGCGACAGGACAGGCAGTTTAGACTCTCTCCCTTCATTATCTGCAATATAAGTGTTACCATCCAACAAGGGTGTTTAACTCCAACCATCATATCTCCCACGAACCCCCACTACAAAAGGTGCCAGTGGAGGGCCTGTAATTCTAATGATTACAGCGATTTCTGGAGATAAATTTCTACTGAGCCAGTCACGAACGTTAGGCCTCCAGAGACGGGTGACGCTCAACATCCCAAGCCAGATACCCTAGTCAAGCGTCCACCAGCCTGTTTGCTTCTGCTTACTGGTCAGTCTCTGTGTATTAGTGTTTTATTTGCTTATCTGCATTACTTCCAAGGGGTTGACCCAGGTTTGCAAAGTAGGCCAAGCCACCAAGCCACTCTGTGGGGGGGAGTCCAGCCCAGCTCTACACCATCCAGCCTTGCCTGCCAAGCCAGCTTTCCACCCCTGCTGTGCTCATCGTTACACATTCTCAAGCCAGTCTGTGTGAAGGGTTAAGCCAAGCCAGCCAGCAACTAACCCAGGTGACTTAGCCCAGTACTCAAGCAAGCCACATGGTTACAGTCTTCTCCATCGCTTTGTGCTTCCAGTTCTAGCTGTTCTGAGTGCTTTATCATCCCTGTGGTGTTGTGGTATTTTGTGGTTTTTTTAAGCCATCCTGGCTTAGAATATTTTTGTGCCTAGTGTGGGTGTCAAGTGGCTTAAGCCGTTCATTCCATAGGCCCACACGGTGTCTCAGCGTGGTGCCTCAAGCACTCACCCAACTTCCCACTATCACTGTAATTTTTTTTTACCTTTATCACGGGTTCTAGCACCATATTCCAAGGACCACATAGGGGGTCAAGAGACAAGAGTGTTCCTTCATCCCTGTGCGCCTACGTAAAAGCCTCTTGTGTGAGTCTATCATCGATTTAAGCAAGCTACAACCAACCTCCCTCCACCTCACATCACTACTCTTTCTCCACCAACGTTGTTACAGTGGTTATAATTTTATAGAGACATTTGTGAGTGCTGAGACAATTTTGCAGTGATTCCTGAGTGACATTTCAGTGACTCTTGATCAGTGTTAATTATATCCTGTGTGCAATATGTTTTTTTTTTATCTTTCTTCAGTGTTAATTTTCGTGCTTTATTTTATGTCTGTTGTGTTGTGTTCATTTTTTTTATATACCTGAAGTAAGTACTTCAATGTTTTTCTTTGTTGTGTGCAATATATAAGCAGTATAAACTTGTGTTAACACTTCACAATTATCTTATGTTCACAGTATTGTGTTCCTTGCCTAGTAATTTATGCAGTGAAGTAATTCAGTAACTTGTTACATTATATTCTTTTTTTTTCTCCCAGCATTTGTGTATTCTTGCTGCTTTTGTTTTCATTCATTTGCCGTTTTTTTTCTGTGTGTTGAACATTCTTGTGTTAATTCTTTTCATTTAGCCAGTGTCTAATTTGTCTTATCTCCACAGACAATAGTGCCATTATTTTGTTTGAAGCAAGAAAATTATTTTACAATTTTTCACACCCCAAGCCTCATTGCAAGAAAATTCTCATAGTATTGTACCCATATTGATGTGTTTTGTTCCTGCATCACTGTGAGTGTTAACCTTTCCATGTTTTGTGTTTTTGCATCTATTATTTTTCATATTTCATTGAACAAATTCACTCTTAGTGCAATTTTTAACTTTTTTTTAAAGTAAATCATTCTTTTGCTTGTCCAGTAAGTGTTGTTAAAGTTGCAATTAAGAGTTAAAGTGTTCAGTCAGTTCATTCCTTGATAATATTTTTTTTGTTGCTTTTGTAAACTGTGTTTTCTTGTGTGTGCAATTTTTTTTATTATTGCAGTATTGACTCATTTTGCAATAATTCTTGTGTAAATATTGTGCTGCAATTAATTTTTTTCTTTCAGAAATTTTTATGTAGTGTTGTGCAGTACTTTTTGATTAGTAATTGTTAGTTGCAATATTGCTACAGTTTATTTCAGTGCAATATTTTGTGATTTCAGTTTTACATTTCTTGTTTTGTGCATAATATTTTATTCTTTGTGTGTCATTTTCTTTTTTTTTAGTGAATTGCTTTCCCAGTTTGTTTTAATTTTGCACAAGATTTATTGATTCCATTTTGTCCTTTTTGTTTGATTTACCATTTATTGTTGAATTTCTTTATTGAATTCAGAGTAAAGACAACTCACTGTGCCATTAATTCAATTTAAAGTAAATTTGAGTAAATTTGATTTGAGTAAAGTACAATTTCTCTTGATTTTCAAAGTGTTGTTTATCCAGTTGAGTAATTCTTTTCTCATGTGAGCTTTCCTTGCTTACAGTGTGACTTGTTAATTTTCTTTACTTATGCAGAATAGTTAAGCATTTCTTTTTCTCCCATTTCAGCTTATTGTGTCATTCTCTCTATATTTCCTGCTTTTATGTCCTTGAGTAAGTTCCCTGAGAAGATGTCCCAGTCACTTTGTTTGTTCACTTAGTGTATCATGCCAGTCAAAGTCAATATGAATCAGTCCACAGTACCAATATTCCCTTACTGACTGAAATACAATACCTAGCCCTTGAACAATATGTTTGTTCTCACTACTTGTATCTGAGATTTGTTAAAGTGCTGCAGAATGTGAAGTTCAGATTAGGTCCCTATAGATCCGTGAATTACTTATTAACGTAGCCGAGTGGTCAGGCACCAGTAACTCTGTCACTCCCATCTGTGTTCCACCTACACCTTCAGACATGCAGATAGTGTTCCATTGCCTCAAGTGTCCGAGGACACTCAGACTGCCTTGAGTGCACGGCCTATCCCTGCAATGTCTGCTAGTCCAAGTAGTAGTTTCTCCACAGGGGACGCCTTGTCGGAAAACAATTACTTGAAACTAGTAATGCCATTGTTGATGTCACATGCCGTCTGCAGAAAGATGTCTCTGTTGCGGCTAGTGCTCTCACTAGAGTGTCTGTTGTTGCTCCTAGTGTTCCAGATGGTGATAACGTCCTAGTTGACAGTGATTCCTGCAAAGTCAAGGGTGTATTTGTTGAACCTTCCTTACATGTTGTAAGAGACAGTAAGATCCATTTATTCCTTGCTAACACTTCTGGTCACAGTGTTCGTCTCAGAGCAAATACCAATCTTGTTGACCTGGTTCGCTATCCTTACTCTGTTCAAGTTCAGGATGACTTGCCACCTGACCAGTGGGTCGGTGCTATTTTAACAGGGTAGACCTCATCCACTCCACTGGATCAATCCATCCCACCAGTTGAGGAGAAAGACTTAGCTCCCACTGACTTCCCAGACGAGGTCAAGTGTTTGTTGACTCTGTTGAAGAAACATTGTAAAGCCATTGTCCTTACCAGGTGAGAAGATGGGTATAATTAACTTATTGTCCCATCGTATTCCACTTGAACCTGGTACTAGACCTATCTATATACCTGCGTACAGAATGCCTCATTCCCAAGCTGCTGTCGCAGAAGAATTGATCAATCAGATGCTCGATGATGGAGTTATTGCACCTAGCAATTCACCCTGGAATGCGCCCTTGATCCTAGTGCCTAAGAAGGACGGTACTTGGCGCCCAGTGATTGACTTTAAGAAGTCGCTTCCCACTTCCTGTACTTGGTGATCTTTTACGTAACATCGGAGATAACAAAGTCTTTTCGACCCTGGACTTGTTACAAGGGTTTTGGCAAGTCCCTCTTCACGAGGACAGCCAAGACTTAACCGCATTCTCCACTCCCACAAGTCACTACCATTTCCTACGTATGGCCTTTGGAAGACGAGCCTCCCCCCCCCACCACATTCTCTAGGCTCATGACCAATATCTTTAGAGGTCTCATAGGTAAAGCACTTACGGTGTACTTAGATGATGTAATCGTAATCGTCATGTCCGAAGATGTAGATACACACCTGAAAAGACTTGATATAGCACTGGGTAAGCTTGAAGAAGCCAATTTAAAGATCAAACTGTCCAAGTACCAATTTTTCAGATCAGAAATTAAGTTTCTTGGTCACGTAGTCACTCCTAGAGGGGTTACGACTGATCAAAGTAAAGTAACGGCAGTACTAAATTTTCCATCCCCCTAAACTGCTGATGCCATAAGATCCTTTGTGAGTCTAGCAGGTTTTTATAGATCTTTCATTGCTAATTTTTCCTCCATAGCAGCTCCTCTAACTGAATTGCTTAAGAAAGATGCTCCTTTCGTTTGGACCTTCCATCAGGAAAGAGCATTTCAAACACTAAAAGAAAAGCTAACATCTGCTCCAATTTTGAAATTTCCAGATTTTTCTAAGCCCTTCTACCTGACAACTGATGCTAGTTCAATTGGCATAGGTGCCGTACTAGCTCAGAAGACTGATGGCAAGTACAACGCAGCTGCATTTGCTAGTCGAGTCCTTACGAAGGCTGAACAAAATTATAAAGTAACGGAGCAAGAAGCTTTAGCAATAGTATGGCCTTTAAAGCACTTCTTAGACATTATTTACCAGTACCCTGTTCATGTCTTGACAGACCATGCACCACTGATACCTTTATTCCAGAACAAACAACCTACTGGAAGGTTAGCCAGATAGACCTTGACTATCCAAGAGTTCAATCCCACTTTTGAACATTTACCTGGCAAGTCCAATGTAGTCGCTGATGCTTTATCGCGACATGTTAGTATAGTAACTGCAGACCCTCCATTTACTGTTGAGGTTGTAAAGAATGCCCAAAGAACAGATCCCATGTGGTCTGGTGTGATTCGATTCCTGCTCCAGGAAGATCTTATTCTGACTGTGAAGCCACCAGCACCCATCAGTGACTTTGTCATGAACCAAGAATTACTGTATCGCACAGCCAAGCTGGGTACTCCTAGGAGAAGAGTTTACCAGTTAGTAATTCCACAGTCACTAGTGAACGTAGCTCTACAGCTAGTTCACGATGCACCAGGTGTTGCACACCCTGGTATGGATCGTTCTGTGAAACAAGCCAGAATGAAATACTTTTGGCCACATATGGCAACTGACATTTCCGAGTATGTTAAGAAATGTAGTGTCTGTATGCAGCATAAAGGTCCTAACCCAATCCAAGTGTATCCAACTACTACTGAACCGTGGGAAAGAGTTGTGCTTGATATGTTAACCAATTTTAAATGTTCCCTCCAAAGCAACAAACATCTATGTGTTATGGTAGACCATTTCACCAGATATTGTGAGTTAGTTCCTGTGGCAGATAAGACTGCCGAGACAGTAGCTAAAGCGTTTAAATAAAGCATTATCTGCAGGCATACCACCACTAAGTTCTTAGTAACAGATAATGGAAGTGAATTCTGTAATGAGATTCTTGAAAATTTGTGTACCTTGTACAAGATCTCTAAATCCACCATTGTTCCGCATCATCCTGCCAGCAATGGGTTAGCAGAGCGAACCAATAAGAAAGTACTTGATGTCTTGAGAGCCACTATCGACCCCGATAGTGAAACTTGGGATGAAGTTATACCAGATGTTCAATGTGCCATAAATTCTGCTTACAATGCTTCCATAGGTGATACTCCACATTATGCTTTGTATGGTGTAGACAAGCATTTGCCTTATGAGTTGTTATATTCCACACCGAAACCCAATTATAACCCTGACGATTTCATAGCAACTCGTACCAGCATGGCTCAAAGTGTTTTTAGAAGAATCCGTTAAGCACTTCATAAATCAACAGCAGAATTTACTAGAGTAACTAATAGCCGTGCTAAGCCTAAGCTCGATCAAAAGTTTGTTGGCCCTTATCGAGTAGTTGAACATATCAATGGTAATAAGTATAAGGTTAGAGAAATTAGTACTGGTCAGTATAAAGAATCGCATTTAGATCATATGAAGTTAGTATGCGATGTTGATGATAATTTTACCCAGACTAAAGTGTCAGTCGCTGACAATCCTCTTGACTCTGTATCCTCTACCTCTAATACTCAGTCAGATAATCAACCCGAATGTTGTTATTCTTTGCTTACTCGACAAGTAATGAGAAACTTACAAGTATCTTTTGTAGATACTTGTTCAGACCTCCATCAGTCAAGGCATGTGTTAGCCATTGCAAAGAAATTCGATCCTCCCAAAGACGATAACCATTCTGCGTATGTAAATCTTACCCTCGCAGAGTTGGGTTTAAATGTACATAGTCTGTATAATTAGATGTTCAAGATGAATGAACTTGTCAACTGTGTGTTTTGTAATTAGCTGATCAGTTTTCAGAAAAAAAAAATTTGTGTTTACGTTCCTTCCGAATTCTGAGATCAGCAGTACTGATCTCTGCACGCCAGATTAGCAGTACTGATCTGTGCGCACCAGATTAGCCTTTGCTGTTAATTACTTTCACCTTTGAAAATATATTTTTTCTTCCTCAGAATCCGTAGAGTGCATGAATACAGATCGATCGATCAATTCCATCCTTTATTATACCATGATTTGTTCTTAGAATTTGTAATGCATTGCGTTAAAACTCATTACGTTAACACCCATTTCGTTAAAACTCATTACCTTAACACCCATTACGATACCATCCATTAGTTCTAAGTTACATATGTCTTTGTTATTGTATAGAATCAGCCCAGAGCTACCTGCCTGTTCAGCCTATAGCGTAGTATTGCATGTTGAGACGACATATATAACATGACCGAGCTGTCAGCATAGTTGCTGATCCACTACATGTGTTGTATAGCTTATCTGAGTATCATAGTACCATCCATATGTTTTACATACACGACCTGTTTGCTAGGCCAGTGACTAGTTTGTATGACGTCACGTGATCCCGCATGAGTGCGTGGGCCGCACTGCATCGGCCTTAGTTCCCGGTAATCCAAGCAGGCGACAGGACAGGCAGTTTGGGCTCTCTCTCTCTCTTCATACTCTGCAATATAAGTGTTACCATCCAACAAGTGTGTTTAACTCCAACTATCATATCTCCCATGAACCCCCACTACAGGTTCATTGATAACTGGCTGGCTGGCTTGATAACTGGCTGGCTCATTGATAACTAGCTGGTTGGCTTGATAACTGGCTGGCTCATTGATAACTAGCTGGCTGGCTTGATAACTGGCTGGCTCATTGATAACTAGCTGGCTGGCTTGATAACTGGCTGGCTCATTGATAACTAGCTGGATGGATGACAAAACTGATTGGCTAGCTAGCCGGTTGACTGACTGAATGTTTGTCTGGCTGTGAAATTGGTTTGATGTCTTGTTAACTGGCAGGTTACTTGGCTAACTGGCTTGTTGGATGGCTGACTAACTGACTAACTGGATGACTGATTGAATAACTGTCTGATTAACTGGCTGATGGGTTTGCTGGCAAACTGTTGGTTAACTGATTGCCTATTACAAAAAGGCGATATCTATAAAGTATAGACATCTCCAGAGAATACTAGAAGGTCTCCCACTCTAGCATTCAGCCTGTTACTTCCATCAAGTTGTTGAAATAAGATCATGTCTAGTTATCCCTTGTATTGATTGAAATATTAATAGAGTTTTGGGATTACAAGTATGTGATAATAATCCAACGAAATAAAATTTAGGAACTTTAATACAAAAGGTGTCTAGGTGGATAATAAGAATTACATAGTTTAGGTACAATATCCTTCATATCTCTTGTAGTGCAATATTTTATTGTACTTATGGTAATATAGTGCTGATGCACTTTTCGTAATAGTACAACTTACAAGTACCATCTGGTATGTTACTATCAAGTATAAAAATACTAGTATATACAAGTGTGTGTGAATGTGTATATATTAAAATTGGGCAAGTAATCATGGAAAACCACATTCTATTTGTTTTAAGAACATATGAATTTCAAATCAACATGAATCAAATCAAATGATTTAAAAAAAAAATATGCTCCTAATGGTTAGCCTACATAATAATTTTCACTTGTGCTGTGCATCGAGACCATTACGTTACAATGACCAGCAGTAATCCACCATCATGCTGCATTATTTGCCCTGATATCGAGTTTCCATGGTGCAAATATCCTGCTGGAACCATTCTCCTTGTTCCTCACTGTCGTCCCCAAAATTGTTGGGAAAATATTCGAGATGTGAGTGCAAAAAAAAGAACATCTTCACACTTATTCTAGACCCAAGTTATTGGAAACTTGAAATCAGGTCTTTGATAATTTTTTTTCATATTCGTGGAAGCGCCTGTTTCCCAGGAAGTTGTGGGCAATCTGCTTGAATGAAAACCAGACATTCACTTAGACACTTGCTAATGCTTCATCAAAATGCTTGTCCTTCATCAGTTCTCGAATCTGAGGGCCAACAAAGACTCCTGCCTTTAGCTTGCCTTCACTTATACGAGGAAACTTTGACTCCAGGTACTTGAAAGCAGTTCCACTCTTGTATAAGACCATCACAAAATATTTCATAAGCCTTAATTTGATGTGGAGTGGTGGCAGCAGAATTTTCTTGGGGTCAACTAGTGGCACAGTTTTCACGTTGTGATTCCCGGGTAAGAAGCTGGTTCTTGGTGGCCAGTCTTTTTGTTCGTAGTGCTGGCTGTCTGTCCTACTGTCCTTGTGTGAATTCATAGTACTGGCTGTCTGTCCTACGATCCTTGTGTTCATAGTGCTGGCTGTCTGTCCTACTGTCATTGTGTTCATAGTACTGGCTGTCTCTCCTACTATCCTTGTGTTCATAGTGCTGGCTGTCTGTCCTACTGTCATTGTGTTCATAGTGCTGGCTGTCTGTCCTACTATCCTTGTGTTCATAGTGCTGGCTGTCTGTCCTACTGTCATTGTGTTCATAGTGCTGGCTGTCTGTCCTACTGTCATTGTGTTCATAGTGCTGGCTGTCTGTCCTACTGTCATTGTGTTCATAGTGCTGGCTGTCTGTCCGACTATCCCAAAGCACAGAAAACACGGATACTTGGTGTATCCACTTTCTCATTTATTTACGTTATACGAAAAGAGAAAAGTAACGTTTCTGAATAATTTGACAACCTGAGGTGACAGAGATAATAAAAAACACAGTGAATCACTATTTTCCGTTTATATACCGAAAAAAAAGATACCATAGAGTCAATAAAATCATGCAGACCAGTGTAATCTAGCTTCTCGACCATCAAGGCAATCAAAACAGCTTGCTTGAACAATATTACGAATCATTCGCCAACAGCAATAACGTAACAAGCAGCAGCACAGCGTCAGGAACAAGGAGATAAAATAACGACCCTAACAAATTCTCCATAAAAGTCATAAAACTCCATTAACACTGAATCTAAACTCAGCATAACCAAATCCCCGACTACGACAGTGCGCAGATGCCACACAAAATAGATCAGAAGTAGCTTGGGACCTGAGTTGACTTAGAGAGTCAGTACGACATAACCTCAGTAAAACTTCAAAAAATCACGACATCTGAACTATGCTCTGAGAACAGAGCTACACAGAGTTACCAGAAGTATGTTTCAACTCACCAACGAAATCATACTCTACCAAAACAGAGACTAAATAATGAATAAACAGAGAGAAACGAGAGGGATGCTTCCAGGACTAGGAGCAGGTGGAGAGAGAGGTGCTGGTCGAGCGATGTCCAGCTGTGGAGAGAGAGCGAGAGGTATGGACTGCAGGTCTCACATCTGGTGAAATCACATGACTCGCCCATGCTACTCCAGCAACACTGCAAGGTACTGCCTGACACAAACAAGCGAGTAGTAGTTATCAAGGCAATTTGTGACGGTGGACAGCCAATCATAACTTTCCAACAGCGAACACAGTGAGAAGTATAAATGTTACATCCTACCTACTGACATAGCTAATACAGTAAGTCAAATAATTATATATAGCAAGATATTTTCATTTTAGCTATTAATGAAAATATCGCCAATATAAAATTATATGAAAGACAATATACATCAAATGTACATCATATACATTGGGTTCCTTTCAGGGGGCACAGCACTGCCTAATTGACTGTCTGGCTTCTGAATGGCTGGCTGACTGGCTAGTTGGTTGTCTGGCAAGCTAAGTAATTAACTGACTTAATAAGTGATCAACTGACTGGCTGACTAGCTGATTGGCAGGCTGACTGGCTGACTTGCTGATTAGCTGATTGGCTGGTTGACTGGGTGGCTGACTAATTGGCTGGCTAGCTGATTGACTGCGTGGCTGGCTGACTGACTGGCTGAGTGATTGACTGGTTGTCTAGCTGGCTGACTGGCTGGCTGAATGGCTGGCTGGTTAGTTGACTGATTGGCTGAGTGACTGGGTGACTGGCTGACTGGCTGATTAGCTGACTGGCTGGCTGGCTGTTTGACTCACTAATTGACTGGCTGGCTGATTGACTGTGTAGCTGGCTGACTGACTGGTTGTCTAGCTGACTGGCTGGCTTACTGGTTGGCTCTAGTTGCTCTTCCGTGCCCTAACTGCCCTATCTGCCTTGTCTGGCCTAATTGCCCTGTCTGCCCTATCTGCCCTGTCTACCCTGTCTGCCCTGTCTGCCCTGTCTACCCTGTCTGCCCTGTCTGCCGTGTTAAACACAAGTCTTGTCTCTACTACCACAGTGGACAGGTCCTGGACCAAGCTTGGACCGTCTCATTACTGAACAAAGGCTCCTTTGATCGGTCATTTTCCCAATTTTAACTCGAAATGGTACAGTATTAATTTAGCTGCTTGTGAGGAGCTCTTGATCCAAGGAATTGCTTGTGGCTTGGTTGGTAGCTTCCTGAGTTCACACACTGATGGTCCAGGAAAGATCCCAGGTACTGGTGGAACGTTGGACATGTGGTAAAAGACACTATTGTGCTATATAGGATGTTTATTAAAGGAAACGTTCCACCACGAGTGTCTTCTTCAGTCCTGATACAGAGATAACTAAGACAACGAGTATATATAGTGGCAGGAGTCACTCAGAAAGCCGCGAGGGCAGTGCAAGTGTAGGAAAAATGTGGTCAGATGGGTAAGGTTTTTTGAAGTACCTATCAACTTGATATAGCAGTCTCCAGAATAGGTAATATACGGTTGATTAACAATTTGGATATTACCTGGAGAGGGTTTCGGGGGTCAGCGTCTGAGATCAGGCCTCATGGTGGATCAGAGTCTGATCAACCAGGCTGTTACTGCCGGCCGCACGCAAACCAACGTACGAGCCACAGCCGGCTGGTCAGGTACTGACTTAGGTGCTTGTCCAATGCCTTCTTGAAGACAGCCAGAGGTCTATTGGTAATCCCCCTTATGTAAGCTGGGAGGCAGTTGAACAGTCTTGGGCCCTGGACACTTATTATGTTGTCTCTCAGTGTACTCGTGGCGCCGCTGCTTTTCACCGGGGTAATGTTGCATCTCCTGCCGAGTCTTTTGTTTTCATAGGGAGTGATTTTCGTGTGCGGTGTAACTTCCAGACTTTGATGGATTGTGTGACTGACAGCAA
Source organism: Cherax quadricarinatus (assembly GCF_026875155.1). NCBI lineage: Eukaryota > Metazoa > Arthropoda > Malacostraca > Decapoda > Parastacidae > Cherax > Cherax quadricarinatus. The sequence goes on along the minus strand of NC_069458.1, from coordinate 10,467,264 downwards.
TTAAGACAGTTGTTTATACTTGTTGTGTTCATATCTAAAACAGTTATAACGAACACTTAGTTCGACGAGGCTCACAAAATCCTGGCAAGGTACAGGTAACTCTGTATCATCATTGATCACCCTGCGAAGATCAATGGCTTAATCTACTGGAACATTTATGAATAAGGTAGTGAGGCAGAAACCTGCAAGCTTCTTATTATTAATGTAGAGATCCCTCACATGGTTAAATAGGTCACCAGAATGTTTCCGGTGAGTCTGACTAATCGCACCCATAAGTTTCGATATTTCGATAAATATTTCACCAAAACTCTTGCTAGCCTGTGAGGGGCACTGTCAGTGCTAGATGTAATGGGTCTCATAGACACGTTGGATAGTGGGTCTTCAACTTGAGAGTTGCTAGGGACGAGGCACAAGAGCTTTCTATCTTCTCCTGATTATCTGAGCATGCTGAGGATCTTGCTAAGAAAGGAATCAGTTTCTTTTTTCCATGTATGCTCGAGGATGGAAGAATATATATTGGTATCAGTTAGTAAATCTTGCATCTTTTTAAGGTAGTCTGCACTGTTGAGGATGACCACTCGTCCTCCTTAATCCGCTGTGGTGATGAGAATATCGTTATTAGTGGCCAGGTTTTTGAGTGACTGGATGTAGCGACCTGGAATGACCAGTCAATTAGGTTCCAAAATGGCTGCTGCAATAAGTCTTCGTATAGAAGCCTTTGTTAAATTTAGAGTCGCTAAAGTCGTGGCTTTTTGATCACTGTATTCATCTCATATTTAGGTTCCCATATTCCAGTAACAATCTTGAGACCTAAGCCAATGTCTTTCCATTTGCTGTGCTGACAGAGAGGGGAAAGTTTTCTAAAGAGCTGTAGCTTCTGCTGTAGGTTATCCGTGGTAACTTTGCGTAGGATGTGTTCGGCGTTGTGTCTCTCAGGAACGGGAAGTGAAGCAAGAACTAGGTGAGCATTATGGAAGAAATATCTGGAGCAAGCTGGTAGAGCTTCTATGCACTCTCGGAAGTAGTGGCTTACTAAGTAGCGGGAGAGAAGACATGTTTAATATCCATGAGATGGTGCAGAGTGGATCCAGGCGCGACCATTTCTTGGATGCAATCTCGTAGAAGGGAAGAACTGTTCTTGAAGCTGTTTACCTTCAACACATTTATTAAGGAAACGTTTCGCCACGAGTGACTTTTTCAGTCCTAATAGAGGACCCATCTCACCACAATTTTACTATTACTACTACTACTGCTGCTACTACTACTACTACGACTACTACTACTGCTACTACTACTACGACTACTATTAATACTACTACTATTACTACTACTACTACTACTACTACTACTGCTGCTGCTGCTGCTGCTGCTTCTGCTACTACTACAACTACAACGTTCGCGGCTTTCCACCTGACTCCTACCACTATATATACTCGTTTCTTAGTTATCTGTGTATTAGGGCTGAAGAAGTCTCTTGTGACTAAACACTTCCTCAGTAAGTGCCATTTTCCACATCTTGTCCGCATCATCATACCATTTCTCAGTTGTCAAGACACAGCACTAGTGTTGAACGTTTTATACAGAATCTACCTTTCTCTCTCTTCCTGAAGGTACACAGCAAATGGAACGACACTGGCAGAGATGACATCATCAATAACCTTTCTTCTTATATTATTTGTGAAACAGAGTCCGAAGTACTCAGCTTAGGTCTCAAGTTTGTCACTGACGTACTGATACAATGATAAAAAAATCACGACTGAATTTATCAAAGGTTTTATATAAGAACTTATTGCAGGAGCCATTTGGGAACCTGGTCGTCCGGTCATTCTACGTGAGTGGTCATTCTCAACTGTACAGACCACGGTAATAAGATGGAAGTTTTACTAAGCGACATCAACACATACGCTTCCATCCTCGAGTATACATAAAAAAAACTGATTCCTTTCTTAGCAAGACCTGCAACATACTCAGAAAATCAGAAGGCAAAAAGTTCTTGCACCTCGACCATACCAGCTCCAAGTCAGCGAGGCTTTATGGTTTACCGAAAATCTACAAACCAAATGTGGCCATGAGACCCATCACATCTAGGACTGGCAGCGCCCCTCACAGAGTAGCAGGAGTTTTGGTGAAATATTTATGGAAACATCTGGGTACGATTAGTTAGACTCACATGAAACATTCGCGTGACCTCCTTAACAGTGTCAGGGATCTCGACATGAATAATAAGCTTGCAATTTTGGTCGTCACTGCCTTATTCACAAATGTTCCAGTAGATCAAGCCATTGATTTTCGCAGTGTGATCAGTGATGCTACAGAGTTACCTGTACCTTGCCAGGATTTTGTGAGCCTCGTCGAACTAAGTGTTCGTTATAACTGTTTTAGATTTGAATACAACAAGTATAAATAACTGTTAGGGCTGGCCATGGGCTCACCCTTTAGTGCAGTACTGACCAGTTTACGTATGGAGGACCTAGAATATTGGCAGATCCTCAATACCATCCCTAGATCAGTTACATGAATATGATATATGGATGATATTTTGCTTGTTGTACCTAAAAATCTAGAGGTACGTGATATCCTCAACATCATCAACACTCTGGAACCAGCAATTAAATTTACATTACACGAGGATTACTAATAAGCATTTCTCCACGTGCTGCTACTCACAGTTGACAACAGACTCAACCTATAAGAACGATCTTCTACATTTATTATCACAGCATGACACCAGAACTAAAAGAGGGATAGTTATTTGCTTCTTTCTGAGAACTTACAGAAGTTCCAGACCGTAGTTCCTTGAGGAACTACGATCTGGAACACATCACACATCTTTCAGTTCGCTGCACTTCCCCCTACACTCCATGTGTGACTGCAGGAAACTTGCAACACACATCATCAACAAGACTTGCAACATTCCAGTTGAGATAAAGGTGACGATGAAACTAGAGACATTGATTCTAAAGTTTCTACAATGCTTGAGAGAAAACTTGCTAAAATATCCACCAACTCTTCAAGTAATAATGTCCACCTGGTGTAAAAAAAACCGAGAATAACTCTGGAACGAGCGCAGGAGTATACATTATTATGTGGGTTGTGTGACACAGTATGTGTGGGTTGTGTGACACAGTATATGTGGGTTGTGTGACACAGTACATGTGGGTTGTGTGACACAGTATATGTGGGTTGTGTGACACAGTATATGTGGGTTGTGTGACGCAGTATGTGTGGGTTGTGTGACACAGTATATGTGGGTTGTGTGACACAGTATATGTGGGTTGTGTGACGCAGAATGTGTGGGTTGTGTGACAAAAATTATGTGGGTTGTGTTGACACAGTAATGTGGGTTGTATGACACGATATGGGGGTTTGTGTGACACAGTAATATGTGGGTTGAGTGACACAGTATATGTGGGTTGTGTGACACAGTATATGTGGGTTGTGTGACACAGTATGTGTGGGTTGTGTGACAGAGTATATGTGAGTTGTGTAACACAGTATATGTGGGTTGTGTGACACAGTATATGAGGGTTGTGTGACCAGTATATGTGGGTTTGTAAACACAGTATTGGGGTTGTGTAAACACAGTATGTGTGGTTTGTGGGACAGAGTATAGTGAGTTGTGTAACACAGTATAATGTGGGTTGTGTGACACAGTATATGAGGTTTGTGGACACAGTATATGAGGTTGTGTGACACAGTAAAATGTGGGTTGTGTGACACAGTATATGTGGGTTGTGTGACACAGTATATGTGGGTTGTGTGACACAGTATATGTGGGTTGTGTGACACAGTATGTGTGGGTTGTGTGACAGAGTATATGTGAGTTGTGTAACACAGTATATGTGGGTTGTGTGACACAGTATATGAGGGTTGTGTGACACAGTATATGTGGGTTGTGTGACACAGTATATGTGGGTTGTGTGACACAGTATATGTGGGTTGTGTGACACAGTATATGTGGGTTGTGTGACACAGTATATGTGGGTTGTGTGGCACAGTATATGTGGGTTGTGTGACACAGTATATGTGGGTTGTGTGACACAGTATATGTGGGTTTGTGACACAGTATATTGGGTTGTATGACACAGTAAAATGTGGGTTGTGTGACCACAGTATATGTGGGGGTTGTGTGACACAGTAAATGTGGTTGTGGACACGTATATGTGGGTTGTGTGGCACAGTATATGTGGGTTGTGTGACACAGTATATGTGGGTTGTGTGACACAGTATATGTGGGTTGTGTGACACAGCATGTGTGTGGGTTGTGTGACACAGTATATGTGGGACGTGTGACTCAGTATATGTCGGTTGTGCGACACAGTATATGTGGGTTGTGTGACACAGTATATGTGGGTTGTGTGACACAGTATATGTGGGTTGTGTGACACAGTATATGTGGGTTGTGTGACACAGTATATGTGGGTTGTGTGACACAGTATGTGTGGGTTGTGTGACACAGTATATGTGGGTTGTGTGATACAGTATATGTGGGACGTGTGACACAGTATATGTGGGTTGTGTGACACAGTATATGTGGGTTGTGTCACAGTATATGTGGGTTGTGTGACACAGTATATGTGGGTTGTGTGACAAAGTATATGTGGGTTGTGTGACACAGTATATGTGGGTTGTGTGACACAGTATATGTGGGTTGTGTGACACAGTATATGTGGGTTGTGTGACACAGTATATGAGGGTTGTGTGACACAGTATATGTGGGTTGTGTGACAGTATATGTTGGTTGTGTGACACAGTATATGTGGGTTGTGTGACACAGTATATGTGGGTTGTGTGACAGTATATGTTGGTTGTGTGACACAGTATATGAGGGTTGTGTGACACAGTATATGTGGGTTGTGTGACAGTATATTTGGGTTGTGTGACACAGTATATGTGGGTTGTGTGACACAGTATATGTGGGTTGTGTGACACAGTATGTGTGGGTTGTGTGACACAGTATATGTTGGTTGTGTGACACAGTATATGAGGGTTGTGTGACAGTATACGTGGGTTGTGTGACACAGTATATGTGGGTTGTGTGACACAGTATATGTTGGTTGTGTGACACAGTATATGAGGGTTGTGTGACAGTATATGTGGGTTGTGTGACACAGTATATGTGGGTTGTGTGACACAGTATATGTGGGTTGTGTGACAAAGTATGTGTGGGTTGTGTGACACAGTATATGTTGGTTGTGTGACACAGTATATGAGGGTTGTGTGACAGTATACGTGGGTTGTGTGACACAGTATATGTGGGTTGTGTGGCACAGTATATCTGGGTTGTGTGACACAGAATATGTAAGTTGTGTGACACAGTATGTGTGGGTTGTGTGACAAAGTATATGCGGGTTGTGTGACACAGTATATGTGGGTTGTGTGACACAGTATGTGTGGGTTGTGTGACACAGTATATGTGGGTTGTGGGGACACAGGATATGTGGTTGTGTGACACAGAAATTGTGGGTTGTGTGCCCACAAGATATTGGGTTGTGTGACACAGTATGTGTGGGTTGTGTGACACAGTATATGGGTTGTGTGACACAGTATGTGGGTTGTGTGACACCAGAAATGTGTGGGTTTTGTGTGAAAAAGTATATGCGGGTTGTGTGACACAGTATATGTGGGTTGTGTGACACAGATGTGTGGGTTTTTGTGTACACAGTATATTGGGTTGAGGTGATACAGTATATGTGGGACGTGTGACACAGTATATGTGGGTTGTGTTACAAAGTATATGTGGGACGTGTGACACAGTATATGTGGGTTTAGTGGGTTGTGTGACACAGTAAAAGGGTGGTTATGTGACCACAGAATATGTGGGTTTGTTTGACAAAGTATTTTGTGGGCTGTGTGACACAGTATATGTGGGTTGTGTGACAAAGTATATGGGCGTGTGACACCAGAAAAATGTGGGTTGGTGACAAAGTATATGTGGGTTGTGTGATACAGAATGTGGGTTGTGTGATACAGTATATGCGGTTGTGTGACCCCAGTATATGTGGGTGTGACACTAAATGGGGTTGGGTGCCCAGAGTAATATGGTGGTGACCCCGTATATGTGGGATTGGACAAAGAAATATGTGGGTTGTGTGACACAGTATAATTGGGTTTTGTGACACAGTAAAATGTGGGTTGTGTGACCCCAGTAAAATTGAGGGTTGTGTGACACAGATATGTGGGTTGTGTGACACAGTAATGGGGGTTGTGTGACACAGTATATGTGGTTGTAGTGACACAGTATGTGTGGGTTGTGTGACAAGTAAAATGTGGGTTGTGTGACACAGTAATATGTGGGTTGTGTGACACAGTATATGGGGGGTTGTGTGACACAGTAAATGTGGGTTGTGTGACACAGTATGTGTGGGTTTGTGTGACAGAGTATATTGGGTTGTGGACACAGTATATGTGGGTTGTGTGACACAGTATATGTGGGTTGTGTGACCCCGTAATATGTGGGTTGTGTGACACAGAAATATGGGGGATGTGTGACACAGTAATGTGGGTTGTGTGACACAGTATGTGTGGGTTGTGTGACAAAGATAAGTGGGTTGTGTGACACAGAAATAATGTGGGTTTGTGTGGACAAAGTAATGTGGGTTGTGGACACAGTATATGTGGGTTGGTGACACAGAAATATGTGGTTTTGTGACACAGTATAAGTGGGTTGTGTGACAAAGTAAATGGGGGTTTGTGTGACACAGTATATGTGGGTTGTGTGGACACAGTATATGTGGGTTTGTGGACACAGTATATGTGGGTTGTGTGACACAGTATATGTGGGTTGTGTGACACAGTATATGTGGGTTGTGTGACACAGTATATGTGGGTTGTGTGACACAGTATATGTGGGTTGTGTGACACAGTATATGTGGGTTGTGTCACACAGTATATGTGGGTTGTGTCACACAGTATATGTGGGTTGTGTGACACAGTATATGTGGGGAGAACTGCTACGTCTCTGGACATTAGGATCACACAACATAAAAACATTCCCATAAAAACGGTTACATACATCTTTTTTAAACGCCGGTCGATTTTACTTAGAGAAAAGTTTAGATTGATTTTAACCAGCGTTGATCCAAGTTCACTTTTTTGAGCGAAACTGACAAAATTTAAATACTGCAGCGGTGCCCCGTGGAGGAGTGGCTAAAGTTCTCATTTCACACGGCGAGGGTCCGCGTTCGATTCCCAGCGAGGGTAGAAACATTGGGTGTGTTTCTCTACACCGGTTGTCTATGTTCACCCGTCAGTAAAATGGGTACCTAGGGGTTAGTGGACTGGTGTGGGACACATCCTGGGTATTAGTGGACTGGTGTGGGTCACATCCTTGGTGTTAGTGGACTGGTGTGGGTCACATCCTGGGTGTTAGTGGACTGGTGTGGGTCACATCCTGGGTGTTAGTGGACTGGTGTGGGTCACATCCTGGGTGTTAGTGGACTGGTGTGCGTCGCATCCTGGGTGTTTGTGGACTGGTGTGCGTCGCATCCTGGGAGTTAGTGGACTGGTGTGCGTCGCATCCTGGGTGTTAGTGGACTGGTGTGCGTCGCATCCTAGGACAAAACTGACCTAATTTACGGGAAGTGCTCAGCATAACAAGGTAATTTCTATATAGTAGTATACCATTGATGTCAGCTATAGTCTGTATACCTTGAACATGCAATAGTATACATTGTACATGTACTTGTATACCTTGTACATGTACTTGTATACCTAGTACATGTACTTGTATACCTTGTACATGTACTTGTAGTACGCAAGCATTTCCTTTCTGGATGGCCACGCTGAGGAGCTGGAACACAAAAGTGGCTGCACTTGGTCCCTGGAACCCAGTTCTTTAAGGAAACATGTGGCATTTTTTCCCAAGATCACAAGGTCTCTGATCCCACTGGGACAAATTGATAATGTTGGCTTATGTTCCCTGAGCATGTTGGCAAGCACCTTTTCAGGATCGGGCCATCCCAGCTTGACTGTTTGTGAGTCAGTGCTGCACTAGGGTTTGGTGCTGGAGCAGCGAGAGTCTCCCATTCAGTGATGGCACTGGCATAGTTAGGGTCCTGTATTCCTGCTGAGTCACTGATGTTATCAGGAAGAATTTGTCTTATCAACTCGTTTGATGCTATGGAAGAGGACAGGAAAGCTGGTAGAGCAATCTGGGAGGATCTGCGTACTCCCAGCCCCCCAAGCCTGACCGGAAGTGAGGCTTGCAACCACTGTCCATCGTCAAGGGAAAGATTCAATACACTCTCTAGCATGGTCTTAAGGAGAGAGTCATGTTCCCTGAGTTTTGGACTGCTGAAGGCTGGTGATCATCTCAGGAAGTAGGTAAGTTTTGGGATTGACAGGCACCTGGTGAGTAGGTAGAAGGCATCATGGATGTCAATGTCTTCATCCTGCTTTCCATATATAATTATAATATATATATAAATATATATATAATATATATATATATATATATATATATATATATATAAAATATATAATATATATAATATATAATATATATATATATAATATATATACATACATATATATATATATATATATATATATATATATATATATATATATGTAGATATAGATATGTGTGTGTGCGTAAATATTGTTTGGGGACCCTGTTGCCCGCTTTCTGTTCTGTCTGGTCATCAAGGAAGTCACAGAAGATGGTACCCTAGCTGACACTACAAAATCTCTTTTAGAGGACATCAGAAAAATTAAAGACATTGGAGAGAGCCTGGGGCTATCTTTAAACCCCACCAAATGTGAAATATTTTCTACCAATCGACAGATGATCCAGAATATTAGTGCTGTTATACCAGGAGCACGAGCCATTGATCCAGCCAACAGTACTCTCCTTGGTGCTCCTCTTGGGTCCAATGCCATTGATCTAATCCTAAAAAAAGAAAATTTCAGACCTCAGGACTATGAAAGGCAGGATGAAAGACATCGATACACATGATGCCTTCTACCTACTCACCAGGTGCCTGTCAATCCCAAAACTTACCTACTTCCTGAGATGCTCCCCAGCCTTCAGCAGTCCAAAACTCAAGGAATGTGACTCTTTTTTCAAGACCATGATGGAAAGTGTATTGAATTTTTCCCTCGAAGATGGACAGTGGTTGCAAGCCTCACTTCCACTCAGGCTTGGGGGGGTTGGGAGTACACAAATCCTCCCAGTTTGCCCTACCAGCTTTACTATCCTCTTCCACAGCATCAAATGAGTTAATGTAACAAATTCTTCCAGACAACCTCAGTGACTCAGCAGCAATACAGGACCCTAGCTACGCCAGGTCCTGAATGGGAGACTCTTGCTTCTCCAGCACCTAAACCTAGTGCAGCATTGACCTACAAATAGTCAAGTTGGGATAGCCCCATCGCTTGAAAATGTGCTTGCCAACTTGCTTAGGGCTGTAATACCAGACAGGGAGTCTACCCATCTCCAAGCTGTGAGTGCACTTCACTCCAGGGACTCCAAACAGTTCCCATTTCAGCAATGGGAACACACCTCGCCCCTAAGATCCTCCATATTGCAATGGCTGCCCCAATTCACATGGAATATATGTGTATTCGCAGCAATCCGCAAGCCGACCAATATGGTCTAGATGGTTTTAACTGCTCCAAAACCAAGGGCTGGCATGCAAGACACAAAGAGGTCAACGACATCATAAAGAGATCCCTTACTACAGCTGGATGCCCAGCCGAGAGGGAGACCCGATCACTAGCAGCCAACAATACCCACAACCCAGAAAACCGCCCCGACGGAATCACCATCTATCCTTGGAAGAATGGCAAGTTCTTAACATGGGACTATACCTGTGTTCGACGCTGGTGACACCATCCACACAGTTGGCGACGGGGAAAGAGCGCTGACCACAGGAGGAGTACAAGATCAGCAAGTAGGGGACAAACCCAAACAATAAATTTTGTCCCAATGGGATCAAGACCGGGGGACAGGGGGAAAAAATCCCACATTTTCCTTAAAGAAATGGTTCCGGGGAAAAAAGTCCCAGCCCTTTTTAAGTTCCAGCGCCTCAGAGTGGCCATCCAGAGGGACAAACATGCGCATACGGGCTCAGGGCCCGGGCTTTAGAGGACTGGAGAGTTTCACAATTTTTGAAATATTGCACCAATTTATTCATGTTTTGCGTTTCTGTAAATGTTTTTCTGCGTTAATTAAATTTCATAAAAAAAAACATATAGGGGATGCTAGGAAAGAAAATTTTTCAAAAACAGCCCGGGTACCCATTTACGAGGATAACCTTAGGGAAACACTTCTAAAATGTTTCCAGCTGAACCGGGGACGCCTCCTGGACCCACGGGTGGAGGGGGGGCCGGCCAATCGAGTTACAGAATAAAATTCAAAATCAAAACTAACACATATTTTCACAGGAAAGATAAAAGGCAAAAAGCACATTAATTTTAAAACCTCGAGTGACACCCCTCAGAAAGGACACCTCACTCAAAAAGGGGCCCCCTCACCAGGAAGGTGACCCTCACTCAAGAAGGGACACCTCACCAGAAAGGGAACCTCACTCAGAGAAGGTGACACCTCACTCAGAAAAGGGGTGACACCTCACTCAAGAAGGTGACCCCTCACTCAAAAGGGGACCCCTCACTTAGAGAAGGTGACACTCATTCAAGGGGGTGACCTTCACTCAAAAAAAGTGACACCTCACTCAGAGAAGGTGACACCTCCTTAGAGAAGGTGACACCTCACTCAGAAAAGGGACACCTCATCAAGAAGGTTTGACCCCCTCACCAGAAGAAGGTGACCCCCTCACTCAAGAAGGGACACCTCACTCAAAAAAGGTAAACCCTCACTTAGAAAGGGTGACACCTCAAAAGGGAGGTAAACTTCACTCAAGAAAGTGGACAACCCCACTCAGAAAAGGGACACCCACTTAGAGAAGGGCCCACCCACTCAGAAAAGGGTACACCTCACCGAGAAAGTGCCACCTCCCAGAGGGGGTGCACCTCACCAGGAAAGGACACCTCACTCAGAGAAGTGACCCTCACTCAAAAAGGTGACACCTCACCAGAAAAGGGACACCTCACTCAAAAAACACCCACTCAGAGAAGGTGACACCTCACTCAGAGAAAGTGACACCTCACTCAGAGAAGGTGACACCTCACTCAGAGAAAGTGACACCTCACTCAGAGAAGGTGACACCTCACTCAGAGAAGGTGACCCCTCACTCGAGAAAGTGACCCCTCACCAAGAAAGTGCCACCCACTCAGAAAAATGACACCCACTCAGAGAAGGTACCCCACTCAGAGAAATTTGACACCTCACCAAGAAGGTGACACCTCACTCAGAAAAGTGACACCTCACTCGAAAGGTACACCCACCAGAAAAGGTGACACCTCACCAGAAAAAGGTGACACCTCACTCAGAGAAAGTGACACCTCACTCAGAGAAGGTGACACCTCACTCAGAGAAAGTGACACCTCACCAGAAAAGGGTGACCCCTCACCAAGAAAGTGACAACCTCACTCGGGAAAAGTGACACCTCACTCAAGAAAGTGCACCTCACTCAGAAAGGGTGACCCTCACCAGAGAAAGTGACCCTCACTCAAGAAAGTGACACCTCACTCAAGAAAGTGACACCTCACTCAAAAGGTGACACCTCACCAAAAAAAGGGACACCTCACCAAAAAAATGACACCTCACTCAGAGAAGGTGAACCTCACCGGGAAAAGTGACACCTCCTCAGAAAAGGTGACACCCACCAAGAAGGGCCCCTCACTCAGAGAAGGTAACCCACTCAAAAGGGTGACACCTCACCGGGAAAGGGGACACCACCAGAGAAGGTGACACCTCCTCAGAGAAGTGACCCTCACCAAGAAGGGACACTTCCTCGAGAAGGTGACACCTCACTCAGAGAAGGTGACACTCACTCAGAGAAGGTGACACCTCCCCAGAGAAGGTCACCTCACTCAGAGAAGGTGACACCCACTCAGAGAAGGTGACACCTCACTCAAGAAGGGACACCTCACCAGAGAAGGTGACACCTCATTTCAGAGAAGGTGACACCCACTCAGAAAGGGACAACACCGCAACAAAATATTCCACTTTTAAGACTAAAACAATATTCGGGAAGTATAAAAACATTCAGAACACAAATATGAAATTTTGCGCATCAGGTGATAATGATGATTTTTAAATATTTCGTACAATTTGTAAATAATTCTTTACATTAGTCAAATTTTTTACCAATTTTCCGGCAAACGCAAGATAAAAAAAGAAAAGATTTCATTCAGATTTTTAACCCAGAGGGTTAGTCCCCCCGGATGCACCCACACCCGCCGACTAAAAACCCTAGTTACTGTATTTAAACGACAACAGGGGTTTGGAAACGGTCGAAATGTTTCCACCTCACCGGAATCGAACCCGACCCTCCGGTGCAAGCGAAAGTTTTTCCAAGCCAAACCACGGGCCCATACCCTTATTTTAAAATTAAACCGTCAGTTATGCCCAAACGACACAACACATGTACACTAAATCAGGAAGAACAACTCTTACTGACGATTTTTCACATAAAGTCAAATCTATTTTACTACATTCTCCTACAATTTGCTGATGATTTAGACACTATGCAACATATGGGACTGAAAAAACGTTTCGCCACACAGTGACTTTATCCGTCCCCAAACAGAGGGGAAAGGTGTAAGGAGTGGGTGAAAATTAGGGAATCAAACCCTCAACCTGGAGTTGATGTGTTTTAATCCATCAACTTGTCGGTTTTTAAAAACCCTTTTTTCCCCCCTAATTTGCCTGATATTTTAACGGGAAAAAAAACTTGTTTTTGTATTGTACTTACTGATGTTAAAAGTTTGCTTTCTTTTCTTTTAAAAATGTTGATGTACAAGTTAGCGGGACAGCGCCTGACGTTAGCGGTGCGGCCTCTCACCCTCTCCGTTCAAACTTACTCACTGTAAGTATTTCTCGTGCCTCTTTAAAATACTCCCTGTAAGTAGTACTCGTGCACTCTTAAACGTATCACGAAATATTACTCGTGCACTCTTAAACGTATCCTGTAAATATGTACTCGGCACCTTAAAGTACCACTGAAAATATGACTCGTGCACTCTTAAAAGACCACGTAAAATTTCTCGGCACTCTAAACGGGCCACTGTAATATTACTGGTCACCTTAAAAGACTCACTGTAAAAATGTATCGTGCCCTTAAACGTACTCACTGTAAATAGTACCGTGCACTCTTAAACGTACTCCTGTAAAAATTACCGTCACTCTTTAAAAGTACTCACGTAAATGTACTGGGGCACTCTTAAAAAATGTATCTGTAAAATGAACTCGTGCACTCTTAAAAAGTACTCACTGTAAAATGTAACCTGCACTCTTAAACTACTCACGTAAAAATTTTACTTTTTGCACCTTAAACGTACCACGTAATATTCGGTCCCTTAAACACTCACCGTAAATATTAAAATCTGCACCTTAAACGTACTCACTGTAAGTATGTACTCGTGCACTCTTAAACGTACTCACTGTAAGTATGTACTCGTGCACTCTTAAACGTACTCACTGTAAGTATGTACTCGTGCACTCTTAAACGTACTCACTGTAAGTATGTACTCGTGCACTCTTAAACTACCTCATCTACCTCCCATGTTACATCTTACTCAGAGTCAGCATATATAGTGTTAAACTACCTCATCAACAACTTCTCATGAACAAACTTACTCAGTGTTAACATATTCTGTGTTAACAACTCAGTGTTAACATATACTGTGTTAAGAACTCAGCGTTAACATATTCTGTGTTAACAACTCATCGTTAACATATACTGTGTTAACAACTCATTGTTAACATATACTGTGTTAACAACTCAGTGTTAATATATGCTGTGTTAACAACTCACTGTTAACGTATACTGTGTTAACAACTCAGTGTTAACATATACTGTGTTAACAACTCAGTGTTAACATATACTGTGTTAACTCAGCGTTAGCATTTACTGTGTTAACCACTCATCGTTAACATATATAGAGTTAACAACTCAGCGTTAACATATGCCTTGTTAACAACTCAGTGTTAACATATACTGTGTTAACAACTCAGTGTTAACATATGTTGCGTTAACAACTCAGTGTTAACATATGCTGTGTTAACAACTCAGCGTTAACATATACTGCGTTAACAACTCAGTGTTAACATATACTGTGTTAACAACTCAGTGTTAGCATATTCTGTGTTAACAACTCAGTGTTAACATATACTGTGTTAACAACTCAGTGTTAACATATGTTGCGTTAACAACTCAGTGTTAACATATGCTGTGTTAACAACTCAGTGTTAATATATGCTGTGTTAACAACTCACTGCTAACGTATACTGTGTTAACAACTCAGTGTTAACATATACTGTGTTAACAACTCAGTGTTAACATATACTGTGTTAACAACTCAGTGTTAACATATACTGTGTTAACTCAGCGTTAGCATTTACTGTGTTAACAACTCATCGTTAACATAAATAGTGTTAATAACTCAGCGTTAACATATACTGTGTTTAACAACTCAGTGTTAATATGCTGTATAGCAACTCAGTGTTAAATTACTGTGTTAACACTCAGTGTTAACATAGTTGTCTTAAACAACTCAGTGTTAACATATGCTGTGTTAACAACTCAGTGTTAACATATACTGTGTTAAAAACTGTGTTAACGTATTTCTGTGTTAACAACTCAGTGTTAACATATACTGTGTTAACAACTCAGTGTTAACATATACTGTGTTAACAACTCCATGTTAACATATCTGTGTTAACAACTCAGTGTTAGCATATTTGTGTTAACAACTCGGTGTTAACAATACTGCGTAACAATCATCGTTAACAATATAGTGTTAATAACTCAGCGTTAACATATACTCTGTTAACAACTCAGTGTTAACATATGCTTTGTTAACAACTCAGTGTTAACGTATACTGTGTTAACAACTCAGTGTTAACATATGTTGTGTTAACTACTCAGTGTTAACATATGCTGTGTTAACAACTCAGTGTTAACATATACTGTGTTAACAACTGTGTTAACGTATTTCTGTGTTAACAACTCATTGTTAACATATACTGTGTTAACAACTCAGTGTTAACATATACTGTGTTAACAACTCAGTGTTAGCATATTCTGTGTTAACAACTCGGTGTTAACATATTCTGTGTAACAACTCATCGTTAACATAAATAGTGTTAATAACTCAGCGTTAACATATACTGTGTTAACAACTCAGTGTTAACATATGCTGTGTTAGCAACTCAGTGTTAACATATACTGTGTTAACAACTCAGTGTTAACATATGTTGCGTTAACAACTCAGTGTTAACATATGTTGCGTTAACAACTCAGTGTTAACATATGCTGTGTTAACAACTCAGTGTTAACATATACTGTGTTAACAACTGTGTTAACGTATTTCTGTGTTAACAACTCAGTGTTAACATATAGTGTGTTAGCAACTCAGTGTTAACATATACTGTGTTAACAACTCAGTGTTAACATATACTGTACTCACATAATTGTACTCACGTAATCGTCGCTGCAGAGGTCGAGACTCGGTCCTGGCCCCGCCTCTTCACTGAGTGCTACTAAGTCCTCTCTCTCCCTGCTCCATGAGCTTTATCATACCTCATCTTAAAGCTATGTATGGTCCCTGCCTCCACTACATCACTTGCTAGGCTATTCCACTTCCTAACTGAAGAAATACTTCCTAACATATCTTTGACTCATCTGGGTCTTCAACTTCCAATTGTGACCCCTTGTTTCTGTGTCCCCTCTTTGAAGCATCCTGTCTCTGTCCACGTTGTTTATTCCACACAGAATTTTGTATGTTGTTATCATGTCTCCCCTAACCCTGCTGTCCTGTAGTGTCGTCAGACCGATTTCCCTTAACCTTTCTTCATAGGATATTCCCCTTAGCTCTGGAACTAACCTTTTCGCAAACCTTTGTACTTTCTCTAATTTCTTGACGTGCTTGATCAAGTGTGGGTTCCAAACTGGTGCTGCATTCTCCAGTATGGGCCTGACGTACACGGTGTACAGTGTTTTGAACGATTCCTTACTAAGGTTTGCCAGGCGCCCATATGCTGCAGCAGTTATCTGATTGATGTGTGCTTCCAGAGACGTGCTCGGTGTTATACTCACCCCAAGATCTTTCTCCTTGAGCGAGGTTTGCAGTCTTTGGCCACCTAGCCTATACTCTGTCTGCGGTCTTCTTTGCCCGTCCCCCGATGTTCATGACTTTGCATTTGGAGGGGGTTAAATTCTTGGAACCAGTTGCAATACCACGCATCCAGCCTGTCCAGGTCTCTTTGAAGACCTGTCTGGTTCGCATCTGATTTACTTCTCCTCATTAACTTCACATCATCTGCAAACAGGGACACTTCTAAGTCTATCCCTTCCGCGATGCCGTTCACAAATACCAAGAATAGCACTGGCCCCAGTACTGACCCCTGTGGGACCCCGCTCGTTACAGGCGCCCATTGTGATCAGGGACGGATAACCGCATAGGCAAACTAGGCATTTGCCTAGGCCCCGCGCATTTGGGGGCCCCGGTCCAAAGGGGGTTTCCGGGCTCATCCAAGACTGCGCACATGTGCAAGTGCAAAGGGCGTCCCTACCTAAAAAGTTCAAGTGTTTGGAGAGTAAAATTGATTTTTAAAAATTAATCAAAACAAAAATAATGAAATAAAATAAAATAAAAATAAATAAACCTAACCATAGATGGCAACACTCAACACGCCTTTGTTTACATCAGAACAGCTGTGTTTTCCCGCAATGGGTGAGTATGGGAGATTCCTCTCCAATTTTCTGTAGTAATTACACGTTTTCTAGACTGTACTGTGACAAATTAACTGAAGTGTTGTTGATAGACATTGATTGTGTATAAATAAACGTTTGTTTTCGCCTCTAAATGTTAAGGGAGGTACCTGATAGGGTTACTTGACCAGTAAAGACGCATGGACCAGTGAAGACGCATTTTTGGTAAAAATACTATAAAGAAAAAAGTAAAAAGCAAACTGACTTCCGTTTGTAGGTTTAAAGCACTTGTCCTGTCTTTAAGCTTTATCATTTCAATAACAGATCTCAATTGATTGATGTTCTACATCACTTCCGTCGCAAATGCTAGTTTTTCAAAGTTGCGACGGAAGTGATGTAGAACATCAATTAATTTACTACATATTTCCCCAGAAACACATAAGCCACATCAGAAAATCGTTTGGTTGGTGAAACTGAAAATTGTCCCTGCATTCTTTAATTCTCATGTCCTTATCTATGGTGGTAGGCCATATATCATGCAAAACATAATGATTATTAGTTATGAAATGGTAATATAAATACCATGTGCATTGTTCTTGGACTCGGTATGATTTCTGTTTAAGTAAATTGGAGATCAAGGAGGATGAATTAGTAAAATATTCGTAGCCCAAATCACTAACCTAATCTATGGTAAAAGTTCTGTTTATGACTCCTTTCTGGTAACGTTTTGAATTTTTAGATGCGCAGCCAGAGGAAAGGGGGCTACAAGGGCCATATCCCCCCAACTGACAGAAAAAAAAAATATAATAATAATTAAAAAAATAATAATAATTGATAATGAAAAATTTGTATTTGCATGATTACAGACAGTGATACATCCTCATTATGGCATCTCGTGAACGTGATGTTGGACTTTTATATCCTTTTACTCATGTACGAATTAACTGTTCTTCCATATTGTATTACTTTTGTCACTACCACTACTACTACTACAACTACTACTACTACTACTACTACTACTACTACTACCACTAGTGAACATCGAAATGGTACCTCACTAATATTGCACCTCACTCTGAGCCTTTATATACCCTCTGTGTCCATGTATTGTTTGTAATGGCTTGATAAAGCTCCTGGAGAGCGAAACGTTGCCACAATAAATGTCTCATTAGTTGCACTTGTGTCCTTTTACTTTACATATTGCCGGTAATTCTACCAACTTTATTACAAAATTCAAGAAGAAGAACAGAAAAAGAAAGATGTAGGAAGCTGCAGAAAGATCACAGACATGCTCACGAAAACAGTTTTGATGTTACCAGTACAGTTGAATCTGCAGATACGTCAGATCATACAGGAATGCACCACTCACAGGAGCTGCATTTTAGCCAGTGTATTTCGTGCACAGAAAAAAGGCTTATTGGATTCTCATTTGGAAAATCAAACTGAAAAAGAGCGCACTTATTGGAGAAAAGTTCTAGAAAGAGTTGTTGCTGTTGTAAAATTTTAGCTCTAAGAGGACTTGCTTCCGTGGAGAAAATGAGGTTTTGGTTCGGAAAACAATGGCAATTTCCAGGGATCATAGAACTGTTAGCACAATTCGAATCCATTCTTAGCAAACATGTGTCACGCCTTGGAATGCAGGAAGAGGCACTGTATCTTACATGTCATCTACTATATGCAATGAATTTATTGAACTGATGACTAAGAAGGTCCTCAATAACATCATAGCAGCTGTGAAAACTGCAAATACTTTGAATAAGTGTAATTCAACACCAGATATTTCACATACAGATCATTGACATTCATTGTTCGCTTTGTCGACTCCAGTGGTAAGCCGTAGAGCGCTTTATAAAATTCATTCCTCTTTCAGGCCATGATGGAGAAACAATGATGAATGTAGTACTGGATACTCTGCTTGAACATGATCTCTCTATTATGGATTGCCGTGGCCAGAGCTACGACAATGCAAGTAACATGTCGGGTAAATATAATGGATTGCAAGCCCGTATCAAGCAAATCAACCCACTTGCTGAATATGTGCCCTGCTCAGCACATTCTCTTAATCTTGTTGGGTCATGTGCTGCGGAGTGTTGTGTCGCTGCAGTTTCATTTTTTGGACTTTTACAAGCATCTCTTAATTTTTTCTCTGCTTCAACGTATCGTGGAGTATAACTCAAGTCAACCATTCATGGAGATGTCATCAAATCATTATCAACAACAAGGTGTCAGCGCAGCATGATGCAACACATGCTTTGAAAGACAGCTTTGCTGAAATACGTTCTGCTTTGATCCAAATAGCAGAGGATGAAGACCAGACAGCAACTACAAGAAGCGAAGCAGCCAGCTTAGCATCAAAAATTGGAAGATTTTGAATTGGCCTTACTCTGTGTGCTTTGGGACTGTATACTGGAACGGTTAAATGCCACGAACAAGACACTTCAGAAAATTGAAATTGAAATGGCTACTTTGCTAACCTCTATGCAGCTTAGTGGAATTTGTAAGCTCACCTTCGCAATGATGAAGCTTTTGAAATGTTTGAAGAGAAAGCTAAACTGCTGGTGAAAGACTACAGTTACCGGGCTGATCATCAGCGGTCAAGGAAGAGGAAATGCAATTTTGAAGAGCCAGACAATGAAATTGTGTTGCTACCAAGGCAGAAATGTAAGACAGCTACATACTTCGTCATTCTGGATTCACTGATTACAGAATTAGTGAAAAGAAAAGAAATATACCAGAATCTCAATGACAAGTTTGGATTTCTGTTCAAAATTACTACTATGCCAATGCAGAATTGAGAGAAGCTGCATTAAAGTTGCAACAACACCTTTCGCAGATGTTCAGGACACATTTGTTGAAAGAAATAGTTCATTTTTCTGGGTATATGAATCAGATTAAAGCTCCACCAGAAAATGTGCGCCCTCAGCTGCTTTGAAAACATTTAAGAATGCAGGTATCTCAGAAACCTTCCCTAATGTTTGACATAGTGTGTCGCCTTTACCTAACACTCCAGCTACTAACTGTGAAGGAGAACGTTCATTTTCTGTTTTTGAAAAGATGAAAAACCAGCTCCGTTCAACAATGAGCCAAGACAAATTGTGTAACCTAGCCTTGTTGACCATTGAGTCTGATCTAACAAGAAATATTGATTTTCAGAATATAATTGATGATTTTGCCAATATGAAATCCAGAAAAAAGTTTATTTAAGAAGTGCCTGTGAATATAAACAATTCTTTACTTTCTTGAGTTTATATGATTTGATAGTCTTATGCATGATGCAATGATAATAATGGTCAGTGATTTATAAAGGGAATAATAGTGCTGTAGTGGTTATGCTGAATATAATAGGTACATGATGTCACTACTTTAATAGCCTAATCTAGTAATACTATGTAATAAAGTTGGTAGAATTACCGACAATAGTCGGGACACAAGTGCAACTAATGTGACATTTTATTGTGGCAACGTTTCGCTCTCCAGGAGCTTTATCAAGCCATTACAAACAATACATGTATGTATAATGTTCGCCAAGACCGTAGTCCTGGCACGGGTCTCAATCTTGCGATGACCCGTCTCTGGCTCCCGAGGGAGAAAGGTTTCTACAATGATGCGACTTATGCTGTTCAAGCACTCTTCTGGTCAGTTCAACTGGTGCATCTCATAAGTGACAACACCGTATGTACTCCTAACTATGGACACTAGCGAGGAGGAGGATATGTCGTTATCACAGGTAACAGCTTGTCTGGTTCGTTGACTCCATGGTACACTAGTGTGGCCGCAGTCATCTCTCGTTCCTCTTCGGGAGGGAATATCAATCTTAGTTGCCTGCGGAGTGTCTCAGTAACTTCGCACTCCAGAAGATAGTGTGTTAGGGGCCGCTGGACAACGTGCTGACAGTACTGGCACATCTCCTCAGCCTTGTCTACCATCATCTTGGCTGTGGGAAAGCCCAAACGAAGCCGATGGATGGTGGTAGTAGTAGTAGTAGTAGTATTACTTTTGTCACTACTACTACCACCACTAGTGAACATCGAAATGGTACCTCACTAGTATTACACCTACCTCACTCTGAGCCTTTATATACCCTCTGTGTCCATGTATTGTTTGTAATGGCTTGATAAAGCTCCTGGAGAGCGAAACGTTGCCACAATAAAATGTCACATTAGTTGCACTTGTGTCCTTTTACTTTTCATAGTTATACTATGCTGTCTTGAGTTGATTCCTTTAAAATGCATGATTTAACAAGATAATTATAATGGCTGTTGGTAAATGGTTTTGGTGGTCTTGATGAACTTTCCCTATTAAATTTAATCTAAATAGCCAGAATGTATTTAATTAGACCTTAAACAGGCTCACACCGACCCCCCCCCCACCCGCAAGCTGGAAGGGTCGCTTCGCTTACCAGTAACTCAAAGGGGCCCCGCCAATCTGAATAGCCTAGGGCTCGGAGACTTCTTAATCCGGCCCTGATTGTGATACCTAATCACGGTCCATGACTCGCTGTCGCCTCCCTGTTAGGTATTCTCTGATCCATTGCAGTGTCTTTCCTGTTATATGTGCCTGATCCTCTACTTTCTGTACTATTTAAGGAACTGTGTCGAAGGCCTTGTGTGTGTACTCACCTAATTGTACTCACCTAATTGTGGCTGCAGGGGTCGAGACTCACCTCCTGGCCCCGCCTCTTCACTTATCGCTACTACGTCCTCTCTCTCTCTATGCTTCCTGAGCTTTATCATACCTCATCTTAAAGCATGTATGGTTCCTGCCTCCACTACATCACTTGCTAGGCTATTCCACCTCCTGACGATTCTGTGACTGAAGAAGTACTTCCTAACATCCCTGTGACTCGTCTGAGTCTTCAGCATCCAATTGTGACCCCTTGTTTCTGTGTTCCCTCTCTGGAACATCCTGTCTCTGTCCACCTTGTCCATTCCACACATTATTTTGTATGTTGTTACCATGACTCCCCTACCCCTCCTGTCCTCCAGTGTCGTCAGTCCGATTTCCCTTAACCTTTTCTCCTAGGACATTCCCCTGAGCTCCGGAACTAGCCTTGTTGCAAACCTTTGTACTTTCTCTAATTTCTTGACGTGCTTGACCAGGTGTGGGTTCTAAACTGGTGCTGCATACTTCAGCATTGGCCTGAAGTACACAGTGTACAGTGTCTTACTAAGGTATCGGAACGCTATTCTCAGGTTTGCCAGGCGCCCATATGCTGTAGCAGTTACCTGGTTGATGTGTGCTTCCGGAGACGTGCTTGATGTTAGGGTCACCCCAAGATCTTTCTCCATGAGTGAGGTTTTCAGCCTTTGTCCACCTAGCCTATATTCTGTCTGTGGTCTTCTTTGCCCTTCCCCAATCTTCATGACTTTGCATTTGGCAGGGTTGAAATCAATAAGTCAGTTGCTGGACCACGTGTCCAGCCTCTCCAGGTCTCCTTGTAGTTCTGTCCGATCCTCATCCGATTTAACCCTTCTCATTAACTCCACATCATCTGCGAACAGGGACACTTCTGAGTCTATCCCTTCCACCATGTCATTCACATATGTCAGAAATAGCACTGATCCTAGAACTGACCTCTGTGGGACCCCGCTCGTCACAGGAGCCCACTGTGATACCTCATCACGTACCATGGCCCGTTCTTGCCTCCCTGTCAGGTATTCTCTGATCCATTGCGGTGCTCTTCCTGTTATAAGTGCCTGATCCTTCAGCTTCTGCACTAATCTCCTGTGAGGAACTGTGTCGAAAACCTGCCTGCAGTACAGAGAAATGCAATCAACCCAACCCTCTCTCTCGTTTCTTACTTCTGTTACCTAGTCATAAAACTCCAGAAGGTTTGTGACACAGGATTTGCCTTCCGTGAATCTGTGCTGGTTGTTGTTTATAATCGTGTTTCGCTCCAGGTGCTCCACCACTCTCCTCATCATAATCTTCTCCATGACTTTGCATACTATACACGTCAGAGAACCTGGTCTACAGTTTAGTGCCTTGTTTTAGTCGCCTTTCTTAAAAAAGGGGACTACATTTGCCGTCTTCCATACCTCAGGAAGTTGCCCAGTTTCAAGGGATGTATTGAAGATTGTGGTTAGTGGCACGCACAGCGTCTCTGCTCCTTCTCTAAGGAGATGTTGTCAGGACCCCTCGCCTTTGAGGTATCAAGGACATTTAGCAGCTTCTGCCCCTCCTCCTCCGTTGTTTGTATGTCATTCAGCACCTGTTGGCATGTTCCCTGATGGTGTTCCCCTCTGTGCTGTCTTCTCGGAGCCATTCCTGTCTCTTCTGTAAATACCTCCTTAAATCTCATGTTAAGCTCCTCGCATACCTTGTGATCGTTTCTTGTGAGTTCCCACCTTCTTTCCACAGCCTGATCACCCTGGTCTTTGACTGCTGTCTTCCTCGTAATGTGGCTATACAGCAATTTTGGGTCAGACTTGACTTTCGATGCTATGTTATTTTCATACTGTCGCTGGGCCTCCCTCCTTACCTGTGTGTACTCGTTACTGGCTCTTCGACTAATCTCCTTATTTTCCTGTGTTCTTCGCCTTCTGTACTTTTTCCATTCTCTACTGCACTTGGTTTATGCCTCCTTACCCCGTCGGGTAAACCAGGGGCTCGTTCTCGTCTTTCCATTATTTCTGTTGCCCTTCAGAACAAATCTTTCCTCTGCCTCCTTGCATTTTGTTGTTATGTATTCCATCCATTTACCGACTTTCCTACCAGTTTTCTATCCCACTGAGCCTCTTGCAGGAAGTTCCTCAAACCTATGTAGTCCCCCCGTTTATAGTTTGACTTTTCCCATTCAACTCCTGTTACCCTCTCCACTTGTATTCAAAGCACAGAGCCACATGGTCACTAGCTCCTAGGGGCCTCTCATATGTGATGTCCTCAATGTCTGAACTGCTCAGGGTGAACACAAGGTCCAGTCTTGCTGGTTCATCCTCCCCTCTCTCTCTGGTTGTATCCTTAACATGTTGATGAATGAGGTTCTCCAGTACCACATCCGTCATCTTGGCCCTCCATGTTTTGGGACCCCGTGTTTTTCCAGGTTTTCCCAGTCGATCTCCCTGTGATTGAAATTGTGTATGTGTGTGCATGGGTGTGTGTGTGTGTGTGTGTGTGTGTGTGTGTGTGTGTGTGTGTGTGTGTGTGTGTGTGTGTGTGTGTGTGTGTGTGTAGGTGTGTGTACTCTCCTAGTTTTGGTTGCAGGGGTCGAGTCACATCTCCTGGCCCTGCCTCTTCAACTGGCCGCTACCTGGTCACTCTTTCCGCTTCTTGAGCTTTATCATACCTCTTCTTAAAGCTATGTATCGATCCTGCCCATCACTACCCAGGCTATTCCACTTCCTGACAACTCTGTGACTGAAGAAATACTTCCTAACATCCCTGTGGTTCATCTGAGTCTTCACTTCCAACTTTGACCCCTTGTTGCTGTGTCCCATCTCTGGAACATCCTGTCCCTGTCCACTTTGTCGATTCCTCTCAGTATTTAGATGTCGTTTATCTTATCCCTCCTATCTCTCCTCCTTCCAGTGTCGTCAGGTCGATTTCCCTTAACCTCTCCTCGTAGGAGATACCCCTTAGCTCTGGGAATAATCTTGTTGCAAACCTTTGCAGTTTTTTTAAATGCTTTGCTAGGTGTGGGCTTCACACTCCAATATGAGCTTAACGTACACAGTAAACAGGGTCCTGAATGATTGCTTATTCAGTTATCGGAATGCTGTTTTCCCATGTTTGCCAGACGTCCATATGCTGCAGCAATTATTTGTTGAGTGCGCCTCAGGAGATATGCCCTGTTATACCTACCCCAAGACTCTTTTCATTGAGTGAGGTTTGTAGTCTCTGGCCCCCCTGGACTGTACTCCGTCTGTGGTCTTCTTTGCCCTTTTCCAATCTTCATGACTTTGCAGTCTATCCAGATCCCCTTGTAGTTTTGCCTGGTCCTCATGCGATTGGATTCTTCTCATGAACTTCACATCATCTGCAAACAGGGACACTTCAGAACCTATTCCTTTCGTCATGCTGTTCACAAATACCAGAAACAGCATCGGTCCTTGGACTGACCCTTGTGGAACCCCGCTCATCACAGGCGCACACTCTAACACCTCGCCACGTATCATTACTCGCTGCTGTCTTCCTGACAGGTATTCCCTGATCCATTGCAACGCCTTCCCTTTAATCCCTGCCTTATCCTCCAGCTTTTGCACTAATCTCTTGTGTGGAACTGAATCAAACACCTTACAGTCCAAGATAATGCAATCTACCCACCCCACTCTTTCTTGTCTTACTGCCGTCACCCTGTCAAAGAACTCCAGTAGGTTTGTGCTGGCTGTCGTTGATAAGCTCATTCCTTTCTAGGTGTTCCACCACTCTTCTGATAATGAGGAAATGGTATGGTGATACCGACAAGATGTGGAAAAAGACACTTATGTACAGTTCAGGACATTTATTAGAGGTAACGTTTCGCCACGAGTGGCTTCTTCAGTCCTAATACAGAGAAAACTAAGAAAGCGTATATATATAGTGGCAGGAGTCAGGTGAGGTGACGCGTGGGTAAAGGTGGTAGTAGTAGTAGTAGTGCAAGTAAGGAAGTGATACTAGAGAGGGACCTGCTGGCATCATGTAACACCAGTTCCCAGGATGGGTAATATCCTCTTGCTTAGCAATTTTGAAATACTGTAACTACCGGACTTTTGCCAACCTACAGCAGAAACTACGGCTCTCAAGAAAACTTTCCTCTCTCTGTCTACACAGCAAATGGAAAGACATTGGTAAAGCTGGCATCATCAATAACCTTTCTTCTTATGTTCTCAGTGATACAGAGTCCTAAGCACTCAGCTTAGATCTCAAGTTTGCTACTGGCATAAGGAAGCCTAAATGCGAGTTAGACACACTGATCAAAAACCATGACTTCGTTGACTCTGAATTTAACAAAGGTTTCATACAAGGACTTATTGCAGCTGCAGTTTCTGAACCTAGTCGTCCAGCCATTCCACGTCGCTACATGCAGGCACTCAAAAACATGGCCACTAATAATGATATTCTCATCACCACAGCGGACAAAGGAGGAGGAGGAGTCATCCTCAACAGTACAGACTACGTTAGTAAGATGCAAGATCTATTGAACGACGCCAACACATACGTTTCCATCCCCGAACATGCATGGAAGAAAGAAACAGATTCCTTTCTCAGTAAGACCCGCAGCATACTCAGGAAATCAGTAGAAGGTAAAAAGCTCTTGCGTCTCATCCCTACCAACCCCAAGTCAGCAAGACTTTATGGTTTACCAAAGACCTACAAACCAAATGTGCCTATGAGACCCATTACATCCGGAAACGGCAGCGCCCCTCACAGTCTGGCAGGAGTTTTGGCGAAATATTTGTCTAAGCTCCTGGGTACAATCAGTCAGGCTCACCTAAAGCAATCGGGTGACCTCCTTAACCGTATCAGGGATCTCGACATGAGTGATAAGAAGCTTGCAAGTTTTGACGTGACTGCCTTATTCACCAATGTCCCAGTTGATCAAGCCACTGATCTTCATCGCAGGGTGATTAAAGATGATACAGAGTTACCTGTACCCCGCCAAGATTTTGTGAGCCTTGTCGAACTTTGTGTTCGTTATAACTGTTTTAGGTTTGAGGACAAGAAGTACAAACAACTCTTCGGACTAGCCATGCGATCCCCCCTTAGTGCAGTTCTTGCCAATTTATATATGGAGGACCTGGAATCAAGAAGGATCCTCAGTAACATCCCTCGTTCAGTTACATGGATGAGTTACGTTGATGATATTTTGGTCATTGTACCCAAAAATCTAGACGTACGGGGCATCCTCAAGACCATCAACACTCTGGAACCAACTATTAAATTTACACTAGAGGAGGAGAAGGACAACCAATTACCTTTTCTCGACGTTCTCTTACGCACAGGGGAAAATAAACTTTCTTTTAAAGTCTACCGGAAGTCTACCTACAAGAACGATCTTCTGCATTTCTTCTCTCACCATGACACAAGAACTAAAAGAGGGGTAGTTATTGGCTTCTTTCTGAGAGCCTACAGAATTTCCAGTCGGCAGTTCCTCGAAGAAGAAGCATGTACATACATCACCAACTCTTTTAGTTCACTACACTTTCCCCTACACTTCATACGTGACTGCAGGAAACGTGCGGCACGTATCCTCAGCAAGACCAACACCAATCAAATTGAAGAAAAGCCTCCAAGATACATCGTTTTACCGGTCAGCAACGTTGCCACTAATGTTTCAAAAATGTTAAGCAGAAAACTGGCTAAAATATCTACCAGCTCTTCAACTACTATTAGGAACCTGATACAAAAACCCAAACATGATTCTGGCACAAGTGCAGGAATCTACACTATACCATGTGGGGGGTGTGGCAAAGTATATGTAGGGGAAGCAGCCAGATCTCTGGACATTAGGATAGCAGAACACAAAAATGCTTGCAGAAATGATGACCTCAAAAACGCATGTGTTCAGCATAGGGACGATTGGACACCTCATGAAATTCAATGAAGCTAAACTAGTGATTAAAGAAGACGACTTAAGACGGAGAAAATGCATTGAAGCTGCACTAATTTCTGTCAGTAACACTATAAAGAAAAAATCCGGTAGTTACAGTATTTCAAAATTACTAAGCAAGAGGATATTACCCATCCTGGGAACTGGTGTTACATGATGCCAGCAGGTCCCTCTCTAGCATCACCTCCTTACTTCCACTACTACTACTACTACTACCACCTCTACCCACGCGTCACCTCACCTGACTCCTGCCACTATATATATATACGTTTTCTTAGTTTTCTCTGCATTAGGACTGAAGAAGCACTCGTGGCGAAACGTTTCCTCTAATAAATGTCCTGAACTGTACATAAGTGTCTTCTTCCACATCTTCTGATAATCTTCTCCATGACCTTGCATACTATACATGTCAGTAACACTTGTTTGTAATTTAATTCTCCTTGTCTGTCTCCTTTTTTAAAAATTTAGACTACATTTGCTGTCTTCAGTACCTCAGGTAATCTTTCTGTTTCAATAGATGTGATGAAGATTGTTGTTAGTGGTACACATAACGCCTCTGCTCCCTCTCTCAGGTCCCATGGAGAGATGTTATCCCTCACAAAGTTAGGAAATCTTTTGTCAAGGCAGCGAATGTGTTTTTCCCATTGACATTCTGTTATGACCATGCAAATTATTATACTTAGTCGACCTTTTCCCCCCCAAAATGAAAATACATTAGCCATCATTCATTAAAAACTGACTTAATAAAAGTGAACGAAAATCACAATTCAAATTACCCTCTGAACTGCAGCATCCTCCACTCTTCCTTCAGAATACAAGTACTGAACTTTTCCACCTCAAGGACTGCAGCATCCTCCACTCTTCCTTCAGAATACAAGTGCTGGACTTCCCACCTCAAGGACTGCAGCATCCTCCACTCTTCCTTCAGAGTACAAGTGCTGGACTTCCCACCTCAAGGACTGCAGCATCCTCCACTCTTCCTTCAGAGGACAAGTACTGAATTTCCCACCTCAAGGGCAGCAGCATCCCTCCACTCTTCCTTCAGAGTACAAGTACTGAACTGTGAGGGAAAAGTTCAACAGATAGGAGTAGCGAGCGAGTATATGGTAACGATAGTTTGATTGCTGGCTGCTTGTTAAGGTAGGGCCAGTCTCGCTCCCGCTATCCCCTTCCCCCCCTTTTTCCCCACCCCGAAAGGTGACGTGTGAGGCTCCTGCCAAACAGTAATCACTCAACTCACAGCTCCCATCACAACTGTAAGTAAAAGCCTCTGCTCCTATTCTAGTGGATATTGGTTGAAAGCTTCACTTTTGACCAATAATAAACTTAATCCTTTCAGTTTTAAGCTCCACATAAGACTTTTCGATAATCACCACCTTTTTTAAGTATCTTGCACTTATCATGGAGAGTGATTTCTTAAGCAGTAATTAATTTTTATAGTGGGCTAGAAGAAGATAAATTATGTAACATCACAGTCACTAGTGAAATGGTTGTGAAGCAGATAGACAGACTGAAGCAAAATAAGTCGCCGGGTCCTGATGAGGTTTTTTCAAGGGTTCTAAAGGAATGCAAAATGGAACTCTGTGAACCATTAACTAATATTTTTAATTTATCTCTTCAAACAGGTGTAGTGTTTGATATGTGGAAGATGGCTAATGTAATTCCTATTTTTAAAACAGGGGACAAGTCGTTACCGTCAAATTACCACCCAATAAGCCTGACCTCAATTGTAGGCAAATTACTAGAGTCAATTATAGCTGAGATTATAAGAAGCCATCTCGATAAGCATAGCTTGATTAATGATACTCAGCATGGATTCACAAGAGGCCGGTCTTGTCTAACTAATTATTAACTTTCTTCAGTAAAGCTTTTGAGGCTGTTGACCACGATAAAGAATTTGATATTATTTACTTAGATTTAGTAAGGCTTTTGATAGAGTTCCGCACCATAGACTGTTAAAGAAAGTGGCAGCTCATGGCATTGGGGAAAAAGTGCTCTCGTGGATCGAGTCATGGCTCACTGACAGGAAGCAGAGAGTGTCCATAAATGGGGTTAAATCCGAGTGAGGATCTGTAACAAGTGGCGTTCCACAGGGATCAGTCTTGGGCCCGTTGTTGTTTATAATATATATCAATGATCTTGATGAGGGAATTACTAGTGAATGAGCAAATTCGCCGATGACACAAAGATAGGTTAGGATAATTGATTCAAACGTAGATGTTATGGAACTTCAGGAGGATTTAAACCAACTCTATTCTTGGTCAGAAAAGTGGCAGATGCAGTTCAATGTAGATAAATGCAAGGTTCTGAAGCTTGGGAGTGCCCATAACCCTAGTACTTATAAGTTAAATGATGTAGAACTTAGCCATACAGATTGCGAAAAGGACTTGGGGGTTATGGTGAGCAGCAACCTTAAACCAAGACAGCAATGCCTAAGCGTACGTAATAAGGCAAATAGATTACTGGGATTTATATCAAGAAGTGTAAGCAACAGAAGTCCAGAGGTCAAACTGCAGCTTTATACATCATTAGTAAGGCCTCACCTAGATTATGCAGCTCAGTTCTGGTCTCCATATTACAGAATGGACATAAATTCGTTAGAAAACATTCAGCGTAGGATGACTAAATTAATACATAGCATTAGAAATCTTCCTTATGAAGAAAGATTGAAGACTCTTAAGTTACTTTCACTTGTTAGACGAAAAATGAGGGGAGACCTGATCGAAGTGTATAAGTGGAAGATAGGTATTAATAAAGGGGATATTAATAAGGTCTTGAGGATGTCTCTCCTAGAGAGAACCCGCAGTAATGGATTTAAATTAGATAAGCTTAGATTTAGAAAGGACATAGGAAAGTATTGGTTTGGAAATAGGGTAGTTGATGAGATGAACAGTCTACCTAGTTGGGTTATTGAGGCCGGGACTTTGGGTAGTTTCAAATTTAGGTTGGATAAGTACATGAGTGGGAGGGGTTGGATTTGAGTGGGACTTTCACATCTGAGCTTATTTCTTGGGTGGCATTGAAAATTGGGTTGGTCAAATGTTTTGTTAGTGGGATGAATTGTAAAGGACCTGCCTAGTATGGGCCAACGGGCCTCCTGCAGTGTTCCTCATTTCTTATGTTCTTATGTTCTTATGTAACCTGTCTCTCTTTCCAGCTTGGAATGGCAGATCGGGTCACCTGCCAACAAACGAGAAGTGTTGAAGGAGACGGACTTGAACAGCCCATGAGACGTCACCTTATAATCTACCTACCTGATTAATTGTACAGGACACTACCCCTCATCTTTGTAGTGGTAAAGAACCTGCGTTCCTGTCATCTGGACTGACTATTCAAGGCTATAGACTCTGTGAAGAAGTAGTCGTTGGATTGTCACTCAACACCTGTGACCCCCCAACATCATCAAAGGCTACAATTTCTACAAGACAGTGTCAACATCAACCAGACATCCCAGTTTACTTGCACATATTAGCATTAAATTCAAATGGCAATTTTCCATTTCATTTTTCATTTTTCTTTCAAGTACCATACACCTTCATTTTTCAATGTTTTATCTTTCCATTACTAAATAAAGTGTTTATCTTTGTGAATTATTATTTCTTTTTCTATTCATTAATTTTCCTGAGGAGGAGCCAGCCTTGGTAGTACTGTCTGAAGTTGTTACAGGGCTGAGTAAGCCTTCACAAGTGGCGACCTTGCCAGGATCAACTCTACTGAATCAAGATTCAACTCCATCTCGAATCTACCATTGGAACTTCAACTCCACATACCACAGATGGTAACCACCAGCCATGAGTAATCATTCTCTATGGTAGGACTACGGTACAGGTATTTGAAAGATTTGGTGATTGTTATAGTCTCAATTTATTGTAAGTAAAGTCAAGGCAGGATATACTAGTTAATTCTGTCGCCTTTATTCTTGAGCTTGAAACGATTTGGAGGAATAGACTCTAGGGACAGGAGATTTTCCAGTGACAAGTTGTTTCAATGAGCTGTTTATTATATTAAGGGAACTGTCGTAGGACACTCTTGATTTGTTGGTGAGAAGATTGGATGGTCAAGGGACCCCATTCTACTTACTGTTTGCTTGGAGAAGGCATAGAACCCTCCGTTTTCATTCACACATACTGTTTAATCGAGGCATGGATCGAACCCTCCGATTTATTTACAGTTTGATCGGAGCAGGAATTGAACCCCCCGTTTTCTTTGATATATCCGTTTCATTTTCCCCTGGTAGTTTAAGTTATTCTTGCAAGTATGGAGGAATACCAGTTTTGGATGAGCGCTGGGAGTAAGTTAGGATAACGGGGAAAAATTTAGAAGCTTTCATTAGTGCTAAGATCCAGGAAAGAATAGAGAAGGAAAGAATTGAGAGAGAAGAAAGACAGTTAGAAAGAGAAAGAGAGGAGAAAAAGGAGAGAGAGAGAGAATCGAAAGAGAGGAGAAAAAATAGAGAGAATCGAAAGAGCGGAGAAAAAGGAGAGAGATCGAATTGAAAGAGAGAACCAAGAAAGACAGTTAGAAAGAGAAAGAGAGGATGAAAAGGAGAAAGATCGAATTGAAAGAGAAAATCAAGAAAGAGAAAGAGAGGAGAAAAAGGAGCGTGATAGACTTGATCGTGAGGAGAGAGCTAGAGTACATGAGGAACAAGCCAAAATACGTGAGGAACAAGTTGGGTTAAGAGAACTTGAGGAAAGAGCAAAAGATAGAGAACTTGAGTTAAGAGAAAGAGAAAAAGATCGTGAGGTAGAGAAATCTCACCTTGAATTAGAGAATAAAAAGTTAACTTTTACATAACAACAATTAGAGGAAGGAGTAATTGAACATCATGCAGCTAGTGCACATATTCCAACACCTAATTTACCTCCCTTCACAGAAGGTGAAGACATTACTTCATACATTATCAGGTTTGAAAATACTGCTACCCTCTGTGAATGGCCTGCTGACACCTGGGCTACCAGGTTAGGAATGTTATTTTCTGGTACAGCCTTGAATATCTATGCAACTTTGTCGCAGGATGTCATATGTAATTATAACCTACTGAAGAAGGCAATCCTTAAAGCATATCAAAAAACCACAAATTCTTACAGGAAAGATTTCAGGTATGCCACCTTACAGCATGGCCAGAACTTTCATCAGTTACAGGTAACACTCTTTCGTTTGTTCGACTTTTGGATAGAGAGTTCAGGAATTGATCACAGTTATGAATCTCTTAGAGACTTCATGGTTGCTGACCAGTTCCTGACAGCTCTTCCTCACCAGATATGAACATTCATTAGAGAACGTAACCTGATTAAAGTTGCTGAGGTCACTGATTTGTATGTTGAGGCTCACAATTCCTATGAAAATCAAAAGGGATCGATCCCTAAGGGCAATGGTTCACCTGAACCAAAGGTTAAGCCTATTATACCAACATGTCATCGGTGTGGTGGTATCGGACATAAACGTCCAGATTGTCCTTCCAAGAAAATAGAGAAAGTTGGTAGATGTTTTGTTGACGGTAATGACCAAGCACCCTTCTGTTCAGCAGCAGTTATTGGTATAAAAGTCTCAGACACATTACGTGACACTGGATGTACGTGCATCGTAATTTCGGACAAACTGTTCCCTTACTTTCAAACCTCTCGTGTGTCCTCTATTCTTTCAGATTACTTGGGTCATGAAAATACTTTCCCTACAATACGTTGTTACTTGAAAACTAAATGGTTCACCGGTTGGACTAATGCGGTACTAGCCCCAATTACTTGTTCTATAATAGTGGGTAACATTAAAGGTGCCGTTCTTCCTTCAGAGGCGAATCTTTCGTCACCACCCGTGGATCTAAGTTTTCCAGCTCTTCCTCCTTGCAAGTTAAATAAGCCCCTTAACAATTCCGCACCGGAAGCTGCTTTGTCTCGTACTGTTCATTTGGGGGTGGAAACAGATGATACTGCTCTCGATAGTGAGGTAGCAGGATCACCTGTCCACTCGTCAGGTGAAAGTAAGGGTGTTGCCTCCGGCACTCTCAATGTCTTGACTAGGACTCAGACCATAACCCCGGTTTCTCCTACCTCCTCTTCTCCCACCGTAAGTCCTTTTATTTTCCCAGATTTTTTGTCCAAGGATGATTTTGTCAATTTACGGCACGATTGCCCTTCTATTCGGGATTGTCATAATCAAGCTTTTAACAACAAAGTTATCCATGGGAGATACGTATCTCATAAGTTCGAATATATTAATGGTATCTTATATAAATCTGTATTTAAACCTCATTCTTCAGTGATAGATTATTCCCTCCTTGTTGTTCCTAAACCATGTCGAGAGACTGTTCTTCAAATGGCTCATGATTTGCCAGTGGCCAAACACTTGGCCCATCATAAGACGTGGCATAAACTAAAGCACACTTATTTTTGGCCAAGCATGTACTTACAGGTTACAAAGAAGTATAGTTCTTGCAATAGGTGTCAGGTGCTTACTGCACAAAATACAAACTCCTAGTTCCTGTATATTTATTAAATCTAAAACTTTCTTCCTGCAGAAACGAAATACTCCGCCATAGAAAAGGAATGTTTGGCCCTTGTGTGGGGTATCTCCAAACTTAAATTTTATTTACTGGGAAAAGAATTTATTTTAGAAACGGATCACAAACCTTTGATATACCTAGAAACTTTTAAGGGAACCAACAGTCGCCTCTTAAGGTGGACATTGGCACTCCAAGCTTTTAAGCTCCATATTGTCTATATCAAAGGTTCAACCAATTATTTCTCTGACTGGTTAAGTCGTGACAGTCAGTAGATTTGTTGCCTTACGCGACTTCTTATTAGAACCTTTTCCTCGCCTATTCTTCTTATACTCCTTGACTATAAGTCTCGGTATGGGGGAGTGTGAGGGAAAAGTTTAACAGATAAGAGTAGCGAGCGAGTATATGGTAACGATAGTTTGATTGCCGGCTGCTTGTTATTAGTTAAGGAAGGGTCAGTCTCGCTCCCGCTATCCCCTCCCCCCCTTTTTCCCCCACCCCGAAAGGTGACGTGTGGGGCTTCGGCCAAACAGTAATCACTAGACTCACAGCTCCCAGCACAACTGTAAGTAAAAGCTTCTCCTATTCTAGTGGATATTTGTTGCAAGGTTCACTTTTGACCAATAATAAACTTAGTCCTTTCAGTTTTAAGCTCCACATAAGACTTTTCGATAATCACCACCTTTTTTAAGTATCTTACACTTATCATGGAGAGTGATTTCTTAAGCAGTGGGTAACCTGTCTCTCTTTCCAGCTTGGAATGGCAGATCGGGTCACCTGCCAACAAACGAGAAGTGTTGAAGGAGACGGACTTGAACAGCCCATGAGACGTCACCTTATAATCTACCTACTTGATTAATTGTACAGGACACTACCCCTCATCTTTGCAGTGGTAAAGAACCTGCGTTCCTGTCATCTGGACTGACTATTCAAGACTCTGTGAAGAACTAGTCGTTGGATAGTCACTCAACACCTGTGTCTCCCCAACATCATCATCAACGGCTACAATTTCTACAGGACAGTGTCAACATCAACCAGATACCCCAGTTTACTTGTACATATTAACGTTGAATTCAAATGGCAATTTTTCATTTTTCTATCAAGTAGGATACATCTTCATTTTTCAATGTTTTATCTTTGCATTACTAAATAATAAAGTGTTTATCTTTGTGAATTATTATTTCTTTTTCTATTCATTAATTTTCTTGAGGAGGAGCCAGCCTTGGTAATACTGTCTGAAGTTGTTACAGGGCTGAGTAAGCCTTCACGCACCTCAAGGATTGCAGCATCCTCCACTCTTCCTTCAGAATACAAGTACTGAACTTCCCACCTCAAGGACTCATGTCTGGCTAATCAGTTCACTTTCAGTCTCTTCCTAAATATTTCCATGTTCAGACTCCAGCGGGACGTCAGATTATAAGAATCAATTCTCTCCCTTCACGATGGAAATAAATGGTGTAAAACACCGACACAATGGAAATATAAACTCATAAGTAGTATAATGTGATTCTTTATTGACAACGTTTCGCCCACATAGTGGACTTTATTAAGTCACAAACAGATCTACCTAGGTGGAAGGTACGTGAGTATTTATAGGATGAAGTCAGGTGAAGAATGCTGGGTCAGGTGGAGAATGCTGGGTCAGGTTGAGAATGCTGGGTCAGGTGGAGAATGCTGGGTCAGGTGGAGAATGCTGGGTCAGGTGGAGAATGCTGGGTCAGGTGGAGAATGCTGGGTCAGGTGGAGAATGCTGGGTCAGGTGGAGAATGCTGGTTCAGGTGGAGAATGCTGGGTCAGGTGGAGAATGCTGGGTCAGGTGGAGAATGCTGGGTCAGGTGGAGAATGCTGGTTCAGGCTGAGAATGCTGGGTCAGGTGGAGAATGCTGGGTCAGGTGGAGAATGCTGGTTCAGGTTGAGAATGCTGGGTCAGGTGGAGAATGCTGGGTCAGGTTGAGAATGCTGGGTCATTTTGAGAATGCTGGGTCATTTTGAGAATGCTGGGTCGGGTTGAGAATGCTGGGTCAGGTTGAGAATGCTGGGTCAGGCTGAGAATGCTGGGTCAGGTTGGGAATGCTGGGTCAGGTTGAGAATGCTGGGTCAGGTTGAGAATGCTGGGTCAGGTTGAGAATGCTGGGTCAGGTTGAGAATGCTGGGTCATGTTGAGAATGCTGGGTCAGGTTGAGAATGCTGGGTCAGGTTGAGAATACTGGGTCAGGTTGAGAATGCTGGGTCAGGCTGAGAATGCTGGGTCAGGTTGGGAATGCTGGGTCAGGTTGAGAATGCTGGGTCAGGTTGAGAATGCTGGGTCAGGTTGAGAATGCTGGGTCAGGTTGAGAATGCTGGGTCATGTAGAGAATGCTGGGTCAGGTTGAGATTGCTGGGTCAGATGGAGAATGCTGGGTCAGGTTGAGAATGCTGGGTCAGGTGGAGAATGCTGGGTCAGGTTGAGAATGCTGGGTCAGGTGGAGAATGCTGGGTCAGGTTGAGAATGCTGCATCAGGTGGAGAATGCTTCATGTGACAATCTACCGAGTGGGGTTATAGAGTCTAATACCTTGAGTAGCTTGGAAGAGAGATTGGTTAAGTATATGAGTAGACCTTCTGCAGTGTTCCTCCATTATTATGTTCTTATCTGGGATAGCAATGAAGAAGTTCCTTGGCAAGTTGGTTATAATAAGGTCAGTGGTGACCTTATTATAACCAAGAAGAAGTGTCTTGTGTGCTCTCCGTGGACTGAACCAAGATGCCCTCCATCGAGCAACTTTACCAGCAGCTTAAGGAAGAATTGAGAGTAGCGAAGATGGAGATACGGCAATTGACTGAGGAAAACAAGAGGATTTGTAGTAGTCCTCCTGTTTTGAGTCCTCAGGTCAAGAAGGGAACTTGGTCAGTGGCTGGACAGCATGGAATGAAGTTGAAAATCGAGAAGAATGGAAAGACAGAAACGATGAAGAAGGAAGAGACTGCTGTGGAAACATCTAATGCATTCTCCGTGCTACCCGACGAATGTGAGTCGACTACTGAGAACGTCACGACGAACGACACCAAGGAAGGTAAGAATATTGTGGAAAATTACATTTACTTGGATGAATCTCATTATGTACATAACAGTAAATGATAACAAAGACAACCATTATTCATCAAAGTTACATAGACAAGTATGAATTTGAGACACCTAGGTCGCAAAAATGTCCCCCTTCGATACCCACAACTGTCATATCCACAAGTTGCTCTGGATCTATTAATTACAAATGAAATATGTATCACCAGGAATGCTGGTAAATATATAAATTTGTGGACTGTATATTAAAATTAGTAAATGATTACATATATACACATACACATAACAGAAGGAGAATATCTTAAAATCACTTACCAATTTGACTGGAGATCAAGGTGTATCATACTCAGAAAACCTCACTAACTAAATTTATGAAAATACTGGCCAGAATTATAACACAAATCTAGATAGCTTATCTGAGGTTCCTGGAGCTGTCTTATTCAGTCGTCTGATATCTTAATTTATGCAGGAATGCATATCCAACAATTTTGCCTCCTATTTGAGAGGTGTCAACCCAATTTTACCTCTAGAGCACAAAAATTCTTCACATTATTAACTAACGTCTGTTACTCAATTCAAACAAAGATGGCAAGTCTCTTCTGTGCAGGCGCAGCTTCTTCCCATTTTTTATAACATAAATTTTTATTAAATACAGTATGGCCATCTATTTACATATAACTACTGTATTTCTGGAAAATATATACAGTATTTTCCACACTGCGGCCAGGCAGAGTTCGTTGCTAAATGGCTCAAATTGCTCATTTGGCAATGGTGGAGGACCTGGGTACATATAGGATCTGGCATCAACACAGCGAC
Organism: Cherax quadricarinatus; assembly: GCF_026875155.1. NCBI lineage: Eukaryota > Metazoa > Arthropoda > Malacostraca > Decapoda > Parastacidae > Cherax > Cherax quadricarinatus. The sequence continues at coordinate 10,429,580 of NC_069458.1, read as the reverse complement.
AGATTACACACTTTTCCGTCCTTGAGGAATCCAGAAAGTTTCCCTAATACAATTTAAGGTATCTTGCATTACATTTTTTATGGGCATTTAGAACAATTTAATTTGTTGGATGATGAGTTTTGGGCAGTAAGATAGGGTGTTTAGCATAATCACCCAATTCAGTATTTTGTAACCTACCTCTGCACCTAATTACATTGTTCTCTAAATACAGCCCCAATTTCTCTATTATGGAACCTTTCACAATTTTTCATTCCATCATCAATTTAATCTCATTTGCATAAATTCTTCTTGTACCCTCTTTATCCAATATTCAAGAGGATGTGAAAACTTGTATGATATATTCATCTTGTTTAGAAATTTAAACACCAACTTAGTTACATTGATTAGTTTGGGTAGAGAAGAATACCTATTTATATTAATGGCTAAGGAAGGACAAACTATTGGAGCGGTGGTCACAGTAATTTCAACAGGAGCAATATACGCCTTTTGTACAGGCCAATTAGCTTTATTTACCAACCACCTCGGTCCTTTAAACCATGATACAGCATTTACAAATTTAGCATAAGGTAAACCTAGAGACAAGAAATCAGCTGGATTCTCCTCACCAAGTATATGATTAAATGTTAACATATGCTGACCCAAACTATTATACTTCTCTTGCATCTGATTAATTTCAGCGACTCTGTTTTGTACGTACACAATTTTACTGCTTCCATTACGAATCCATTGTAAGGATACCTCATTATCAGACCAAATTACAGTGTCACTAATATTTATCTCCTGCAACTTATTTCTTATATAATTAGCTAATTTGACACCTACATAAATGGCTGTTAATTCCAACTGAGGTAAGGTACGTGATTTAATTGGAGACACTTTAGCCTTAGACATAACTAGAGAAATAACACCATTACATTGAAGGTAAGCAACTGCTCCATATGCCAATTTTGAAGCATCACAAAAAATGTGGAGTACATTTTTCCCATTTGGATTGGCCACCTGGCGTGGGAACTCCAACATTGGAATTTTCTCATAATCACCAATTAATTCATCCCACCTGTTAATAAATTTCTCAGGTAGAGTTTCAACCCAAGCACATTTAAGTTTCCATGCTTCCTGTATTAATAATTTCCCAATTATAGTAAGGGGTGACACTAAACCTAGTGGATCAAAACATTTGGAAACTTCAGCAAGCAAAACTCTCTTAGTTAATTTATTGGGCATACTGTTATTATTAGGTTTTAACATTAACAAATCTCTCTCAGTATCCCAAGTTAAAGCCAATACGTTACTACATTTTGGCACTTCATCTCCAGGGAAATCTTTACTTATTTTGTCCTTTAATTTGGACGAATTACTATTCCATTCCCTCAGAGGCATATTTGCACTTTGCATTATTTTATTAGCCACTCCACAAGTCATTAACAGTTCCTCTTCAATTGACGTCACACCCAGGAAATTGTCCACATAAAATTGTTTGCTCATTACTTTACTCAATGGACTTCCCATACATTTAATGTGTGCATTTATCATCGCTTAAAGTAGGAACGGACTGGATGTAGCACCAAATAATACGCTCCTAAAGCGAAAGATTTTCAGAGGGCTAAGTGGGTCACTAGGATTCTCAGGCCATGAGGTTCCTGGAGCTGTCTTGTCTAGTCGTCTGATATCTCAAGTTATGCAGGAATGCGTATCCAACAATTTTGCCTCCTATTAGAGAGGTGTCAACCCAATTTTACCTCTAGAGCACGAAAATTCTTCACATTTTTAACTAAAGTCTGTTACTCAATTCAAACAAAGATGGCGAGTCTCTTCTGCGCAGGCTTCTTCCCATTTTTTAAAACATAAATTTTTATTAAATACAGTATGGCCATCTATTTACATATAACTACTGTATTTCTGGAAAATATATACAGTATTTTGCACAAATATTGTTGTTGTTGGGGATAGCCAGGTTAGATACATGGATAGGGCATTCTGCTTGAAGGACAAGAGTAGGAGACAGAGGGTTTGCTTTTCTGGGGCTGGGATTGAGGACATTGTTAGCTGGCTTGACAACATCATGAACGGTAATGGGAACAATCTTATTATTTGCCTCAGTGCTGGAGGCAATGATGTAGGCAAGCGTAGAATTGAGGATTTAGTTAGAAAGTTCAGGTCAGCTATAGACATAATTAGGAAGAAGGGGGGTGCCCTGTTATATGTGGCATTTTGCCAAGAAGAGTTGCTGGTAATGAATGGTTGTCCAGAGCAATTGGTATTAATTGTTGGCTGGATAAACACTGTAAGGATAATGCAGTACCATTCATTGACCTCAGGGCGATGGAAGGAAAAATGAAAGTCACTGACACACATTATACCTTCTACCTACTCACCATCCCGAAACTTACCTACTTCTTGAGAAGCTCCCCAGCCTTAAGCAGTCCAAAATTCAATGAATATGACTCCCTCCTAAAGATAATGCTAGAGAGTGTATTGAAACTTTTCCTTGAAGATGGACAGTGGTTGCAAGACTCACTTCCAGTCAGGCTTGGGGGGTTGAGAGTATGCAAATCCTCCCAGATTGTTCTACCAGCTTTCTTACCCTCTCACTAGCATCAGATGAGATAATAAAACAAATTCTTCTGGACAAGCTTGGTGACTAAGCAGGAATACTGGATCCTAGCTGCAGCAGTGCCATTACCGAATGGGACTCTCGCTGTTGCAGCACCAAAACCTAGTTGGGATGGCCCCCATCGCTGAAAAGGCGCATGCCAACATCCTCAGGGTTGCAACATGCAATAGGAAGACTGAACATCTTCAAACAGTTTCCATTTCAGCAATGGGAACAAGCTTCGTCCCACAAAACCTTTGTAATGCAATGGTTCTCAGTCTCGCTGCCCCACTTCACACGAAATATACATGTATTTGCAGCATTTTGGAAGCTGGTCAATATGGCCTTAACTGCTCCAAAACCAAGGGCTGGTATACAAGTCACATTGAAGCCAAAGACATCATAAAGAGGAACCCTGCTAGAGCTGGATGTCCAGCAGAGAGGAGCCAACAATACTCACAACCCGCAAACCACCATGACAGGATCACCATCTATCATTGGAAGTATGGCGAGGGAACAGATCTGCGTGTCGATGCTGGCTGACACTTACATCTATCACAGTGTTCGACAACCAGGCGGTGCTGCAGATCACAGGGAGAAGTACAAGAACAGTAAGTACAGAGATATAGGCCATCAGTACCAATTTTTCCAAGTGGGATCGGAGACGTTGGAATCATGGAAGAAGAGTGACACACGTTTCCTCAAGGAACTGGGTTTCAGGCTCATTAACACTGCCAGGGACCCAATGATGGCCACTTTCATGTTCCAGCGCCTCAGCGTGGCCATCCAGAGAGACAATGCTTACTGGCTACAATGCTTGTGTCCAGCTTCAGAGGAGCTGGAGGACGTCCATAATCCTTGATATATTGTGCTAATGTATTCATGTGGAATGATGAAGTAAAGGGTGTGATAAAAGAGAAAAAGGTAGCTTATGAGAGGTTTTTACAAAGCAGAAGTGTTATAAGAAGAGCAGAGTATATGGAGAGTAAAAGAAAGGTAAAGAGAGTGGTGAGAGAGTGCAAAAGGAGAGCAGATGATAGAGTGGGAGAGGCACTGTCAAGAAATTTTAATGAAAATAAGAAAAAATTTTGGAGTGAGTTAAACAAGTTAAGAAAGCCTAGGGAAAATATGGATTTGTCAGTTAAAAACAGAGTAGGGGAGTTAGTAGATGGGGGATGGAGGTATTGGGTAGATGGCGAGAATATTTTGAGGAACTTTTAAAAGTTAAGGAAGAAACAGAGGGCAGTAATTTCATGCATTGGTCAGGGAGGTATACCATCTTTTAGGAGTGAAGAAGAGCAGAATGTAAGTGTGGGGGAGGTACGTGAGGCATTACGTAAAATGGGAAAAAGGGGGTTTAAAGCAGCTGGAACTGATGGGAACATGAAAGAAATGTTAAAAGCAGAGGGGGATATAGTGTTGGAGTGGTTGGTACTTTTGTTTAATAAAGTATGAAAAGAGGGGAAGGTACTAGGGATTGGCGGAGAGCATGTATAGTCCCTTTATATAAAGGGAAAGGGGGCAAAAGAGACTGTAAAAATTATAGAGGAATAAGCTTACTGAGTATACCAGGAAAAGTGTACGGTAGGGTTATAATTGAAAGAATTAGAGGTAAGACAGAATGTAGGATTGCTGATGAGCAAGGAGGTTTCAGAGTGGGTAGGGGATGTGTAGATCAAGTGTTTACATTGAAGCATATATGTGAACAGTATTTAGATAAAGGTAGGGAAGTTTTTATTGCATTTATGGATTTAGAAAAGGCATATGATAGAGTGGATAGAGGAGCAATGTGGCAGATGTTGCAAGTATATGGAATAGGTGGTAAGTTATTAAATGCTGTAAAGAGTTTTTATGAGGATAGTGAGGCTCAGGTTAGGGTGTGTAGAAGAGAGGGAGACTACTTCCCGGTAAAAGTAGGTCTTAGACAGGGATGTGTAATGTCACCATGGTTGTTTAATATATTTATAGATGGGGTTGTAAAGGAAGTAAATGCTAGGGTGTTCGGGAGAGGGGTGGGATTAAATTTTGGGGAATCAAATTCAAAATGGGAATTGACACAGTTACTTTTTGCTGATGATACTGTGCTTATGGGAGATTCTAAAGAAAAAATGCAAAGTTTAGTGGATGAGTTTGGGAATGTGTGTAAAGGTAGAAAGTTGAAAGTGAACATAGAAAAGAGTAAGGTGATGAGGGTGTCAAATGATTTAGATAAAGAAAAATTGGATATCAAATTGGGAAGGAGGAGTATGGAAGAAGTGAATGTTTTCAGATACTTGGGAGTTGACGTGTCGGCGGATGGATTTATGAAGGATGAGGTTAATCATAGAATTGATGAGGGAAAAAAGGTGAGTGGTGCGTTGAGGTATATGTGGAGTCAAAAAACGTTATCTATGGAGGCAAAGAAGGGAATGTATGAAAGTATAGTAGTACCAACACTCTTATATGGGTGTGAAGCTTGGGTGGTAAATGCAGCAGCGAGGAGACGGTTTGGAGGCAGTGGAGATGCCCTGTTTAAGGGCAATGTGTGGTGTAAAATTATGCAGAAAATTCGGAGTGTGGAAATTAGGAGAAGGTGTGGAGTTAATAAAAGTATTAGTCAGAGGGCAGAAGAGGGGTTGTTGAGGTGGTTTGGTCATTTAGAGAGAATGGATCAAAGTAGAATGACATGGAAAGCATATAAATCTATAGGGGAAGGAAGGCAGGGTAGGGGTCGTCCTCGAAAGGGTTGGAGAGAGGGGGTAAAGGAGGTTTTGTGGGCAAGGGGCTTGGACTTCCAGCAAGCGTGCGTGAGCGTGTTAGATAGGAGTGAATGGAGACGAATGGTACTTGGGACCTGACGATCTGTTGGAGTGTGAGCAGGGTAATATTTAGTGAAGGGATTCAGGGAAACCGGTTATTTTCATATAGTCGGACTTGAGTGCTGGAAATGGGAAGTACAATGCCTGCACTTTAAAGGAGGGGTTTGGGATATTGGCAGTTTGGAGGGATATGTTGTGTATCTTTATATGTGTATGCTTCTAGACTGTTGTATTCTGAGCACCTCTGCAAAAACAGTGATAATGTGCGAGTGTGGTGAAAGTGTTGAATGATGATGAAAGTATTTTCTTTTTGGATATTTTCTTTCTTTTTTTTGGGTCACCCTGCCTCGGTGGGAGACGGCCGACTTGTTGAAAAAAAAAATTATATATTTATATATATATATATATATTATATATTATATATATATATATATATAATATATATATATATATATATATATATATATATATATATATATATATATATATATATTATATATATTTGTCGTGCCGAATAGGCAGAACTTGCGATCTTGGCTTAAATAGCAACGCTCATCTTGCCATATAGGACAAGTGAAAATTTGAGTATGCAATAATTTCGCCAAAATCATTCTGAACCTAACGAAAAAAAAACATTTCACTGTGTTTGTTTAGTATTAAATTATTGTAAACAAATCTAAAATATATTTAGTTGGGTTAGGCTAAAATAAATTGTTCATGTTATAATAAGGTTAGGTAAGTTTTCTAAGTTCCTTTTGGAGCAAAATTAAAAATGTTTACATTAACATTAATGAAAAAAATATATCTTTAAATGTATAAGAGAAAATTTTAGAAATGACTTAATTTTAAATGAGTTCTTGCTAATTGACCAGTTTTACATATTCGGCACGACATATATATATATATATATATATATATATATATATATATATATATATATATTATATATATATATATATATATATATATATATTATATATATAAAATATATATATATATATATATATTATATATATATGTCGTGCCGAATAGGCAGAATTTGCTATCTTAGCTTAAATAGCAACGCACATCTTGCCATATAGGACAAGCGAAAATTTGTGTATGCAATAATTTCGCCAAATCATTCTGGAACTAACGAAAAAAATATATTTCACTGTGTTTGTTTAGTATTAAATTATTGCAAACAATCTAGACTATATTTAGTTTGTTAGGCTAAAATAAATTGTTCTTGTTTAATAAGTTAGGTAAGTTTTCTAGATTCTTTTTTTGGTGCAAATTATAAATTTTTACATCAACATTAATGAAAAAAATATATATTTAAACGTATAAGAGAAAATTTCAGAAAGGACTTAATTTTAATGAGTTCTTGCTAACTGACCAGTTTTACATATTCGGCACGACATATATATATATATATATATATATATATATATATATATATATATATATATATATATATATATATAATATATATATATATATATATATAATATATATATATATATATATATATGCAATAAGATCACAGTAAACAGGTGATTTCAGAATATGCAAAACAACCACTCTGAAAGAATAGAGAAATTCCAAGCGCTTTCGTGACTACTCACATTATCAAGGAACTATGAAAGTAAAGCATCCAAGGAAGCTATATAAGGGGTCTGGCCAGCACTTCACTATCAGATCCCACAACGGTTAAACACCTGACGCGCGCCGACCCAACTTGGATAGGTCCTTTGCACAACTCACCCACAAACTATTCTACCAAGAAAATTTTAAAATTATTATTTGTCCAGTGTATTATTAAATTCTTCCCAAATTCTATTAATTATAAATGGATCTAATTTATATAAACCGAAGGAAATATTCATATTATTGTTAAAACTGCTTTTTATGAAACAAGATTCAATTATATTCCTGTCGACCATGGACTTGCTTGATACTACTTTCTCAACTTTTTGAAAATCAATTGGATGGTTAAAATCTCTTACATGAATAAATAGAGCATTGGAATCTTGTCCAGTTCTAATGCTATATTTATGTTGTTTTAATCTTAGTTCGAGATTTTTACCAGTTTGACCGTAATAAACTTTATAGCAAATTTTACAAGGAATCCTATAGACACATCCATCAGCATTTTGGGGGGAATTCTTTATCAAAAGTTTTTTTTACTGTATCAAGATTTTTGTATACAACTTTAATATTAAAAGTCTTAAGAAGAGAAGGCATATCAACCAAGTTTTCATGGTAAGAGAGAACCAACATATTTTTAGTTGAATAAGGTTGGGTGTCCCTTTTTGGATTGTAAAAAGTATTCCTAGCAACTTTAAAAGATTTATCAATTACATTTCTTGGGTATTTTAAATCATTGCCTATTTCATAAATTTTGGATATTTTCCTCATCTATGAACTCAGGACTACAAATTCGTAAAGCTCTCAAAAACATTGTTGAGAAAACAGACAGTTTGACTCTATCTTGATGCGAGGAATAATAGTGGACATAGGAAAAGTTATTTGTAGGTTTTCTGTAAATTTTAAATTTGAATTCATTATTACCCTTAATAATTAAAACATCTAGAAAAGGCAATGAGTTATTTCCTTCAAACTCAACAGTAAAGTTAATAGAATGGGCTAAGCTATTTAATTTTCCAAGGAAATGGTGTATATCTACATTTTTGGGCATAAGACACAAAATATCATCAACATATCTGAACCATTTAGCTCTGTTAGGGAGGATTGTGTTAAGCAACCGTGTTTCAAAAAATTCCATGTATAGGTTACTAAGAACAGGTGAAAGAGGATTTCCCATTGCCATACCAAACTTCTGAGTGTAAAACTTATCATTAAATACAAATTTTGCATCAACAATGCAAAGTTTAATAAGTTTAATGATAGTAGGAACTGGCAATGGTAAATCATAGTTAACGAGTTCTTCAGATAAGAAACTTAATAAATCATCAACAGGAACTTTCGTAAACAAGGAAGTAACATCAAAACTAACCATGTTAAAATCATTTAAGTCAGTCAAGGAGCTTAATTTAAGTTAACCCCATCCCTGGCATACATGTCATTTCTGCCATAAAAGAGGTCCAAGTTGTCAATGAATGTTACCGCATTATCCTTACAGTATTTGTCCAGCCAGCAATTGACACCAATTGCTCTGGACAACTATTCGTTTTCAACTCCTCTCTCCTTGGCAAAATACCACATACGACAGGGTTCCCACCCTTCTTCCTAATTATCTCTATTGCTGACCTATACCTGCTAATCAGTTCTTCACTCCTACGTCTGCCAACATCGTTGCCTCCCGCACTGAGGCAGATAATAGGATTGCTCCCATTACCTTTCATGATGTCATCCAGAATGAGGGGAGACGTGATCGAAGTGTATAAGTGGAAGATGGGTATTAATAAAGGAGATATTAATAAGGTCTTGAGGATGTCTCTCCAAGAAAGAACCCGCAGTTATGGATTTAAATTAGATAAGTTTAGATTTTGAAAGGACATGGGAAAGTATTGGTTTGGAAATAGGGCAGTTGATGAGTGGAACAGTCTGACTAGTTGGGTTATTGAGGCTAGGACTTTTGGTAGCTTCAAATTTAGGTTGGATAAATATATGAGTGGGAGGGGTTAGATTTGATTGGGACTTGCAAATGAGAGGATAGAGTTATCAGAGCTTATTTCTTGGAAGGCATTGAAAATTGGGTTGGGCAAATGTTTTGTTAGTGGGATGGATTGTAAAGGACCTGCCTAGTATGGGCCAATAGGCCTGCTGCAGTGATCCTCCTTTCTTATGTTGTTATAATTATAGTTTACAAAAAACATAATATGCAAGAAGAAGAAGAAAAATCTTTGTTAAATGTACTGAGTATTTGCACATTATGATTTTTGTAAACTATAATTATTATAGATATAATTTTGCCCTAAGTTAAATGTTTAAGATATACTGATGGCATATTTTATTAAGAATTATGTACTAATAAACATTATCATGAAATTGTTGTTCCCATCCTTAAAATGAACTGTAAACTGAGAATAATTTATTATTTTTTTCATATTTGCTTCAGATGGTGAATGCAGCTTCCTCATACCTGGTGATCTTCCTCCAGTATAATGAGGTGCAGAAAAAAGATGCCTGAGAAACCTCTACCTTACACTAGGAAACAATGACCTTCGTCAACGTTGTCTTTACATCTGGCCAGAGAGATTGTTGTAATGCTTCCTTTGTTGTTTGTAACTGACATATAAAGTAACGGATATATTTTGCTCTTTCTCCCAACAATTTTACTGGTGTGAAAGTTAAGACACATGTGCAACATCTGGAAATCTTTATTGTAGACGTTTCGCCATCCAGTGGCTTTATCAGATTCTCCTCCACCACGATGCTGTGAACACTAACTCCAAGGCTGAGGGACTGATTACCTCATCTTTTGTATATAGTTCTACTGTCTTCTTATTATGTCCTAGAATCTGTATTGATAAAGCCACTGGATGGCGAAACGTCTACAATAAAAATTTCCAGATGTTGCACATGTGTCTTAACTTTCATATTGTCGGTATTTTATACCTTTCTTGCACAACTTGTCAGACACTGCAACATCATGGAATCTTGGTTCAGAGGACATCTACAAGACCTTCTTCACGGCTGCTGCAACTAACCCATCTCTTTGGGAAGGACCTACTTCCACTGGGGAATCCCGCCTACCAGTGACTGCCCTCGTCTGCTGCCCGTCCCTTCCACTGACGCCTATATAAACGTCAGTCTTCTTGCCTTTGCTCCAGATTCTCCTCCACCACGATGCTGTGAACACTAACTCCAAGGCCGAGGGACTGATTACCTCATCTTTTGTATATAGTTCTACTGTCTTCTTATTATGTCCTAGAATCTGTATTGATAAAGCCACTGGATGGCGAAACGTCTACAATAAAGATTTCCAGATGTTGCACATGTGTCTTAACTTTCATATTGTCGGTATTTTATACCTTTCATGCACAATTTTACTGGTACCTGTAGAGGGTCTCAAGTTAGACTGAATATTGTTGTGCTGAGTGTGTACTCAATCCCACAAGTCTTGAGGTGGATACTGGAAAGCCCATGGCACTTGGCGACAAGGACAGTAATAGGTTTAGTGAAAAAAACATATGAGCAGGAAGAGTAAAGAGAAAGGAGGGTCTTTAAAATTATATTATGCTAATTGCAGTAGTGCTAGGAATAAGATGCATAAGTTGAGATTAGTTGTTAGTGCAGGTAACATTGATGTACTTGGACATTAAAATGGTATAAAATACCGACAGATTGTTAGGTAAGACACATATGTAACAGTTAGGTATCTTTATTTCGAAACGTTTCGCCTACACAGTAGGCTTCTTCAGTCGAGTACAGAAAAGTTGATAGAAGCAGAAGAGACTTGAAGACGATGTAATCAGTCCATTACCCTTAAAGTTTTGAGGTGGTCAGTCCCTCAGTCTGGAGAAGAGCATTGTTTCAAACTTTGGAACAATGTTCTTCTCCAGACTGAGGGACTGACCACCTCAAAACTTTAAGGGTGATGGACTGATTACATCGTCTTCAAGTCTCTTCTGCTTCTATCAACTTTTCTGTACTCGACTGATGAAGCCTACTGTGTAGGCGAAACGTTTCGAAATAAAGATACCTAACTGTTGCATATGTGTCTTACCTAACATTGATGTACTTGCAATCACTGAGACATGGTTTAATTCCAAAAGTCGGGACATGCCTTCGGAATGTCACATTCAGGGTTTTAAATTGTTCCAAGTAGATAGAAATATCGGTAAGGGAGGTGGGGTGGCATTGTATGTTCGAGATCACTTGAACTTTTGCATAAAAATGGGTATTAAGTCCAAGGTAACACAGAGAGTCTGTCTGGATAGAATTTTCAGAGGGGTATAACAAATTAATTCTAGGAGTTGTGCAAGAAAGGTATAAAATACCGACAATATGAAAGTTAAGACACATGTGCAACATCTGGATATCTTTATTGTAGACGTTTCGCCAACCAGTGGCTTTATCAATACAGATTCTAGGACATAATAGGAAGACAGTAGAACTATATACAAAAGATGAGGTAATCAGTCCCTCGGCCTTGGAGTTAGTGTTCACAGCATCGTGGTGGAGGAGATTCTCCTCCACCACGATGCTGTGAACACTAACTCCAAGGCCGAGGGACTGATTACCTCATCTTTTGTATATAGTTCTACTGTCTTCCTATTATGTCCTAGAATCTGTATTGATAAAGCCACTGGTTGGCGAAACGTCTACAATAAAGATATCCAGATGTTGCACATGTGTCTTAACTTTCAATTCTAGGAGTGATATACCGTTCCCCAAACTAAGATAGGGACCAAGGGAAATTACTGTGGGAGGAAATTGTTAAGGCCACAAAGCACGACAATGCAGTAATTCTAGGAGACCTTAACTTTAGTCACATTGATGGAAAATCTTGACTGGGAATTTAGAATCAAATGACTTCTTAGAAGTAGTTCAGGAATGTTTTTTGAAGCAGTTCAATGCAGATAAATGCAAGGTTCTGAAGCTCGGGAGTGTCCATAACCCTAGCACTTGAACATTAAAATGGTATAAAATACCGACAGGTTGTTAGGTAAGACACATATGCAACAGTTAGGTATCTTTATTATGAAACGTTTCGCCTACACAGTAGGCTTCTTCAGTCGAGTACAGAAAAGTTGATAGAAGCAGAAGATACTTGAAGACGATGTAATCAGTCCATCACCCTTAAAGTTTTGAGGTGGTCAGTCCCTCAGTCTGGAGAAGAGCATTGTTCCATAGTATGAAACAATATGGAGATGAAGTGACAGGATAGAGCCTTATATATTGCCAAGAGGTGAGACGTAGGTCACTAGAAGAGGTAAGAACTCAGATGTTGAGAGGTCAGGTCCTCTCAAATCCAGCCGCTCTCACTAGTGGAAGTTGTCGAAGTTGATTGCAGGTCTGTACCAAGATACCCCTGTGTTGCAGTGTCTGACAGATTGAACATTAAAATGGTATAAAATACCGACAGGTTGTTAGGTAAGACACATATGCAACAGTTAGGTATCTTTATTATGAAACGTTTCGCCTACACAGTAGGCTTCTTCAGTCGAGTACAGAAAAGTTGTAGAAGCAGAAGATACTTGAAGACGATGTAATCAGTCCATCACCCTTAAAGTTTTGAGGTGGTCAGTCCCTCAGTCTGGAGAAGAGCATTGTTCCATAGTATGAAACAATATGGAGATGAAGTGACAGGATAGAGCCTTATATATTGCCAAGAGGTGAGACGTAGGTCACTAGAAGAGGTAGAACTCAGATGTTGAGAGGTCGGTCCTCTCAAATCCAGCGCTCTCACTAGTGGAAGTTGTCGAAGTTGATTGCAGGTCTGTACCAAATACCCTTGTGTTGCAGTGTCTGACAGATTGAACATTAAAATGTATAAAATACCGACAGGTTGTTAGGTAAGACACATATGCAACAGTTAGGTATCTTTATTATGAAACGTTTCGCCTACACAGTAGGCTTCTTCAGTCGAGTACAGAAAAGTTGATAGAAGCAGAGATACTTGAAGACGATGTAATCAGTCCATCACCCTTAAAGTTTGAGGTGGTCATCCCTCAGTCTGGAGAAGAGCATTGTTCCATAGTATGAAACAATATGGAGATGAAGTGACAGGATGGAGCCTTATATATTGCCAAGAGGTGAGACGTAGGTCACTAGAAGAGGTAAGAACTCAGATGTTAGAGGTCAGGTCCTCTCAAATCCAGCCGCTCTCACTAGTGGAAGTTGTCGAAGTTGATTGCAGGTCTGTACCAAGATACCCTTGTGTTGCAGTGTCTGACAGATTGAACATTAAAATGGTATAAAATACCGACAGGTTGTTAGGTAAGACACATATGCAACAGTTAGGTATCTTTATTATGAAACGTTTCGCCTACACAGTAGGCTTCTTCAGTCGAGTACAGAAAAGTTGATAGAAGCAGAAGATACTTGAAGACGATGTAATCAGTCCATCACCCTTAAAGTTTTGAGGTGGTCAGTCCCTCAGTCTGGAGAAGAGCATTGTTCCATAGTATGAAACAATATGGAGATGAAGTGACAGGATAGAGCCTTATATATTGCCAAGAGGTGAGACGTAGGTCACTAGAAGAGGTAAGAACTCAGATGTTGAGAGGTCAGGTCCTCTCAAATCCAGCCGCTCTCACAGTGGAAGTTGTCGAAGTTTATTGAGGTCTGTACCAAGATTTCCCTTGTGTTGAGTGTCTGACAGATGAACATTAAAATGGTATAAAATACCGAAGGGTTTTTAGGTAAGGCACTATGCAACAGTTAGGGATTTTATTAGAAACGTTTCGCCTTTCACGTGGCTTCTTTGTCGAGTACAGAAAAGTTGTTGAAGCAGAAGATACTTGAAACGTGTAATCAGTCCATCACCCTTAAAGTTTTGAGTGGTCGTCCCCCAGTCTGGAGAAGGATTGTTCCATAGTATGAAACAATATGGGAAAGAAGTGACAGGATAGAGCCTTATATTTGCCAAGAGGTGGGGGCGAGGTCACTAGAAAAGGTAAGAATCAGATGTTAGAGGGGCGGTCCTCTCAAAACCAGCCCCTCTCACTAGTGGAATTTTTCGAAGTTGATTGCGGTCTTCCAAATACCCCCTTTTGTTGAGTGTCTGACAGATTGAACATTAAATGGGATAAAAATACCACAGGTCTCAGAGGCAATTTGCAACTTTGCATTATTTTATTAAGCCACTCCACAAGTCATTATCATTCCACTTCAATTGACGTCACACCCAGGAAATTGTCCACATAAAATGAGTTTGGCTCATTACATTTACTCGAACGACTTCCCATACATTTAATGTTGCATTTATCATCGCTTGAAAGTAGAACGGACTGATGAAGCACCAAAATAATAAACCGCCTTTTACCTAAAGCGAAAGATTTTCCAGAGGGCTAAGTGTCACTAGGGAATTCTCAGCCATGATGTTCCTGGAGCTGTCTTGTCCCTAGTCGTCTGATATCTCAAGTTATTGCAGGAAATGCCGTATCCCAACAATTTTGCTCCTATAGATAGGGTGTCAACCCAATTTTAAACCTCTAGAGCACGAAAATTCTCACATTTTTAACAAATCCTTTACTCAATTCAAACAAAGATGGCAGTCTCTTCTGCGCAGGCTTCTTCCCCATTTTTTAAAAACATAAATTTTTATTAAATACAGTATGGCCATCTATTAACATATAAACTACTGAAATTCTGGAAAATATATACAGTATTTTGCACAAATATTGTTGTTGTTTGGGATAGTCCAGGTTAGATACATGGATATGGGCATTCTTGCTTGAAGTACAAGAGTAGAGACAGGAGGGTTTTGCTTTTCTGGGGCTGGGATTGAGGACATTGTTAGCTGGCTGAACAACATCATTGAACGGTAATGGGAACAATCTTAAAATTTCCTCAGTGCTGATCAATGATGTAGCAAAGCGTAGAATTGAGATTTAGTTAGAAAGTTTCAGGTCAGCTATAGACATAATTAGGAAGAAGTGGGTGCCCTGATTATGTGGCATTTTGCCAAGAAGAGTTGCTGGATAATGAATGTAGACCAGAGCAATGGGTATAATTGTTGGCATGAAAACACTGAAAGGATAATGCATACCTGATTCAATTACCTCAGGGCGATGGAATGAAAATGAAAGTCCTGACACACATTATACCTTCTACCTACTCACCATCCCGAAACTTACCTACTTTCTTGAGAACTCCCCCTGCCTTAAGCAGTCCAAAAGTTCAATGAAAAAAGACTCCCTCCTAAAGATACGTGCAAGAGAGTGTATTGGAAACTTTCCTTGAAGATGGACAGTGTTTGGCAAGACTCACTTCCAGTCAGGCTTGGGGGTTGAGGAGTAAGCAATTCCTCCCAATAGTTCTCAACCATCTTCTTACCCTCTCCACTAGCATCAGATTGAGATAATAAAACAAATTCTTCTGGACAAGCCTTGGTGACTAAGCAGGAATACTGGATCCCTAGCTGCAGCAGTGCCATTTACCGAATGGGACTCTCGCTGTTGCAGCACCAAAACTCTAGTTGGGATGGCCCCCATCGCTGAAAAGGCGCCATGCCAACATCCTCCGGGTGCAACATCAATAGGAAGACTTGAACACATCAAACAGTTTCCATTCATCTTAATGGGAACAAGCTTCGTCCCACAAAAACCTTTGTAATGCAATGGTCCAGTCTCGCTGCCCCCACTTCACAAACAAATATAAATGTATTTGCAGCATTTTGGAAGCTGGTCAATATGGGCCTTAACTGCTCCAAAACCAAGGCTGGTATACAAGTCACATTGAAGCCAAAGACAACAAAAAGAGGACCCTGCTAGAGCTGGATGTCCAGCAGAGAGGATCTCAACCATACTCACAACCCCGCAAACCACAAGACGACCACCATCTATCATTGGAAGTATTGGCGAGGAATAGAGTCAGCGTGTCCGAAGCCTGGCTGACACTTACCATCTATCACAGTGTTTCGACAACCAGGTGGGCGGGTGCGCAGATCACAGGAGAAGTACAAAAACAGTAAGTACAGAGATATAGGGCCATCAGTACCATTTTTCCAAGTGGGACGGAGACGTGGAATCATGGAAGAAGAGTGACACACGTTCTCCAGGAACTGGGTTTCAGGCTTCATTAACACTTGCAGGACCGCAATGATGGCCACTTTCATGTTCCAGCGGCTCAGCGTGGCATCCAGAGAGACAATGCTTACAGGCTACAATGCTCGTGTCCAGCTTCAGAGGAGCTGGAGGACGTCCAAAATCCTTGATATATCGGGCTAAGTATTCATGTGAATGATGAAGTAAAGGGTGTGATAAAAGAGAATAAGGTACTTAAGAGAGGTTTTACAAAGCAGAAGAGTTATAAGAAGAGCAGAGTATATGGAGAGAAAAAGAAAGGAAAAGAGAGGTGTAGAGAGTGCAAAAGGAGAGCAGATGATAGAGTGGGAGAGCACAGTCAAGAAATAATAATGAAAATAATAAAAAATTATTGGAGTGAGTAAACTAGTTAAGAAGCCTAGGGAAAATATGGTATTGTCCAGTTAAAAACAAGTAGGGGAGTTAGAGATGGGAGATGGAGGTATTGGGTAGAAGCTAGAATATTTTGAGGAACTTTTAAATGTTAAGGAAGAAACAGAGGCAGTAATTTCATGCAATTGGTCAGGGAGGTATACCAACTTTTAGAGTGAAGAAGAGCAGAATGTAAGTGTGGGGGAGGTACGTGAGGCATTTACGAAAATTGAAATGGGGTAAAGCAGCTGGAACAGATGGGAACATGAAAGAAATGAGTTAAAAGCAGAGGGATATAGTGTTGAGTGGTTGGTAGCTTTTTGTTTAATAAATGTATTAAAGAGGCAGGTACCTAGTATTGGCGGAGAGCATGAATAGTCCCATTATATAAAGGAAAGGGGACAAAATAGACTAGTAAAAATTATAGAGGAATAAGCTTCTGAGTATACCAGGAAAAGTGACGGTAGGTTATCTATTGAAAGGAATAAAGTTAAAACAGAATGTAGGATTGCTGATGAGCAAGTAGGTTTCAGAGTGGGTAGGGGATGTGTAGATTCAGTGTTTCATTGAAGCAATATGTAACAGTATTTAGATAAAGGTAAGGAAGTATTATTGCATTTCATGGATTTAGAAAAGGCAATATATAGTGTGGATAGAGGAGCATGTGGCAGATGTTGCAAGTATAGGAAAAGGTGGTAAGTTATTAAATCCTGTAAAGAGTTTTTATGAGGAAAGTGAGGTCTCAGGTTAGGGTGTGTAAGAAGAGAGGGGGAGACTACTTCCGGTAAAGTAGGTCTTAGAGACAGGGATGAGTAATGTCACCCATGGTTGTTTAATAAAATTTATAGATGGGGTTGTAAAGGAATAAATGCTAGGGTTTTCGGAGAGAGGGTTGGGATTAAATTTGGGGTGAATCAAATACCTCAAAATGGGAAATTGACACAGTTACTTTTTGCTGATGATACAGTATCTTATGGTAGATTCTAAAGAAAAAATGCAAAGTTTAGTGTATGAGTTTTGGAATTTGTGTAAAGGTAGAAAGATTAAGTGACCTATAGAAAAGAGTATGGTGATGAGGGTTCAAATGATTAGATAAAAGAAAAATTGAATATCAAATTGGGAAGGAGGAGTAGAAAAGTGAGATGTTTCAGATACTTGGAGTTTGACGAGTCGGCGGATGGATTTATGAAGGATGAGGTTAATCATAGAAAAATGAGGAAAAAAGGATAGTGTTCGTTGATGTATATGTTGATCAAAACGTTATCTATGGGAGCAAAGAAGGTAATGTATGAAAGTGATAGTATTACCAACACTCTTATATGGTGGAAGCTTGGGTGGTAAATGCAGCAAGCGAGAGACGGGTTTGGATGCAGTGGAGATTCCTTTAAAGGGCAATGTGTGGTGTAAATATTATGCAGTAAAATTCGGAGTGTGGAAATTAGGTAGAAGGTGTGGAGTTAATAAAAGTATTAGTCAGAGGGCAGAAGAGGGGTTTTGAGGTGTTTGGTCATTTAGAGAGAAGTGGATCATAGTATGAATTACATGGAAAGCCCATATAAATCATAGGGAAGGAAAGCGAAGGGTAGGGGTCGTCCTCGAAGGGTTGGAGAGAGGGGTAAAGGAGGTTTTTTGTGGGCAAGGGGGCTTGGACTTCCTGCAAGCGTGGCGTGAGCGTGTTAGATAGGAGTGAATGGAACTAAAAGGGTACTTGGGACCTGACGATCTGTTGGAGTTTGAGCAGGGAAATATTAGTGAAGGGAATCAGGGAAACCGTTTATTTTTCATATAGTCGGACTTGAGTGCTGGAAATGGAAGTACAATCCTGCACTTTAGAAGGAGGGGTTTGGGATATATGCAGTTTGAGTATATGTTGTGGTATCTTCTTTATATGTGTTATGGCTTCTAGACAGTGTAGTCTGAGCACCTCTGCAAAAACAGTGATAATGTGCGAGTGTGGTGAAAGTGTGAATGATGCAGAAAGTATTTTCTTTTTGATATTTTCTTTCATTTTTTTTTGGTCACCATCCATCGGTGGGAAACTTCCGGACTTGAGAAAAAAAAAATAAAATTATATATATATATATATATATAAAAAAAAAATAGATATATATATATATATATATATATATATAAATATTATAAATATATGAAATATAAATATATATAATGATATATATATATAATATTGCGTGCCGAATAAGGCAGTAACTTGCGATCTTGGCTTAAATATAGCAACGCTCAACTTGCCATAAAGGACAATGAACATGTTAGGTATGCAATAACTTCGCCAAAATCAATCTGAACCTAAGAAAAAAATAACATTTCACTGTGTTTGTTTAGTATTAAATTATTGTAAACAAATTCTAAATATATTTAGTTGTGATAGACTAAAATAATTTGTTCATTGTAATAATAATGTTAGGTAATGTTATCTAAGTTTCCTTTTGGAGCAAAATTAAAAAATGTTTACATTAACATTAATGGATAAAAATATATCTTTAAATGTATAAGAGAAAATTTTAGAAATGACAAAATTTAACATGAGTTCATGCCTAATTGACCATATTATTACATAATCGGCACGATCATATATATATATATATATATAATATATATAAATATATATAAAGATATAAATAATATATATAAATATATAAATATATATATATATCTATATATATATAATAGTATATATATATCTATAAATATATATGTCGTGCCGAATAGGCAGAATTTGCTTATCTTAGCTTAAAAAGCCACGCTCACTTGCCATATAGGACAAGCGAAAATTTGGTGTATGCAATTAATTTCGCCAAAATCAATCTGAACCTAACGAAAAAAATATATTTCACAGTGGTTTGTTTTAGTATTAAAATTTATTGCAACAATCTAGAATATATTTAGTTTGGTTAGGCTAAATAAATTTTTCTTGTATATAATAAGGATCGGTAATTGTCTAAGATTCTTTGGTGCAAACTTATAAATATTTACATCAACTTTAAAGAAAAAAATATATATTTTAAACGTATAAGAGAAAATTTCAGAAGGACTTAATTTTATAATAAGTTCTTGCAAACTGGACCAGTTTTACATAATTCGGCACGACATATAAATATATATAATATAAAATATAAATAGATAAATATAATATATAATATAAAAATATAAATATATATATAATATATATATATATATATATATATATATATATATATATATAATATGCAATAAATCACAGTAAACAGGTGATTTCAGAATAAAGCAAAAACAACCACCTGAAAGAATAGAGAAATTCCAAGCGCTTTCGTGACTACTCACATATCAAGTAACTATGAAAGTAAAGGCATCAAGAGCTATTAAGGGGTCAGGCCAGCACTTCACTATCAGATCCCACAACGTTTAAACACCTGACGCGCGCCGACCAACTTGGATATCCTTTGCACAACTCACCCACAAAACTATTCTACCAAGAAAATATTTAAAATATTATTTGTCCAGGTATTAATGAAATTCTTCCCAAAATCTATTAATTATAAAAGGATCTAATTTATATATAGATCCGAAGAAATATTCATATTTAGTTAAAGACTGCTTTTTATGAAACAAGAATTCAATATATTCCTTTCGACACAAGACCTTGCTTGATACTACTATCGCAACATTTTGAAAATCAATTTGATGGTTAAAATCTCTTACATTAATAAATAGAGCTGGAATCTTGTCCAGTTCTAATCTAAATTTATGGTTGTTTTAAATCTTAGTTCGAGATTTTTAACCAGTTTGACCGTAATAAAACTTTATAGCAATTTTTACAAGGAATCCTATAGACACAACCATCAGCATTTTGAGGGGGGAATTCTTTATCAAAAGTTTTTTTTACTGTATCAAGATTTTTTTATACAACTTAATATTAAAGTCTTACGAAGAGAAGAGCATATCAACCATGTTTTCATGGTAAGGAGAGAACCAACATATTTTAGTAATAAGGTTGGGTGTCCCTTTATGGATTGTAAAAAGTAATCCTAGCCAACTTTAAAAGAAATATCAAAAACATTTCTTGGGTATTTTAAATCATTGCCTATATCATAAATTTTGGATATTTCCTCATCTATGACTCAGGACTACAAATTCGTAAAGCTCTCAAAACATTGTTGAGAAAACAGACAGGTTTGACTCTATCATGATCGAGAATAATAGTGGACATAGGAAAAGTTATTTGTAGGTTTTCTTAAATTTTAAATTTTGAATTTCATTATAACCCATACTAATTAAAACATCTAGAAAAGCAATGAGTATATTTTCCTTCAAACTCAACAGAAAGTAAATAGAATGGGCTAAGCTATTTAATTTTCCAAGGAAATGGTTTATCTCTACATTTTGGCAAAAGACACAAAATATCATCAACATTTCTGACCCATTTAGCTCAGTTAGGAGCTGTTTAAGCAACCTGTTTCAAAAATTCCATGTATAGGTTACTATGAACAGGTTAAAAGAGTAAATTTCCCATTGCCATACCAAACTCTGAGTGAAAACTTATCATTAAATACAAATTTTGATCACAATGGCAAATGTTTAAATAAGTTTAATGATAGTAGGAACTGGCAATGGTAAATCATAGTTTAACCGAGTTCTTCAATAAGAAACCTTAATAAATCAGTCAACATGGAACTTTCGTAAACAAGAAGAAACATCAAAACAAAACCATGTTAAAATCATTAAGTCAGTCAAGGAGCTTAATTAAGAGTAAACCCATCCCTGTCATACATGCATTTCTGCATAAAAAGGTCCAAGTTGTCAATGAATTTTACCGCAATAATCCTTACAGTATTTGTCCACCAAATTGACACCAATTGCTCAGGACAACTATTCGTTTCAGCTCCTCACTCCTTGCAAAAACCACATAACGACAGGGTTTCCCCCCTTCTTCCTAATTATCTCTATTGTGACCTATACCTGCTAATCAGTTTCTTCACTCCTACGTCTGCCAACATCGTTGCCTTGTTTCCCCGCACTGAGGCAGTTAATAGATTGCTCCCTTACCTTCATGATGTTCATCCAGAATGAGGGAGACGTGATCGAAGTGTATAAGTGGAAGATGGTATTTAATAAAGGGATATTAATAAGGTCATAGAATGTCCTCTCAAGAAAGAACCCGCAGTTATGGAATTAAATTAGATAAGTTTAGATTTTGAAAAGGACATGGAAAGGTCATTGGTTGGAAATAGGGCAGTTGAGAGTGGAAACAGTCTGACTAGTTGGGTTATTGAGGCGTAGGACTTTTGGTACATCAAATTAGGTTGGATAAATATATAGTTGGAGGGGTTAGATTTGATGGTACTATGCAAATGAGAGGATAGAGATATCAGATCTATTTTCTTGGAAGGCATTGAAAATTGGTTGGGCAAATGTTTTTGTTAGTGGGATGGATTGTAAAGGACCTGTCCCTATTAGGTGCCAATAGCCTGCATGCAGTGTGATCCTCCTTTCTTAGTGTTGTTTAATTCATAGTTTTGAAAAAAATCATAATTGCAAGGAAGAAGAAGAAAAATTCTTTGTTAAATGTACTTGGTATTTGCACATAAGATTTTTTTTAATCTATAATTATTATAGATATAATTTTTGCACCTAAGTAAAATGATTAAGATATACTTGGCATATGTTATTTAAGAATTATGATACTAATAACTTTATACATGAAATTGTTGTTCCCATCCTTAAAATGAACGTAAATGAGAATAATTTATTATTTGTTTTCATATTGCCTTCAGATGGTGAATGCCTCTTCCACTACCTGGTGAACTTCCTCCATATAATGAGGTTTCAGAAAAAAGATGCCTGATAAACCTCTACCTTACACTAGGAAACAATGCCCCTTCGTCAACGTCTTCATTACATCTGGGCCAGAGAGAGTGTTGAAATGCTTCCTTTGTTGTTTGAACTGACATATAAAGTAACGGATATATTTTGCTCCTTTCTCCCACAATTTTACTGTGTGAAAGTTAAGACACATTGTGCAACCTCTGGAAATCTTTATTGTATACGTTTCGCCATCCATTGGCTTTATCAATTCATCCTCCACCACTATGCTGTGAACCTAACTCCAAGTCTGAGGGACTGATTACCTCATTCTTTATGTATAAAGTTTCTAACTGTCTTCTTTTATTACCCTAGAACTGTATTGATAACGCCACTGATGGCGAAACGTCCTACAATAAAGATTTCCAGATGTTGCAACATGGTGTCTTAAACTTTCATATTGGTCGGTATTTATACTTTCTTGCACAACCTTGTCAGACACTGCAACTTCATGGAATCTTGGTTCAGAGACATCTACAAGACTTCTTCAAGGCTGCTGCAACAGGACCCATCTCTTTG
Source organism: Cherax quadricarinatus (assembly GCF_026875155.1). Taxonomy (NCBI): domain Eukaryota; kingdom Metazoa; phylum Arthropoda; class Malacostraca; order Decapoda; family Parastacidae; genus Cherax; species Cherax quadricarinatus. The sequence goes on along the minus strand of NC_069458.1, from coordinate 10,406,742 downwards.
GGAAGGACCTACTTCCAATGGGGAATCCCGCCTACCAGTGACTTCCCGCGGTCTGCAGCCCGTCCCTTCCACTGACGCCTATATAAACTTCAGTCTTCCTTGCTTTGCTCACAGAGTCTCCTCCACCACGATGCTGTGAACACTAACTCCAAGGCCGAGGACAGATTACCTCCATCATTAGTATATAGTTCTACTGTCCTTTCTTATTATGGTCCCTTAGCATCCTGTATTGATAAAGCCACTGTAAGGCGAAACGTCCTACAAAAAAGATTTCCCAGATGTTTGCACATGTGTCTTAACTTTCATATTGTCGTTATTTTATACCTTTTCATGCACAATTTTTAACTGTACCTGTAAGGTCTCAAGTTAGACTGAAATAATGTTGTGCTGAGTGTGTACTCAATCCACAAGTCTTGAGGTGGATTTACTGGAAAGCCATGGCACATGGCGACAAGGACAGTAATAGTTTTAGTGCAAAAAACATATGAGCAGGAAGAGTAAAGAGAAAGGAGGGTCCCTTTAAAATTATATTTATGCGAATTGCAGTAGTGCTAGTAATAAGATGTTCATAAGTGAGATAGTTGTAGTGCGGTAACATTGATGTACTTGGACATTAAAATGGTATACAATACCGACAGATTTAGGTAAGACACATATGTAACAGTTATGTTATCTTATTTCGAAACGTTCGCCTACACAGTAGCTTTTTCAGTCCGAGTACAGAAAAGTTGATAGAAGCAGAAAGAGACTTGAAGACGATGTAATCATCATTACCCTTAAAGTTTTGAGTGGGTCAGTCCCTCAGTCTGGAGAAGAGCATTGTTTCAAACTTTGGAACAATGTCTTCTCCAGAACTGAGGGGACTGACCACCTCAAAACTTTAAGGGTGAATGGACTTGATAAATCGTCTTCAAGTCTACTTCTGCTTCTATCAACTTTTCATGTACACGACAGATGAAGCCTACTGTGTAGCGAAACTTTCGAAATAAAGATACTAAATGTTGCATATGTCTTACCCTAGACATTGATGTTCTTGCAATCAATGAAGACATGGTTTAATTCCAAAAGTCGGGACATGCCTTCGAATGTCACTACCCCCCCCCCCCCCCCCCCCCCCCTCAGTGTTTAAATTTTGTTCCAGAGTAATAGGAAATATCGTAAGGGAGGTGGGTGGCATTGTATTTCGAGATCACTTGAACATTTGCATAAAATGGTATTAAGTCCAAGTGTAAACACAGAGAGTCTGTCCTGCTATGAATTTTCATAGGGTAATAACAAATTAATCAAGAGTTGTCAATGAAAGGTTAAAAAAACCGACAATTTGAAAGTAAGACACATGCAACATCTGGTATCTTTATTGAGTAAAGAAACGTTTCGCCAACCACTGGCTATAGTCAAACGAATTCTAGGACATAATAGGAAGTACAGTATAACTAGTTACCAAAGATGAGGTAATCAGTCCCCTCTCGGCCATGGAGTTAGTGTCACCACATCGTTGGTGAGGAGAATCCCCTCCACCACGATGCTGTTGAACACTAACTCCTAGCCGAGGGACTGATTACTCATCTTTTGTATATAGTTTCTACAGTCTTCCCTATTATGTCCTAGAATCTGTATTATAAAGCCACTGGTTTGGCGAAACGTCTACAAAATTTTAAAAAAGAGATCCAGATGTTCACATGTGTCTTAACATTCCAATCTAGGAGTGATATACCGTCCCCCAAAACTAAGATAGGGACCAAGGGAAATTACTGTGGGAGGAATTGTTAAGGCCATAAAGGGGGGGGGAAAAGCACGACATGCAGTAATTCAGGAGACCTTAACTTTAGTCCACATTGAATGGAAAATCTTGACTGGGAATTTAGAATCAAATGACATCTTAGAAGTAGTTCAGGAATGTTTTTGAAGCAGTTCAATGCCAGATAAATGCAAGGTTCTGAAGCTCGGGAGTGTCCATAACCCTAGCCTGACATTAAAAATGGTATAAAATCCGACAGGTTGTTTAGGGTAAAGACACAAAGCAACAGTTAGGTATCTTTATTATGAAACGGTTCGCCTACACAGTAGACTTCTTCATGTCGAGTACAGAAAAGTTGATAGAAGCAGAAGATACTTATGAAGACGAGTAAACAGTCCACACCCTTAAAGTTTTTGATGTGGTCCATCCTACAGAACTGGAGAAGAGCATTGTTTCCATATATGAAACAATATGGAGATGAAGTGACAGATAGAGCTTATATAATGCCAAGAGGTTAACGTAGGTCACTAGAAGAGGTAAGAACTCAATGTTGAGAGGTCAGGTCCTCTCATATCCAGCCGCTCTCAAAGTGTGAAGGTTTGTGTCGAAGATGATTGCAGTCTGTACCAAGATACCCCTGGTTGCAGTGTCTGACAGATGAACATTAAAATGGTATAAAATACCCGACAGGTTTTTAGGTAAGACAACATATGCAACAGTTATGCATCTTTATATGAAACGTTTCGCCTACACAGTAGGCTTCTGTCAGATCGATGTACAGGAAATTGATAGAAAGCAGAATATACTTGAAGACGATGTAATCAGTCATCACCCTTAAAGTTTTGAGGTGGACATCGCCTCATCAGGAGAAGAGCATTGTCCGATAGTATGAAACAATATGGAGATGAAGTACAGATAAGAGCCTAAAAATTGCCAAGAGGTGAGACGTAGGTCACTAGAAGAGGTAAGAAACTCAGATGTTTTAGAGTCAGGTCCTCTCAAATCCAGCCGCCTCACTAGAGGAAGTTGTCGAAGTTGATTGCAGGTTTTATTCCCCCCCCCCCCCCCTGTACCAAGAATCCTTGTGTTGCAGTGTCTGACAGATTGAACATTAAAATGGTATAAAATACCGACAGGTTGTTAGGTGAGACACATATGCAACAGTTAGAATCTTTATTAAGAAACTTTCGCCTACACATAAGCATTCATGAGTCGAATACAGAAAAGTTTGATAGAATCAGAAGATAACTTGAAGACGAAGTAATCCGTCCATCACCCTAAAGTTTTGAGGTGGTCAGTCCCTCATACTGGAGAAGAGCAAAGTTCAAAGTATGAACAATATGGAAGATGAAGTGACAGGATAGAGCCTTATATATTTCCAGAGGTTAACGTAGGTCTCTAGTAAGAGGTAAGAACTCAGATGTTTAGAGTCAGGTCCTCTCAAATCCAGCCGCTACTCCACTAGTGGAAGTTTGTGGAAGTTATTGCAGGTCTGACCAAGATACCCGTCTGTGTTGCAGTGTCTGACAGATTGAACATTAAAATGTATAAAATACCGACAGGTTGTTAGTTAAGTCACATATGGCAACAGTTAGGTATCTTTATAATGAAACGTTTCGCCTACAACAGTAAGATTCTTCAGTCGAGTACAGAAAAGTTGATAGAAGCAGAAGATAGCTTACGACATGTAATCAGTCCATCACCTCTTAAAGTTTTGAGGGTGTGTCAAGTCCTCAGTCTGGAGAAGAGCATTGTTCCATAGTATGAAACAATAATGGAGATGAAGTGACAGGATAGAGCCTTAATATATTGCCATCGTGAACTTAGGTCACTAGAAGAGGTAAGAAACTCAGATGTTAGAGGTCAGTTCCTCTCAAATCCAGCCGCTCTCACTAGTGGAAGTTGTCGAAGTAGATTGCAGGTCTGTACAAGATACCCTTGTGTTGCAGTGTCTGACAATTGAACAATAAAATGGGTAATAAATACCGACAGGATTGTTAGGTGAGACCATAGCAACAGTTAGGTATCTTTATTTGAAATCGTTTTCGCCTACCAGTAATCTTCCTTCAGTCGAGTACAGAAAGTGAGATAGAATCGAAGGATACTTGAAGACGATGTAATCAGTCCATCACCCTAAAGTTTTGAGGTGGTCAGCCCTCAACTGGAGAAGAGCATTGTTCCATAGTATGAAACAATTTTTATTTTAAAGGGGAAGATGGAAAAAAAAAAAAAGGTGACAGGGTTAGAGCCTTATATATTGGCCAAATGTTAGACGTAGGTCACTAGAAAGGTTAAGAAACTCAGATGTTAGAGTCAGGACTCTCCAATCCAGTCCGCTCTGCACTAGTGGTAAAGATTTCGAGGGGTGTTGATTCAGGTCTGTAACCAAGATACCCTTGTGTTTGCAGTGTCTGACAGATTGAACATTAAAAATGTATAAAAATACCGACAGTTGTTAGGTAAGACACATATCAACAGTTAGGTATCTTTATTAAGAAACGTTTCGCGCTCACAGTAGCTGTCTTTTCAGTCGAGTACAGAAAAGTTGGTAGAAGCAAAGATACTTGAAGACGATGTAATCAGTCCATCACCTTAAAGTTTTGAGTGGTCAGTCCCTCAGTCTGGAGAAGAGCTTGTTCCATAGTATAAACAATTAAGGAGATGAAGTGACAGGATAGAGCCTATATATAGCCAAGAGGGATACGTAGGTCCTAGAAGAGGTAAGAGCTCAGATGTTGATAGGACAGGACCCTCTCAAATCCAGCCGCTCTCAGCTAGTGGAAGTTGTCCGAAGTTGATTGCAGGTCTGTACCAAGAAACCCTTTGTTTGCAGTTCTGAGCAGATTGAACATTAAAATGGTAATAAAATACCTGACAGGTTGTTAGTAAGACACATAAGCAACAGTAGGTATCTTTATTATGTAACGTTCGCCTACACAGTAGGCTTCCTCCAGTCGAGTACAGAAAAGTTGATAAAGCAGAAGATACTTGAAGACGATGTAATCATCCATCACCTTAAAGTTTTGAGGTGTCAGTCCCTCAGTCCTGGAGAAGAGCATTGTTCCATATAATGAACCATTATGGAGATAATGACAGGATAGAGCCTTATATTATTTTGCCATGAGTAGAACGTAGGTCACTAGAAGAGAAAAACTCAGATGTATGAGAAGTCAGGTCCTCTCAAATCCAGCCGCTCTCACTCGTGGAAGTTTGTCGAATTTGATTGCAGGTTCTGTACCAAGATACCCTTGTGTTTGCAGTGTCTGACAGATTGATCATTAATAATGGTATAAAATACCGACAGTTGTTAGGTAAGACACATATGCAACAGTTAGTATATTTATAAGTGAATCGTTCGCCTACACAGTAGGCTTCCTTCAGTCGAGTACAGAAAGTTGGTAGAAGCAGGAAGATACTTGAAGACGATTTAATCAGTCCATTCATCCTTAAATTTTAGTTGGTCATCCCTCAGTCTTGAGAAGAGCATTGTTCCATAGTATTAAAGCAATATGGAGATGAAGTGACAGGATAGAGCCTAATTATATCCAAGAGGTGAGACGTTGGTCCACTAGAAGCAGGTAAGAACTGACTCAAGATGTTGAGAGGTCAGGTCCTCTCAAATCCAGCGCTCTCACTATGAAGTTGTCCGAAGTTGATTGCAGGTCTGTACCAAGATACCCTTGGGTTGCCGTGTCGGACAGATTGGAACATAAAAATGGTATAACATACCGACAGGTTGTTAGGTAAGTCACATATGCAACAGTTTGGTATCTTTAATATGAAAGTTTCGCCTACACAGTAGGCTTCTACTCAGTCGAGTACAGAAAGTTGATAGAAGCAGAAGATACTTGAAACGTATGAAGCTCAGTCCATCACCCTTAAAGTTTTGAGTGGGGTCAGTCCCTCATCTGGAGAAGAGCATTGTTCCATATATGAAAACAATATGGAGATGAAGTGACGAGGATAGAGCCTTATATATTAGCCAAGAGGTGAACTTAGGTCACTAGAAGAGGTAAGAACCAGATGTTTTAGAGGCAGTCCTCTCTAATCCACCGCTCTCACTAGTGGAAGTTGTCCGAAGTTGATTGCCAGGTCTGTAACAAGATACCCTTGTGTTGCAGTGTCTGACAGATTGAAAACATTAAAATGGTAATAAAATTACCGACAGTTGTTAGGTGAGACACATATGCAACAGTATAGGTATCTTTTATTATGAAACGTTTCGCCTACACAGTAGGCTTCTTCAGACGGAGTATCAGAAAAGTTGATAGAAGCAGAAGATACTTGAAGAAGATGTAATCAGTCCATCACCCTTAAAGTTATTGAGGTGGTCAGTCCCTCAGTCTGGAAAGAGCATTGTTCCATAGTATGAAACAATATGGAGAAGAAGTGACAGGATAGAGCCTATACTTGCCAAGAGTAGACGAAGGTCACTAAGAGGTAAGAACTCAATGTTGAGATGGTCAGGTCCTCTCAAATCACCGCATCTCACTAGTGAAGTTGTCGAAGTTTTATTGGTCAGGTCTTGTCCAAGATACCCTTGTGTGCAGTGTCTGAACAGATTGAACATTAAAATGGTATAAAAAACCGACAGGTTGTTAGGTAAGACACAAATGCAACAGTTAGGTATCTTTATTATGAACGTTTCGCCTACACAGTAGGCTTCTTCAATCGAGTACAGAAAAGTTGGTAAGCAGAAGATATCTTAAGACGATGTAATCAGTCCATCACCCTTAATGATTTTTGAGTGGTCAGTCCCTCAGTCTGGAAAGAAGCATTGTCCAATAGTATGAAACAATATGGAGATGCAGTGACAGTATAGAGCCCTTAAATATAGCCAAAGGTGAACTAGTCAATAGAAGAGGTTAGAGCTCAGATGTTTGATAGTCATGTCCTCTCAATCCAGCCCGCTCTCACTAGTGGAAGTTGTCGAAGTGATTGCAGGTCTGTACCAAGATACCCTTGTCTGCAGTGTCTGACAGATTGAACATTAACAATGGTATAAAAATAACCGACAGGTTGTTATGTAAGACACATATGCAACAGATAGTATCTTTATATGAAACGATTCGCCCTACACAGTAGGCTTCTTCAGTCAGTACAGCAAAGTTGATAGAAGCAGAAGATACTTTGAGACGATGTAATCAGTCCCATCACCCTTAAAGTTTTGAGGTGGACGTCCCCTCAGTCTGGAGAAGAGCATTGTTCCATAGTATGAAACAATTATTGGAGATTAATGACAGGATAGAGCCCAATATATTGCCAAAGTTGAGACTTATGTCACTAGAAGGTAGGGGTGGGGTTAGAACTCAGATGTTTTAGAGTCAGTCCTCCTCAAATCCAACCGCGCTCACAGTGGAAGTTGTCGAGTTGATTGCAGGTCTGTACCAAGATACCGCTTGTGTTGCAGTGTCTGACAGAATGAACATTAAAATGGTATAAAATACCGACAGGTTTGTTAGGTAAGACACATATGCAACATTGTATGATATCTTTAATTATGAAACGTTTCGCCTACACAGAAGTAGGCTTCTTTACAGTCGAGTACAGAAAAGTGGTAAAGCAGAAGATAACTTGAAGACTATGTAAACAGTCCATCATCCATAAACAAGTTTCTTGAGTTGGACAGTCCTCTCAGTCTGAGAAGAGCATTGTTCCATATTATGAAACAATAAGGAGATGAAGTGACAGGATAGAGCCTTATAAAAATGCCAAGAGTTGAGACGTAGTCACTAGAAAGAGGTAAAACTCATGATGTTAGAGTCAGGCCTCTCAAATCCAGCCGCTCTCAAACTATGGAAGTTGTCGAAGTTTTGATTGCAGGTCTGTACCAATATACCTTGGTGTTGCAGGTCCTGACAGATTGAACATTAAAAATGGAATAAAATACCGACAGGTTGTTAGGTAAGACACAATGCTCAGAGGCAATTTGCAACTTTGCATTATTTTATTAAGCCACTCCACAAGTCATTATCATTCCACTTCAATTGACGTCACACCCAGGAAATTGTCCACATAAAATGAGTTTGGCTCATTACATTTACTCGAACGACTTCCCATACATTTAATGTTGCATTTATCATCGCTTGAAAGTAGAACGGACTGATGAAGCACCAAAATAATAAACCGCCTTTTACCTAAAGCGAAAGATTTTCCAGAGGGCTAAGTGTCACTAGGGAATTCTCAGCCATGATGTTCCTGGAGCTGTCTTGTCCCTAGTCGTCTGATATCTCAAGTTATTGCAGGAAATGCCGTATCCCAACAATTTTGCTCCTATAGATAGGGTGTCAACCCAATTTTAAACCTCTAGAGCACGAAAATTCTCACATTTTTAACAAATCCTTTACTCAATTCAAACAAAGATGGCAGTCTCTTCTGCGCAGGCTTCTTCCCCATTTTTTAAAAACATAAATTTTTATTAAATACAGTATGGCCATCTATTAACATATAAACTACTGAAATTCTGGAAAATATATACAGTATTTTGCACAAATATTGTTGTTGTTTGGGATAGTCCAGGTTAGATACATGGATATGGGCATTCTTGCTTGAAGTACAAGAGTAGAGACAGGAGGGTTTTGCTTTTCTGGGGCTGGGATTGAGGACATTGTTAGCTGGCTGAACAACATCATTGAACGGTAATGGGAACAATCTTAAAATTTCCTCAGTGCTGATCAATGATGTAGCAAAGCGTAGAATTGAGATTTAGTTAGAAAGTTTCAGGTCAGCTATAGACATAATTAGGAAGAAGTGGGTGCCCTGATTATGTGGCATTTTGCCAAGAAGAGTTGCTGGATAATGAATGTAGACCAGAGCAATGGGTATAATTGTTGGCATGAAAACACTGAAAGGATAATGCATACCTGATTCAATTACCTCAGGGCGATGGAATGAAAATGAAAGTCCTGACACACATTATACCTTCTACCTACTCACCATCCCGAAACTTACCTACTTTCTTGAGAACTCCCCCTGCCTTAAGCAGTCCAAAAGTTCAATGAAAAAAGACTCCCTCCTAAAGATACGTGCAAGAGAGTGTATTGGAAACTTTCCTTGAAGATGGACAGTGTTTGGCAAGACTCACTTCCAGTCAGGCTTGGGGGTTGAGGAGTAAGCAATTCCTCCCAATAGTTCTCAACCATCTTCTTACCCTCTCCACTAGCATCAGATTGAGATAATAAAACAAATTCTTCTGGACAAGCCTTGGTGACTAAGCAGGAATACTGGATCCCTAGCTGCAGCAGTGCCATTTACCGAATGGGACTCTCGCTGTTGCAGCACCAAAACTCTAGTTGGGATGGCCCCCATCGCTGAAAAGGCGCCATGCCAACATCCTCCGGGTGCAACATCAATAGGAAGACTTGAACACATCAAACAGTTTCCATTCATCTTAATGGGAACAAGCTTCGTCCCACAAAAACCTTTGTAATGCAATGGTCCAGTCTCGCTGCCCCCACTTCACAAACAAATATAAATGTATTTGCAGCATTTTGGAAGCTGGTCAATATGGGCCTTAACTGCTCCAAAACCAAGGCTGGTATACAAGTCACATTGAAGCCAAAGACAACAAAAAGAGGACCCTGCTAGAGCTGGATGTCCAGCAGAGAGGATCTCAACCATACTCACAACCCCGCAAACCACAAGACGACCACCATCTATCATTGGAAGTATTGGCGAGGAATAGAGTCAGCGTGTCCGAAGCCTGGCTGACACTTACCATCTATCACAGTGTTTCGACAACCAGGTGGGCGGGTGCGCAGATCACAGGAGAAGTACAAAAACAGTAAGTACAGAGATATAGGGCCATCAGTACCATTTTTCCAAGTGGGACGGAGACGTGGAATCATGGAAGAAGAGTGACACACGTTCTCCAGGAACTGGGTTTCAGGCTTCATTAACACTTGCAGGACCGCAATGATGGCCACTTTCATGTTCCAGCGGCTCAGCGTGGCATCCAGAGAGACAATGCTTACAGGCTACAATGCTCGTGTCCAGCTTCAGAGGAGCTGGAGGACGTCCAAAATCCTTGATATATCGGGCTAAGTATTCATGTGAATGATGAAGTAAAGGGTGTGATAAAAGAGAATAAGGTACTTAAGAGAGGTTTTACAAAGCAGAAGAGTTATAAGAAGAGCAGAGTATATGGAGAGAAAAAGAAAGGAAAAGAGAGGTGTAGAGAGTGCAAAAGGAGAGCAGATGATAGAGTGGGAGAGCACAGTCAAGAAATAATAATGAAAATAATAAAAAATTATTGGAGTGAGTAAACTAGTTAAGAAGCCTAGGGAAAATATGGTATTGTCCAGTTAAAAACAAGTAGGGGAGTTAGAGATGGGAGATGGAGGTATTGGGTAGAAGCTAGAATATTTTGAGGAACTTTTAAATGTTAAGGAAGAAACAGAGGCAGTAATTTCATGCAATTGGTCAGGGAGGTATACCAACTTTTAGAGTGAAGAAGAGCAGAATGTAAGTGTGGGGGAGGTACGTGAGGCATTTACGAAAATTGAAATGGGGTAAAGCAGCTGGAACAGATGGGAACATGAAAGAAATGAGTTAAAAGCAGAGGGATATAGTGTTGAGTGGTTGGTAGCTTTTTGTTTAATAAATGTATTAAAGAGGCAGGTACCTAGTATTGGCGGAGAGCATGAATAGTCCCATTATATAAAGGAAAGGGGACAAAATAGACTAGTAAAAATTATAGAGGAATAAGCTTCTGAGTATACCAGGAAAAGTGACGGTAGGTTATCTATTGAAAGGAATAAAGTTAAAACAGAATGTAGGATTGCTGATGAGCAAGTAGGTTTCAGAGTGGGTAGGGGATGTGTAGATTCAGTGTTTCATTGAAGCAATATGTAACAGTATTTAGATAAAGGTAAGGAAGTATTATTGCATTTCATGGATTTAGAAAAGGCAATATATAGTGTGGATAGAGGAGCATGTGGCAGATGTTGCAAGTATAGGAAAAGGTGGTAAGTTATTAAATCCTGTAAAGAGTTTTTATGAGGAAAGTGAGGTCTCAGGTTAGGGTGTGTAAGAAGAGAGGGGGAGACTACTTCCGGTAAAGTAGGTCTTAGAGACAGGGATGAGTAATGTCACCCATGGTTGTTTAATAAAATTTATAGATGGGGTTGTAAAGGAATAAATGCTAGGGTTTTCGGAGAGAGGGTTGGGATTAAATTTGGGGTGAATCAAATACCTCAAAATGGGAAATTGACACAGTTACTTTTTGCTGATGATACAGTATCTTATGGTAGATTCTAAAGAAAAAATGCAAAGTTTAGTGTATGAGTTTTGGAATTTGTGTAAAGGTAGAAAGATTAAGTGACCTATAGAAAAGAGTATGGTGATGAGGGTTCAAATGATTAGATAAAAGAAAAATTGAATATCAAATTGGGAAGGAGGAGTAGAAAAGTGAGATGTTTCAGATACTTGGAGTTTGACGAGTCGGCGGATGGATTTATGAAGGATGAGGTTAATCATAGAAAAATGAGGAAAAAAGGATAGTGTTCGTTGATGTATATGTTGATCAAAACGTTATCTATGGGAGCAAAGAAGGTAATGTATGAAAGTGATAGTATTACCAACACTCTTATATGGTGGAAGCTTGGGTGGTAAATGCAGCAAGCGAGAGACGGGTTTGGATGCAGTGGAGATTCCTTTAAAGGGCAATGTGTGGTGTAAATATTATGCAGTAAAATTCGGAGTGTGGAAATTAGGTAGAAGGTGTGGAGTTAATAAAAGTATTAGTCAGAGGGCAGAAGAGGGGTTTTGAGGTGTTTGGTCATTTAGAGAGAAGTGGATCATAGTATGAATTACATGGAAAGCCCATATAAATCATAGGGAAGGAAAGCGAAGGGTAGGGGTCGTCCTCGAAGGGTTGGAGAGAGGGGTAAAGGAGGTTTTTTGTGGGCAAGGGGGCTTGGACTTCCTGCAAGCGTGGCGTGAGCGTGTTAGATAGGAGTGAATGGAACTAAAAGGGTACTTGGGACCTGACGATCTGTTGGAGTTTGAGCAGGGAAATATTAGTGAAGGGAATCAGGGAAACCGTTTATTTTTCATATAGTCGGACTTGAGTGCTGGAAATGGAAGTACAATCCTGCACTTTAGAAGGAGGGGTTTGGGATATATGCAGTTTGAGTATATGTTGTGGTATCTTCTTTATATGTGTTATGGCTTCTAGACAGTGTAGTCTGAGCACCTCTGCAAAAACAGTGATAATGTGCGAGTGTGGTGAAAGTGTGAATGATGCAGAAAGTATTTTCTTTTTGATATTTTCTTTCATTTTTTTTTGGTCACCATCCATCGGTGGGAAACTTCCGGACTTGAGAAAAAAAAAATAAAATTATATATATATATATATATATAAAAAAAAAATAGATATATATATATATATATATATATATATAAATATTATAAATATATGAAATATAAATATATATAATGATATATATATATAATATTGCGTGCCGAATAAGGCAGTAACTTGCGATCTTGGCTTAAATATAGCAACGCTCAACTTGCCATAAAGGACAATGAACATGTTAGGTATGCAATAACTTCGCCAAAATCAATCTGAACCTAAGAAAAAAATAACATTTCACTGTGTTTGTTTAGTATTAAATTATTGTAAACAAATTCTAAATATATTTAGTTGTGATAGACTAAAATAATTTGTTCATTGTAATAATAATGTTAGGTAATGTTATCTAAGTTTCCTTTTGGAGCAAAATTAAAAAATGTTTACATTAACATTAATGGATAAAAATATATCTTTAAATGTATAAGAGAAAATTTTAGAAATGACAAAATTTAACATGAGTTCATGCCTAATTGACCATATTATTACATAATCGGCACGATCATATATATATATATATATATAATATATATAAATATATATAAAGATATAAATAATATATATAAATATATAAATATATATATATATCTATATATATATAATAGTATATATATATCTATAAATATATATGTCGTGCCGAATAGGCAGAATTTGCTTATCTTAGCTTAAAAAGCCACGCTCACTTGCCATATAGGACAAGCGAAAATTTGGTGTATGCAATTAATTTCGCCAAAATCAATCTGAACCTAACGAAAAAAATATATTTCACAGTGGTTTGTTTTAGTATTAAAATTTATTGCAACAATCTAGAATATATTTAGTTTGGTTAGGCTAAATAAATTTTTCTTGTATATAATAAGGATCGGTAATTGTCTAAGATTCTTTGGTGCAAACTTATAAATATTTACATCAACTTTAAAGAAAAAAATATATATTTTAAACGTATAAGAGAAAATTTCAGAAGGACTTAATTTTATAATAAGTTCTTGCAAACTGGACCAGTTTTACATAATTCGGCACGACATATAAATATATATAATATAAAATATAAATAGATAAATATAATATATAATATAAAAATATAAATATATATATAATATATATATATATATATATATATATATATATATATATATAATATGCAATAAATCACAGTAAACAGGTGATTTCAGAATAAAGCAAAAACAACCACCTGAAAGAATAGAGAAATTCCAAGCGCTTTCGTGACTACTCACATATCAAGTAACTATGAAAGTAAAGGCATCAAGAGCTATTAAGGGGTCAGGCCAGCACTTCACTATCAGATCCCACAACGTTTAAACACCTGACGCGCGCCGACCAACTTGGATATCCTTTGCACAACTCACCCACAAAACTATTCTACCAAGAAAATATTTAAAATATTATTTGTCCAGGTATTAATGAAATTCTTCCCAAAATCTATTAATTATAAAAGGATCTAATTTATATATAGATCCGAAGAAATATTCATATTTAGTTAAAGACTGCTTTTTATGAAACAAGAATTCAATATATTCCTTTCGACACAAGACCTTGCTTGATACTACTATCGCAACATTTTGAAAATCAATTTGATGGTTAAAATCTCTTACATTAATAAATAGAGCTGGAATCTTGTCCAGTTCTAATCTAAATTTATGGTTGTTTTAAATCTTAGTTCGAGATTTTTAACCAGTTTGACCGTAATAAAACTTTATAGCAATTTTTACAAGGAATCCTATAGACACAACCATCAGCATTTTGAGGGGGGAATTCTTTATCAAAAGTTTTTTTTACTGTATCAAGATTTTTTTATACAACTTAATATTAAAGTCTTACGAAGAGAAGAGCATATCAACCATGTTTTCATGGTAAGGAGAGAACCAACATATTTTAGTAATAAGGTTGGGTGTCCCTTTATGGATTGTAAAAAGTAATCCTAGCCAACTTTAAAAGAAATATCAAAAACATTTCTTGGGTATTTTAAATCATTGCCTATATCATAAATTTTGGATATTTCCTCATCTATGACTCAGGACTACAAATTCGTAAAGCTCTCAAAACATTGTTGAGAAAACAGACAGGTTTGACTCTATCATGATCGAGAATAATAGTGGACATAGGAAAAGTTATTTGTAGGTTTTCTTAAATTTTAAATTTTGAATTTCATTATAACCCATACTAATTAAAACATCTAGAAAAGCAATGAGTATATTTTCCTTCAAACTCAACAGAAAGTAAATAGAATGGGCTAAGCTATTTAATTTTCCAAGGAAATGGTTTATCTCTACATTTTGGCAAAAGACACAAAATATCATCAACATTTCTGACCCATTTAGCTCAGTTAGGAGCTGTTTAAGCAACCTGTTTCAAAAATTCCATGTATAGGTTACTATGAACAGGTTAAAAGAGTAAATTTCCCATTGCCATACCAAACTCTGAGTGAAAACTTATCATTAAATACAAATTTTGATCACAATGGCAAATGTTTAAATAAGTTTAATGATAGTAGGAACTGGCAATGGTAAATCATAGTTTAACCGAGTTCTTCAATAAGAAACCTTAATAAATCAGTCAACATGGAACTTTCGTAAACAAGAAGAAACATCAAAACAAAACCATGTTAAAATCATTAAGTCAGTCAAGGAGCTTAATTAAGAGTAAACCCATCCCTGTCATACATGCATTTCTGCATAAAAAGGTCCAAGTTGTCAATGAATTTTACCGCAATAATCCTTACAGTATTTGTCCACCAAATTGACACCAATTGCTCAGGACAACTATTCGTTTCAGCTCCTCACTCCTTGCAAAAACCACATAACGACAGGGTTTCCCCCCTTCTTCCTAATTATCTCTATTGTGACCTATACCTGCTAATCAGTTTCTTCACTCCTACGTCTGCCAACATCGTTGCCTTGTTTCCCCGCACTGAGGCAGTTAATAGATTGCTCCCTTACCTTCATGATGTTCATCCAGAATGAGGGAGACGTGATCGAAGTGTATAAGTGGAAGATGGTATTTAATAAAGGGATATTAATAAGGTCATAGAATGTCCTCTCAAGAAAGAACCCGCAGTTATGGAATTAAATTAGATAAGTTTAGATTTTGAAAAGGACATGGAAAGGTCATTGGTTGGAAATAGGGCAGTTGAGAGTGGAAACAGTCTGACTAGTTGGGTTATTGAGGCGTAGGACTTTTGGTACATCAAATTAGGTTGGATAAATATATAGTTGGAGGGGTTAGATTTGATGGTACTATGCAAATGAGAGGATAGAGATATCAGATCTATTTTCTTGGAAGGCATTGAAAATTGGTTGGGCAAATGTTTTTGTTAGTGGGATGGATTGTAAAGGACCTGTCCCTATTAGGTGCCAATAGCCTGCATGCAGTGTGATCCTCCTTTCTTAGTGTTGTTTAATTCATAGTTTTGAAAAAAATCATAATTGCAAGGAAGAAGAAGAAAAATTCTTTGTTAAATGTACTTGGTATTTGCACATAAGATTTTTTTTAATCTATAATTATTATAGATATAATTTTTGCACCTAAGTAAAATGATTAAGATATACTTGGCATATGTTATTTAAGAATTATGATACTAATAACTTTATACATGAAATTGTTGTTCCCATCCTTAAAATGAACGTAAATGAGAATAATTTATTATTTGTTTTCATATTGCCTTCAGATGGTGAATGCCTCTTCCACTACCTGGTGAACTTCCTCCATATAATGAGGTTTCAGAAAAAAGATGCCTGATAAACCTCTACCTTACACTAGGAAACAATGCCCCTTCGTCAACGTCTTCATTACATCTGGGCCAGAGAGAGTGTTGAAATGCTTCCTTTGTTGTTTGAACTGACATATAAAGTAACGGATATATTTTGCTCCTTTCTCCCACAATTTTACTGTGTGAAAGTTAAGACACATTGTGCAACCTCTGGAAATCTTTATTGTATACGTTTCGCCATCCATTGGCTTTATCAATTCATCCTCCACCACTATGCTGTGAACCTAACTCCAAGTCTGAGGGACTGATTACCTCATTCTTTATGTATAAAGTTTCTAACTGTCTTCTTTTATTACCCTAGAACTGTATTGATAACGCCACTGATGGCGAAACGTCCTACAATAAAGATTTCCAGATGTTGCAACATGGTGTCTTAAACTTTCATATTGGTCGGTATTTATACTTTCTTGCACAACCTTGTCAGACACTGCAACTTCATGGAATCTTGGTTCAGAGACATCTACAAGACTTCTTCAAGGCTGCTGCAACAGGACCCATCTCTTTGGGAAGGACCTACTTCCAATGGGGAATCCCGCCTACCAGTGACTTCCCGCGGTCTGCAGCCCGTCCCTTCCACTGACGCCTATATAAACTTCAGTCTTCCTTGCTTTGCTCACAGAGTCTCCTCCACCACGATGCTGTGAACACTAACTCCAAGGCCGAGGACAGATTACCTCCATCATTAGTATATAGTTCTACTGTCCTTTCTTATTATGGTCCCTTAGCATCCTGTATTGATAAAGCCACTGTAAGGCGAAACGTCCTACAAAAAAGATTTCCCAGATGTTTGCACATGTGTCTTAACTTTCATATTGTCGTTATTTTATACCTTTTCATGCACAATTTTTAACTGTACCTGTAAGGTCTCAAGTTAGACTGAAATAATGTTGTGCTGAGTGTGTACTCAATCCACAAGTCTTGAGGTGGATTTACTGGAAAGCCATGGCACATGGCGACAAGGACAGTAATAGTTTTAGTGCAAAAAACATATGAGCAGGAAGAGTAAAGAGAAAGGAGGGTCCCTTTAAAATTATATTTATGCGAATTGCAGTAGTGCTAGTAATAAGATGTTCATAAGTGAGATAGTTGTAGTGCGGTAACATTGATGTACTTGGACATTAAAATGGTATACAATACCGACAGATTTAGGTAAGACACATATGTAACAGTTATGTTATCTTATTTCGAAACGTTCGCCTACACAGTAGCTTTTTCAGTCCGAGTACAGAAAAGTTGATAGAAGCAGAAAGAGACTTGAAGACGATGTAATCATCATTACCCTTAAAGTTTTGAGTGGGTCAGTCCCTCAGTCTGGAGAAGAGCAGTGTTCCATAGAATGAAACAATGCTCTTCTCCAGACTGAGGGACTGACCACCTCAAAACTTTAAGGGTGATGGACTGATTACATCGTCTTCAAGTATCTTCTGCTTCTATCAACTTTTCTGTACTTGACTGAAGAAGCCTACTGTGTAGGCGAAGCGTTTCATAATAAAGATACCTAACTGTTGCATATGTGTCTTACCTAACAACCTGTCGGTATTTTATACCATTTTAATGTTCAATGTCTCCCTTGTTTATGCCCGTCATCCACTTATGCACTTCAATGATATCTCCCCTCATTCTACGCCTCTCCAGAGAGTGGAGATTTAAGTCTATCTTCATACGGGAGGTTCCTTACACAGTAAATCATTTTAGTCATTCTTCTCTGTATGTTCTCTAATGAGTCTATGTCCATCCTGTAGTAAGGGGACCAAAACTGAGCAGCATAATCTAAATGAGGCCTCACTAGTGATGTATAGAGCTGTAAAATAACTTTTGGATTTCTGTTACTTATACTTCTTGAGATAAATCCAAGTAATCTGTTGGCCTTGTTGCGCACAATAAGGCACTGCTGTTTTGGCTTTAGATTTCTGCTTACCATGACTCCCAAGTCTTTTTCACATTCTGTATGATCAAGCTCTACTTCACCTAGATTATAGCTTATATGCCCTCGTCTGCTGCACCTGACGTTACTATATAAGCGCCAGGCTCCTTTCTTCTGCTTCAAAATCTCCACGACTGTGGTGCTCTTCGCATCTACTCCTAGGTTGAGGGACTGATTACCTCATCTTCTGTATATAGTTCTACTGTCTTCAAGTTATGTCCTAGAATTTGTATTAATAAAGCCACTGGATGGCGAGACGTCTACAATTAAGATACCCAGATGTTGTACATGTGTCTTAATTTCACGTTGCCACTAATGTTTCAAAAATGTTTGACAGAAAACTGGCTAAAATATCTACCAGCTCTTCAACTACTATTAGGAACTTCATACAAAAACCCAAGCATGATTCTGGCACAAGTGCAGGAATCTACACTATACCATGTGGGGGGTGTGGCAAAGTATATGTAGGGGAAACAGCCAGATCTCTGGACATTAGGATAGCAGAACACAAAAATGCTTGCAGAAATGATGACCTCAAAACCGCATGTGTTCAACATAGGGACGATGTTGGACGCCTCATGAAATTCAATGAAGCTAAACTAGTTATTAAAGAAGACGACTTAAGACGGAGAAATGCATTGAAGCTGCACTAATTTCTGTCAGTAAACATATAAAGCAAAATCCGGTAGTTACAGTATTTCAAAATTACTAAGCAAGAGGATATTACCCATCCTGGGAACTGGTGTTACTTGATGCCAGCAGATCCCTCTTTTGCCTCACCTCCTTAGTTCCATTACTACTACTACTACTACCTTCTGTGGAGAAAAGACACTTATGTAGACAGTTCGGTCATTTATTAAAGGAAAAACGTTTCGCCACGAGTGGATCTTCAGTCTAATACAGAGAAAACTAGAAAACATTCTATATATATAATGGCAGGGTGAGTCATTGAGGTGACGCGTAGGTAGAGGTTGGTAGTAGTAGTAGTAATGGAACTAAGGAGGTGAGGCAAGAGAGGGACTGCTGGCATCAAGCTAACAACCGTTCCCAGGATGGGTATATCCTCTTGATTAGTAATTTTGAAATACCTTGTAACTACCGGGATTTTTTGCTTTATAGTGTTACTGACCAGAAATTAGTGCAGATTTCAATGCATTTTCTTCGTCTTAAGTCGTCTTCTTTTAATTAACAGTTTAGCTTCATTGAATTTCATGAGGTGTCCAACATCGTCCTCTATGTTGAACACATGCCGTTTTGCGGTCTTCATTTCTGCAAGCTATTTTGTGTTCTGCTTTTCTAAGGTCCAGAGTTCTGGCAGTTTCCAACGTCATTTACTTTGACACACCCCCACATGTATAGTGTAGATTCCAGGCATTGTGCCAGATTCATGTTTTGGGTTTTTGTATCAGGTTCCTATTAAGTAGTTGGATAGAGCTGGTGATATTTTAGCCAGTTTTTGTTCAAACATGTTTGAAACATTATTTGGCAACGTAGCTGACCGGTTTTAAAACTATGTTAACTTGGAGGCTTTTCTCAATTTGATAGGTGTTGGTCTATGCTGAGGATACGAAGCCGCACGTTTACCTACAGTCACGTATGAAGTGTAGGGGAAAGTGCAGTGAACTAAATGGGGTTTGAGATGTATGTACATTCTTCTTCGAGGAAAATGTGGACTGGAAATTCTGTAGGCTCTCAGAATAGAAGCAAATAACTACCCTCTTTGTGTTCTTGTGTCTTGGTGAGAGAAGAATGTAGAAGCTCGTTCTTGTAGGCTTAGGCTTCCGGTAGACTTTAAAAGATAGTTTATTTTCCCCTGTGCGTAAGAGGAACGTCGAGAAAAGGTAATTGGTTGTCCTTCTCCTCTCTAGTGTAAATTTAATAGTAGGTTCCAGAGTGTTGATGGTCTTGAGGATGCCCGTACCGTCAAGATTTTTGGCGGTCATGACCAAAAATATCATCTACGTACCGCATCCATGTAATGAGAGAGGGATGTTACTAGGATCCTTCTTGATTCCAGTGTCCTCCATATATAAATTGGCAAGAAACTGCACTAAGGGGGACCAATGGTAGTCCGAAGAGTTGTTTTGTACTTACTTGTCTCAACCTAAAAAAACAGTTATAACGAACACAAAGTTCGACAGGCTCAATAAATCTTGGGCGGGGTACAGGTAAACACTGTATCATCTTTATAATCACCCTCGCTCCAGTACATGGATGCGGTTTCGTAGATGATATTTGGGTCATTGTACCCAAAAATCTTGACGATAGCGGGCATCCTCAACCAACATCAACACTCTGGATCTCCTACGATTTAATTACACTAGTGGAGGTGAGAAGGACAACTCAATTACCTTTCCTCGCGTTCTCTTAGCACAGGGGAAAATAAACTTTCTTTTAAAGTCTACCGGAAGCCTACCTACAAGAACGATCTTCTACATTTCTTCTCTCACCATGACTCAAGAACTAAAAGAGGGGTAGTTATTGGCTTCTTTCTGAGAGCCTACAGAATTTCCAGTCCACAGTTCCTCGAAGAAGAATGTCATACATCACCAACTACTTTTAGTTCACTGCACTTTCCCATACACTTCATACGTGACTGTTGTTAGGTAAGACACATATGCAACAGTTAGGTATCTTTATTGTGAAACGTTTCGCCTACACAGTAGGCTTCTTCAGTCAAGTACAGGAAAGGTTGGACAGGAAGCAGAAGATACTTGAAGACGATGTAATCAGGTCCATCACCCTTAAAAGTTTTGAGGTGGTCAGTCCCTCAGTTGGAGAAGAGCATTGTTCCATAGTATGAAAACATATGGAGAGAAGTGACAGGATGGAGCTTTTATGCGCCATAAGCTAGAGGTGAGACATAGAGAGGTAAGACTTCAGATGTTGAAAGAGGTCCCTCTCAAATCCAGCCCCTCACACTAGTGGAAGTTGTCGTAGAAGTGATGCAGGTCTGTACCAAGATACCCTTGTGTTGCAGTGTCTGACAGATTGAACATTAAAATGGTACTAAAATACCGACAGGTGTTAGGTAAAGAACTTATGCAAACAGTTAGGTATCTTTATTGTGAAACGTTTCGCCTACACAGTAGGCTTCTTCGTCAAGTACAGGAAAGGTTGACAGACAGCAGAAGATACTTGAGACGATGTAATCAGTCCATCACCCTTAAAGTTTTTGAGAGTGGTCAGTCCCTCAGTCTGGAGGAAGAAGAGCATTGTTCCATAGTATGAAACAATATGGAGAGAAGTGACAGGATGGAGGCTTTTATAGCGCCAAGAAGGTGAGACGTAGGGAGGTAAGAACTCAGATGTTGAGAGGTCCCCTCTCAAATCCTAATCCCCCTCTACTAGTGAAGTTGTACGAAGTGATTGCAGGTCTGTTACCAAGATACCCTTGTGTTGCAGTGTCTGAAGATTGATCATTAAAATGGTATAAAATACCGGACAGGTTGTTAGGTAAAAGACACATATGAAACAGTTGGTATCTTTTTTGTGAATCGTTTCGGCCTAACAGTAGGCCTTCTTCAGTCAAGTACGGACCACTAATGGTTGACAGAAGAGAAGATAACTTGAAGACGATGTATCAGTGGGGGTTCCATAACCTTAAGTTTTGTGGTGGTCAGTCACTCGTCGGAGAGGAGTATTGTTCCATAGTATGAAAACAATATGGAGAAGAGTGACTGGATGGAGCTTTTATAGCGCCAAGAGGTGGAGGACGTAGGAGAGGTAAGGACTCAGATGTTGAGAGGGTCCCTCTTCAAAATCCAGGGGGACCCTCTCACTAGTGGAAGTTGTCGAAGTTTGATTGCAGGTCTGACCAAGATACCCTTGTGTTGCAGTTGTTGACAGATTGAACATTAATATGGTTATAAAAATACCGACAGGTTGTTAGGTAGGACACATATGCAAACAGTTAGGTATCTTTATTGTGAAACGTTTCGCCTACACAGTAGGCTTCTTCAGTCAAGTACAGGAAAGGTTGACA
The DNA here is from genome assembly GCF_026875155.1 of Cherax quadricarinatus. Classification (NCBI taxonomy): domain Eukaryota; kingdom Metazoa; phylum Arthropoda; class Malacostraca; order Decapoda; family Parastacidae; genus Cherax; species Cherax quadricarinatus. The sequence goes on along the minus strand of NC_069458.1, from coordinate 10,384,954 downwards.
GAAGCAGAAGATACTTGAAGACGATGTAATCTAGTCCCCTCACCCTTAAAGTTTTTGAGGTGGTCAGTTCCCTCAGTCTGGAAGAAGAGCATTTGTTCCATAGTATGAAACAATATGGAGAAAGAGTGACAGGATGTGGCTTTTATAGCGCCAAGAGGTGAGACGTAGGAGAGGTAAAGACTCAGATGTTGAGAGGTCCCCTCCTCAAATCAGCCCCTCTCAACTAGTGGAAGTTGTCGAAGTTGATTTGCAGAGTCTGTCCTTTACCATGTTACCCTTGTGTTGCAGTGGCTGACAGATTGATGAACCATTTAAAATGGTTATAAAATACCGACGGTTGTTAGGTAAACACATAGCAACAGTTAGGTATCTTTATTGTGAAACGTTTCGCCTACACAGAGGTTCTTCAGTCAGTACAGGAAGGTTGACAGAAGCAGAAGCATTACTTGAAGGACGATGTAACAGTCCATCACCCTTAAAGTTTTGAGGTGGTCAGTCCCTCAGTCTGGGAAGAGCATTGTTCCCATAGGTATGAAACAATTATGGAGAAAAAAAAGAAGACTGAAAAGGATGGAGCTTTTAGAGCGCCAAGAGGTGAGGACGTAGGAGAGGTAAGAACCTCAGATGTTGAGAGGTCCCTCTCAAAATCCAGCCCCTTCACGAGTGGAAGTTGTTCGAAGTTGATTTGCAGGTCTGTACCAAGATACCCTTGTGTTGAGTGTCTGACAGGATTGAACATTTAAAATGGTATAAATTACCGACAGGTTGTTAAGTGCATTAAGGGAACACATATGCAACAGTTAGGTATCTTTATTGTGAAACGTTTCGCCTACACAGTAGGCTTCTTCAGGTCAATGTACAGGTAAGGTTGACAGAAGCAGAAGATACTTGAAGACGATGTAATAGTCCATCACCCTTAAAGTTTTGAGGTGGTCAGTCCCTCAGTTGGAGAGAGAAGAGCATTGTTCATATTATGAAACAATATGGAGAAGAAGAAAGGGGGGAGAAAGAAGTGACAGGATGGAGCTTTTTATAGCGCCATAGGAGAGGTGAGAGTAGGAGAGGTAAGAACTCGATGTTGAGGAGGTCCCTCTCAAATCCAGGCCCCTCTCACTAGTGGAAAGTTGTCGAAGTTGATTTGCAGTCTGTACCAAGATACCCTTGTGTTGCAGTGTCTGACAGATTGAACATTAAAAATGGTATAAATACCGGACAGGTTGTTAGGTAAGACACATATGCAACAGTTAGGTATCTTTATTGTGTAAACGTTTGCCTACACAGTAGGCTTCTTCAGTCAAGTACAGGGAAGGTTGACAGAAGCAGAAGATCTTGAAGACGATGTTTAATCAGTCACATCACCTTAAAGTTTTTGAGGTGGTCAGTCCCTTTCAGTCTGGGAAGGAGCATTGTTCCTTAGTATGAACAATATGGAGAAGAAGTGACAGGATGGAGCTTTTATAGCGCCAAGAGTGTGACGTAGGAGAGTAAGAACTCTATGTTGAGAGGTCCCTCTTCAAATCCAGCCCCTTCACTAGTGAAGTTGTCGAAGTTGATTGCGGTACAGACTGCAATCAACTTCGACCCAACTTCCACTAGTTGGAGGAGGGGCTGGCTTTGAGAGCGGACCTCTCAAACATACTGGAGTTCTTACCTCTCCTACCGTCCTCACCTCTTGGCGCTATAAAAGCTCCATCCTGTCCACTTCTTCTCCATTTGTTTCATACATATGGTGGAACATGCTCTTCTCCAGACGGACGGGACTGACCACTCAAAAACTTTAAGGGTGATGGACTGATTACAATCGTTCTTCAAGTATCTTCTGCTTCTGTCAACCTTTCCTGTACTTGACTGAAGAAGCCTACTGTGTAGCGAAAAACGTTTCACATTAAAGATACCTAACTGTGCAATATGTGTCTTACCTAACAACCCTGTCGGTATTCTTATACCATTTTTAATGGTCTATCTGTCAGGACACTGACAACACAGGGTATAAATAACAAATAGGCGCAATACCGTGAGGAACGATACACAAAATAACCGACATAAAAGACAGAAGCTTACGAAGACGTTTCGGTCCGACTTGGGACCATTGACAAAGTCACACTAAACAGAGGAGGAGCGGAAGGCTATATATAGGCAGGAAGAGGTGGAGGTAGTAGTGGAGGTTGTAGTAGTGGTAGCTAGTAGTAGTAGTAGTAGTATTATATTACAAATTCTTGTACTACTACTATACTACTACTACCACTACACTACCTCCACTTATACCTCCACCTCTTCCTGCCTATATATAGGCCGTTTCCTGCTCCTCCTCTGTTAATTGTGACTTTTGTCAAATGGTCCAGTCGGACCGAAAACGTCGTCGTACAGCTTCTTCTTTTATGTGCGGGTTATTTGTGATAACACAAGGGTATCTTGGTCAGACCTGCAATCAACTTCGACAAACTTCCACTAGTGAGGGGGGCTGGATTGAGAGGCGGACACTCTCAACATCTGAGTTTTCTTACCTTCCTTCGTTCTCAACCTCTTGGGGCCCGGGGCTTTCTATAAAAGCTCTATCCTGTCACTTCTTCTCCAGATTGTTTCATATATGGAACAATGCTCTTCTCCAGACTGAGGGACTGTCCACCCTCAAAACTCTTTAAGGGTGATGGATGATTCACATCGTCTTCAAAGTTATCTTCTGCTTTGTCAACCTTTCCTGTACTTGACTGAAGAAGCCTACTGTGTAAGGCGAAACGTTTCACAAAAAGATACTAACTGTTGCATATGTGTTCTTACCTAACAAAAACCTGTCGGTATTTTATACCATTTTTAATGTTCAACGTGACTGTTGGAAACGTTGCGGCACGTATCCTCAGCAGACCAAAATTAAAATAAACACCATCCAAATTGAAGAAAAGCCTTCCATGTTACATCGTTTTAACCGGTCAGCAACGTTTGCCACTATTGTTTCAAGCTCATTGATTCTGGCACAAGTGCAGGAATTCTACACTATTACCATGTGGGGGCGTGTTGTGACAAAGTATATGTAGGGGAAAAGCCAGAAACTAGGACATTAGAATAGCAGAACACAAAATTGCCCTTGCAGAAAATGATGACCGCCGAAAAACGCATGTGTCAACATAGAGGACGATGTTTGGACACCTTTATGAAACTCAATGAAGCTAAACTAGTTATTAAAGTAAGACGACTTCTTAAGGACGGAGAAAATGCAATTGAAGCTGCACTAATTTCTGTCAGTAAACTATAAAGCATGAAAATCCGGTAGTTACAGATTTCAAAATTACTAAGCAAGAGGATATTACCCATCCTGGGTAACTGGTGTTACTTGATGCCAGCAGGTCCACTCTCTGACTTCCTCCTTAGTTCCATTACTACTACTACTATACTACATACTACCACCTCTACCCACGCGTCACTCACTGACTACCTGCCACTATATATATAAATGTTTTCTTAGTTTTCTCTGTATTAGGACTGAAGAAGCCACTCGTGGCGAAACGTTTCCTTTAATAAATGTCCTGAACTGTACATAAGTGTCTTTTTCCACACGAAAAACAAGCACTGAGTCTGGGACTCAAATTTACCACCAACATACGCAAACCTAACTATCAACTCAATCTAGTTACCAGGAACCATAAACACAGTGACAGAAACTTCCAGAAGGGTTATATACAGGGCCTTCTCACTGCAGCTTTATGTGAACCTTCTTCTAATCTTCCTAGACGATACATCACTGCCCTTAAGAACCTCGCCAACGACCCCAACATTATCGTCACCAACGCCGACAAAGGAGGTGGAGTCGTCATACTCAACACTGTGACTACATCACTAAAATGATGGACATTTTGAATGATCAATCTACATACGAACCCATCAGCACTCAACAGTGGCAGACGCTCACCAAAGATTTTCTGTACAAAACCAGACAAAGTATCTTCTGCTTCTATCAACTTTTCTGTACTCGATGAAGAAGCCTACTGCGACGTAGGCGTCACACACTAAGTTTCAAATAAAGGATACCCTACTGTTGCATTATGTGTCTACTAACAAAACCAGACAAATACTCAAACGCACTAGAGAAGGGAAGAAACTTCTCTACTTGTTACCAAGCAACCCTAAACCACCACACATGTATGTGGGGTTTACCAAGACCCATAAACACAATATTCCTATCAGACCAATCACGTCAGGAGATATGCAAGTGCCTCCACAACAAAACTAGGCCGGAGTTTTAAGAACATAAGAATGTAGGATACACTGCAGAAGGGCCTACTGGCCCATACGAGGCACGCGGGTCCTTATGCAAAAACGACATTACTAAAGCTACTCAAGAAAATAAACTCCTGTACCATTGGCAATATAAACAAAATGCAGTATAATTTGTTGCATATTGTGTCTTACTAACAACTGTCGGTATTGCCCCCCCCCCCCCACCCCTCCCCCACCCCTTATACCATTTGATGTTCACGCAGGTATAAGTGATCCTTTATTGACTACGTTTCGCCCCACACACGTGGGCTTTTTCAAGCACAGACAGAACTACCTGGGGTGGAAGGAACGCGAGTTATTTTATAGTCGGCTGAGGTCAGGTGAAGAATGCTGCATCTGATGATGTCCCGAGTTGGGTTGTAGAGTTAAAACTTGGGTAGCTTGCGAAAGGAGACTGGACAAGTTTGTGAGCGACCTTCTACAGGGTCTTATGTGGGATAGCGATGAAGAAGTTTTCTTGGCAAGTGGTTCAAGCTATGTTTTAGAAGCCACTATCTGGTTGAGTTGTCGGATATAGAAATAAGTGTTTGATTCCAGTTTCTTCGGGATTGAGTGTTGTCTTCTGTTGGCGATAAGTCTTGAGTTTCTGTAGTTTATCAAGTGGTTGTGTGAATTACCCCGGTGTTGTACGGCAAGGCATTTCACACAAACCACTTGATAAACTACAGAAACTCTAAGACTTAATCGCCACAGAAGACAACACTCAATGACCGAAGAATCACGGGAATCATCACTATTTCTATATCGACAACTTCAACCAGAATAGTGGCTTCTATAACATAGCTGAACCACTTGCCAAGAAACTTCTCATCGCTATCCACATAAGGAACACTTAGAAGGTTGCTCACAAACTTGTCCAGTCTCCTTTCAAGCTACCCAAGTTTTTAAACTCTACAACCAACCTCGGAACATCATCAGATGCAGCATTCTTCCCTGACCTCAGGCCGGACTATAAATACTCGCGTTCCTTCCACCCCAGGTTAGTTTCTGTTTGTGACTTTGAAAAAAGCCACTGTGTGGGCGGTAACGTAGTCAATAAAGGATCACATTATACTGCATTTGTGTTTATGAACATTAAAATGGTATAAAATACCGACAGATTGTTAGGTAAGACACATATGCAACAGTTAGGTATCTTTATTTTGAAACGTTTCGCCTACACAGTAGGCTTCCTTCAGTCGAGTACAGAAAAGGTTGATAGAAGCAAGGTAGATACTTGAAGACGATGTAATCAGTCCTCACCCTTAAAAGTTTGAGGTGGTCAGTCCCTCAGTCTGGAGAAGAGCATTGTTCCGTTGTCTGAAACAATATGAAGTTGAAGTGACAGAATCGGGCCCGATTCTGTCACTTCAACTTCATATTGTTTCAGACAACGGAACAATGCTCTTCTCCAGACTGAGGGACTGACCACCTCAAAACTTTAAGGGTGATGGACTGATTACATCGTCTTCAAGTAATCTTCTGCTTCTATCAACTTTTCTTACTCGACCTGAAGATGCCTACTGTGTAGGCGAAACGTTTCAAAATAAAGATACCTAACTGTTGCATATGTGTCTTACCTACCATTTGTGTTTATATTGCCATTGTGTCGGTATTTTATACCATTTATTTCCAACTCCCGTACCCCTTGACACCAATCAAACCCAGCCCCTCCCACTCATATATTTGTCCAGTCTCTTCTTTAAAGTACCAAGGTCTAGCTCGTTCACCCCACTGGGAGGACTGTTCCACGCATCTACAACTCTGTTAGAAAACCAGTACTTACCTATGTCCTTTCTAAATCTAAATTTATCCAACTTAAATCCATTATTCCTGGTTCTTACCTGGTTCGACACCCTCAGTACTTTATTAATGTCTCCCTTGTTTATGCCCGTATCCACTTTACCACTTCTATGATATCTCCTCATTCTACGCCTCTCCAGAGAGTGGAGATTTAAGGCTTTAAGTCTATCTTCATTACGGGAGGTTCCTTACACAGTAAATCATTTTAGTCATTCTTCTCTGTATGTTCTCTAATGCGTCTATGTCCATCCGGTATAAGGGGACCAAAACTGAGCAGCATAATCTAAATGAGGCCTCACTAGTGATGTATAGAACTGTAAAATAACTTTTGGACTTCTGTTACTTATACTTCTTGAGATAAATCCAAGTAATCTGTTGGCCTTGTTGCGCACACTGAGGCTCTGCTGTCTTGGCTTTAGATTTCTGCTTACCATGACTCCCAAGTCTTTTTCACATTCTGTATGACCAAGCTCTACTTCACCTAGATTATAGCTTCGAGGGTTATTTTCATTACCAAGAGCAAGTACCTTACACTTATCCACATTAAACTTCATCTGCCATTTCTCAGACCAAGACATTAATTTGTTCAAATCGTCCTGGAGTTCATTGATATCCTCCTCAGAGTGAATTATATGGCCTATCTTTGTATCATCAGCAAACTTACTCATGTCACTAGCAATCCCTTCATCAAGGTCATTAATGTAAATTATGAACAAGAGAGGGCCTAAAACTGATCCTTGTGGAACGCCACTAGTGACTAATCCCCATTCAGATTTCACTCCATTAATGGTAACTCTCTGCTTTCTATTGGTAAGCCATGCCTCAATCCATGCTAGAACTTTACCTCCTATACCATGAGCTTGCCAATCATCTTTCCTGCCTTCTGGGGACCATGAGCCCCGCTCATCTTAAACACTCAGGCGACCTTCTCAACCGCATCCGTAACCTCTCCATCCGTAACAAGAAACTAAGCAGTTTGGATGTGACTTCCCTCTTCACAAAAGTACCTACCAAAAAATCCATCGAGGTTCTACGACGTAAAGTCAATCAGGACCTTAATCTTCCTCTACCTCCCGGAGATTTTGTTGACTTGATTGAACTCTGTGTTAATTTCAACTGTTTTTCTTTCAATAACAAGCTCTACAAACAAACCTACGGCATGGGAATGGGGTCCCCCATCAGTGCCGTCCTAGCCAACTTATACACGGAACACCTAGAGTCCGAACACTTCGCCAACATCATCCCTTCAAGCGTCACTTGGTTACGTTAGGTGGACGACGTCCTCGTAATAACTCCCAAACGTTTTGATGTACGGAATCTTATACATGGAACACCTAGAGTCCGAACACTTCGCCAACATCATCCCTTCAAGCGTCACTTGGTTACGTTAGGTGGACGACGTCCTCGTAATAACTCCCAAACGTTTTGATGTACGGAATCTTCAGGCAAGGCTCAACGCAGTTGAACCGGCGATCCAGTTTACACTAGAAGAAGAGTCCAATGACAAGCTACGTTTCCTCGACGTCCTCATTCACAAAGTAGACAACATAAGAACATACGAACATAAGAATGTAGGAACACTGCAGGAGGCCTACTGGCCCATACGAGGCAGGTCCTTATCAAAACGATCTCTACCTAAAGCTACTCAAGAAACAACTCCCGCACCCCCCAACACCAATCAAACCCAGCCCCTCCCACTCATATATTTGTCCAGTCTCTTCTTAAAGCTACCCAAGGTCCTAGCCCCTATCACCCCACTGGGAAGACTCTTCCACGCATCTGCAATTCTGTTAGAAAACCAGTACTTACCTATGTCCTTTCTAAATCTAAATTTATCCAACTTAAATCCATTAATCCTGGTTCTTACCTGGTTCGACACCCTCAGTACTTTATTAATATCTCCCTTGTTTATGCCCGTCATCCACTTATACACTTCAATGATATCTCCCCTCATTCTACGCCTCTCCAGAGAGTGGAGATTTAAGGCTTTGAGTCTATCTTCATACGTGAGGTTCCTTACACAGTAAATCATTTTAGTCATTCTTCTCTGTATGTTCTCTAATGAGTCTATATCCATCCTGTAGTAAGGGGACCAAAACTGAGCAGCATAATCTATGATGTTGCAGTGTCAGAATCTCCACGACTACGGTGCTCTTCGCACCTACTCCTAGGTTGAGGGACTGATTACCTCATGTTCTGTACATAGTTTTACTGTCTTCAAGTTATGTCCTAGAATTTGTATTGATAAAGCCACTGGATGGCGAAACGTCTACAATAAAGATACCCAGATGTTGCACATGTATCCTAATCTCAGCATAATCTAAATGAGGCCTCACTAGTGATGTATAGAGCTGTAAAATAACTTTTGGACTTCTGTTACTTATACTTCTTGAGATAAATCCAAGTAATCTGTTGGCCTTGTTGCGCACACTAAGGCACTGCTGTCTTGGCTTTAGATTTCTGCTTACCATGACTCCCAAGTCTTTTTCACATTCTGTATGATCAAGCTCTACTTCACCTAGATTATAGCTTCGAGGGTTATTTTCATTACCAAGGGCAAGTACCTTACACTTGTCCACATTGAACTTCATCTGCCATTTTTCAACCAAGACATTATTTGTCCCAAATCGTCCTGGAGTTCATTGATATCCTCCTCAGAGTGAACATACTTCCTATCTTTTATCATCAGCAAATTTACCTCAATCACTCGTAATCCCTTCATCAAGGTCAATAATGTAGAAAAAAACTTATGAAACAAGAGAGGGCCTAACTGACTCCTTGGTGGAACGCCACTGAGTGACTAATCCCCATTAAGATTTCACCTCCATTAATGATAACTCTCTGCTTTCTATTCATAAGCCCAAGCTCAATCCATGCTTACAACTTTACCTCCTAACCATGAGCTGCCACTTTTCTTAAGAGTCTCTTGTGAGGTACTCTATCGAAGGCTTTACTAAAATCCAAATAAACAATTTCATATTCCTTATTACTGTCAACTGCCTCAAAAGTTCTATTGAAGAACCCCTTTGGATTAGTCTTTGATTCATTAGCAACTCTAATTTCATAGTCACGTTTAGGCTTTCTAATCGCCTTTTTTACTTCTCTTTTAAGCTGAACATATTGATTGTTAGGAAAGACACATATGCAACAGTTAGGTATGAACAATAAAATGGTGTAAAATACCGACAGGTTGTTTAGGTAAGACACATATGCAACAGTTAAGTATCTATTTCGAAACGTTTCGCCTACTCAGTAGGCTTTTTCAGTCGAGTACAGCAAAGTTGATAGAAGCAGAAGAGACTTGAAGACGATGTAATCAGTCCATCACCCATCAAACAATGGAACAATACTCTTCTCCTGACTGAGGGACTGACCACCTCAAAACTTTAAGGGAGATGGACTGATTACACGTCTTCAGTCCCTCTGTCTTCTTCTCACTTTGCTGGACTCCGACTGAATAAGAGCCTACTGTGTAGGCAAAACGTTTTCGAAATAAAGATACCTAACTGTTGCATATGTGTCTTACCTAAACAACAGTTAGGTAACTTTATTTCGAAACGTTTCGCTAACACAGTAAGCTTCTTCAGTCGAGAACAAAAATTATAGAACAGAAGTTCAGTCGAGTACAGAAAAGTTGATAGACGCAGAAGTTCAGTCGATTACAGAAAAGTACTTTTCTGTAATCGACTGAACTTCTGCTTCTATCAACTTTTCTGTACTCGACTGAAGAAGCCTACTGTGTACCGCGAAACGTATTTTCCGAAATAAAGATACCTAACAGTTGCAAAAGTGTCCTTACTAACAACCTGTTCGGTATTTTATATCCATTTTAATGTTAACATATGGTCATTAAGGTTAACCACCTCCTCTTCTGGATGCGCCTATAAATTCCTCTTTTTCCCCCCCCCCCCCCCTCCCCTCAATTAGATGCTTTAGCCTCCTTTTAACCCATTTGGGACGTTATATTAGACCTAATTTCTCTCTGGGTAATGTATATACTCTGGCACTGGTGTACATTATTAAGAAAACAATCATAAAAGCAGATCCCTTCCCTTCATATCATAAGTATGATTATCGTCAATAAAATCATTAGCTAGATAACCCCAATCGGCAGAACGAAAATCAGGGATTTTTACTGAGTATCATTATTCTGCATCCCAATTAATGCTAAAAGTGATGGATTTGTGATCACGTTGAGCCAAGCCTTCGTGGACTCCAGATTATTCACGAGAGTTTCCTTATTTGACTAGACTAGGTCAGCAAATTATTACCCCTGGTAGGCTCAGTTACGCTCTGTTCAAAAACAGTCCTGAACTGTATTCCATAATCTCACACACGACTCTAGATTACCTGTCAAAGAAATCCAGTCCAATTTTGACTATGTTACTGTGTCCAAAGCCTAACAATTTCGTCCCAAAGAAGTCTCCCTCTATCGTTATCCATGCCGGGAGGTCGGTATATGTACACCTAGAATTAGGTTTTCTCCTGACACCCCACTGAACTCTACCAAACAGACTGTTTACTGCTCCGATCTATTATTTTATACCTGTTTTTATGCAACAATTAATATTTCCCGTATAGAAAACATACAATTCAACTCCTCCCCCTGTCCCATTAGATCTATCCACATTGAACAACTTAAATCCCGGAATATTGCACTCAGTAGTCACATCCGACTCTTTAAATCATACGCACTTTCAGTTTAATGCCAATATCTCTCTTCTCCTCTATCTCCTCTCTTCTCTACTACAAACGTAGTTCATTAATTTCTCTCTCTCTCTCTCTCTCACTCTACTCTCGATCTGTTAGCATAAACCTCTCTCTCATCTCTCTGTTTTTCTCCCTTCTGCCATCTTCTCTCTCTCTCATATATCATCTCTCTAGTCTCTCACTCTCTCTCATCTCTCTATAAATCTCTCTCTCTCTCTCTCTCTCTATTCTATCTCTCTCTCTCTGACCTTATCTCTCTCTCTCTCTACTCTATCTATCTCTATACTCTGAGCATCTCTCTCTCTCTCTCTCTCTCTCCGCTACTCATTATTTATTATTTCTAAACCCATACCTCTAATAAAATCCTAGTTTAAAAGTCCTAACAACCCCCGGCTCAAACTGAGATAGCAAAAAACCCCACTGCCTGGGAAAAGTGAACCCCATCCCAGGCATACATGTCCATTTCGGCCATAGAAGTTGTCCCAGTTGTCAATGATGGTAATGCATTATCCTTACAGTGTTTTATCCAGCCAACACTTAATACCAATTGCTCCTGGACAACCATTCATTACAACACCTCTTCATGCAAAATGGCGCCCACATATAACAGGGTGCTCCCCCTTCTTCCTAAATTATGCCTATACCTGTCCTGAATCGTTTCTAACTAAATCCTCACTTCTACCTTGCCTACGTCATTGCCTCCAGCACTGAAGGCAAATAATAGAGGATTGATCCCACGAACCATTCATGGTGTTGTCAAGCCGCTAACAATGTCCCTCCATCCCAGCCCCAGGAAAGCAAACCCTATGCCTCCACTCCTTTCCTTCAAGCAGATGCCCTAGTCCATGTATTTAACCGGCTATCCCCATCAACAACAATATTCGTATCGGTTCCTTTTGTCATTCGTCGTGACGTCCCAGTAGTCCCGACTGACTCCACATTCGTCGGGTAGCACCGAGAATGCGTTGAGGTTTCCACAGGAGTTTTCCCACAGCACGTCTCTCTTCTTCATCGTTTCTTCTGGGCTTTCCATTCGTCTTCTTGATCGTCATCTTCGTCCTGCTGTCCAGCCCTGACCACAATCCCTTCTTAACACTGACGACTCCGAAACAGAGGACTAATACGAATTCCTCTTGTTTTCTCTCGGTCAATCGCCGTTCTCATTCTTCGCCCTACCTTCAATTCTTCTTAAGCTGCTGTAAAGTGCTCGATGGAGGGCATCTGTTTCGAGTTCCAAGTGCAGCATCACAGACACTTCTCACAGAGTTAAGTACAGGTCTAGAGAAGTTACTTCACACATAGAAGTAGTTTCATTTTTCTTATACCATCCAAAACTCCATAATATTAAGTTTGTTGCACCCGAAAAATGGACAAGAGCCACCAAGTCATGTAGTTCTCTGTCATAGTCCTACGTTTAGAGTGTCAATTACGCACACCTTACACGCCCAGTTTGTCTTAATTCAAGGTATTGTGACAGGAAAACGACGAATCAACAGTTATCCAGCAGTTAACCCAAATTTTTCGATAATATTTCTTAGGATGCTGATATAATAAAGCTTAGGTATCCCCTTTGACTTCTATGAGGTAATCATCTTCCCATAAAATTTTAATAACCTTATATGGACCTTTCCAAGCTACAAATAATTATTTGACTTGATAGGCAAAAGTACCAAACTTCATCCCCTACGTTAAAACTTCTCCTCTTTGACTTTTTGGAATCGAAATAGGTTTTTGTACTGATCATTGACAAATTAAGTATTTTCCGAAACTATGTCAGAGGTCTCCTCAAGTTTGGATCTAAGGTCAAGGAGAAACTTGTAAGAAACTGAACCTCAGCATTTACCTCCTCATTAGTCCATAATCAAGAAAGGAAAGGACAATGGCCTCTGGCCTGTCTACCATAGAGAAGTTCAACAGGTTAAAACCCCAAAGAGTCACTGGAACTTCCCTCATGGCAAACAAAGCCACAGGGTAGGTATCGATGCCACTTCTCCTTAGGTTCAGGATCAAAGTTTCCTTAAAATGGACTTGAGAACCGAATGCTTGCGCTCAATCCTCCCCATTACAGCAGGGATGATAGGGTGTTGTGATAGCCTTCACTCCGAGAAGTGTAGAGATGTTGCTCATTAAGTCATAAGTGAATTGTGGTCCCCACGGTCATACAAAATTTCTCTATGAATGCCCACTCTGGAGAAGATGGACCAAAAGGGCTTCAGCCACCTCTGTATTAGTTCCGGTCTTTACGGTAAGGCTTCAGGGAAAACTTCGAAGCCCATAATCAAATAAGTTTAATATAAATCTATTGTCCCCCAGAAGAAAGTGGTGAATAAAGAACCAATGATGTCAATAGCTACTCTTTCAAACGGTACCTGTAAAGATTTGGCAATTTTGACCATAGTACTCGCCTGGTACCTCGGAAGGATGACAGTTGGCAACCTTTACACGATCTACAATAGTATGATATCTGAGACATTTTGGGTCTCCAAAATAGGTTTTCCCTAATTTTATTTAAGGTTTTAACGGTGAAGAAATGTCCGGGCCATTGGCAGTCATGATCCATTTTAAAAACAATTCTCTCTGCATTGACTTGGAACAACTAAGAAGGAATAGTCTCTCTCCGTCTGACTTTAAATTGAATACTGATTTATGTATTCAATATTTGGGAGTGGTCGAGTCAGTGGATGGGTCTCTATGAAAGATGAGGTTGAATTCATAGAATTGATGAAGGGGAAAAAGGGGAGGTGGTGCACGTAGGAGTCTGTGAGACAAAGAACTTTGTCCTGGAGGCAAAGAGGAGAATTATGAGAGTATAGTTTTTACCAACGCTCTTATATGGTTGTGAAGCATGGGCGATGACTGTTGCAGCGAAGAGAAGGCTGGAGGCAGTGGAGATGTCATGTACCTGAGGGCAATGTGTGAGATGTGAATTAATGCAGAGAATTTACGTAGTTCGGAAGTTAGGAGGTGTAGTGGGATTACCAAAACTGTTGTCCAAGGGCTGTGGAAGGGTTGTTGAGGTGGTCTACATGTAGAGAGAATGGAGCGAAAACAGAGTGACATCGAGAGTGTAATCAGTCAGTAAGTGGAAGGAAGGCGGGTAGGGGTCGGCCTAGGAAAGGTTGGCGAGGGAGGGGGTAAAGGAGGTTTGTGTGGCGAGAGGCTGGACTGCCAGCAGGCATGCATGAGCGTGTTTGATTAGGAGGTCAATGGAGACAAATGTTATTAATACATGACGTGCTGTTGGAGTGTGAGCAAAGTAAACATTTATGAAGGAGTTCAGGGAAACCGGCAGGCCCGGACTTGAGTCTGGAGATGGGAAGTACAGTGCCTGCACTCTGAAGGAAGGGGTTTGTTAATGTTGCAGTTTAAAAACTGTAGTGTAGAAGCACCCTTCTGGCACGTCATTGATGGAGTGAATGATGGTGAAGAGTTTTTTTCTTTTCGGGCCACCCTGCTTTGGTGGGAATCGGCCAGTGTGATGAAAAAAAAAAAAAAAACTTTTATATATCACAATTTTATATGAAAAGTTTTTCTTCTTTGGATAACTGATTTTGTCCTAGCTGCAGTTTATGGCAATTCATTATGGCGAATTGACAAAGAGTCCCTCGAATATACTAAAGCTTAAAAGCAGGAAAACCAAGGATGGACAGTAGGAAAGCCTGGGCTCTGAGGTTCTGACCTATATAGTATCGGAGGATGATATCCTCACATTTCATCTAACAAGAGAATCCGGTGATTCTACTGTCTCGCTTTCGATAGAAGTATCACTGGGGTTTCAACACCCACATGAATATCCGAGACAATTGCCTCATCTGAACTTTCAAGGGCTTCTCTGATTCTACAGGAAGAGGAGGCAGAAAAACTGATGGTTCCCTCGTTGTGATGAAAGGTCAACCTCAGAAGGAAGAATGGCCACTTTACATACCTATCCATACGGAGCAGAAAGTGATGGAGCTAGTATGGCTTTCAGACCACCTGTGAACCATTTAGACCTAATTACACAACGTATGGTAGGAAAAGTGTCTGTATGACCCAAGTATTCTGAAAGTATAGCAGACGAATGAATACTTTAAGGTAGGGGAACAGCTTATCAAAATGACTAGACAAGTGCATCCAGGGGTCTCGTAAAAATGGTAGAATACATTTAAGTCCATTAACAGTTCCTGAACAGAAGGGAGCCTGGACCATTACAGTCTTTAAAACAACTTCCAACATTTTGGACCTTCTATAGAAGGACATCAGGACGTTTATGTCCCTTAACACCACATAAATGACAAACAGGAATAAAGAAGTCCCGTTAATTTCTATTCGAGGCTTGTTTTCATTTGCTCTGGTGAACGCCGTTGCCCTTAGAGGTTCGATCCCTTTAGGTCTTTATATGAATTGGTGAGGCCTCAGCATACAAGTCCAGCAGTCCAGCAATTCATCAGCTTAATCAGTTACGTCTCTATGAATGTTCTATTTTGGTGAGGAAGAGCTGGTCAGGAACTGGTCAGCAACCAGGAAGTCTCTAAGAGATTTTATAACTGTGATAAATTCCTGACTTCTATCCAAAATTCGATAAAACGAAAGTTTTGGCCATGCTGTAAGGTGTCATACAGAAATATTTCCTGAAAGAATTTGTGGTATATTTGAAATGTTTAAACCCTCCTTTGTCGGGCAGGTCCGATAATTTTCATGACTTAAACACGTGCAACTTTTCACGTGTCATCCTACACCGCTGCGTATCTGGATCCCATTCTTTAAATTCTAGCCAATCACACACAAGCCTTGCCTTCCCTGATCGCTTTTCAGCTAAGTGAAGATACGTTGCCCGCTTTCCCCATTGTTTGAAGATCAAAACATAAACACTTCGTTCTTGGCGTCGCCACAAGTGGGTTTTTTTCCAATCAGTGCTACTAATATATCTTGGATTTACCTTCAACAATGTTCGGTAAGTACTGAGTGTTGTGTTATAGTCGTACATGAATAGTTTAGGCATATTTTGATATATACATAAAGTCCATGTTAAGCATAATGTGAGTGTAGCATGCGTTGAAAAAAGTGTCAACAAAGGAAGTACGAAAATTGTTGTACCTGCCCGAGAAGAGTGACATAGTACACTTTTCAGTAAAATAAATATTTATAAAAAAATTCTATTTGGCATATATTAACTCTGTAGTGGTCTGGATCTAAATACAGAAGGTTTCTATTGTCCTTCCATGATCAATGAGAAATTGTTTTAATGGGGAGCCCTCCAGCACCAGTCGAAATATGTCGGCATTTGATGACAGTGACTCAGAACCAGAGGTAGAGACCCAGAATTGCTGGATCGTGTGATGATACTTGCCACCAGGATTCCAGAGGTGTCAAGTTATTATGAGGAGGAATAAAGGCCCAGCCAAAAAGCAGAAATTATGTAGAAAAAGAAAGCTATAACGAATGAGGAAGTACCCTGAGAGGAAGATATTCATGAAGATTTTGCCTTCAAGCTTCACTTCATGGACCCAGGTTACATCACAAAATGATCCTTTGCGGCATATGAACATGAAAAGCCTCATGTAATTAGGTCACCATATGAAGTATTTTTCGTATTTCTGTACCCAGACATGGTTAGATAACATAGTAATCAAACAAATTTGTATTCCAAGCAAAAAAACCTAAATAATAAGTTTTGCAACAGATTCTGAAGAGATCAAAGAGGTTCATAGGAGTATTTGTTGTTCATGGGTATTGTGTTGTTCATGTGGTAATGTTCCATTAACCATGCACTCGAAGAGCTATTGAAAAGTGCTTTAGGATCACCCAGGTTGCAGAAGTCATGGGTCTTAGAGGTTTAGGTTACTTAGACCGTACTATTCATTTCATGGACAACACACAAGGATAATGGACAGATTCCACAAAGTAAGGCCTCTTTACACTACCCTAACTAATGCTTGCCATGAAAGTTCCAGCTACACCCAAGCAATCTATTGATAAGTCTGGTTGGTTTCAAGGGTAAAACTGCTGAAACCTAAATCAAGTACAACAAACCAAACAGGAAGTGTGGTTTTAAAACTTTATTGTCGTGCCAAGTGAAGAATTGAATCATACTTATATACTCATTATCAAGGCACACAACTTTTTGACAGCCATCACATAAAGCCTTCCACAGAAGAAACCTAAACTTCCAATAAGTACAGAAGAATGTTTCTGGTACTTGGCAGCAACTATGAATAAGACCAACACAATCAGTCAATCTATTGCTGACAATTTCTTTTCAAGTATACCTTTGGTCAAAGCTACTAAGAATAAGTATAACTGCAGATACACTTGAACAGTTACTGAACATAGAAGTGGTAAGCCAAATCTGATGCCTGTCAGAACAAATGGAAAAGAACATTGTGGACAGGGCACTTTTATTTACTTCAAAAACAATGATGGTGTCCTTGTTGAAGATGCGAAGGAACACCAAAGTTGTGACTTAGTGACAAGTATGTTTGGGGTCAATCCTGTGAGTCTTGTTGAAAGATATAAACACAGGCTACAAAGAACAAGATCCACTTACAGAGCCCTGCAGTCATCAAGAACTTTAATGCAAACAATGGAGGTTTGACAAAAGAAACATGTTTGGTTCATCTGTACAGAACAACCAATGAAATCAAAACGTTTGTACAATGCGTATATTTGCCTAGTTCTTGATCTTGGCTGTTGAATGCATGGCTGCTTTATTGCCGTGATTCCACGAGCACTAAAGACCCAAGGGTATGCCACTGAAGTATTTCAGGAATATATCTCGTCATGCAAGGTCTAAAGGACCAAACGTTTAAGGCAGGCATCCTAAGAACAACAACAAGACCTCACCAAGTAAATTTCACACCATGTTCTTCCAATGGTGTCAGCATGAGTGAAAGTTTGTGAAGGGACAACGTGCAGAAAAGGCCTGATGACAGTGTTAGGCTGACAGAACTCCTAAACCACTTGCCAGTGGAGGGATAAAGCCGCTTACCTGCAAGGATTGGCAGCAACTCAAAGAAACTGGTAACATCCCACATTTCCCATTGTTCTGTATGCAAAGAAAATCTGTGCATAAAGAGAAATAGAAATTGTTTCAGCGACATACCATACCATCAATTAGCCAAAAGAAATAATTGGTCTTCTCATGAATCTCAGGAATATGGGACGTGAAAATTTTATCCCTTTGCCAATGTTCCCTTGTTGGCTATTTGTTTCATTTTTATAATTTTTCTAATACTTACAAACTGTTTTGATAGAAGTTTCCATTAATTTTTTGATATTGTCTTTTGTATAATAAATTTAAAATTAGTTTATTGGGTGTTTTATTAACATTGTACAAGTTTGCAACCTTCTAATTTTTACTCCCTTAGTCGGGCTAATGGAAAATTTTCGGACTACGGAGATTAGCTAATTGGCTCGAAAACTAACCATCAGAAATCAATTTATATAGGGCTCATTGACCTTGTATTAGAGTTACACTATCCACATAGGGAGTTTCAGTTCGAATTCAAAATCAGGGCCCCTTCCCGACAAAGTTGACTTCTTCAGTAGGTTATAATTTACATATGATATGCCTGCGACAAGTATGCATAGAGATTCAAACTTGTACTGGAAAAATAACAATTCCTAACCTGGTATGCCCAGGTGTCCAGCAGGTCATTCACAGAGGGTATGGTATTTTCAATTTCAAACCAGGTAATGTATGAAGTTATGTCGTCCCCCTCTGTGAAGGGAGGTAAATTAGGCATTGAATATGTGCACTGATTGCATAATGTTTTCAATTACTCCTTCCTCCCTAAATGTTGTGTAAAAGCTAACTTTTTATTCTCTAATTCAAGGCGAGATATTTCGAGCTCACGATCTTATTTCTCTCTCTCTCAACTCATATTCTCTAGCTATTTCCTCAGCTTCACTATCCCTTTGCTCTTTCCTCCAAGTTTCTCTTAATTTAACTGTTCCTTACACGTACCTTAGCTCTCTCCTCACGATCAAGACTATCATGCCTCCTTTTTGTCTTCTTCTCTCTCTTTCTAACTGTCTAGCTTGATTTTTTCTCTTCAATTCAATCTCTCTCTTTTTCTCCTCATCTTCGATTCTCATCTCTCTTTTTTTTCTCCTCTCTTTTCTCTTCTAACGCCTTTCTTGACTTTCTCTTTCAATTCGATCTCTCTCCTTTTTCCCTTCTCCTCTCTTTAGATTCTCTCTCTCTCCGTTTCTCCTCTCTCTCAAGGTTCCCTCCTCTCCTTTCTTTCTATTTCCTGGTCTTAATCGCAAATGAAAGCATCTAAATTCTTCCCTATTATTCCTAAACATTACTCCCAGTGGTTCATCCAAAGCTGTATTCCTCCATACTACTTGCAGAATAACTTTAAACTATGAAACGATATATCAAGAAAACGGAGGGTTCAATTCCTGCTCCTCCAAACTGTAAATAAATCAGACACGGTTCGATCCCTGCTTCGATAACATTATGTGTGAATGAAAATGGAGGGTTCTTATTCCAACTCGAGCAAACAGTAAGTAGAAATGGTCCCTTGACCCATCCAATCTCTCACGACAATCAGAGTGTCCTACGGACAATTCCCTGATAGATAAAGAGCTCATGAAAAACTCGTCACTGGAAAAATCTCGGGTCCCTAGAGTCTATTCCTCCAAATCGCTTTCAAGCACAAAAAATAAAGGTGACAGAATTAACTAGTATACCCCCTCCTGACTTTGAACTTACATATAAAATTGGAGACTATTAAACAATACCAAATCTTTTATATACCTGTACTGTAGTCCTACCATAGAGAAAAGATTACTCATGCTGGTGGTTACTATCTGTGGTATGCGGCATTGAAAGTTTCAGTGATGATCGAGATGGAGTTGACTCTTGATTCAGTAGAGTTGATCCATGGCAAGGTCGCCACTTGTGGAAGGCTACTCAGCCCTGTAATACAACTCAGACAGTATTACCATGGCTGCTCCTCCTCAGGAAAATTATGAATAGAAAAAGAAATAATAATTCACAAAGATAAACACTTTATTATTTTATTAATGCAAAGATAAAACAGTGAATTAAAAAAATGAAAAAAGGGTGTATCCTATTTGAAAGAAAAATGAAATGAAAAAATAACATTTGAAATCAACGCTAATATGTGCAATTATACTGGTGTCTGGTTGAGTTGACACGTCTGTGTAGAAACTGCAGGCTATTGCTTATATGGGGGGGGGTTCAACAGTGTGTGGTGACTATCCAACGACTAGTTTGATAGTCACAAGAGTCTATAGCCTTACTAGTCCACCAGTGACAGAACGCAGTTTCTTTACCACTGCAAAGATGAGGGGTAGTGTCCTGTACAATTAATCTGGTAGTATATCATGAAGTGACGTCCCAAGACCGGTTTCGGGTCCGTCTCCTTCAACACTTCTCGTTGGTTGGCAGTGACTCGATCTGCCATTCCAACTGGAAAGAGACACAGGTACCCACTGCTTAAGAAATCACTCTCCATGATAAGTGCAAGATCCCTAACAAGGTGGTGACTATCTAAAATCTCATGTGGAGCTTAAAAAATGAAAGGACTAAGTTTTTTTATTGGGCAAAAGTGAAGCTTCAACTAATATCCACTAGAATAAGAGCAGAGGCTTTACTAAAAGTTGTGCTGGGGCTGTGAGTCTAGTGATTACTGTTTGGCCGGTGCCCCACACGTCACCTTTCGGGGTGGGGAAAATGGGGGGAAGGGGATAGCGGGAGGTAGACTGACCCTACCTTAACAAGCAGCCGGCAATCAAATTATCGTTACCATATACTCGCTCGCTACTCCTATCGTTTAACTTTTCCCTCACACCCATCATCCACTTTTACACCCGATCAGAATTCCCGAGGTTATGCTGCGCTTTATACATCATTAGTAAGGCCTCACCTAGATTATGCAGCTCAGTTCTGGTCTCCATAATACAGAATGGACATAAATTCGTTAGAAAACATTCAGTGTAGAATGACTAAATTAATACATAGCATTAGAAATCTT
The DNA here is from genome assembly GCF_026875155.1 of Cherax quadricarinatus. NCBI lineage: Eukaryota > Metazoa > Arthropoda > Malacostraca > Decapoda > Parastacidae > Cherax > Cherax quadricarinatus. Next base: position 10,364,201 of record NC_069458.1, on the reverse strand, counting down.
CCTTATGAAGAAAGACTAATACTCTTAAATTACATTCACTTGTTAGACGAAGAATGAGGGGGGGACATGATCGAAGTGTATAAGTGGAAGATAGGTATAAATAAAGGGATAATAAGGTCTGAGGATATTTCCCCCAAGAGAGAACCCGCCCGTAATGGATTTAAATTAGAGAAGTTTTAGATTTAGAAACAGGTAATATTGATGTATTTGCAATCACTGAGTTTAATTCAAAAAGTCGAGAGATGCCTGCGAATGTCACATTCAGGGTTTTAAAATTGTTCCAAGTAGACAGAAGTATCGGAAAGGGGGGGGGTGTCTCTGTATGTCCGAGATCACTTGAACTGTTGCATAAAAACGGGTATTAAGTCCCGAAGTAATATATACAGAGTCTGTTTGGATAGAAATTTCGGAGGGACATAAAATTAAGGGAAAAAATTTGAAACGAAAGTGGATTA
>NC_069458.1:10325618-10363246 GCF_026875155.1 Cherax quadricarinatus | reverse complement strand
TTTTCCCACCACCAACACCCCCCAACAAAGTTATAATTATTCCCAACAGCCAGGTTGCACTGAACGTCTCAAAAGTACTTTCACAAGCTAACACCAGAGTCGCCATCGCTTCTAGCACTTCAATAAAGGATCTAACCAGGACAAAATCCAAGAACCACGAACCAGTCAATGCAGGAGTTTACACTATACCCTGTGTAGGCTGTGACAAGATTTACGTCGACACCCGCCTCAATGAACACATTTACGCATGAAGGAACGATAAGAACATAAGAACATAAGAATGGAGGAACACTGCAGAAGGCCTACTGGCCCATGCGAGGCAGGTCCTTATCAAAACGACTACTACCAAAAGCTTCCCTAGAAATAACTCCCGTACCCAATGACACCAATCAAACCCAGCCCCTCCCACTCATATATTTGTCCAGTCTCTTCTTAAAGCTACCCAAGGTCCTAGCCCCTATCACCCCACTGGGAAGACTCTTCCACGCATCTGCAATTCTGTTAGAAAACCAGTACTTACCTATGTCCTTTCTAAATCTAAATTTATCCAACTTAAATCCATTAATCCTGGTTCTTACCTGGTTCGACACCCTCAGTACTTTATTAATATCTCCCTTGTTTATGCCCTTTCATCCACTTATACACTTCAATGATATCTCCCTCATTTTTACGCCTCTCCAGAGAGTGGAGATTTAAGGCTTTGAGTCTATCTTCATATGTGAGGTTCCTTACACAGTAAATCATTTTAGTCATTCTTCTCTGTATGTTCTCTAATGAGTCTATATCCATCCTGTAGTAAGGGGACCAAAACTGAGCAGCATAATCTAAATGAGGCCTCACTAGTGATGTATAGAGCTGTAAAATAACTTTTGGACTTCTGTTACTTATACTTCTTGAGATAAATCTGTTGGCCTTGTTGCGCACACTAAGGCACTGCTGTCTTGGCTTTAGATTTCTGCTTACCATGACTCCCAAGTCTTTTTCACATTCTGTATGATCAAGCTCTACTTCACCTAGATTATAGCTTCGAGGGTTATTTTCATTACCAAGGGCATTACCACTTGTCCACATTGAACTTCATCTGCCATTTTTCAGACCAAGACATTAATTTGTCCAAATCGTCCTGGAGTTCATTGATATCCTCCTCAGAGTGAACTATACGGCCTATCTTTGTATCATCAGCAAATTTACTCATGTCACTCGTAATCCCTTCATCAAGGTCATTAATGTAAATTATGAACAAGAGAGGGCCTAAAACTGATCCTTGTGGAACGCCACTAGTGACTAATCCCCATTAAGATTTCACTCCATTAATGGTAACTCTCTGCTTTCTATTGGTAAGCCATGCCTCAATCCATGCTACAACTTTACCTCCTATACCATGAGCTGCACTTTCTTAAGAGTCTCTTGTGAGGTACTCTATCGAAGGCTTTACTAAAATCCAAATAAACAATATCATATTCCTTATTACTGTCAACTGCCTCAAAAGTTCTATTGAAGAACCCCTTTGGATTAGTCTTTGATTCATTAGCAACTCTAATTTCATAGTCACGTTTAGCCTTTCAAATGGGCCTTTTTTATTTCTTTTTTAAAGTCTGAAAAAATTGATTGTTGAAAACAAAAGCAACATTTTGGTATGAAAAAAAAAAGGGTGTAAAATACCAAAAGGTTGTTTGGGTTTAAGCACATATGCAACATTTAAAGGTATCTTTATTTCGAAAACTTTTCGCCAACTCAGTAGGTTTTTTCAGTCGAGTACAGAAAAAGTTGTTAAAAAGCGAAGAGATTGAAGACGATGTAATCGCCCTTCCACCCAAGACAAGGAAAAAATTTACTTTTTCTCCGACTGAGGCTGCCACCTAAAAAATTTTTGGGGTGGGGGGGATGTTTTCATCGTTTTTCAAGTTCTTCTGCTTCTACCCAACTTTGCTGTACTGGGGACTGAAGAACCCTTTCTGTGTAGGCAAAAATTTTCGAAATAAAAAAAGGGAACTGCGGCAGCGGCGGGGGGCCGGGGAGCAGCGACTCCAAGCTCCGTACTTTTCCCAACTATAGAGCTCCCAATGCCCCTAGGGATGACCTAGTTATTTAAAAAACTGCACTCCCCAAACGTAGCCCCCCGAATGCCCAAGTTACCAACAGTGAACCTAAAAATCGAACATAATAGAGATAAAAGGAAAAGTCCCCACAAACCGATAGCAAACACCCGCCCCAGCCGACAACGAAACCCTTTAAAACCCTTTGTAAAACTAAACTTCTTTAAACTACTTAAATTTCCTGTAGTATTATGAGGGCAATCTAAGGGGAAAAACAGCCCCAAAGGCCAGAAAAAAAACGCCGAAAAATAAAAACTATTCAAAGTGTGGGCCAGAGGGACCCGGCCCAGCAACCCCCCCCAATCACCACCCCCCAAAAGCCACACCCACAACAATAACAAAAAAACTGGCTGCCCCCACCCCATCCCCCCCTCTCTTCCCGGATTAAACCCTCCCAAGTAGTCTTTCAGGTATCCCAACGATCCAGAAACCCTAAATTTCCATGTTTCTCCGACTTAGCTTTTGAAAATTTGAATCTTCGAGAGACCCCAAAACAAACAAGACCCGGAGGGACCCTCGAAAAACAAAAACCCTCAGTCTTGAACAAAAGTTTAAACCCCAGGAATACTAACTGTGAAAAGGGACCATCCAAACAGTCTTTTGGATCCCCATCCCCAAAAAATAATATCTCTTAATAAAAAAAGGTTAAAGGGAAGCGTAAAAGAATGGAAAAACAATTTAAAGATCCCGTTCATTTGACTACTTTGTTTCCCCAAGAAGATAAAAACTGAACAAGTTTTAAAACTATGGGGAGCAGAAATAGTTAAACAGTCCATTTTTTTCCAAAGTGATTAAACCCAAAACAAACAGTAAAAAAATTTCTTGCAGTCTTAAAGGCCCAAAAAAAGTTTATTGTCCCAAGAGTCTGAAATAAAAGAAGCCAGGTTACTAGGTTCCCATGGTAAAAAAAAGTGTTATGCTTAGTTTCCATTTCCACATGTGGGAAAAAAAAGATTTAAATTATTGCACCCTTTTAAAGTAAAGAAAAGAGGTATACAATCAAAGTGTTTTTCCCAAAAAAAACGTCAGAACCCCCTGTTTTGAGTAGAAAACTTAAGCGGGAGAATAATGACACAATAAACCAATGCTTCAAAACGGGATGGGATAATTCAAAGTTAGGAAAAAAAAATGGTAAAATGTACACAAGGACGAACGGGGAATTGATCTATCCGATTTTCAGGGATTACTAACTTACAGGAATCCCCTAAAAAATGCCCAACTTAAAACCCCTCGTGGGGGTAGTGTATGTTTTTGCTCCTTTATTTTTTCAAAATTTCATTTTTAAAAATTCTTAGTATTTAAAATTCAACTACCTCATTTTGTGTTTTTAATAGTAAGCAAAAGTCCTTATGTAATTTTCTTATTTACTATTTTTTGTTTAAAAACTTAGCTGAATTGATACGGTCTCTGCCCATTTTTTCCCCTATTTTTTTAAAACTATCAATTGGGATATTCCCTACAAAAATTTAAATAATTATATTCTTTCTAAAATTTTCAATTTCCCTTTAAAATTTTTTGACATTTAAAAAACCCATTACTTTTTCAAAATTCCCTTTTTATTTTTTTTATACCCCATTTACTATTTTTGAGTACTTTTAAATTCCCTTGGGACGCCATATAACTTTAGTATAACTCCCGGTGGGGACTGAAGGGAAATTAAACTTTAAACTTTTTCACTTTTTTTGTAATCATTATTATTTACTAAAATTTTATTAAACCCCCATATTTATCCCAGTCAATTTTACTTTTGTACTTTAAAACATTTTTTTAAAATTCCCCTTTTTTTAAAACATTTTTTTCCCCAAATTTTTAAAGGGTTTGGATATTCAACCCCAACCTTTAAATATTATCCTTTGTCCCTGTCTCCCATTTTTACTATAATATTAAAAACCAAGACATTCCCATTATTCATTTTTTTAAAACCTGTACTTTTAATTTTGTTTCCCACTAGGGTTTTTTAGTCACTTTTTATTGGGGTGTGAAAATTACTGTTATTCCAATTACTTTTTTGAAGTCCCAAAAACTATCTTTTGCAGCTAGTACCAAAAAACCCAATTTTTTTTTTTACTTTATATTGTGCAATAAATGTCAATTTTTTAAATTTATTAAAAATTAGATTTACTCCAAAACCAAATTTTTATCTCTTTAGGGGACTATCTGTCCTTTAACTTGTTTCCATTATTTTAATTGTGTCCTTATATATTTTTTTGTCCTTTATTTTAGCTTTAATAACTCCCTTAGATATAATTTCGAAATTTTTAAAACAAATTCAAGGTGCTTTTTCAGGTGCAAAATTTTTAAAAAGTTCACTTTTTGCCTTTTTACCCCAAAGATTTTTTTTGTTTTACATTTATTGTTCACCACAATTATATTAGCCCCTTTTATATTTTTAATTTTTATATTAAAATTATAACTTTAAAGAATTCCCTTTTAAAAGTACTACCTCTTCATATTCCCAAGCCCAAATTTTTTGACATCTTTTTAAAATTTGTTCCCCAAAAAAAATTTTTTTTTGGCCCTTTTATATTTTTCCCCTTTTTTTTAAGCTTTAAAAAACTACCTTAGCTCATTATTTTTTAATTTTTTTAAATTTTCAGGTCTTTTTTTTTAGTTTTTGAATATTTACTTTTTTTTTTATTTAAATTTTTAACTTGGGGTTACTAAAAATCTTATGTTTACAAGAAATTGACCCTAAATCCCAACCTCTTATTAAATGATTTAAAATGTTTCCCAAACAGTTTACTTTAATTATTTACACTGCAGAAAAATAAAAGGACTTTCATTTAAAAACAACAAAATAATTTTTTTTAAACTACAATATCAGACCCTTTTAAGCAAGCATTTTGATGCCCTTTTAGCTTTTAACTAAATCCTTACATGCCAATTTTGCCCATCATTCCCACTAACTAAAACCCTGGCTAAACCCTGTTATACAGATGTCTTGCCATTCCGGGTTTACAAAGCCATAAAACAACTGTAAGCCAGACCAACAAGGGGGTGGCACAGCAATATACTATTTCAGCCCAAAACTAGAATGTATCACAAATATTTGGCACAAGGGATGAAAACATGGGGAATATATAAAAAGTAAATCAAACCCAAAATTTCTTAAAAAAACCTCTCACAGGGGAAAAAACATCTACAAAATTTTCCAAAAACAAAATTACCCAATTTAGTAAAACCTGGGAAAGGTTATGAAAAACTGATGCACGCATGAAAAAAAGATCACTTACTACTTCAGGGGGAATTAAAATTAAAAACTCCTGAAAGGAACCGGAAACCCACACGTTACTAAATTTCAAAAAACACAATGGGGTAACTGCATTTTGGTACCAACAGAAAACAAAACCTAAAAGAGTTACGAGACTGTGTTTCCCTACTTGACCACATCTGGACCAACACCATACCCTTTTTTAAAAAACGGCAAAATTTACGGGATAATACCACGGGAAAAACCCATCCCTACTTTAAAAATAACAACACTTGGTAAAATCCCCAAAGACACTCCCAAAAGTCAATTCGGGACTTCAAAGGAGGCACCCAATAATAACTTCACAACAGCAGTAAAAAACTTTGATGGCACACTGAGCTTTAAATCTAAAGATAAATTTGGGCGATTGCTTTTAAAAATTTTCTAAAAAAGACCCAATACCTTTATAACAAGCCCCCCCCCTAAAAAAAATAAACAGATGAAGCTAAAAGACTGAAAAAGTCCCCGGGTAACACCAACTTCTCAAATCCATAAATACAAAAACCGATTTGAAAAACGAAAGGGGTGGGTTTTAATAACCAAAAGCCAAAAAAAGTTTTGTCCCAAACCTAAAACCCGCCCGAAAAGAAGGGCAAAAAAAAATTTTTTATGAAACAGATTTTTCCAAAATTACGAGGTGTATAAAAAGACTGGAAGCCCCATCAAATTTGGGAACAAAAAAAAATATCACGACTAGCGAAATTTTAAAAAAAGCAAAATCAGTTTAAAACCCAAAATCCCCCCAACAGAAACAGCGACTCAATGATTTTTTCTCCCCTAAGGCCAAAACCTTTTCCAAAAATATCCCAAAACTCAGGGGCACCCCCCAAAAGACTACCTCAATGGCCAAAATACCCAAAAAACATGTTCTTTGCTCCCACTAACCCCTACGAAATTCCCCTTATTTCAACCGCACTGAAAAAAAAAGGGAGGAGTTTTAAAAACCTTACCACCTTTATATTTCAAAAAAGCGTCACAAGTACTTCACAATTTATTGCAACACTCTTTAACAAAAACCATTTAATCCTCCCCCTTCCCTACAGTTCTCAAAAAAAGCCAAAGGGGCACCCGATTCATAAAGGAGGGAGCCAACGAGTTGAATTAAAATATAGGGGAAATTTAAAATTACACCCCCTCTCAAAAAAACTTTTGAAAAATTTTCATAAAAAGGTTTTTACTCCTACCCCCCAAACTCCCTTAAAAATTCTCAACCCCCGCCAATTTGGATTCAGGCCCAATAAAAATTTTTTTAAAATTTTTTTTTATTTCAAGCTGAAAATATTTTACACTGAAAAAAAGAAAAAAAGAAGCCCCCCTGGGGGGGGTCTTCTTTACTTTCATAAAGCTTTTGATCAGTTGGGCCAAAGGTTGCTCCCCCGAAAATTTTCACACATGGTATTAGAGGGCACTCCCCCAACTACCTAAGTTTTCCTCAGCAACAGAAGCCAATATGTTTACGCAAATGGGGCCCGCTCTTCCCCACAACCCAATTTTCCCGTTGGGTCCCCCAGGGGAAATGTCCTTGGCCCTTTTTTTCTTTCTCCTATACATAAATGCCCCACCAAAAAGCTTCGCAAATTACTCAAAACCCCCACTTTTTGCAGATGGGCACCACTTTTCGTTTTCTTTTCACCCAGCCCAGTCACGCTAGTCAATTTCTGTAAACACGGGAAATTTCAGAAAATATTACCCGGATGAGACTAACAAAATTACAAAACATTGACAAAACCTACTTCATTCAGTTTTTGGGAGCAGAGCTTTTAAAATGTACCTCTTAAATAAAGATTAAAGGAAACCCTTCACAAAGCTAACGAGGGGAAATTTTAGGGGAAACCCCCCCGATAATAGACTCAAATTTATACCCCTTTTTACAAAAAATTTCTAAGAAAATTTCCATGGGCTGTAGGCATTCTAACGAAGATACGGTACTATGTTCCCCAGTCAAACCCTCCTGGGGATTTTTCACTCTCTTATTTACCCCCATTTTCCCTATGGAAAATTTTTGCATTGGGGGGGCCCCCCAACCCAACCAAACTAACCATTTCAGACATAAAAAGTTACCAACCAAAAAGGGTGTCAGTTAGAAAATGATTAACAAAAAAAAATTCCTCACTTCTTGGCCAAGCACACACCCCCCAAAATTTTAAAAAAAACCCCAACCTACCACCAACAAAACATCCATCTTATTAAATTTCACTTATTACAACATAGAACACTTTAACTTGATTTTTTAACCCCCCCTCAAAATCTCCTTTTTCCAACCTCAACAGAAAAAATACCTTAAAAACAGGACAGATCACTTTTTTTGTGTTCCTCGTGTCCATCTCCGCTATGAAAAAACTCAATTTCACATAAAAGGCCCTAAAATTTGGAAAATTTTTACCTGTAAAAAAAAAAAGAAACATACCCGTTTATTTAAATTTTAAAAATCTCTTCTCCCAAAATTTTACTTACTCACTCAAAACCCAAAAAAATATGGGTTTAAATGAACCATTAAAATTTTTATTTTTCCTAAATGTTACTCCCCCAATTATATCCCCACCCAAAAGTTAAACCTAACTTTGTTATTTTTTTTTTTCAAAAACCCCTACCTGGGAAAGAACAACAATGATGCAAACCCTAGCCTGTCTTTGTTTAAAACCCTTTGTTTTTTTATAGTTTTTCTGTTTTCAAAATGTCTTTTCACTGATTTTTTTATTGCCCTTTTTTTTAAACTTTTTTTAATTTTAAGCCAGCCCCTTTAAAGCTATGCAAGTATAAGTGGTTTTGGGGAGCTGCTCTTATCTGTAATTTTTTTTTACCTGGGATGTAAAGCTAAAATTTATAAAAAAATAAATAAATAAAAAAATAAAAAAATACCTAATGTTGATATGTGTCTTACCTTTAAAAAAACGTTTGGTATCTTTATTTTGAAAAAGTTTCGCCCACCAGAGGCTTCTTCCGTCCCAGTACCCGGAAAAGTTGATAGAAGCAGAAGTTTTAGTCGGTACAGAAAAGTACTTTTCTGTTCTCGACCCGAAAATTCTGCTTCTATCAACTTTTGTTTCTCGGGCCCGAAGGGAAACCCACTGTGTACGTTTAAAAAGTTTCGAAAAAAAAATACCCAAATGTTGCTTTGTGTCTTACCCAAAAACCTTTTCGGTATTTTTTTTACCATTTTAATGTTGAACCCCTTTTTGGTTTTGTAAGGTTAACCCTTTTATTTCTGATGCCCCCTTAAATTTTCCCCCTTTTTTCCCTTAATTTGTTTCTTTAGCCTTTCCCGGTTAAACCCTTTTTTTATCGTTAAATTAGAAAATAAATTTTTCTCTGGGGGGAAAAATTTTTAATTTGGGCATTTTGTAAATTAATTTAAGGAAAAAACAATCATAAAAGCAGATCCCTTAATTTTAAAAAGTATGATTATCGTCAATAAAAAACAAATTTGCTAGATAAACCCCCCAAACAAGATTTGCCGGGTGTTCCCTTAAATCCCTTATAATCGGGAGGGAAAGAAAAAACAGGGGATTTTTTACTGTATATCATTTTTCCCTTTCTTTCCCAATTAAAAGCTAAAAGTGATGGATTTGGGATCACTTGGGGCCCAAGGTCTTCAGTGTCTCCGTTTTTTCACGAGGGTTTTCCCCTTTTTTGACAAAAAAAGGTCTAGCAAAAATTTTTACCCCTGGTGGCTCAGTTTTCGCTCTGTTTCAAAAAAACAGTCCTGAACTGTTTTCCCTAAAAATCACGGACTCTAGTTTTCCCGGGGGAATGAATTCCCGTCCCAAAATTTTACTATGTTACTGTGCCGAAGCCCCCAAAAATTTCGTCCCAAAAAAAGTCTTCCCCCCTATCGTGATTTCCCAAACCTGGGGTTTGGGGTTTTTTAATAGAATTATTTTTTTTTGACCCTCCGAACTCAAACCCCAAAAAGACTGTTAATTTCTCCCTCTTTTTTTATACCTTTTTTTTTATGCAAAAAATTTTATTTTCCCGAAAATGCAATGCCCAAATCCTCCCCCTTCCCCTTTCATCTATTCCCTTGAACAACTTAAACCTTTAAAAATTGCGCTCATTTGTCACATCCCCCACTCTTTTAAAAATTTCCCCGTTTCAGTTAATGCAATGATAAAAAAAAGTTCCCCGCACAAAGATACCAAACGGGAGTTCATTAATTTTATTTCTTGCACTTCGACTGTTAGCAAAAAATACCTCATAGTTTTTTCTTCTGACATTTTTCCTATTGATCTTTGTTTTTTTTCCCTTTTTGAAATTTTTATTACCCCGAGTTACTCCCTGGCAGTTACAATTAAGATTCTTAATATCAGAGCATAAATCAATATATCCATACTCATTATTTATCATTTCTAAACCCATACCTCTAACTAATCCTAGTTTAAAGTCCTAACAACCCCCTCAACTGAGTTAGCAAGAAAACCCACACCTGCCCTGGATAAGTGAACCCCATCCCTGGCATACATGTCATTTCGGCCATAGAAGTTGTCCCAGTTGTCAGTGTTTATCCAGCCAACAATTAATACCAATTGCTCTGGACAACCATTCATTACCAACACCTCTTCTTGGCAAAATGCCACATATAACAGGGCGCCCCCCTTCTTCCTAATTATGCCTATACCTGTCCTGAACTTTCTAACTAAATCATCACTTCTACGCTTGCCTACGTCATTGCCTCCAGCACTGAGGCAAATAATAGGATTGATCCCACTACCATTCATGGTGTTGTCAAGCCGGCTAACAATGTCCTCCATCCCAGCCCCAGGAAAGCAAACCCTCTGTCTCCTACTCCTGTCCTTCAAGCAGAATGCCCTATCCATGTATCTAACCTGGCTATCCCCAACAACAACAATATTCTTACCTTCCTTGTTGTCGTTCGTCGGGACGCTCCCAGTAGTCGACTCACATTCGTCGGGTAGCACCGAGAATGCGTTGGAGGTTTCCACAGGAGTTTCCACAGCAGTCTCTTCTTCTTCATCTTTCTGGCTTTCCATTCGTCTTCTTGATCGTCAACTTCGTCCCCTGCTGTCCAGCCACTGACCACAATCCCTTCTTAACCTGATGACTCGAAAAAGGAGGACTACTACGAATCCTCTTGTTTTCCTCGGTCAATCGCCGTATCTCAATCTTCGCTACCCTCAATTCTTCCTTAAGCTGCTGGTAAAGTTGCTCTATGGAGGGCATCTTGGTTCAGTCCAAGTGAAGCACACAGGACACTTCTTCACAGAGTTAAGTACAGGTCTGAGAAGTTACTCACACATTGAAGTAGTTCATGTTTCTTATGACCATCCAAAGACTCATTAATATTAATGTTTGTTGCACCCGAATGGTCAAGAGTCACCAAGTCATGTAGTTCTCTGTCATAGTCTACGTTAGAGGTGTCAATTACGCACACCTTACACTCCTCAGTTGTCTTATCAAGTTTGTGAGGAAAACTAGATCAAAGTTATTCAGGCAGTTAACCAAATTTTTCGATAATATTTCTTAAGGATGCTGATATAATAAAGCTTAGGTTTCCCCTTGACTTCTATGAGGTAATCAATCTTCCCATAAAATTTTAATACCTTATATGGACCTTTCCATGCTACTAATAATTTATTTGACTTGATAGGCAAAAGTACCAGAACTTCATCCCCTACGTTAAAACTTCTCCTTTGACTTTTGGAATCGAAATAGGTTTTGTACTGATCCATTGACAAGATTAAGTTTTTCGAAACTATGTCAGAGGTCTCCTCAAGTTTGGATCTAAGGTCAAGGAGAAACTGGTAAGAAGACTGAACCTCAGCATTTACATCCTCATTAGTCCATAAGTCATGAAGGATGGACAATGGGCCTCTGGCCTGTCTACCATAGAGAAGTTCAAAAGGTGAAAACCCCAAAGAGTCACTGGGAACTTCCCTCATGGCAAACAAAGCACAGGGTAGGTAACGATGCCACTCCTTAGGTTTAAGGGAGCAAAGTTTCCTTAAAATGGACTTGAGAATCGAATGCTGGCGCTCAATCCTCCCATTACAGCTGGGATGATAGGGTGTTGTGAAGAGAGGCTTCACTCCCAGAAGTTGGTAGAGATGTTGCATTAAGTCATATGTGAATTGTGTCCCACGGTCAGACAAAATTTCTCTAGGAATGCCCACTCTGGAGAAGATGGACAAAAGGGCTTCAGCCACCTCTGTAGTAGTTACGGTCTTTAAGGGTACGGCTTCAGGGAAACTCGAAGCATAATCAACTAATGTTAATATATATCTATGTCTCCCAGATGAAAGTGGTGATAAAGAACCAATGATGTCAATAGTTACTCTTTCAAACGGTACCGTAAAGATTGGCGTTTTGACCATAGGTACTCGCCTGGTACCTCGGGAGGATGACAGTTGACAAACTTTACACGATCTACAATAGGTAGTGATATCTGAGGACATTTTGGGCCAAAAATAGGTTTCCCTAATTTTATTTAAGGTTTTACGGTGCGAGAAATGTCCGGCCATTGGCAGGTCATGATCCATTTTAAAAACAATCTCTCTGCATTGACTTGGAACAACTAAGATGGAATAGTCTCTCTCGTCTGAATTTAATTTGAATACTGATTTATGTATTCAGATATTTGGGAGTGGACGTGTCAGTGGATGGGTCTATGAAAGATGAGGTGAATCATAGAATTGATGAGGGGAAAAGGGTGAGTGGTGCACTTAGGAGTCTGTGGAGACAAAGAACTTTGTCCTTGGAGGCAAAGAGGAGAATGTATGAGAGTATAGTTTTACCAACGCTCTTATATGGGTGTGAAGCATGGGCGATGAATGTTGCAGCGAGGAGAAGGCTGGAGGCAGTGGAGATGTCATGTCTGAGGGCAATGTGTGATGTGAATATAATGCAGAGAATTCGTAGTTCGGAAGTTAGGAGGTGGTGTGGGATTACCAAAACTGTTGTCCAGGGCTGAGGAAGGGTTTGTTGAGGTGGTTCGAACATGTAGAGAGAATGGAGCGAAACAGAGTGACTTCGAGAGTGTATCAGTCAGTAGTGGAAGGAAGGCGGGGTAGGGGTCGGCCTAGGAAAGGTTGGAGGGAGGGGGTAAAGGAGGTTTTGTGTGCGAGAGGCTTGGACTTCCAGCAGGCATGCATGAGCATGTTTGATAGGAGTGAATGGAGACAAATGGTTTTTAATACTTGACGTGCTGTTGGAGTGTGAGCAAAGTAACATTTATGAAGGAGTTCAGGGAAACCGGCAGGCCGGACTTGAGTCCTGGAGATGGGAAGTACAGTGCCTGCACTCTGAAGGAAGGGTGTTAATGTTGCAGTTTAAAAACTGTAGTGTAAAGCACCCTTCTGGCACGTCAGTGATGGAGTGAATGATGGTGAAAGTTTTTTTCTTTTTCGGGCCACCCTGCCTTGGTGGGAATCGGCCAGTGTGATGAAAAAAAAAAAAAAAACTTTTATATATTCAAATTTATATGAAAAGTTTTTTCTTTGGATAACTTGATTTTGTCTAGCTGCATTATGGCAATTCATTATGGCAATTGACAAAGGAGTCCCTCGATATATCTAAAGGCTTAAAAGCAGGGAAAACCAAAGGATGGACAGTAGGAGAAGCCTGGGCTCTGGTCTGACATTTATAGTATCGGAGGTGATATCCTCACTTTCATCTAACAAGTGAACCGGTGATTCTACTGTCTCGCTTTCGATAGTAGTATCACTGGTTTCTAACCCCACATGAATATCCCGAGACATTGCCTCATCTGAACTTTCAAGGGGCTTCTCTGATTCTACAGGAAGAGGAGCTGAAAAACTGATGTCCATCTTTGGTGATGAAAGGTCAACCTCAGAAGGAAGAATGGCACCTTTTACATTACCTATCAGTACGGAGCAAGAAGTGATGGGAGCTAGTATGGCTTCAGACCAACCTGTGAACCATTTAGACCTAATGTAACAACGGATGGTAGGAAAAGTGTCTGTATGACCCAAGTAGTCTGAAAGTATAGCAGACGAATGAATTTCTTTAAGGTTAGGGAACAGCTTATCAGAAATGACTATACAAGTGCATCCAGTGTCTCGTAAAATGGTAGATACATTAAGTCCATTAACTGTTCCTGAACAGAAGGGTGCCTGGTCATTACAGTCTTTAAAACATCTTCCAACTTTTTGGACCTTCTTAGAAGGACAATCGGGACGTTTATGTCCCTTAACACCACATAAATGACAAACAGGAATAAAAGAAGTCAGTTTACTTTCTATTAGAGGCTTTGTTTTCTTTTGATCTGGTGAACCCTTGCCCTTAGGGTTCGATCCCTTTAGGTCTTTATATGAATTGTGAGCCTCAGCATACAAGTCAGCAGCCTCAGCAACTTCATCAGCTTTAATCAGGTTACGTTCTCTAATGAATGTTCGTATTTGGTGAGGAAGAGCTGTCAGGAACTGGTCAGCAACCATGAAGTCTCTAAGAGATTTATAACTGTGATAAATTCCTGAACTTTCTATCCAAAAGTCGATAAAACGAAAGTTTTGGCCATGCTGTAAGGTGGCATACATGAAATATTTCCTGTAAGAATTTGTGGTTTTTTGAAATGCTTTAATTAATTAGTAATATAACCCTTTGTCGGGCAGGTCCGATAATTTTCTGACTTAAACACGTGCAACTTTACACGTGTCATCCTACACGTGCTGCGTATCTGGATTCCCATTCTTTAATTCTAGCCAATCACAAGCCTTCCCTGAGTCGCTTCAGCTAAGTGATGATGGCGTTTGCCGCCTTCCCATTGGTTGAGAGATCAAAACATAAACACTCGTGGCTTGGCGTCGCCCACAGTGGGTTTTTTCCATCCAGTGCTACTAATATACTCTTGGATTTTACCTTCTACAATGTCGGTAAGTACTGATTGTTGTGTTTAGTGCGTACATGAATAGTTTAGGCATATTTTGATATATACATAAAGTCCATGTGAAGCATAATGTGAGTGTAGCATGCAGTTGAAAAAAGTGCAACAAAGGAAGTACGAAAATTTTTGTACCTGCCCGAGAAGTGACATAGTACAATTTCAGTAAAATAAATATTTATAAAAAAATTTCTATTGCATATATGAACTCTGTAGTGGTCTGGATCTATACAGAAGGTTTCTATTGTCCTTCCAGATCAATGAGAAATTGTTTTATGGGGAGCCCTCCAGCACCAGGTCGAAATATGTCTGCATTTTGGATGACAGTGACTCAGAACCAGAGGTAGATGACCCAGAATTGCTGGATAGTGGTGATGAATACTTGCCACCGGATGCAGAGGTGTCAAGTGATGATGAGGAGGAAGAAAGGCCAGCCAAAAAGCAGAAATTAGTGAAGAAAAAGAAAGCTATTACGATTGAGGAGTACCCTGATGAGGAAGATATTCATGAAGATATTGCTCTTCAAGCTTCATCTCAGTGGACCCAGGTTGACATCAAAAATGATCCTTTGCCGGCATATGAACATGAAAAGCCTCTTGTAATTAGGTCTCCATATGAGTATTTTCGTATTTTCTTTACTCCAGACATGGTAGATAACATAGTATATCAAACAAATTTGTATTCCAAGCAAAAAAACATAAATAATAATTTTGCAACAGATTCTGAAGAGATCATGAGGTTCATAGGTATTTTGTTGTTCATGGGTATTGTGTTGTTCATGGGTATTGTTCCATTACCATCACTCGAAGACTATTGGAAAAGTGCATTTAGGATCACCCAGGTTGCAGAAGTCATGGGGTCTAAGAGGTTTAGGTTACTTAGACGTACTATTCATTTCAATGACAACACACAAAAGGATAATGACAGATTCCACAAAGTAAGGCCTCTTTACACTACACTAACTAATGCTTGCTTGAAAGTTCCAGCTACACCCAAGCAATCTATTGATAAAGTCATGGTTGGTTTCAAGGGTAAAACTGCTGGAAACCTAAGGCAGTACATCAAAACCAAACCAGATAAGTGGGGTTTTAAACTTTTTTGTCGTGCAAGTGAAGATGGAATCATACATGATATACTCATGTATCAAGGCACACCAACTTTTGACAGCCATCACATAAAGCTTCCACAGGAAGAAACTAAACTTCCAATAAGTACAAAGATTGTTCTGGTACTTGCAGCAACTATGAATAAGACCAACACATCAGCAATCTATGCTGACAATTTCTTTTCAAGTATACCTTTGGTCAAGCTACTAAGAGATAAGTATAACTGCAGATACACTGGAACAGTACATGAAAATAGATGTGGTAAGCCAAATCCGATGCCTGTCAAACAAATGGAAAAGAACATTGTGGACAGGGGCACTTTTAGCTTCAAAAACAATGATGGTGTCCTTGTTGTAAGATGGAAGGACACCAAAGTTGTGACTTTAGTGACAAGTGATGTTGGGGTCAATCCTGTGAGTCTTGTTGAAAGATATAACAAGGCTACAAAGAACAAAGACCACTTACAGTGCCCTGCAGTCATCAAGAACTATAATGCAAACATGGGAGGTAGTGACAAAAGTAACATGTTGGTGCATCTGTACAGAACACCAATGAAATCAAAACGTTGGTACATGCGGATATTTGCCTATGTTCTTGATCTTGCTGTTGTGAATGCATGGCTGCTTTATTGCCGTGATTCTCGAGCACTAAAGACCAAGTGTATGCCACTGAAGTATTTCAGGAATAGTATCTCTGTCACTGCAAGGTCTAAAGGACAAAACGTTAGAGGCATCATCCTAAGAACATCTACAAGACCTTCACCAAGTAATTCACCATGTTCTTCCAATGGTGTCAGCATAGTGAAAGTTGTGAAGGGACAACGTGCAGAAAGGCCTGATGACAGTGTTAGGCTTGACAGAACTCTAAACCACTTGCCAGTGGCAGGGAAAAAGCCGCTTACTTGCAAGTATTGCAGCAACTCAAAGAAACTGGTAACATCCTCATTCCAGTGTTCTGTATGCAAAGTAAATCTGTGCATAAAGAGTAATAGAAATTGCTTCAGCGACTACCATACCATCAATTAGCAATATAGAATAATTGGTCTTCCTCATGAATCTCAGGAATATGGGACTTGAAAATTTTATCCCTTTGCAATGTGTCCTTGTTGCTATTTGTTTCATTTTTATATTTTTCTAATACTTACAAACTGTTTTGATAGAAGTTCCATTTATGTTTTTGATATTGTCTTTTGTATAATAAATTTAAAAATTAGTTATTGGGTGTTTTATTAACAATTGCAAGTTTGCAACATTCTAATTTTTACTCCCTTTGTCGGGCAAGTGGGAAAATTTTCGGACTTCGGAGATTAGCAATTGCTCGAAAACTAACCATCAGAAATCAATTTATATAGGCTCATTGACCTTGTATTGAGTTACTCTATCCACCATAGGGAGTTCAGTTCGAATTTCTAATTTTAGGGCCCCTTGCCCGACAAAGTTGACTTCTTCAGTAGGTTATAATTACATATGATATCCTGCGACAAAGTTGCATAGATATTCAAAGCTGTACTGGAAAATAACATTCCTAACCTGGTAGCCCAGGTGTCAGCAGGTCATTCACAGAGGGTAGTGGTATTTTCAAACCTGGTAATGTATGAAGTTATGTCGTCCCCCTCTGTGAAGGGAGGTAAATTAGGCATTGGAATATGTGCACTGATTGCATAATGTTCAATTACTCCTTCCTCTAATTGTTGTGTAAAAGTTAACTTTTTTATTCTCTAATTCAAGGCGAGATATTTCGAGCTCACGATCTTTTTCTCTCTCTCTCAACTCATATTCTCTAGCTATTTCCTCAGCTTCTCTATCCTTTGCTCTTTCCTCAAGTTCTCTTAATTTAACTTGTTCCTCACGTACCTTAGCTCTCTCCTCACGATCAAGTCTATCATGCTCCTTTTTGTCTTCTCTCTCTCTTTCTAACTGTCTATCTTGATTTTCTCTTTCAATTCAATCTCTCTCTTTTTTCTCCTCTCTTTCGATTCTCTCTCTCTTTTTTCTCCTCTCTTTCTCTTTCTAACTGCCTTTCTTGACTTTCTCTTTCAATTCGATCTCTCTCCTTTTTCTCCTCTCTTTAGATTCTCTCTCCTTTTCTCCTCTCTCTCAAGGTTCCCTCTCTCCTTTCTTTCTATTTCCTGGATCTTAGCACAAATGAAAGCTTCTAAATTCTTCCCTATTATTCATAACTTACTCCCAGTGTTCATCCAAAGCTGGTATTCCTCCATACTTGCAAGAATAACTTAAACTATGAAACGGATATATCAAAGAAAACGGAGGGTTCAATTCCTGCTCCTCTCAAACTGTAAATAAATCAGACGGTTCGATCCCTGCTTCGATTAAACAGTATGTGTGAATGAAAATGGAGGGTTCTATTCCAACTCCGAGCAAACAGTAAGTAGAATGGGGTCCCTTGACCATCCAATCTTCTCACTGACAAATCAAGAGTGTCCTACGACAATTCCCTTGATATAATAAAGAGCTCAATGAAACAACTCGTCACTGGAAAATCTCGGGTCCCTAGAGTCTGTTCCTCCAAATCGCTTCAAGCACAAAAAATAAAGGTGACAGAATTAACTAGTATATCCTGCCTGACTTGACTTACAATAAATTGAGACTATAACAATCACCAAATCTTTTAAATACCTGTACTGTAGTCCTACCATAGAGAATGATTACTCATGGCTGGTGGTTACCATCTGTGGTATGCGGCATTGAAGTTTCAGTGATAGATTCGAGATGGAGTTGAATCTTGATTCAGTAGAGTTGATCCTGGCAAGGTCGCCACTTGTGAAGGCTTACTCAGCCCTGTAACAACTTCAGACAGTATTACCATGGCTGGCTCCTCCTCAGGAAAATTAATGAATAGAAAAAGAAATAATAATTCACAAAGATAAACACTTTATTATTTATTAATGCAAAGATAAAACAGTGAAATATGAAGGTGTATCCTATTTGAAAGAAAAATGAAATGAAAAAAATAACATTTGAATTCAACGCTAATATGTGCAATTATACTGGGGTGTCTGGTTGAGGTTGACACCATCTTGTAGAAACTGCAGCTATTGCTTATATGGGGGGGTTCACAGGTGTTGGTGACTATCCAACGACTAGTTGGATAGTCACAGAGTCTATAGCCTTGAATAGTCAGTCCAGATGACAGGAACGCAGGTTCTTTACCACTGCAAAGATGAGGGGTAGTGTCCTGTACAATTAATCTGGTAGGTAGATCATGAAGTGACGTCCCAAGACCGGTTTCAGTCCGTCTCCTTCAACACTTCTCGTTGGTTGGCATGTGACTCGATCTGCCATTCCAAGCTGGAAAGAGACACAGGTTACCCACTGCTTAAGAAATCACTCTCCATGATAAGTGCAAGATACCTAACAAAGGTGGTGACTATCTAAAAGTCTCATGTGGAGCTTAAAACTGAAAGGACTAAGTTTATTATTGGTCAAAAGTGAAGCTTTCAACTAATATCCACTAGAATAAGAGCAGAGGCTTTTACTAACAGTTGTGCTGGGAGCTGTGAGTCTAGTGATTACTGTTTGGCCGGTGCCCCACACGTCACCTTTCGGGGTGGGGAAAATGGAGGGAAGGGGATAGCGGGAGCTAGACTGACCCTACCTTAACAAGCAGCCGGCAATCAAACTATCGTTACCATATACTCGCTCGCTACTCCTATCTGTTGAACTTTTCCCTCACACCCATCATCCACTTATACACCTCGATCAGAAGTCCAGAGGTTATGCTGCAGCTTTATACATCATTAGTAAGGCCTCACCTAGATTATGCAGCTCAGTTCTGGTCTCCATAATACAGAATGGACATAAATTCGTTAGAAAACATTCAGTGTAGAATGACTAAATTAATACATAGCATTAGAAATTTTCCTTATGAAGAAAGACTGAATACTCTTAAATTACATTCACTTGTTAGACGAAGAATGAGGGGAGACATGATCGAAGTGTATAAGTGGAAGATAGGTATAAATAAAGGGGATATTAATAAGGTCTTGAGGATATTTCTCCAAGAGAGAACCCGCAGTAATGGATTTAAATTAGAGAAGTTTAGATTTAGAAACAGGTAATATTGATGTATTTGCAATCACTGAGTTTAATTCAAAAAGTCGAGAGATGCCTGCAGAATGTCACATTCAGGGTTTTAAATTGTTCCAAGTAGACAGAAGTATCGGAAAGGGGGGGGGTGTCTCTGTATGTCCGAGATCACTTGAACTGTTGCATAAAAACGGGTATTAAGTCTGAAGTAACATATACAGAGTCTGTTTGGATAGAATTTTCGGAGGGACATAAAAATTAGAGGAAATTAGATCGAATATATGGATTAATAATAGGCTCAAATATCTTTTATGTCAGAAGAAAGGAATTTATATGCATATCAAAAGAGGTGAGAGTCATGACTCAAGAAATCGTAATGACACAAGATTGGTCAAAAAAGCCTAACCGGCCGGATTGAACCCGGTCATAGGTCTCAAAACTCACCCAAGTCTATGTTACCAGTGAAGACTAGCAGAGTTCGTCGGACTAGTGGGATTCCTGTAAAACTCACTTGGGTCACGGTCCTTGCTAACTTCCATGGTGTAGAAATTACCTATTTGATAATATTTTGTCTACTGGTCTAGTAGGTAACGCACGGCGGAATTTTGTAATTATACCGTTTCAATCGTCGGGGTTAGTTTAGGGAGAGTCATTTTATGAACCAGTATATGACACAAGAGGGCGTTATAAAAAGGGATAAAAAAGCTAAATGGGACTATGAAATTACAAGTTGCTAGATCTAAAATAACTCCAATAAAATATTTTCACAGTTATATAGAACAAAAGTTAGATGAAAATAGTCCCTTAAAATAATCTAGGGCATCTCCGAAAGGAAATGAAATGGCTCTATTTTTTAATAATTATTTTCTCCGGGTTCACTCAGGAAGTACGAAATATCGTAATTAATTTATAGTGGGTGAAGATGTAATTATGCAATATAAGCCAAACGAATGGTTATCAAACAGATTAGACTGAATTAAAACAAAATAAATACCATCGGGCATGATAATTTTTTCAAGGGTTCTTAAAGAGTGTTAAAAGGCTCTGTGACCTTAACAAATATCTTTAACTTTCTTTCAAACAGTTAGTGTCTGATATGTAGAAGAGGTAATGTAATTCCTATTTTTAAACAGGGGACAAGTCTTACCGAAATTACCGCCCAATATAACCTAAGTAGGTAATTATTAGACAATAACATAATATAAGAAACTAAAGATTTATTATGACAACATGGTTCAGCCACCTTCTGCCTACCAAATTTTTAACCTTTTCAAGCAAAGTTGGGGCCGTTATCAATAAAGAATTCGTATTGTTAGTCAAGGAATCCTAATCAAACTGGATGATACTGAGCTTGCCCTTAACTTTAGATGCGACCAATGACAAATTATTATGACTCTTCATTCTATATTCCAGCAGATATGATTAAGCAGAGGATAATCATAAGACTTGTTAGACCTTACTCTAATGCATAACTCGGCTTTTGCTACCCACCACTATGCATTTACTGGATCTACCAAATTTCATACCTCCCTTCTTTTCAGGATTGATACCAGGCCTTCCTGTGTGGATCTCTAAGCTGATACACCAGCTTTTCTACAAGGACTGATGCAAGTATAGAACTATGCCCTTTGGTTTGGTAACTGCCTGTGCTACCTACGTGAGACTGATGAGAAAGGTCTTGGGTAATATGCCAAATGTTTCAGTTTATTTTGATAATGTTTACGTAATGACATCGACGAGGAGCAAGCATTATCCAAACATTAACATCAGTTTTACATAGGTTACGCTCACATAGCCTCACTGCCAAGCCAAAGAAATGCTTCCTTGGGTATAACAAGATTAAATATCTCAGACTGATTCTTTCTAATAACTCTTTGCAGCCTCTCCCCAGTAAGATCAAAGCTTTATTAGAGTTTAAATTCCCCGAAACCAAGAAGCTCATGCATAACTTTCTTGGTTCTGTAAATTTTTATGCATGGTTTATCCCAAACCTCACTGATATTACAGGCATCTTATCTGACTACCTTAAAAAGTCTGTGAAGTTCCTTCACAGACTTTGAACTTTCCGATGTAGCTCGAGAAAAATTCCAGATATTAATAAGCCGTTTTGTTTAAGGACTGATGCCTCGAATACCGGCTTAGGTGCGGTGTTACTACAGTACCATGATGATACTCCCTTCCCTGTATGCTTCCTAAGCCAGAAACTTTCTTCCTGCAGAAACGAGATACTCCACCATAGAAAAGGAATGTTTGGCCCTTGTGTGGAGTATCTCAAAACTTAAATTTTATTTACTGGAAAAAGAATTTATTTTAGAAATGGTTCACAAACCTTTGATACACCTAGAAACTTTTAAGGGAACCAACAGTCGCCTCTTAAGGTGGACATGGCTCTCCAAGGCTTCTAAGTTTCATATTGTGTATATCAATGGTTCAACCAATTATTTCTCTGACTGGTTAAGTCGTGACAGTCAGTAGAAGATTTGTTGCCTTATGCGACTTCGAATTAGAACTTTTTCCTCGCCTATTCTTCTTATACTCCTTGACTATAAGTCTTGGTATGGGGAGAGTGTGAGGGAAAAGTTCAACAGATGAGAAGTGAACAGTATTTAAGAACATAAGAAGGAAGAACATGCAGGAAGGCCCACAGAGGCCATCAAGGCAGGTCCTTATGGTAAACGAGAGTTGATTGTCGCCTGTTGTTAGGTAGGTCAAGTCAGCTCACGCTATCCCCTCAAACCCTTTAACATCAACGAGGAAGGTGACGGGATGGGGATCCAGCAAACAGTAATCACTAACATCACAGCACCCAGCACAACTGTAAGTTATATTAAGAAGGATATAATGAAAGTTCCTTTTGAACCATAGTAACTTAGCCTTCAGTCTTGAAGGTACACATGAGACATTTAGATATCACCCTTTTTAAGTATCTTGCATTTCATGGAGAGTGATTTCTTAAGCAGTGGGTAACCTGTCTCTCTTTCCAGCTAGGAATGACAGATCGGGCCACATGCCAACCAACGTGAAGTGTTGAAGGGGACGGACTGAAACCGGTCTTCGGACGTCACTTCATGATCTACCTACATGATTAATTGTACAGGACACTACCCCTCATCTTTGCAGTGGTAAAGAACCTGCATTCGAGGTGACCTGTACTTAGCTCAGAGGTGACCTGTACTTAACTCAGTGAGGACGTGTCAAGTGTGCTCTCTACGGACTGAACCAAGATGCCCTCCATCAAGCAACTTTACCAACATCTTAAGGAAGAATTGAGGATGGCGAAGATGGAGATTCGGCGACTGACCGAGGAAAACAAGAAGATTCGTAGTAGTCCTCCTGTTTTGAGTCCTCAGGTCAAGAAGGGAAACTGGTCAGTGGCTGGACAGCAGGGAACGAAGTTGACGATCAAGAAGACGAATGGAAAGGTAGAAACGATGAAGAAGAAAGAGACTGCCGTGGAAGCTGTTGTGGAAACATCTAATACATTCTCAGTGCTACCCGACGAATGTGAGTCGACTACTGGGAACGTCACGACGAACGACACCAAGGAAGGTAAGAATATTGTTGTTGTTGGGGATAGCCAAGTTAGGTATATGGATAGGGCTTTCTGCTTGAAGGACAGAAGGAGACAGAGGGTTTGCTTTCCTGGGGTTGGGATGGAGGATATTGTTAGCCGTCTGGATGACATCATGAGAGGTAATGGGAGCAATCCTATTATCTGTCTCAGTGCTGGAGGCAACGATGTTGGCAGACGTTGGAGTTAAGACCTGATAGCAGGTATAGGTGAGCAATAGAAATAATTAGGAGGAAGGGTGGGAACCCTGTCATATGTGGTATTTTGCCAAGGAGAGGAGTTGGAAATGAATGGTTGTCCAGGGCAATTGGTGTCAATTGCTGGCTGGACATATACTGTAAGGAAAATGCGGTAACATTCATTGACAACTGGGACCTCTTCTATGGCAGAAATGGCATGTATGCCAGGGATGGGGTTCACTTATATAGGTCTGGGGTGGGGGCACTGGCAACTGCAGTGGAGGGAGCTGTTAGGACTTTAAACTAGGAATAGTTAGTGGTATGGGTTTTGGCAGGAAAACAGTGAAGTCCCAGTGTAGTAATATTATGAGTTCTCGGGGAACTAGTAATAAGCAGAACGAGGTAGATATTGAAAAGCCAGTGACACTGGGTGATAAGGACAGTAAGAGGTTAAGTAGAAAAACAGAAATGAGCAGGAAGGGTAAAGAGAAAGGAGAGTCTTTCAATGTATATTATGCTAATAGCCGTAGTGCTAGGAATAAGATGGACGAGTTGAGATTAGTTGGTAGTGCAGGTAACATTGATATATTTGCCTTAACTGAGACGTGGTTTAATTCAAAAAGTCGGGACATGCTTGCGGAATGTCACATTCAGAGTTTTAAATTGTGTCTAATTTATCAGGGTTTTAAATTGTTCCAAGTAGATAGAAGTATCGAGAAGGGGGGTGGGGTGGCATTGTATGTCCGAGATCGCTTGAACTGTTGCATAAAAACGGGTATTAAGTCTGAAGTAACACATACAGAGTCTGTTTGGATAGAATTTTTAGAGGGGCATGAAAAACTGATTTTAGGAGTGATATACCGTCCCCCAAACTTAGACAGGGACCAAGGGAAACTACTGTAGGAGGAAATTGTTAAGGCCACAAAGCACGATAATGTAGTAATTCTAGGAGACTTTAACTTTAGTCATATTGATTGGAATTTCTTGACTGGGAATTTAGAATCATATGACTTCTTAGAAGTAGTTCAGGATTGTTTTTTGAAGCAGTTTGTGACAGAACCTGCTTGACTTAGTTCTGGCAAACAATGAATCCCTTGTTAATAATTTAGAAATTTCAGAGGAACTGGGTGCTAGGGCCACAAATCATTTACATTTAGCATCTTGAATAAGAGTACGAGAGTAGCGAGAACTCTGTAACATCCAGATTTTCGCTTACAGATTACGATGGCTTAGAGAACACTTTCATCTGTTGACTGGCCGACGAAAGAGCTCTCAATAGCACAAGTTATCGAACACTAACTGCTGCCCAAGAACGTTTTTATATCCCGTATAAAGAATTAGATCAAATAGGAAGGACCCAAAATGGATGACTAATTGCTGAAAATATCTACTAGGATAAGAAAGAAATATTAGGCGTACGAAAAGAGGTGAGAGTCATCTTATGAATCAGTATAATGACAGTAAGAGACATTAAAAAGGGGATAAGAAAAGCAAAAGGGGACTATGTAAATTAAAGTTGCTAGTTATTTCCAGGTCTAGTAGCAACACAAAAAGTTAAGATAAGATAGGCCCCGTAAAATTAACTATTGGCATCTTACTGACATAAGAAATGAAAATGTGCTCGATTTATAAAATAATTATTTCTCATCTCGGTTTTTACCCAGAAGACACTAATAATATTCCAGTAATTAATTTTGATAGGTGGCTAGAAGAAGATAAATTATGTAACATCACAGTCCACCAATGAATGTTTGGAGCAGATAGACAGACGAAGCAAATACTCGCCGGTCCTGATAGGTTTTTCAAGGGTTCTTATAAGGAATCAAAATGGAACCGGTGAACGCCATTAACTACTATTTTTAATTTATCTCGGTCAAACATGAGTGTCTGATATTGGGAATATGCTAATGTGATTCCTATTTATTAAAACAGGGGGACAAGTCGTTTCCTGTCAAATTACCGCCAGTAAACCGACACGCATGTAGGCAAATTACTAGAGGTCACAAAACCATTTGTCTGCATCGCTCTTGGGGGCCGGGTAGGACCATTCCTGCACAAACGCACTCAGGTCCCTGACTGCAGTAGTGGAGGTGGGTGCTTGTCTCGTCCTCTGTTCGCAGCCCAGGAGAACTACCATTAGTCAACATGGCGTTCATTAAACGCAGGATGTAAACACTGCGTGTTGAATCGTCTCAGGAGCTAATAACGCAACTTCAGCCCAGTATGAGTACCGAAAATCATCAGAGCATGTATAGGCATTACAGATGAGAGAGTTGTACGGAGTTAGGCATGAACGAGCACGTAGATTTTTTTGGTGATACTGCTCGCAGCAACGGGTACGAGTCGTTGGTCAACCGTTGCCAGCACGAAGATCGGATGTAACACCAGCATGTGCGGTGAGATGAGCGAAGTAGCCAGACATTGAACTACATGGATTAAACTGCGTAATGTCCCCTGTAGCATGAATGAGACAGATATCGAAAAGTGGTTGAAGGAATAACGAACGGTTCATTTGGCCCACATGGCTAAGTGGAGTGAGGGGGCCGACACAGTATTCCGGAGGGCACTGTTAAACCTAAAAATGACTTGGGCCGAACAGCCCATACCGTCTTACGTGTACCTAAAGGATTCAGGACACAGGTCATGGTGATCATTAAAAAAACGGCCGCAACAGCTACAGGCGACTATGTGGGGATATACATGATACCCATAGCGGCGAATGTGGGGAAGCGACAATCGAGCTCCTGGCCCATGGGCGGAGACATCAGCTTCTACACCGAGGGAGCAGTGAAGGAATCAATGACGTGAAAGAGCGGCGTGTCCGTCTTTTGGAACGCGATAACAGCAAAAATAAGATGATGGATGATGACGCATAAGGGCTAGGGAAAAGAGAAGGCTGAGCCCTATGACACAGTTATCCTGGCCAGAGACAACTTCCAGCACATCGGTTTTGCGCAAAAAAGTACAGAGGAATGGTGAAATTGAGAGGAGAATTACCGAGGTTCTGAAGATCCCTTGTCTCCACCGCCCTGAGGAGGTGGCTGCTCCTGAAAGTGTAAAAAAACAGGTTGCAAAGGCTTGTGGTGCATCACAACGAGAACGATCCCACGACGGAAGTGACAGCGAAGTAGTTTCACCGAGATCATTGCCACGAAGAGGTACAGTGAGGTTGAGGTATCATCTTGAGCAATCCCAGACAACCATGAGGATTGCGCCTTCACAAGAAAGAAGGCCCTCGTCGATTCTGATGATTCGAACGCTATGCGCGCGACTGGGACAAATATGGGCAGAAGTGAAGGTAGTGGTGGCCATGACAGAGCACCGAAAGAAGGGGGGGGGAGAGGGGAAGTGGGCAGGTAATAGTGGTCCACACTTCTGGTGCCCATTAGGAAAGGGAATAAGAGGCAGGGTTGGAAACTTTAATAGGCCTCTTGGTGTATACATAAACTTATGGTTTGTGTACTAGTGTAAAGAGAGAATGGTTTAGAATGTTTCTGAATAAATTTAGAGTGATGTTGTGTTCCTTCAGAGCATAATTTTAAGGAGGGTGGGTGTTGGAGATGGAGGGGTTTCGAGTGGTAACCTGCCATCTGCCCGTTTGAAAAAGGGGTGGGTATATTAATCAGGGAGGCGAGCCCGTTTGTTTTGCAAGCAGTGAGGGGGGGGGAGGGGGAAGTGTTGTGCGTAGATTTTTTGGGATGGGAAAACGGTGCCTTTATTAGCTTATATGCACCTGCGAGAATAACGTACGGTGAAGCAGGAGTTTTTGTGTGTGAGACCTTGTGTTTTTTTTTTTCCGTGCATTACCGGAGGTGGCAATAGTAGAGTGATTGAACTGCTCATTAGAGGGCTGATTGGAACCGAAAGGGCAGTTAATGTGTCGGTGCCTACGAGATTTATTGAGGGATATAGGTTAAGGGACGCATTCGAGGGGGGGGCGTGGGAGACAGAGCATACATTTTTAGGAGAAGGTATGCAGCTAGGTTAGATAGAGTGTATCTTTCTCCACGGGTTTTATGAATCTTCAAAACTGTTAAGTAGCATGGAGTCTCGGATCATAGAGCAGTTTGGAGGAGGTTGGGTGGGAGAGCTTGCGAAAATATACAGGAGTACAGGAAATTAAATGTAATGCCATTGATGTGATAGGAGGTTAGTGGGGATTTTTCCTGTCCTAGGAAGGAGCTTAGCGAGGAGGGCACAGGGAGTGGTAGATGTCGGTACAATGGTGGGATTGTGTCGCAAAGGAAAGGATAGGAAATTTATTGGGGGTGGGCAAACGGAAAAAAATGATTTAAAATATGGCCTTTCAACTATTTAAGACAGGTTAAGGGCTGTGGGGCAACTATACCTATGATGAAATTGTCGAGTCAAGGGGAGACTGAGGGAGTTACAGAAATGGAGAGGTTTCAAGCGGTAAGGGTAAGGAGGTGCTTTGGGAGACAACCAGTCGGCGTGTGTGTGCGACGTCAAAAACAAAGAAGCAGGTTCCAGCTATTCCGATGTTAGAGGTACATGAATGGCAGGGGTTATAGAATGGGTCAGGAGATACTAAATACGAAAGGAATGTGTGCGTATGTGGATAAATGGTAAGAAGGGTATTGGACAAGTGGGAAGGTGAGATATTTGTGGATTTAGAGAAGGTGTTGAGTATGTGACGTGTAATTTAGGGAATAGTGAGAGAAAGGCTTTAGGGGGTAATAACGAAGGAGGAAATAGAGTTGGCTTTTCAAGGGGAATGAGGAAGGGCAAAGCAACCGGGAATAGACGGTCTACCCGCTGAATTTTACCGGTCCAACAGTTGGGAGGTGATAAGGGGATTCATGGGTAGGTTATTTAATCATATGAAGGAAAGGTGAGAGGGGACAAGCCAGCAACAGCAGTTGTAGTGTTGGTCCAGAAGTAAGTGGCACTCACCCTCAAGGATACCGTGACCATATCTCTGTTTATGTCCTGAGTAAAGTGTTCGCTAAAGTCTTGGGTAATCGTTTTAAATGTGTGGTAGGGAGAGTGGTTATCGAAACGCATTCATGGTTTGCCTGGGAAGGACGAGTGATTGACCCATGGAACTACAGAAATTATTGTTGAGTCAATAAGGGGGGGAGGGAGGAGCGCGTTGTTGGCCTTAGACTGGCAGGGGCCTATGACAGGTGAAAGGGGGAGGCCAGCAGGAACTCATCTTTGGGAGGCAGGGTTATGGGAAGAATAGACTAATTGGGTAACCCCTTTTGTACAATGTAACTAAGATGAGGTACAGATTAGCGAGTGTGATGCTTTGGGAAGGAGCGAATGTATGGGGTAGGGGACTTAGGCAGGGTGTCCATGTCACAAATGTTGTTTGCGTGCATTCAGGACCCCTCATCTATAGAATAGGTTAACGTTGTGAAGTGACCATGATGGAGGTGTGGGGATTTAGGATTTTAGATTTTTGCGTCAACCGAATGGCTAGTTTAGTGTGCACCCATATCCATCCAGTGACCGTAAGCGCGAGATCATATGGATACCGCAAAATGCCTAGGTACTAGCCCCCAAAGGGTAACCAGGAATACATATGGATTTATATTCTACATATCTTAGTTCACTTATCTGTGACAAAGCAAATTTAGGAAATTTGCTTAGTATATCTGGTATCTTATTTTCATTAATAAGATATCTTGACATGTCACATAGGTTTATTATCAGTCCCTTCCTCTGTATTCCCTCAATATGTGGAAATTAAGCACATAGTGTTCAAGAGGAATGACCATGATCCTGATCACATAATTTACTTTAGTTTGAGCATCATCGTGTGTCTCCCAACTGCCGAGAAGTACTTGTAACCAAGCCTAAGCCTGGCCACTACAACATCAGTCAGTCTGTTCACATTGCCAAGTTGCCCATAAACATACTATCTACGTTCATGATATCATAAGTGGGTTTATAGATCTACTCAGCTTCTAACTGCATTCCTATAACAATCATTTTCATTTTTACTTCTCTCCTAATATTATCCTAATTGCTAGACACAGTTATACCAAAGTTATATTCTACATTCTCCTTCTCGATACTCTTCTTGGCTAAACATAGCAGCTTTTCCATGAAGGAGTAATACCAATGTGTGATGGAATCCCTAGCAATTGTACAGTAATATTCCTTTGTCACCAAATTTGAGTATCCCATACCTGGTTCCCCAATGAGCATGTTGTTGGATCATTATATGATCCAAGAGCCTTCAATATGACATAGAACAGTAATGATGATAAGTCAAGCTCAGTGTCAAGATGGTAGCTTCTTTAGCGCCATTTAGGATGCAAACAATTCAGTTTGCAGTGTAGATGCCCCAGTTGTTAATTCTTATGCCTAACTCAACAAATGTATTATCGTTCTTAACTAGGGAGGTGGCAACAAGAGCAGATTGCAGCCCTGCAATCGCGGGAAATGTGGCTCAGAGGAATAATAGGATATTAGACGAATACAACAGGTCTCTGGTTCGAGAGGGATGGCGTTGGTGTTTGGATGAGTGTCAACAGTTGGAAAGGCAACGGGAAGCAGGTAAAATAGAGAAAAGTCAATGATCATGGGTGGGTGATGGGGTGGAGGGGGGGGAGAGGATGTAAAGTTTGTGGAGGAAACAACGGTGTCTTTATAAATTGTGGTATCACCTATAAGATGACTGGATGCTGCTCGAGAGAAAATTCCGAATAGATCATTAATGGAAAGGATTCAGGGAGTCTGGGGCATTGCACCTCATCATCTGATCTCGTACAACGAGTGATTGTTTAAATGTATTATTGTATAGTAAGGTTTGCACGTAGCAGCTGTGTTCCCAAATTAAAAACAGCGACGGCGACTGGTGGGAATTCTGAGACGAGTGGTTTAACTTTTGTGGGGTTCAAGGTGCGATTGGCGAGGAGAGAGGTTGTAATGTTACCTGTGCGCCAGGTGGGTTCGGGTTGATGGATCTGAGAGAGGATTAAATGTGTGGTTGCTTATATGGGAGTTTTGCGCGAAGTTATGAGTGGAGGGCAGCTGGGTAAAAATAACATATAGGTTGGGTAGTTGTATGGTGTGAGTGGAGTTGAGGGAATGTGAAACGGTGTTGAGGGCTTGATGATGGTTAGAGAACCTCGGAAAATTCGAGTATGAGTTTTGGTGTAGGCTGCACGCAGAAAGATGTGTACCATTTGAGGGATTGTTCCCATGTACGCATGAAGAGTATTTTGGTATAGGTTTAGCAAGTGAAGTTAAAGCCTAGGGTAAGGAGGGTAAGGATCGTTTTCTGCATGGCAACTACCGCGGGGGAGGTACTAAGAACCAGAGGGGTAATTGTGGGGGGGAAGTGTGA
Source organism: Cherax quadricarinatus (assembly GCF_026875155.1). Lineage (NCBI taxonomy): Eukaryota > Metazoa > Arthropoda > Malacostraca > Decapoda > Parastacidae > Cherax > Cherax quadricarinatus. Next base: position 10,332,823 of record NC_069458.1, on the reverse strand, counting down.
GAATCTGTGGGAGGATGAACGGCGTTCCATGCTGTATATTTGTGGGGGACTGTAGGGGTGTAGGTATTGGTTAAGTAGGTTGTACAGGGGTGGGGGGCCGAGGGGTTTCGGTTCTCGTGCACTAAGCCTAGATGTGGGAGGGGTTAGATGAGAGTGTTATAAAGCTTTGGATTACATAAAAGTGGATTATATATATATATATCGTGGTGATGAGGGGGAGGGGGGATTGTAGGGTGCGAGCGGGTACTAGCGGTACGGTTTAATCGAACGATGTGTGTAATAGAGAACTGGATGGGGAGAGGGTGGAGAAGGATTTTTCGGAAGGTATAGAATGTTTAACGTTAGGGTTTCTCACAATCTACTAACGACGTTTGGCTGAGTGAGTCAGGGGGGGGTTTTGGGGATTACATACGAGAAGGGGGAATTCAGGGACACAAGCGGTCGCCACCGGAGGGTGAGATGAGATAAGATAAGATAAGATTTCGTTCGGATTTTTTAACACTCCGGAGGTTAGCCACGGCCAGATAACCCTAAAAGTCAGTGGCGTCATCGAGGTCTGTCTAACTTATATCCATTGGGTCCTTAATCTTGTCCCCCAGGATGCGACCCACACCACGACCTAACACCCAGGTACCTATTTGCTGCTAGGTGAACAGGACACCAGGGTAAGGAAACGTGTCAAATTTTCCCCACCCGCCGGGAATCGAACCCCGCCCTTCCGTGTGTGAAAGCGGGACTTTAGCCACCAGGCCACCGTAGTGGGTTATAGAAGGTGTAGATGTGTGTCATACGTGTATGTACATGCAAGTGGGGGAGTGGGCACATAAACCAAAGTGAAATCAAGTAATTACGTAGTAACGAATGGAGAATTCTGTGTTTGATGTGTCAGGTCGTTCATGACCTTCATGTATTAAGTGTGAATGGTGTCAAGATTATAGGTGTAAGACCCTTATAGAGCTTTCTGGCTCTGTAGAGTTGCGTTTATAGCCTGTATATGGCATAGTTCATTTGCGATAAAGCGTACGCAATGAGGTTTTTTAAAAATTAATGTTGTTTGTGTTTAGGTTGGGGGTTTTTAGCGAGTTACTGTCTTAATTTTAGCATTATATAAGGTGCTCATACCAGTTGATGAAGAGATGGAACTCTAATGACTTCCATAAATTTGTAATGCCTTGTTAAAAATTTGTAATGGAGAAGTATGGTCGATCTCTGACTTTATATAATGTGCTCAGCCGGTTGGAAGAGGCTGTAATTAATATTTACTAAATATTTATTAATATTATTTAGTATAAGTTGACTTAGGATTTCCTTTTTTCATCAATGCTAAAAGTGGATTGTAGTAGGCACGTATGTAAGTTATTAGGTACTTCTTATGTATAGGGTGTTAATTTTGGAAGTGCATGTTATTTATATTTTTTTACCTGAGATTGCGGGGAGTGATGTAGTCATTTCGCTCTGCTTATCTACTGTGAAGGTTGTGAACCTGTTGATCCTATTCAGTCCATAGTATGTAACTATACAAAACTGAAAGGTTTTATAGTTTTATATTTTATATAGTTTTATATAGTGATAAAGTTTATATTGTTTAATTATATTAGTATTGTTAAATGGAAAAATTTGAGTGTATATGTTTGGTAAGGATTGTTAGTGTATGTTGGTGTAGGATTGTTTAAGTGTATGTTGTGTAGGATGTTTGTAGTTGTGTATAGGATTGTGTAGTGTATGTTTGTGTAGGATTGTAGTGTATGTTGTGGAGATTGTTTATGTAGTTTGTGTAGATGTAGTATGTTGTGTAGGATTGTTAGTGTATGTTGTGTAGGATGTTAGTGTATGTGTGTAGATTGTTTAGTGTATGTTGTGTAGGATTGTTATGTATGTTGTGTTAGGATTGTTAGTGTATGATGTGTAGGAAGGTTAGGTGTATTTGTGTAGGATTGTTATGTATTTTGTGTAGGATTGTTATGTGTATTTGGTTAGATGTTAGTGGAATGTTTTGTGTAAGGATGTAGTGATGTTGTGTAGGATTGTTAGTGTATGTTGTGTAGATTTTAGTGTTATGTTGTTAGGATGTTAGTGTATGTTGTGTAGGATTGTTAGGTTGTATGTTTTTGAGATTGTTAGTGTATGTTGTGTAGGATTGTTAGTGATGTTGTAGGATTGTTAGTGTATGTTGTTAGGATTGTTATGTATGTTGTTTAGGATTGTTAGGGTATGTTGTGGTAGGATTGTTAGTGGATTTGTGTAGGAACTGTTTTAGTGTATGTTGTTAGGATTGTTAGTGTATGTTGTGTAGGATTGTTAGTGTATGTGTGTAGGATTGTTAAGTGTAATGTTGTGTAGGATTGTATGTATGTTGTGTAGATTGTTAGTGTATGTTTGTAGGATTGTTATGTTTAATGTTGTGGTAGGGATTGTTATGTATGGTGTGTTAGGGAATGTTTAGTGATGTTGTGTAGAATTGTTATGATTGTGTATGATTGTTAGTGTATGTTGTGTAGGATTGTTAGTGTATGTGTGTAGGATTGTTAGTGGTATGTTGTGGTAGTATTGTTTAGTGTATGTTGTGTAGGATTGTATAGTGGAAATAGTGTGTAGGATTGTTAGTGTATGTTGTTAGGATTGTTATGTAAGTTGTGTAGGATTGTAGTGTATGTGGTGTAGATTGTTAGTGTATTTGTGTAGGATTGTTATGTATGTTGTGTAATTGTTAGTGTATTTTGTAGTAGGATTGTTAGTGAAGTTGTGTAGGAGTGTTTAGGTTGTATGTTGTTGTAGGATTGTTAGTGTAATGTTGTGTAGGATTGTTAGGGTATGTTGTGTAAGGATGGCTTATGTATGTGTGTGTGAGATTGTTAGTGTATGTGTGTAATTGCTTAGTGAGGTTTGTGTAGATTGAGTAGTGTAAGGTTGTGTAGGGATGTTAGTGTAGATTGTGTAGTGATGTTAGATGTTGTGTAGGGATTGTTAGTGGATGTTGTAGTCGATTGTTAGTGTATGTTGTGTAGGATTGTGATGTGGAGTGTTGGTTTAGGATTGTTAGTGTATGTTGTGTAGGATTTGTATAGTGAATGTTGTTGTAGATTGTTAGTGTATGTTGTGTAGGATTGTAGTGTATGTTTGTGTAGGAGTTGTTAGGGTATGTTTGTGTAGGATTGGTAGTGGATTATTGTAGGAAAGTGTTAGGTAGTTGGTAGGATTTGTTCTAGCTGTATGTTTGTGTAGGAAGTGTTATGTATGTGGTGGAGGATTGCTTTGATGGTAGGTTGTGGTAGATTGTTAGTGTATGGTTGGTAGTTTGTGAGTGTAGGTTGGTTAGTTTGTTTAGTGTATGTTGGTGTAGGATTGTTATGATGTTGGGCTATGAATTGTTAGTGTACTGTTGTGTAGCGGATTGTTAGGGTTTGTTTAAAGATTGTAAGGACTTTGTTAGTGTTTGTTGTGTTAGCGATTGTTAGTGTAAGTTGATCGTAGAAGATGATTAGTGTAGTTTGTGTAGGATTGTTAGGGTTTTTGAGTGTAGGATTGTTAGTGTATGTTTGTGTAGGATTGTTAGTGATGTTTGTGTAGGATGGGGTATTGGATGTCTGAGTGTCAGGAGTGTTTGTAGGTTTGGGTAGGATTGTTAGTGATAATGTTGTTTAGGAGTGTTAGTGGATGTTGTTAGATGTGTTTAGTGTAGTGGTTAGGATTGTTATGTGTATGTGTTTTAGGAATTGGTAGTTATGTTGTGTAGGTTTTGTTAGTGTATGTTTGTAGGATTGTTAAGTATGTTTGGTGGAGGATTGTAGTGGAGGTTTTGTAGATTGTTAGGATGTTTGGGAGAGTGGGAGGGATGTGGTTTGATTGTGTTAGTGTATGTTTTTAGAATTGTATATGTATTGTGAGTGTGGGGGTAGGTGGGGTGCTGTTGGGTTGGTGGGGGTTAGGGATGGTGTTTTAGGATTGTTTTGGAGGATTTTGGTGTGTTGAATTGGGATTGTAGGTGGGTAGGAGTGGGGAGTTGTGGGAGATTGAGTTATGAAGGTGGGTGAGTGGGTGCGGTTGGTGGTTGAGGTTTGTTGTGTGGATCGGGGGTGGAGGATTGGTAGTGTATGTTTGGGAGAGGTGGGTAGGTATGGTGGGTGAGTTGGTGTGTAGTTGGGAGAGTTTATGTTTTTGTGTAGGTGTGTAGGTATGTTTGACGGTGTGTTAGTGTATGTGTGAGGATTGGTATTATGTGATAGGTTGTAAGTTGTGAGTGTATGGTGGTAGATGTTTGGTATTTGTGTAGGATTGGAGTGTATGGTGGTGTAGAGTGTTAGTGTTTGTTGTGTAGGATTGTTAGTGTATGTTTTGTAGATTGTTAGTGTAATGTTGTGTAGGTTTGTCCAGGGTATTTGTGTAGATTGTTTAGTGTATGTTGTTGGAGGATGTAGTGTAGGTGGTGTAGGATTGTTAGGTATGTGTTAGGATTGTTAGTGTATGTTGTGAGGCATTGGGGATATGTTGTGGGTAGATTGGTTATGATTTGTAGGAGTGGTATGGCATGGGTTAGGATTTGTAAGTATGTTGGGTAGGAGTGGTTAGTTTGTTGTGAGGATGGTGAGTGGATGGTGTAGGATGTAGTGTATGTTGTTTAGTATTTAGGGTATGTTTTGTTGGATTGTTTAGTGGATGTTGTTAGATTGTTTAGGGTTTTTGTGAGAGTGTTTGTGTGGTTGTGTAGGATTGAGGAGCCGACTGTACCCATTTATTATTCTTTTTATTTAATATAAGCTGGAAAGCTTTTAAATAAAATATATAAAAAAAATAATGGGTAGTACCAGTATATCTAGAAACCCCTGTGTACTTGTGAAACAATGTACGTACGTCGTCAGTAGTGTTTGTGTTAAGTTTATTTCTTAAGGGCCTTACTATTGGCCTTTATTCAGTATTGTTTCGTGAAGTAGTGCTTCATCGCAGTGTCAAGTTACAATTAATATATCTATCCTATAAATATTGGTACATGAAGTTTTAAATAAAATATAAAAAAAAATTGAAGGCCACATTACAAGAGTCCAACTATAGCTGATGATAAAAAGCCATCTCGATAAGCATATAGCTTGTTAATAAGACTCAGCATGATTCACAGAGGCCGTCGTGTCTAACTAATTTATTAACTTTCTTCAGTAAAGCTTTTGAGGCTTTGACCACGATAAAGGAACTTGATATTATTTACTTAGATTTTAGTAAGGCGTTTATAGATTTCCGCCGCAACCATAGACTGTTAAAGAAGTGCAGCTCATGGCATTGGGGGAAAAGTGCTCTCGTGGAATTCGAGTCATGGCTCACTGACAGGAAGCAGAAAGTGTCCATAAATGGGTTAAATCCGAGTGGGATCTGTATACAAGTGGCGTTCCACCGATCAGTCTTGGGCCCGTTGTTGTTTAAAATATATATCAATGATCTTGATGAGGGAATTACTAGTGATATGAGCAAATTCGCCGATGACACCAAAAGATAGGAAGTATAATTGATTCAAACGTAGATGCTTATGGAACTTCAGGAGATTTAAACAGGATTAACTCTGGGTAATATACATTTCAGAAATTGTTAAAAACTAAGATGATAGGAAAAAATGTGCAGAAGAAAAAACATATGATGGATTTTATGCAAAAGTCGAAGTGCAAGAAATAAAATTAATGAAATACGTTTTGGTAGCATGTGCTGGGAACTTTGATATCCATTGCTTTAATGAAACGTGTCTGATTTAAAGAGTCGGATACACAGCTGAGTGTTATGTACAGGTGATTTAGTTGTTCATGTGGATTGATGTAAATGGGAAGGGGGGGGATTGCATTGTAAGTTCGAGAAAATTTTTAATTTGTTTTCAAAAAAAAAAAAAAAAAAAAAAACAGTATAAAATAGATGGAGCAGTAACAGAGTCTTTTTGGGTAGAGTTCGGGGGGGGTCAAAAAACAAATTTGGTGTAATATACCGCCCTCCAGGCTTGGACACGATAGGGGGAAATTCTTTGGGACAAAATTGTTAGGGCTTCGGGAAAGTACTAGTCAAATTGCTGGAATTCTTGACGGGAAATCTAGAGTCCAGTGACTTTAGGGAAAAAACAGTTCAGGACTGTTTTCTGAAAAAGAGGTAACTGGGGCCTACCAGGGTAATAATTTGCAAAAACCTAGCTTGTCAAGTAAGGAACATCGTTAATATCTGGAGATCATAAAGAGCGGGGCGCAAGTGATCCAAACCCATCACCTTTAGCATTAAATTTGGGAATGAAGAATAATGATAATACGAAAAAACCCTGAATTTCGTTCTGCCGTTTAAGGGACTTAGGGAACTCTGTCTAACTTGATTGGGGTTTTCTGCTAATGATTTTATTGATTTAAAAATCATACTTATGAATATGAAGGGTTTGCTTTTATGATTGTTTTCTTAATAATGTACACAGTCCCCAATTATACTTTCCCCAGGAAAAATTGGGTCTAATAAAAACGATCCCAAATGGAAAACGGGCAAAAGCATTATTAGGGGAAAAAAAGGGGAATTTATAGGCGCATAAAAGAGGAGAGGTTAACCTTATGCCCAAATTTTGTTCAGTTTAAAAAAGAGAAGTAAAAAAAGGGGATTTTGAAAAGGCTAAACGTGACTATGAATTAGAGTTCTAATGAATCAAAGACTAAAACCCAAAGGGGGGTTTTTTCAATGTATGGAGAAGGTGAAGAAAAAGAGGACCCCTTTAAATTGGGAAAAGGGGCAGCGAGGATAATGAAATGGGAAAGTGTTCCTTATTTAAAGCTATTTTTTGTCAAATTTTTTAAAAGGAAGATGTAAATGAGATTCCAGCAATTAAAAAATTTTTTATTCCCGAAGAATTTTGTTAACTTTTATTTTTGTCACGAGGGAATGGTTATTAAACAGATAGACACACTGAAAAAAAAATACGTCCCCCGGGCCCGTGGTTGTTTTCAAGGGAATTAAGGGAAAGCAAAAAGGGCTTAGTCAGCCATTAACGGTGTATTTTTAAGCGTCCCCTCCTTACCTGTTGGCCAGAGTTGGGAAGATGGTAATGTGGTTCCCTTTTTTCAAATCGGGGATAAGTCCACTCCTTAAATTAGTCAAAAAGCCGACTCTATAGGGGGCAAGTTATTAGAATCATTTTACGAATTTTCAGAATTTACCTTAAGAGCATAACTTTTATAAATTTAGATGGATTCCGGGGGGTTCCTGTG
>NC_069458.1:10307459-10325118 GCF_026875155.1 Cherax quadricarinatus | reverse complement strand
GTACCTTTGGGGGGAAAAAAAGGGAGGGGGGGGGATGGGGAGCGAGACTGACCTCCCTTAACAAGCAGCCTAATAAACTATCGTTAAAATATACTCGTCGCTACTCTATTTGTTGCTTTCCTCACATCCCATACCAAGACTTATAGTCAAGGGTTATAAGAAGAATAGGCGAGGAAAAAGTTCTAATACGAAGTCGCGTAAGGCAACAAATCTACTGTCTGTCGCGACTTAACCAGTCAGAGAAATAATTGGATGAACCATTGATATATACAATGTGAAACTTAAAAGCTTGGAGTGCCAATGTCCACCTCAAGAGGCGACTGTTGGTTCCCTTAAAAGTTTCTAGGTATATCAAAGGTTTGTGATCCGTCTCTAAAATAAAATCTTTTCCTAGTAAATAAAATTTAAGTTTGGAGATACCCAACACAAAGGCCAAACATTCCTTTTCTATAGTGGAGTACCTCGTTTCTGCAGGAAGAAGTTTCTGGCTTAGGAAGCATATAGGGAAGGGAGTATCATCATGGTACTGTAGTAACACCGCACCTAAGCCGGTATTGGAGTCATCAGTCCTTAAACAAAACGGCTTATTAATATCTGGAATTTTGAGTATAGGGTCTTTAGAGAAGATGTCCTTAATCTCATTAAACTTTTCTCGAGCTACATCGGAAAGTTCAAGAGGTTCCTTCACAGACTTTTTAAGGTAGTCAGATAAGGTGCCTGTAAGATCAGCGAGGTTCGGGATAAACCGTGCATAAAAATTTACAGAACTAAGAAAGCTACGCATGAGCTTCTTGGCTTTGAGGAATTTAAACTCTAATAAAGCTTCAATCTTACTGGGGAGAGGCTGCAAAGAATTATTAGAAAGGATCAGTCTGAGATATCTAATCTTGTTATACCCAAGGAAGCATTTCTTTGGCTTGGCAGTGAGGGCATGTGAGCATAACCTACGTAAAACTGATGTTAATGCTTGGATATGCTTGCTCCACGTCGATGTCATTACGTAAATGTTATCAAATAAACTGAAACATTTGGCATATTACCCCAAGACCTTTCTCATCAGTCTCACGTAGGTAGCACAGGCAGTTACCAAACCGAAGGGCATAGTTGTTTTACTGCATCAGTCCTTGGTGGGTAGGAAAAGTGGTTACTGCTTAGAAGAAGGATCTAACATTACTTGATGATATGCCTGCGCAATTTTCAAACTCTGCAAAGAAGGAAGAGTCATAAAATTTGTGTAGATCGCTATCTATTAAGGGCATAGGCTCGCATCCCACCGAGTTATAGCATTAAGGCCTCTGAAATCAATAGCAGTCTATATGAATTTTTCCTCCTTCTTAACCATGACTACGGTGGGGCAATATGCAGTACTGAAGGTTCAATGATCTTTAGTTTTATAATTTGTCTGCCTCTCGGTCAAATGCATCCCTAAGGTGAACTGGAACTGGGTATAATTTCCGTTTGATAGGATTGCCCGTGACTAAGTCAATCTTATGGACTACCGTGGAGGTGACACCTGGAATATCAAAAAAACGTCTGAGAAGTTACTCACACATTGAAGAATTCATGTTTCTTATTTGGGCATCCAAAAAACCATTAATATTAATGTTTGTTGCACCCGAGTGGTCAAGAGTCACCAAGTCATGTAGTTCTCTGTCATAGTCTACGTTAGAGATGTCAGTTACGCACACCTTACAGTACTCAGTGGTCAGTCGTCAGTACTCAGTGGTCAGTCGTCCCGTTTCTCAGTGGTTTAGTCGTCACGTGAGGTCACAGACCCTGAGCTGCCTTGGGGATCCCTCATCCTAATACCCATAAAAAAATCCCGGGATTTCCCAGCTTTATAGACTTTCCCTTTGGTTAGACTTTGGGAAACCCAGAGTTTAACCCCAAGAGGATTTGTTTTTTTTTTGGGCCAAAGGGCGTGGCTAGAATTTAAACATACCCCTACTTGTAAATCAAGGGAGCGCAGGTTTCCAGGTATTCTTTCTGCTATGGGGGAAAAGAGCAATTCTTTTTGGGTTTTAAATTTTAGTTTGGGGCATTTGTTTAAAAAATTTATAAAAGGAGAGGGGGAATTGCCGGGTTTGATGCTTTGTACTCTTTTGGCTTTAAAAAGTTTGGGTGGGAAAAAGGGAAAGGGGGTTGAGTTAAATTTGCCCCTTCCCAAAGGGGGCTAAATCCCTCAGAGGGCTAAAGGGGTGGGGGGGGGGCTGAAAATACCCTTTTTTAAAAACGGGGTTTTTTCTTCTCCACAAACTCCCTGAAAATTTTCCCCCCCCCCTCCAGGATTTGCATACAAATACATTTAATAACCTGGTCAAAAGTTTAATGCCTCATGTCTATAAACCTTTCTAAAAACTTGGGACTACATTTCCCCAATTTTCCCCAACACCTCAGGTAGTTGCCCAGGTTCAATGGTTTGTGTTGAAGATTTTTGGGTTAGGGGAACAAACAGCATCTCTGCTCCCTCTCAAAATTAAGGGGGAAGATACCCGGGCCCCACCCCCCTTTGGGGTTTAACTGGGCTCACTTAGCGCGTCTTCACCTCCTCGTGGGCGATTGTATTTCGCCCAGCACTTCTTGGTGTACCCCTTTTTGGTTTTTTCCAAAACTTTTCTGGCTTTCCGGAGCCCTTCCTGCCTCCATTGAAAATTTGCTTTTTAAAATCTCAATTTTAAGCTCCTCAAAAACTTCTCGTTCGTTTTTTTTTTTTTTTAAAACTCCCCACCTTGGGCCCTGATAAACCTGGCCCTTAAAACTGTTTTTTTCCTCCTGATGTGGTTATAAAAACAGCTTCGGGTCAAAACTTGGTTTTCGATGGAATGTCGTATTTGTTTAGCCGTTTGAGCCTCCATTTTTTCCTGCATATTCGTTTCTGGTTTTTCGACAAATCTCTCTATTTTGCGGGGGCCTTTTTCGTATTTTTTTCCTTTTTTCAGCCCCACTTAGTTTTTGTCTCCCCTTACACCTTTGGTGTACCAATGGGCTCGTTTTGGTCTTCCCATTATTTCTGTTGCCTTTGGGAAAAAAACCCTCTCGGGCCTCCTTTCTTTTCATTGTCTCTAGCCCATCATTTGTTTACGATTTTTTCCCCCCAAATTTCTCTCCCCCCTTGAACCTCTTGCGGGAAAATTTTCCCTCTTGCCGTGTAATCTTTTCCCCCCCTCCTTCCTTTTGAAATTTTGGGCTTCTACCCCTCCCATCTTCCCCTCCCTTTGGGTAATTCTACCTGTATTTAAAGGGCTCAAAACCCCACGTGTCACTTGCTCCGAGAAGCCTTTCGGTTTTGGATGCCCTCGATGCGGGAACAACCAAAGGTAAATACGGGGTTCCAGCCCTTGGTGGTTCATCCTTCCTCTCTTGCTGGTGCCCCCTAACATGTTGATGAAAAGCGTGTGTGTGTGTGTGTGTGTGGGGTGTTTTGGTGTTTTGGTGTGTGTTGTTTGTGTGTTATGTGTGTTTGTGTGAAATTGGTGTGTGTGTGTTTTGTCCCATCCACCCACAAGGGGTCGCCCCCCAAAAGGCGTAAAAAAAAAAAAGGGCCCTTTTTTCCTGGTCCCTTTTGTAGCAGAGGGGTTAATGAAAACAAAACGGGTTTTAATCTAATTTCCCGTACCCAATAAAAAAACCCCTTTAAAACTCAGGAGATCTGAAGGAGAAAGGCCCGGTGGGGGGGAAGGGGTTTTTTTTTTAATGGGGTGAGGGTAAAAGGGGTGGGGCCCAATAGATGGAAGGGGGTAAGGAAGTTCTTTTAAAACCCCATTCCGTGATTTTACACGATCCCCAAACTTCACCCCCCGACCTCCAACTCCCACGGGACATTTTTGGGCTCACGTTGTCAAAAAAAACCCCCTTTCCCCTTCATCTTTTTTCCTCCTTTCAAACAGAAAAAGTCAAAAGGTGGAATCAAAAAGCTTTGGCAAGGTGGGCCCTTCTGCAGCATCCCAAAAGGGACATCCCCAAGAAAGGTTTGACTAATGTCCAGATGTGATGTTTTGGGGGAAAATGTTACAAATAACAACAACAAAAAAGGCGGGAATTTATAACCAAAAATGGGGATACCCTCTCACTTTAAATACACTTGATTTTAAATCAAAATGATGAAAAATTGAAAGGCTTTAAAACCTTTAAACAAGAAACCCTTTTGTGGTATTAAATGACGAAGGGCTTTGAGAGGGAAAAACAACGACAGCTAAAATAATTTTTGCGATGGAAATTCTTTTTCTTATTCCCCTATTAAAAAAATTAAAAAAACCCCATTTTTTAAATATTTAACACGTAAAGGGGCTCAGCCAAGAAAACTGTTTTTAAACAGGTCGGTGTGACTTTTATCAGTCGGGGGGAAGTGTTTTCAAACCACCTTCCTCTGCATGTTTCGGTCAAAAGGGCCCAGCCCCTTTTTCCCGAAATTGAGAAACGGGTAAGACAAGGAATGAACGTGTGTCAAATTTCACCTTAAAAAATCCCTAATTTGGGGTTTAAAATTTTTTTAAAGGAAACTTCCTGATTTCCACCCCGAATTTTTTTAAAATATAAAATAATGTTTTTGGGTTTTAAGGGCATTTAAAGCATATAATTATTAATTTTTAAGTCTAGAATTTTTAAATGAAATAGGGGAAAAATTTATTTTCATTGGCTGTTTCATGGGGACCGTGCATAACTTTTTGTTCAATAACATTATTTTTCTTTACAAAATTTACTTTTAAAACGTAATGTTTTTTTTATTATTTGGGGACACTATGGGAGTGGTGGAGGCGTTGTTTGTTCCCGGGTGCTTTAACCCCCACAAAACCCTTAGCAGTGGGAGCGACTGTAACTTCCAACTGTGCTGTCCACCCACTCACCCTTTCCCCAAATTTGCTCGGGAATAAGATTAATAGGTTTTTTATTCCATTAACCCTTTACTCAAAAACAAATTTTTTCAAAAAATTCGACTTTGTTACTAAATTGTTCTATAGTTTTTTTTAAAATTGGGGAAACTTTTGCGACAGCTTGCTAAATTGTAAATTTTTAAATTTTCATGCAAAGTCCCCCAAAAAAAACAAAACCATTTTTCTCAGGAACTTCACCTTTGGAGCTAAGTGTTGGGAAACCAGGTCATGTGTGAATTTATTTTTTTTTGGGTCTGAAACAAAATTTTTGGGGGATCAGGGCAAACAATTTCATCTTGTTGTTATCAAAGAACGTCTGGTGTTGATGTTGAGTACACTGTCTTGGACTTTGATTCAATGTGGGAGTTAGCTTTACTTAAAATTTGGTGTATTTACACACTTTTTTATCTAATAGAAAGAAAAACAGTGGTTCTTCTAGAACTGAGAAGAGTTTTTTGTTTAAAGGGGATAAGCTCGATATAAACCCCCCCTAAGGCCCTTTTCCCCTTGAGTGAGGTTAGAACCCTTTTTGTCCCCAAGCTTGAAATTCGTCTGCGGGATTCTTTGTCTTTTCCCAAAACTTCAAAAATTTTTCCCATTTTTGGAGTTAAACCCATTAGCCACTTAAAAGGGGTTTGGGTTTTGAAAATTTAAACTGACCAGACCTGTAGTATGTGCAGTTATTTTTGTAGATTTCCGGGGTCACTTTCTGATTTTTCTTTTTCTTTCACATTATCTGCGAAGAGGGCGTCACATCACCCTTTTTCCGTCACCCATTCAATTTGAATAAACCTAATTATACTCCCTCATTTTTGGTTGCAGGGGTCGAGACTAAAGTTCCTGGCCCCCCTCTTCGTGACCGCTACTGGGTCCTCTCCCCCCTGCCCCATGAATTTTAATCATCCCCCCCTTTTAAAAGCTATGCTGGTTTTTTGCCCTCCACTACTTCACTTGCTAGACAAACCAAATCCGGACTATTTCTATGACTGAAGAAATGCTTCCAAAACATTTTTTGGGGCCCCCTTTGTTTCTGGTCCCCTTTCGGGAACACCCAGTCTCTGTCCCCCTTTGGTCTATTTCACACATTTATTTTGTATGTCGTTATCCGCTCCCCAAAACCCTTCTGTCTCCAGTGTTCGGGGCCTTTTTCCCCCTTAACCTTTCTTATGGGGTTTCCCCCTTAGCTCTGGAAATTTAACCTTGTCGCAAACCTTTCCCTTTTTCTTTTAATTTCTTGACTTTTTTTTTAACCTGGTGGGGGGTTCCAAAACTGGTGCTGCATACTCCAGTGGGGGGCCTGACGTACATTTGGTAAAGGGCTACTCACCCCCTGAACAACTTCAGCAGTATTACCAAGGCTGGCTCCCCTCAGGAAAATTATTGAATAAAAAAAGAAAAAAAAATTCAAAAAAAGAAAAACCCACTTTTTATTTAGAAAAGAAAAGATAACACATTAAAACATAAAGGGGTTATCCTACTTTAAAAAAAAAAAGGGAAAAAAAGGAAAGGGAAAAAATGACTTTTGATTAAACCAAAAAAGAAAGTTAAAACTGGGTTTTCTGGTTGAGGTTGCCCACCGTCTTGTAAAATTTTTTGCCTTTAATGATGTGGGGGGGCACGGTTTTGGGTTGACAACCAACGACAGCCTTCACAGGGGCCCTTACCCTTGAATAGCCAGTCCAAAATGACAGGAACCGGGTTTTTTTCCCCCTGCAAAGTGAGGGGTATTCCCGGGGGGGGGGGGCTAAAATTTAAATTTTCAGGTGGGTTAGTCATAAAGTGACGTTTTTAAAGGGCCCGGTTTCAATCCTTCTCCTTCAACACTTCTCGTTGGTTGGGCAGGGGGCCCCGAGCTTTTCATTCCAAGCTGGAAAAAAGGGGCGGGTTACCCACTGCTTAAAAAAATTCACTTCCACGAAAAGTGTAAGATCTTAAAAAAGGTGGTAATTTTTAAAAAAGTCCCCCTTGTGGAGACAAAAAAACTGAAAGGACTAAGTTTATTTGGTCAAAAGTAAAGGGCTTTAAACCAATATCCACAAAAATGGGGAGAAAGGGGCTTTTTTTTCAGTTGTGCTGGGAGGGAGTCGAGTAAAATTATGTTTGCCCCAAAGCCCCAAAAGCCCCCTTTCGGGGGGGGAAAGAAAGGGAGGGGGGGGATGGGCGGGGAGCGAGACTGACCCCCCCAAAACAAGAAACCTGCAATAAAAACTATGGGTTACCATATACTCCCCTCGCAAATCCTTTTGTTGAATTTTTCCCTCACACCCCCCCAAAACCCAAAGATTATATTTAAGGGAGTATAAGAAGAATGGGCGGGGAAAAATTCAAAATACAAAAAGGTTTGCGAAAGGGGCAACAAACTACTGTCGTCGCGACTTAACCAGCCCAAAAAAAATTGGTTGAACCATTGATAAAAAAATTTAAAAAATTTAAAAGTTTGGGGTCCCCAATGTCCACCTCAAAAGGCGACTGTTGGGCCCCTTTAAAAAGGTTTCTAGTTAAAAAAGGGTTTTGGGATCCGTCTCTAAAAAAATCTTTTCCTAGTAAATAAAATTTAAGTTTTGAGATACCCCAAAACAAAGGGCCCAAAAATTCCTTTCCAAAGTTTTGGGGTAACCCCGATTTTTCAGGAAAAGTTTTTTGGGTTGGAAACAAAAGGGGAAGGGGGGTAACATCATGGGGGACTGTAGAAAAACCGCACCTAAGGCCCGGGATTGGAAAATCATCAGTTTCCCTTTAAAAAAAACCGGGTTATTAATATTGGAATTTTTGAGTATAGGGTCTTTAGAGAAGATGTCCCTTTAAACTCATTAAAAAATTTTCTTCCCGGGACATCGGGAAAAATTTTAAGATTCCTTTAAAAATTTTTAAGGGAGTCAGATAAGGTGCCTGTAAGAAACAAACGAGGGTTTGGGGTAAAAGTGCATAAAAAAAATTTTCAAACTAAGAAAGCTACCATGAGCTTCTTGGGTTTTGAGGAAATTTTAAAATCTAAAAAGCTTCATTCTTAAAATGGGGGGAGGCGCAAAGAATTTTTAGAAAGGATCAGTCTGGATATCAAAAATTTTTTACCCAAGGAAGAAATTTTTTTGGTTGGCAGAGTGAGGGGGATGTGAGCATAACCAACGTTTAAAAATGGGTTTTTAATTCTTGGGTATGCTTGCCCCCAAAGTCGATGGGCCCTTACGAAAAAGTTATTTAAAATAAACTGAAAAATTTTTATATTAAACCCCAAAACCTTTTTCACATCTCACGTAGGAAAACGGGGAGTTACCAAAACCCAAGGGCATTGTTTTTATACGCATCATCCTTTGGGGGGTAGGAAAAGGGGGTTTTAATGCTTTGAAGAAAAGGGTCCCAACATTACTTGATGATATGCCTGCGCAAAAAAACAAATCTCTGCCAAAAAAAGGAAGAGGGCAAAAAAATTTTTGTAGAAACCCCTATCTATTAAGGCATAGGCCTTTAGATCCCACCGAGTTATGCTTAAGGCCTCTGAAAACAATAAGGGAAGTCTATTTGGGAAATTTTCCTCCCTTCCCTTTAAACCTTGGGCTACTGGTGAGCATTTTGGGAGATACTGAAAGGGTTTAATGATCTTAGTTTTAATAATTTGTCGCCCCTCGGTCAAATGCATCCCTAAGGTGAACTGGGAAAAGGGTTTTAAAAATTTTCCCTTTGATAGGATTGCCCCTACTAAGTCAATTTTATGGACTACCGTGGGGGTGACACCTTTGGGGTATCAAAAAAAAACGTCTGAGAAAATTAATCCCCACATTGAATAATTTAAGTTTTTTTATGGTCATCCAAAAAAATCCCTTAATATTAAAAATTTGTTGCAACCCCAGTGGTCAAGATCACCAAGTATTAGTTTTCCCGTCATAGCCCCCCCTTAAAAAAGTTTTTCAGTTTTCGCACACCTTTTCAGTAAATCATGGTCAGTCCAAATACCAGTGGGCAGGGGTCCGTACTCAGTGGTTTAGTCGTCACGTGAGGGCACAGACCCCCGAGCTGCCTTGGGGATTGTGTGGACGGTTACAAAGGGATGGCTTGCCTTTTGCAGTGTTTTTAAAAAATTGGGGGTTGGAAAATTTGAAGGAGGGGGTCTTGCTTCTTTCCCCCGGAGGGATTTGGAGGCTGAAGGTTTACCCAAAGGGTCTTGGGGGAGGGGTGTGAGGTGGGGGTGGGGTTGTGGGGAAAAAGGCCCCTTTTAGCAGCGAGGGGCAGTCTGGGCTCCCCCCGCTGTTAGGGGCTGTTGTTGGGGGGGGCAGCACGGGTACCCGCAGTGAGGTGCAGGGCCCCGCACCTGCCCAAGTGGCGAAATAGTTCACAGTAATGGGAAAGGGCATCAAAAGGAAAAGGGAAAATTAAGATGAAAATCTGAAAGGGAGGAAAAACGCTTCTCTGTTTTTTTAGGGGTGGGAAAGTACTTCAGGGCCAGGGGAAAGGGAAGGGTACACTGCCCCTGCTAATGGAGGTAAAACGCCCTTCTTGTGGTTTTTGACTCTAGGGAAGGGTACATTGACCGGCTTTTTGTAAAGGGAAAAAAAAATAGAGATTTGAGTGTGCTTCCCCGGACGGGGGTTTTGGGGCATTGTCAAAAACTGGGAAAAATTCATGTAGGTAATGGGAGCAAGCCCCTTTCTGTCTCAGTGCGGGGGAAAGAAAATTTTGGGGAAGGGGAGGAAAAGAAGAGCCTAGATAAATAACGGTCAGCTATAGATTTCATTAAGTCTAAGGGGGGGATCCCAAACATATGTAGCTTTTTGCCCAGAAGGGGAAAAAATTTAAAAAAAAAGGGAAAAGAATGGTTTTCTAGGGCAATTGGTGTAAATTTTCTGGCTAGACAGGGTACTGCAAGGAACATGCAAACCCATTCATTGACAACGGAACAACCCTTTTTTGGCAAACATTATTGTATTGCAAGGGATTTGGGGGACAAACTCTCTGGGGCGGGTGGGACACTTGCAGACTCGATTGAGAAAAGGGTTTGGGGAAAAAGCCTAGGAAATTTTAAAACTGAGGAAAGGGTAGAGGTATGGGTGGTGTTTTGGGGAAAAAAGCAGGGTTTCAACACTTGGGTTGGAAAAAAGTAAATGGGGATAAAAGGCATTCAGCATGAAATTATAAAAAAAAGGGAAAAAGATCAGGTCAGCAAACAAAGGGGGACACAGGGGGGCAGCAAGGGACTAGCTCCCCCCAAAGGGTTTTCTAACCCAAAAGCAGGAGGGGAAGAAAAAAAGAAAAGATGAGGGTAAGATTAATTGCAAGTGCAGGAGACTAGAAAATTATTGCTTAAAAAAGAGACCTGGCTCAATCTGAAAGAAGAGAGATGCCCTCTGAATGTCACATACAAGGCCCATAAAAAATTTTTCCCCCCCATAAGGGTTTAAAAAGGAAAGGGGGTGGAAAATAGCGATGTAAGGGCAAGACAATTTAAATTTTTTGGTTAGGGCAAAATATTAAATTTGAAGCGTTTAGCCCTGAATCTGTTTTGGGTTTCAGCTTTTTCGAGGGCCGAGGAAAAAAATAATTTTGGGTTGATTTTTCCCGGGGCCCAAAAAACCCTTTATAGGGAGTGCAGTTTAAAACTTTATGGGCGAAATTCGAAAAGGGATCTAAAATACGAAAAAGTTGTGCAAAGGGGGGATTTCAAATATGACAATTGACGAAAATTTTACAGGAAATTTTGGTCAGGTGACTTTCTTGATACCCCATCCAGGGTTGTTTTTTTTAAAAAAAGTTTGTGACAGAGCCAAATAGGGGAAATAACCTCCTTGACTTGGTTCCCTTTCCCGTAGGGAAACACTAATTAAAAAACTTGGGGGTTTAAAGAAGAGCTTTGGGGAAAAAATTTAACACAAATCAACCCGTTTTTTAAAAAAATTTTATGGAATTTCCCCCAATAAAGGCAATCAATTTTCGTCCCCGGGCTTTCGCCCGGGGTGATTTCAAGGCTGAAAAAATTTCTTAGGGGGGCCCGAACTGGAATGACCTGAATAAGGGGCAGGGGGTGGTGATGGTTGCCGAAAAAATTTCTTTTCCAGGGAAAAGTTTTTAGTGCTCAGGGCAAATTAGTTCCCAAAAAGGGAAATCAGATCAAACAAAAATGATCCTAAATTTGGAAAGAAACAATAGATTAAAAATCTGATTTGGGCAAAAAGAGGCATATATAGGCAAATTTAAAAAAGGAGAGGGGGAATTGAGAAATTTGTTTTATTCAGTTAAAAAGAGAAAAAAAAAAGGGGAAAAAAAAAAAGCAAAAAGGGGGTTTTGAGGTTAAAGTTGCAAGAGAATCGAAACTAACCCAAAAGGGGTTCTTTAGGATAAAAGAAGTAAGTTTGGGGCAAAACTGGCCCCCTCAAAAAAAAAAAAAAAAGTTCCCCGGGTCGCTCACGACAGTGGAAAAGGGAAGGGGTAGAAATTTTTTTAAAAATAATTTCCCCTCAGTTTTTTTTTCCAGGGGGATACCCGCGTTTTTCCAGTAATGATAAATTTATGTAGAACCATGATAAAAACTGTTGACTATTAGGGGGACAAGTGACATGGTCCTTAGGGGGAAATTATAAATTAAAAACCCAACAAATCCCCAAAGGGCCCCGGGTGAACCCGTATGCAAAGGGTTTTTAAAGGAATGTAAAAAGGAGCTTTGCACACCTTTGGGGTAATCTTTTTCAACAAATCAATACAAACTGGCATGGTGGGCCCGATAAGTGGAAAAAAGGCTAATGTGATACCTATTTTCAAAACCCGGTGACAGGGCCTTTTCTTCGAACTAAAAAACCAAAAAAGCCAACCCCCATAGTGGGAAAAAATTTAAAGGAATCAATAATTGCCGAGGCATTTTGAAACCACCTTGAAAAGCAAAAATTAATCAACGAAAACTAGCCTGGTTTTTTTAAAAAAGGGGCCCTTCCCCGCCTTTCGAAATTTTTTAACTTTTTTCATAAGGTATTTTAGGAGGAGATTTATTTGGGAAAATAGAAAATTTGGGGTTAAGGACTTTAGTAAGGGGTTTTGGGCAGGGTCCCACATCAGGGGACTATTGAGGAAAATTAAAGCACCGGAAAAGGGGAGAAATTTTTTTCCCGGATAAGGCCCTGGTTTTACAAAATTTGGCAGCAGAGAGTTTTTCATAAATGGGGGGAAAATTTAGATGGGGGAAATGTCAAAGAGCGGTGTTCCACAGGGGGCAGTGTTGGGGGCCCCCTTCTGTTCACAATCTACTTTAAACCCCACATAGAAGAAAGGGGATAAAGAGCACATCGGCAAGTTTGCCGATGGACCCCCAAAAAAAGGCCCTCGAAATTTAAAAATTTACGAGGACATTCGAGCACTCCCGGGAAAATTTTGGGAAAAGACTGATGCGTTGGGCGGAGAAGTGGCAGAAAGCATTTTTAAAAAAGACAAAAGCAAAGTTTTTAAAAGTTTGGGCAGGGCAAAATCATGGGCCAAAATATAAAACCCAAATAATGTAGATCTTAAATTTTCGGATTGCGAAAAAGATTTAGGAGTTCTGGTTAGCAGTAATCTGAAACCAAGACAACAGTGCATAAGTGTTCGCAATAAAGCTAAGAATCCTTGGCTTCATATCAAGAAGATAAATAATAGGAGTCTAAGGTTGTTTCTTCAACTCTATACATCCTTGGTTAGGCCTCATTTAGATTATGTGCACAGTTTTTTGGGCACCTTATTACAGAATGGATATAAATTCTCTGGAAATGTACAAAAGGAGGTGACAAAGTTGATCCCATGTATCAGAAACCTTCCCTTGAGGATAGAATAAGGGCCCTGAATCTGCACTCTCTAGAAAGACGTAGAATTAGGGGGGATATGATTGAGGTGTATAAATGGAAGACAGGAATAAATAAAGGGAGTAAATAGTGTGCTGAAAATATTAGCCTAGACAGGACTCGCAGCAATGGTTTTAAGTTGGAAAAAATTCAGATTCAGGAAGGATATAGGAAATTTCTGGTTTGGTAATAGAGTTGTGGATGAGTGGAACAAACTCCCAAATACCGTTATAGAGGCCCAGAACGTTGTGTAGCTTTAAAAATAGGTTGGATAAATACATGAGTGGATGTGGGTGGGTGTGAGTTAGACCTGATAGCTTGTGCTACCAGGTCGGTTGCCGTGTTCCTCCCTTAAGTCAATGTGACCTGACCTGACTAGGTTGGGTGCATTGGCTTAAGCCGGTAGGAGACTTGGACCTGCCTCGCATGGGCCAGTAGGCCTTCTGCAGTGTTCCTTCGTTCTTATGTTCTTATGTTCTTATGTTCTTACACTCCTTAGTTGTCTTATCAATTTTGTGTGGAAAAGCTAAATCAAAGTCATTCAAACAGTTAACCGAATTTCTTTGGTAATATTTCTTAATGTTGATTTGATAAAGCTTAGGTTTCCCCTTGACTTCTGTGAGGTCATCAACCTTCCCACAAATTTTTAATACCTTATATGGACCTTTCCATGGTATTAACAATTTATTTGACTTGATAGGCAAGAGTACAAGAACTTCATCCCCTACTTTAAAACTTCTCCTCTGACTTTTGGAATAAAAATAGGTTTTTGGTACGGGCCCAAACTGACAAGATTAAGTTTTTCGAAACTGCCCCAGAGGTCCCCTCAATTTTTAAACTAAGGGTTTCAAGGAAAAAGGAAAAAGATTAAACCCTTTCAGCTTTTTCACGTCCTCTTTTGCCCCAAAATCAAAGGAGGGAAACAGTGGGCCCTCTGGCCTGTCTACAATAGAGAAGTTAAAAAGGGGGAAAACCCCAAAGGTCATGGAAATTCCCCCCTGGCAAACAAAGCACAGGGGGGGAACAAATCCCAATCCTTGGGTTTAAGGGAAAAAATTTCCGAAAAAGGGATTTGAAAATCGAATGCGGCGCTCAATCCCCCCAATTACAGCGGGGATAAATTAGGGGTGGGGTGAAGAGAGGTTTTCACTCCCCAAAGTTGTTAGAAAATGTTGCATTAAAGCCCGATGTGAATTGTGTCCCACGGTCAGACAAAATTTCTCTAAAAAAATGCCCACTCGGGGGAAAAGATGGACAAAAGGGCTTAAGCCCCCTCTGTGTATTTTAGGTTTTTAAGGGAACAGCTTCAGGGAAACTCGAAGCATAATCAATAATGTTTTAAAAAATATCAAAGTCCCCCAGATTTAAAGTGGAGAAAAGGGCCAAGTTTTCAATGCAAAATCTTTTTAAACGGGTTTCCGGAAAAAATTTGCATTTTTGAAAAATAGGTACTCGCCGGGGACCTCGGGAGGATGACAGTTTTGGAAAACTTTAACCCCGATCTACAATAGGTATTTAAAATCTAGGAAAATTTTGGGCCAAAAATAGGGTTTTTTTAATTTTTTTGAAGGTTTTTTTGGGGCGAGAAAAAGTCTGGCCATGGCAAGGGGCCCTGACCATTTTAAGAACAGGGCTCTCTGCATTGACTTGGAAAAAAACTAAATGGGAAAAGTCCCATTTCATCTGAATTTTAAATTTTAATACTGATTTTTCAAAATACCTTTTTTTATATTCAAATTTAAATGAAAAGTTTTTCCTTTGGGATTACTTTTATTTTGTCTAGCTGCTTATGGCAATTTTTGAAGGGGAAGGGGAATTACGTTTTTTAAATTGGAAAAAAGAGTCCCCCGAATATTAGAGGCCTTTAAAAAGGGAGGGAAAATCAAAAGGGTGGGGCTAAGGGGAAAAACCCGGGCTTTGGGCGAGCCCTATCAAACGTTTTTAGTATTGGAGGCCCATATCCTCCTTTCCCTCTAACAAGTGACCCCCAAAATTTTTACCCCCTCGCTTTTTGGAGTACTAAACACTAGTTTCTAACCCCACATGAATATCCCCCAGACATTGCCTCATCTGAATTTCGAGGGCTTCCCCTGACCTACAGGAAAGAGGAGCTGGGGGAAAAAAAGGGTGTCCACTTTGGTGATTTAAAAGGGCAACCTCAAAGGGAAAAAAGGCAAACCCTTTTTCATTACCTTTTAAATACGGAGCCCAAAAAGTGATGGGAGCTAGGGACGGCTTTTAACCCCTGAAACCCATTTAGACCTAATGTAACACGGATGGTAGGAAAAGTGTCCGTACGGCCCAAGTAGTCTGAAAGTATAGCAGGGAATGAGTTTCTTTAGGTTAGGGAACAGCTTATCAGAAATGACTATACATGTGCATCCAGTTTCTGCGTGAAATGGTAAAACATTAAGTCCTTAACTGTTCCTGAACAGAAGGGTGCTTGGTCATTACAGTCTTTTAAAACATTTTCAACTTTTTGGCCCTTCTTAGGACAATCGGGAGTTTAGTCCCTTAACACCACATAAATGACAAACGGATAAAAGAAGTAGTTTGCTTTCATTAGAGCTTTGTTATCTTTGATCTGGTGAACCCTTGCCCTTAGGGTTCGATCCCTTTTGGTCTTTATAGGAATTGTGGGGCTCAGCATACAAGTCAGCGGCCCCCAGCAACTTTCTCAGCTTTTTTCAGGTTACTTTCTCTAATAAATTGTTCGTTTCTGGTGAGGAAGAGCTGTCAGGAACTGGCCAGCAACCATGAAATTTTCGAAGAGATTCATAACTGTGATCAATTCCTGAACTCTCTATCCAAAAGTCGAACAAACGAAAGAGTGTTACCTGTAAACTGCGAAAGTTTGGCCATGCTGAAAAGGTGGCATACCTAAAAATTTTTCCCTAAAAGATTTTGTGTTTTTTTTATATGCTTTAAGGATTGCCTTCTTCAGTAGGTTATAATTACATATGATATCCTGCGACAAAGTTGCATAGATATTCAAAGCTGTACCAGAAAATAACATTCCTAACCTGGTAGCCCAGGTGTCAGCAGGGCCCTTCACAGGGGTAGCGGTATTTTCAAAATGATAATGTATGAAGTAATGTCTTCACCCTCTGTGATGGGAGGTAAATTAGGTGTTGGAATATGGGCACTAGCTGCATGATGTTCAATTACTCCTTCCTCTAATTGTTGTTGTGTAAAAGTTAACTTTTTATTCTCTAATTCAAGGCGAGATTTTTCGAGCTCGCGATCTTTTTGTCTCTCTCGCAGTTCATTCTCTCTAGCTTTTTCCTCATGTTCTCTAGCTTTTTTTTTCCTCTTTCTCAAGGTTCTCTCTCTCCTTTCTTTCTCTTTCCTGGATCTTAGCGCTAAAGAAAGCTTCTAAATTCTTCCACGTTACTCCTAACTTACTTCCAGTGTTCGTCCAAAACTGGTATTCCTCCATACTTGCAAGAATAACTTAAACTACTAGGGGAAAATGAAACGGATATATCAAAGAAAACTGAGGGTTCAATTCCTGCTCCGCTCAAACTGTAAAAAAATCGGAGGGATCGATCCCTTCTTCGATTAAACAGCATGTGTGAATGAAAACGGAGGGTTCTATGCCGGCTCCGAGCAAAGAGTAGGTAGAATGGGGGTCTCTTGACCATCCAATCTTCTCACCAACAAATCAAGAGTGTCCTGCAACAGTTCCCTTGATATAATAAATAGAGCTCAGTGAAATAACTTGTCACTGGAAAATCTCGGGTCCCCAGAGTCTATTCCTCCAAATCGTTTCAAGCTCAAAAATAAAGGTGACAGAATTAATTAGTATATCCTGCCTGACTTGACTTACAATAAACTGAGACTAACAATCGCTAAATCTTTTAAATACCTGTACTGTAGTCCTACCATAGAAAATGATTACTCATGGCTGGTGGTAACCGTCTGTGGTATGCGGCGTTGAAGTTTCAATGATAGATTCGAGATGGAGTTGAATCTTGATACAGTAGAGTTGATCCTGGCAAGGTCGCCACTTATGAAGGCTTACTCAACCCTGTAATAACTTCAGACAGTATTACCAAGGCTGGCTCCTCCTTAGGAAAATTAATGAATAGAAAAAGAAATAATTCACAAAGATAAACACTTTATTATTTAGTAATGCAAAGATAAAACATTGAAACATGAATGTGTATCTTACTTTAAAGAAAAATGAAATGGAAAAATGACATTTGAATTCAACGCTAATATGTACAGTTATACTGGGGTGTCTGGTTGAGGTTGACACCGTCTTGTAGAAATTGTAGCCGTTGCTGATGATGTGGGGGGGGGGGGTCACAGGTGTTGAGTGACAACCCAACGACTAGTTCTTCACAGAGTCTATAGCCTCGAATAGTCAGTCCAGATGACAGGAACGCAGGTTCTTTACCACTGCAAAGATGAGGGGTATTTGCCTGCGGTGGCCTACAATTAATCAGATAGGTAGATGATAAAGTGACGTCTCAAGACCGGTTTCAGCCCATCTCCTTCAACACTTCTCGTTGGTTGGCAGGTGACCCGAGCTGACATTCTAAGCTGGAGAGACAGGATACCCACTGCTTAAGAAATCACTCTCCATGATAAATGTAAGATACTTAAAATAGGTGGTGATTATCTAAAAGTCTCATGTGGAGACTAAACCTGAAAGGACTAAGTTTATTATTGGTCAAAAGTGAAGCTTTCAACCAATATCCACTAGAATAGGAGCAGAGGCTTTTACTTTCAGTTGTGCTGGGAAATGTGAATCTAGTGATTGCTGTTTGGCCGGAGCCCCACACGTCACCTTTCGGGGTGAGAAGAAAGGGGGGGAGAGGGGATAGCGGGAGCTAGACTGACACTACCTTAACAAGCAGCTGGCATTGAAACTATCGTTATCATATACTCGCTCGCTACTCCTATCTGCTGAACTTTTCCCTCACATACACAGTGTACAGTATCTTGAAAGATTTCTTACTAGGTATTGGGGAAAGATTCTCAGGGTTT
>NC_069458.1:10285942-10306959 GCF_026875155.1 Cherax quadricarinatus | reverse complement strand
GACGTTAAGCTAAAAGATCCTTTAGGAGTCAAAAAACGGGGGGAAGAACAAAAAGCCATAATGAAATCGAAAGAAAACCCAAAGTTTTTTCTTCTCCTTGCCAAATCAAAATCGAGAACAACGTCCATTTATTGGGCCCCTACTTAAACAAGATGGGCCCTTTCACAGATGACAGCAAGGAAATGAGTTGAGCTACTCAAGTCCCAATATGACTCAGTTTTTAGCAAGCCGCTAACCAGACTGAGAGTCGAAGATCAAAATGAATTTTTTATGAGAGCCAAAAAAATTTGATTAACACAAGCCTATCCGATGTTATCTGACGCCAAATGACTTCGAACAGGCGATAAATGACATGCCCATGCACTCTGCCCCAGGGCCAGACTCATGGAACTCTGTGTTCATCAAGAACTGCAAGAAGCCCCTATCACGAGCCTTTTCCATCCTATGGAGAGGGAGCATGGACACGGGGGTCGTCCCTCAGTTACTAAAAACAACAGACATAGCCCCACTCCACAAAGGGGGCAGTAAAGCAACAGCAAAGAACTACAGACCAATAGCACTAACATCCCATATCATAAAATCTTTGAAAGGGTCCTAAGAAGCAAGATCACCACCCATCTAGAAACCATCAGTTACACAACCCAGGGCAACATGGGTTTAGAACAGGTCGCTCCTGTCTGTCTCAACTACTGGATCACTACGACAAGGTCCTAAATGCACTAGAAGACAAAAAGAATGCAGATGTAATATATACAGACTTTGCAAAGCCTTCGACAAGTGTGACCATGGCGTAATAGCGCACAAAATGCGCGCTAAAGGAATAACAGGAAAAGTCGGTCGATGGATCTATAATTTCCTCACTAACAGAACACAGAGAGTAGTCGTCAACAGAGTAAAGTCCGAGGCAGCTACGGTGAAAAGCTCTGTTCCACAAGGCACAGTACTAGCTCCCATCTTGTTCCTCATCCTCATATCCGACATTAGACAAGGATGTCAGCCACAGCACCGTGTCTTCCTTTGCAGATGACACCCGAATCTGCATGACAGTGTCTTCCATTGCAGACACTGCAAGGCTCCAGGCGGACATCAACCAAATCTTTCAGTGGGCTGCAGAAAACAATATGAAGTTCAACGATGAGAAATTTCAATTACTCGATATGGTAAACATGAGGAAATTAAATCTTCATCAGAGTACAAAACAAATTCTGGCCACAAAATAGAGCGAAACACCAACGTCAAAGACCTGGGGTGATTATATGGGAGGATCTCACCTTAAAGGACCAAAAACATTGTATAAATTCGCATCTGTAGAAAAATACGGGGATGGTTTAATGAGAACCTTAAAAAACTGGGGGGCCCAAACCCCAAAGATGACACTCTTCAGGTCACTTGTTCTACCCCTAGGCTGGAATATTGCTGCACTCTAAACACACCTTTCAAGGCAGGGGAAATTCCCCGACCAAAGAAAATTTTTAACAGAGAACTTTCACGGTGCGGATAACGGAAAATAAAACCCCCAAATTTAAATGGGAGCCTTGAGGTTTTAAACCTGTATTCCCGGGAAAACGCAGGAGGGGGGGGGGGAAAAAAAATAATGTTTTATTTTACACCGGGAAAATCCTAGAGGGACTAGTCCCAAAACCTTCCCACACGAAAATCCCCCAAACAAAGGAAAGCAAAAGACTTGGCAGACGAGCCTAGCACGTTTTAAAAACCATACAATAAATGTCAGGGGCCCGAGACTGTTAAAATCCTCCCAGCACACATTTAAGGGGGGATTACCAACAACCCCTGGGGAAATTTTTCAAGCTGGCCCCTGGACAAGCCCCCTAAAGTCAGTTCATGAACAGCCGGGCTTTGGCTTGTACGTTTTGGTTTTTCGTGCAGCCAGGGGCCCGCAACAGCCCTTTGGGGGGGTTGGGATTTTTTGGGGGGGGTGGGTCCACCAGGAGGCCCGGCACAGACCGGGCCCCCGGGGGCGTTTACCCCGAAACTATTTTTTCCAGGTAAACTCCAGGTATCAAAAGCGTATAGTGAAAACTTTTCAGTGGCCCCTAGTTTATAGATGATAAAGGCTAAAGTTCATTTGAAAACAGGTTTAATGTGTAAAAGAAAGGGGAAACCTATAGAGGGGAGGTGCCCGAAGTTGCCAGAAACTTAAACCAAAAGGCAGCTGTTTTTTTAAAAACTTCCTGGCCCCCTAGGTACCCCGCATAAAAATCTAGTGATAAACCCGTGATTGCAGGGAAAACAGTGTTGTAGAAAACAACTAACCAATATTATAATGGGATTAGTGAAATGGGGTGCTTTCATTTTTTTTCTTTTTTCTTGAATTACCAGGGTAAAACTTTGAAAAATTTTATATAACCTCTAAATTACCAGCGGTCGAATATACACAACGGAAGCAATTATTACTACGAAAAAGCGTTCCTTTCCTTTTCCAAAAAATTTTCCCCCCAGTCAACTATAGTGATAAAATTGCATTTATTGTGGTGGGAAAACGAAAAAAAAACTAGAAAAACTAGATACAGCGATTTTATAAAAAAAGGGTTGAGACTCGACCGTTCGGGCATTGTTTGGAGTGCCGCAATCAAGGTTCCCCAACCACGCAAGTTTTTACTTTTTTACAATGAAATCACATATTACTTGGGTAGATAATTTCAAGTAGATCCTTCATGTGTTAGCCCAAATCACCGACCAGTATGTTTTAAATAAGTGACCCTCTGATCAGATCAGACTGGTCCAAACCCTCGACTGGTCCGAACCCTTGATGGTCCGAACCCTTGACTGGTTACAAACGGATTCGTTGGACAATAAAGCAGACTGTATACGTTGGTTTCCGTGCGGCCAGCAGCAGCAGCCTGGTTGATTAGACTCTCATCCACCAGGAGGCCTGGTCACAGACCGAGCCGCGGGGGCGTTGACCCCCGGAACTCTCTCCAGGTAAACTCCAGGTCTCCAGGTCCAGAGAGAAAATGTTTGTCTCGGAAGACAGACTGATAGATCTGATGAAGTTGATAAACCTGTTAGCACAACACAGGATACATTTAATGTGCAGAAAGCTGCCTCAATGGTTCCTATGTTTTTTGAGAGTGACTTAGACACCTATTTTGATGTGTTTGAGAACCAGGCAGGTGCTATGAACTGGCCACGTAAGCACTGGGCTACCTTGTTGCACACAGCTTTGACAGGAAGAGCTCAAACTTGTACTGCTGCTTTACCATTTGCCAAGCACATTAGTTATGATGCTGTCAAGCAAACTATTCTAGAGACATATAACTTGTTACCTTAAAGTTATCAACGTGCATTTTGTATGTTACAACGACAAAATCAAACTTGTGTAGAGTTTGCTCATGAGAAAAAAGTTGCATTTGAGAGGTGGTCTAGAGCTGCTAAATGTAACAATTATGACAGTCTTGTTCAGTTGTTACTACACGAAGAGTTTAACAACTCTATGTCTGCTGATATACAAGAATATCTGATCGATCATACTTCCTTGGATATTCTGGAAACCACCATTAGCAGATGATTACAAGATTTCTCACAAACTTGTACGTACTAAAACACAGAGAAACAAGGTAACTAAAAATTGTCCTAGAAGTTGGCAACCTAAATCAGCTGCTCATTGCCGGCCTGATGTACCTGCTACTGTAACTTCTGGTACCTTTACCAGGACAACTCACAATTCTGAATCTGTCTCTGTGGTTAGACAGAAATCTGATACCGAGAAGAAGAAAGTTAAATGTACCTATTGTAACAGAAAAGGACATGCTGGAGAGTATTGCTATAAGTTAGAAAGAAGTACGAGAAGCGGTCGTGCGGCTGGCGCCCCCACTCAAGTTGTATCCTCTTCCATGCAACACAGGCACCAAAATCCTAGTAATACCTCTGATCCTACTATTTTAGATAATATTACTCAGAATAGATGACTAGCATCAGAAAGTGTATCTGATGAAAAGATTCATTCAGCGATGAGTCCTTATCAAGAGGTAAAGTAGGGCTTGACGAATCACATCTAACTGAGATAATTACTTTCAGAGACACTGGCAGATATCTCATGTTATTAAGAGAAGATGTACTGGCCATAACTGATGATACCTATACCAAGACGTTAGAAGCCTATGGTGGGGCTGTTACAAAAGTACCTTTGCACAAAGTTTACATTGAAACAAGCTATTATACTGGTTATATTTCAGTGGGTATATCCAGTGGTGTATTTCCCATCAGGTCAGTGGACTTGTTGATAGGGAACAATATCCTTCATGCTGGTATATGTAAAGAACCACTTGTGATTGATAACAACACTGATGATAATTATGCCATTGAAGCTTGTAAAGAGAAGCCTATTTTATTTCCTCTCAGCACAATTACTAGAACTATGTGAAAGATACAACAACCATCCTTGTCTCCTGTTGAGTTAGTTGATGACAATGATTTGGGCTTGAATATGTTGTTTAGTGATGCTCTGCACCCAGGATCATTAACACTGACTCCCCCCTGTCATCAACCTAGTCAGGACACAACTGACGTTAAATTTCTGACTCGTGATGATTTAATCAAGGATCAGTTTGTTGATCAGTCACTGGAAAGACTGAGAGATATAGCAGTTACTGAGAGTGAAGCAAAGGATCTCAATAATTGTTACTATTATAGTAATGGTGTACTGATGGAGAAAAATACATGTAAGTTTCCACCACAGTCAAGCATCTTGTAGTGTTACCTGGAGTATTACCTGGAGAGAGTTCCGGGGGTCAACGCCCCCGCGGTCCGGTCTGTGACCAGGTCTCCTGGTGGATCAGCGCCTGATCAACCAGGCTGTTGCTGCTGGCTGCACGCAAACCAACGTACGAGCCACAGCCTGGCTGATCAGGAACTGACTTTAGGTGCTTGTCCAGTGCCAGCTTGAAGACTGCCAGGGATCTGTTGGTAATCCCCCTTATGTGTGCTGGGAGGCAGTTGAACAGTCTCGGGCCCCTGACACTTATTGTATGGTCTCTTAACGTGCTAGTGACACCCCTGCTTTTCATTGGGGGGATGGTGCATCGTCTGCCAAGTCTTTTGCTTTCGTAGTGAGTGGTTTTCGTGTGCAAGTTCGGTACTAGTCCCTCTAGGATTTTCCAGGTGTATATAATCATGTATCTCTCCCTCCTGCGTTCCAGGGAATACAGGTTTAGGAACCTCAAGCGCTCCCAGTAATTGAGGTGTTTTATCTCCGCTATGCGCGCCGTGAAAGTTCTTTGTACATTTTCTAGGTCGGCAATTTCACCTGCCTTGAAAGGTGCTGTTAGTGTGCAGCAATATTCCAGCCTAGATAGAACAAGTGACCTGAAAAGTGTCATCATGGGCTTGGCCTCACTAGTTTTGAAGGTTCTCATTATCCATCCTGTCATTTTTCTAGCAGATGCGATTGATACAATGTTATGGTCCTTGAAGGTGAGATCCTCCGACATAATCACTCCCAGGTCTTTGACGTTGGTGTTTCGCTCTATTTTGTGGCCAGAATTTGTTTTGTACTCTGATGAAGATTTAATTTCCTCGTGTTTACCATATCTGAGTAATTTAAATTTCTCATCGTTGAACTTCATATTGTTTTCTGCAGCCCACTGAAAGATTTGGTTGATGTCCGCCTAGAGCCTTGCAGTGTCTGCAATGGAAGACACTGTCATGCAGATTCGGGTGTCATCTGCAAAGGAAGACACGGTGCTGTGGCTGACATCCTTGTCTATGTCAGATACGAGGATGAGGAACAAGATGGGATCGAGTACTGTGCCTTGTGGAACAGAGCTTTTCACCGTAGCTGCCTCGGACTTTACTCTGTTGACGACTACTCTCTGTGTTCTGTTAGTGAGGAAATTATAGATCCATCGACCGACTTTTCCTGTTATTCCTTTAGCACGCATTTTGTGCGCTATTACGCCATGGTCACACTTGTCAAAGGCTTTTGCAAAGTCTGTATATATTACATCTGCATTCCTTTTGTCTTCTAGTGCATCTAGGACCTTGTCGTAGTGATCCAATAGTTGAGACAGACAGGAGCGACCTGTTCTAAACCCACGTTGCCCTGGGTTGTGTAACTGATGGGTTTCTAGATGGGTGGTGATCTTGCTTCTTAGGACCCTTTCAAAGATTTTTTTGATATGGGATGTTAGTGCTATTGGTCTGTAGTTCTTTGCTGTTGCTTTACTGCCCCCTTTGTGGAGTGGGGCTATGTCTGTTGTTTTTAGTAACTGTGGGACGACCCCCGTGTCCATGCTCCCTCTCCATAGGATGGAAAAGGCTCGTGATAGGGGCTTCTTGCAGTTCTTGATGAACACAGAGTTCCATGAGTCTGGCCCTGGGGCAGAGTGCATGGGCATGTCATTTATCGCCTGTTCGAAGTCATTTGGCGTCAGGATAACATCGGATAGGCTTGTGTTAATCAAATTTTGTGGCTCTCTCATAAAAAATTCATTTTGATCTTCGACTCTCAGTCTGGTTAGTGGCTTGCTAAAAACTGAGTCATATTGGGACTTGAGTAGCTCACTCATTTCCTTGCTGTCATCTGTGTAGGACCCATCTTGTTTAAGTAGGGGCCCAATACTGGACGTTGTTCTCGATTTTGATTTGGCATAGGAGAAGAAATACTTTGGGTTTCTTTCGATTTCATTTATGGCTTTTAGTTCTTCCCGCGATTCCTGACTCCTAAAGGATTCTTTTAGCTTAAGTTCGATGCTTGCTATTTCTCTGACCAGTGTCTCCTACGCATTTCAGATATATTGACCTCTTTTAGCCGCTCTGTTATTCTTTTCCATCGCCTGTAAAGGGAGCGCCTGTCTCTTTCTATTTTACATCTACTCCTCCTTTTTCTTAGAGGAATAAGCCTTGTGCATACATCGAGTGCCACCGAGTTAATCTGTTCTAGGCATAAGTTGGGGTCTGTGTTGCTTAGTATATCTTCCCAGCTTATATCGGTTAGGACTTGGTTTACTTGGTCCCACTTTATGTTTTTTTTATTGAAGTTGAATTTGGTGAATGGTCCCTCGTGACTAATCTCATTATGTCGGTCTGGGGCTCCGTGCATACATGTCTAAACCTCAATTATGTTGTGATCTGAGTATATTGTTTTTGATTTGGTGACATTTCTTATCAGATCATCATTGTTAGTGAAAATGAGGTCTAGTGTATTCTCCAGTCTAGTATGCACTATTATTTGCTGGTTTAAATTGAATTTTGTGCAGAGATTTAAAAGCTCGTGTGAGTGTGAGTTTTCATCAGAGCTGCCTCCTGGTGTTATTACTGCAACAATATTATTTGCTATATTCCTCCATTTTAGGTGCCTTAAGTTGAAATCCCCCAGGAGCAAGATGTTGGGTGCAGGAGCTGGAAGATTTTCCAGACAGTGGTCAATTTTTAACAGCAATTCCTGGAATTGCTGGGATGTTGCATCCGGAGGCTTGTAGACTACCACAATGACTAGGTATTGGTTCTCGATCTTTACTGCTAAAACTTCCACTACATCATTTGAGGCATTAAGCAGTTAAAACTTCCACTACATCATTTGAGGCATTAAGCAGTTCTGTGCAAACAAGTGACTCTGCCCCCCCCCCCTTTTGCCTGTTCACTCTGTCACATCTGTATAGGTTGTAACCTGGGATCCATATTTCGTTGTCCAAGTGATCCTTTATGTGGGTCTCAGTGAAAACCGCGAACAATGCCTTTGCCTCTGCAGGCAGTCCACGGATGAAAGGTATTTTGTTGTTTGTTGCTGGCTTTAGACCCTGTATATTTGCAAAGAAGAATGCCATCGGACTGGTGGTATTGTTGGTACTGGGGGGGGGGTATTTTTTTTCCGGCATTAGTATCTGTATCTGTTGGTTTGGAGTGGAGGCCATCGACTGTGGTTCCACTCCAGGAATGACTGGATTTGGTGTACGATTTCTGCCATTTCCTGCCAGTTTTTTTTCCTTCGTGGCACTAAAAAACCTCTCCCTCTTGAGTGGCTGTGGCTACCCAGGTTTTCCCATGGCCTGGATGTTTTGTATCTTTTTGTCCCATTTAGATGGTGTGCCTGGCAATTTAAGTTATATCACAGTCTTTCCTGTACTGAAGAGGTACACAGTTCAGGGTGAAAAAGTTTACAGGAAGGGAGTTTGCATTTTCCTGTTGTCATATGGGCACGGCATTTTCTAGGGTGGTCATAGTTGCACGTCCCGTCTGTTTTTCCAGATTTCCCATGTCTGCAGATACCAAATGCATGGTTTCAAATGGATTCGTGGGACAATAAAGCAGACTGTAAACTGATGGGGTTGTAGGTTCCCTTATCAAACACAAACAATGAATATAAAGTCAGGAACATACACCGGTAAGCTGTCCTAATATACAGGTACAGTTAGAAATAGAAATACAAATAGCTAGAGCTTCATTTAAGGAGGTTATTGATAGAGTATTCAATAGGTTGCTAGTAGAATTACAGTAAATCAACCATTCAAATCGTTATGAAGCTCTGCGCAGTCTGCAGTCAATCAAACAAACGGGCTTCCACATGGATAAATTGTCATTTTTGTGGAAATTGGTCTCACGCCACTTCTGCAGATATCCAAGAACTAGCTACAAGCAGTGTTAAAACAGGGAAGTGTTTTTGGGTATGCCCAAATGAGATAAATCTGTGGACTAAAATCACAAGAGTATTAAAAGAGGATAACATCAAAGCTGGTTTCATAGACAACCTGGAAGCTTTCTATAACAGATGGGAACACAAAAAGTTTGGGCTGAATGGTACTGCCCTTGATACTGGCCATGTAGTCAGAAACTGTGAGGCTGGAGGTGATGTCCTGGTAGTCAGTAAATGTGGGGCTGATAGTGCTGTCCTGGGAGACATTAATGGTGAAGCTGGAGGTGCTGTCCTGGGAGACAGTAATGGTGAAGCTGGAGGTACTGTTCTGGGAGACAGTAATGGTGAAGCTGGAGGTGCTGTCCTGGGAGACAGTAATGGTGAAGCTTGAGATTTTGTCCAGATAGTCGGGAATTATATGCAGGAAGGAATGCATATAAATGACCTCATAGGGGACAGGAGCCGTAGTGGGGAAACAAGTGTAGTCAAAGATAAGATAAAACCAATATTGCAAACTAGAAATACCACAGGAAATAGCAAACAAGAGGACTCCACTAGCAGTAGTGAGGATATATTACCAAAAACAACTGGTGGGAGCTCCATTGTTGGTGCTAGGGAGGATAGGAGTAAGACATGGAAACATGCACCAACAGGGAATACAGTCACAAAAACCCAAGGCAAACGGAAGCCATAGTATTTGGCCTCTAGTCTTCCATCAAATATTTGGTCATCACTCTATGTTGATGACTTTGCTATTGCCTGTGCAGGCGCTGACTGTCACCTCGTTACAGTTTCTCTCCAGCATGTGGTTTACCGTGTTTCCAATTGGGCCACCACACATGGGTTTAAATTTTCCAGTACCAAAACTCACCAAATTACTTTCACTAGACGCTCTGTCATCTCCGATCATCCTTTGTACCTCTATGGCTCCCGTATCCCTGAACGTGATACAGTCAAGTTTCTGGGCCTCCTCTTCGACCGTAGGTTATCCTGGAAACCTCACATTACCTCTCTGAAGGCAACTTGTCACAGCCGACTGAACCTTCTTAAAACCCTTGCTCATCTTTCATGGGGAGCTGATCGTTGAGCTCTCCTTCGCATACATTCCACCCTCATTTTATCAAAACTTGATTATGGTGACCAGATCTATTCAGCGGCCTCTCCTGCTACTCTCTCTAGCCTTAACCCCATTCATCACCAAGGATTACGTTTATGCCTTGGTGCTTTTCGCTCTTCCCCTGTTGAGAGCCTCTATGCAGAAGCGAACGTTCCATCTTTATCCGATCACCGTGATGCCCATTGCCTTCGCTACTATGTACGCTCTCATGATCTCCACAATCCTTCCATTTATAGAATGGCCACTGATATTAGTAGACATTATTTATTCGCTGCCCCTGTTTACTCCGTCCCTTCTCTCTTCGCCTACATTCGCTCTTGTCTTCTCTTCAATTACCAACTTTCTATGTTCATGTAGCATCTCACTTTTCCCTACCCCCCTGGGAAGTTCCAGCTGTTCGAGTCTGTTGTTTCTCACTCCCTTGTCTACGGTACCTTCCTGCTCTCTTTTTCTTGACCACTTCCACTCTCATTCTCATGCCATTGCAGTGTACACAGATGGCTCTAAGTCTTCTGATGGTATAGGATTCGCAGCAGTGTTTCCGGACAGCATCGTACGAGGACATTTACTTCTTCGGCTAGTATTTTTACTGCTGAATTGTATGCCATTCTTGCAGCATTTATCTGTATTGCATCTATGCCTGTGTCATCATTTGTGGTTGTCTCAGAAATTTGATACACCTCACCCCTTAGTCCTCTGTATCCAACTTTGGCTACACCGCATTTTTACCAAGCATTAAGATATTGTTTTTTGTTGGGTCCCTGGTCATGTTGACGTACAGGGCAATGAACAGGCAGACACTGCTGCACAGTCAGCAGTACATGACCTACCAGTTTCATATAGAGGTATTCCATTTATGGACTATTTTGCTGCAATAGCTACCCACCTTCACACCCGTTGGCAACAATGTTGGTGTACTCTGCTCGGTAACAAACTTCAATCTATTAAACCGAGTATAGGTTACTGGCCATCTTTTTGTCACCAGTATCGAGGTTGGGAGACTACTCTCTCCCGTCTTTGCATTGGCCATACTCGTCTTATTCATGGAGAGGCGCCCTGCTCCTCTCTGTTAGAACTGTCAGGTTCCATTATCAGTCAGCCACATTCTGTTTGACTGCCAACTTTATCAACGAGCACGCAGAATTTACCTCTGTCATCATCTTCGCTCCACTGCTCTCTCTTTACCTTCCCTTCTCGCTGATGGACCCTCCTTTCATCCGGACTCTCTCATTGACTTCTTGACAACAACTGACTTCACAAACTCTGATAACTTCAGAACTTTCTACCTCAATCTCTTGCTACCCTCTACCCCCGCACTATCCCCTGCCCTGCTGTTTTCTGTAACCTACTGATCATCCCTCCCCCCTTCTGCCGCCCAATACCCTCGCTTCCTTCCCTACCCTGCAGCATTGTATAGCCCTTATGGCTTAGCGTTTCTTTTTTATTATAATAATAATATAACCAAAGGTCAACCAACTGTTGTGTGATGTATGCCAGAAAGAACTTGCCACATTCACTCCTTTCCTTGCAGAGTCGAGTTAACATGCAGTATCATGGTGTCAAAGTACATGCAGGCAATTTTTCAATAAACATTTTTAATCTCTATGCCCCAGCAAACCAGCTTCGACCTGATGCTTTACCAGATCGCATCAACAGTGAACCTACCCTCATTCTTGGAGATTTTAATGCCAGACATAAGAATATTGGTGGGTCTATAACAAACACCAATGGAACTAAACTAGTGAAATTGCTAAATGAGCATGATAATGTTCGAATTGTGGGCACTACTGAGCCTACTCACATATATGGTGGCATACTAGATCCGTGCCTTGGATTTAATACATCATGTACGATGCATGACTCTGTCATAGTTGATGATGATCTATCTGATCACTTCCCAAGACTAACAACTGTCAGTCTTGATCACATCTCCAGCAATCAAGGAGCTAAATACAGAAGGAGGAAACTTATTCTCAAACCAGAACACAGAGACAACTTTATTAACCACTTGGATCAATGGTATAAGAATTACGAGCCCATTGGCACACAAAAATTTAATGATGATTTAGTTACCACTATTGAGAGTGTCCTCACAGATTAAGTGGGCAGGAATAGGAAACAAAGACCCTCCATTATAAATAACAATAAAAACCCATGTAAATTCTATAATGATCCACAGCTACGCAATCTAACACATGCAGCTAGGAGGATTTGTAAAGCATACCATGAATGTAGAACCCCAGACCTGCTCAGAACATTCCAATCTGCACTAACAAATGCAAGGAATAGAAAGCAAGAACTTAGGCAACAGGAATGGGAACAGTTTGTTAGTGGATTAAATAGGTCCACCCCTTTAAGTTTGGCTTGGAAAGGTATAAATAAAATAACCAGGAAAAAGACTGGCAATGTTGCTCATCCTTTTCCTCTTGAAAAAGCAAATGACCTCATAAATGACTGGTCCAAAACTTCCAGGCATAAAAACCTTCCATCTCATATTAGAAAAAATTTAGAGAGTACTTCTGAAGAAATGTTTAAACTGATTAATTTTATGAGCCAAAATATTGATGAGAGTGATTGCCTCTTTACCGAGTTTGAATTAGATAATGCATTAACTGAAGGTCGATCAACTGGCACTGTATAATCTCACTTACACTGAGGGCGTTCTTCCTACTTCCTGGACCAATAGTCTCATTGTGCCTATTCCTAAGCCCCAACAGCCTGATACATTTAGGCCGATCTCCTTAACTAGTTGTCTTTGTAAAACTTTTGAAAGAATGATACTTAACAGACTGTACTACAGAATCAGACACCAACTTTCCCCCTACCTCTATGGGTTCATGAAAGGTAAAAGTGTGCAGAACTGTATTTCCACCTTTCTCACTGCACACACCTGGAGTTTACCTGGAGAGAGTTTCGGGGGTCAACGCCCCCGCGGCCCGGTCTGTGACCAGGCCTCCTGGTGGATCAGCGCCTGATCAACCAGGCTGTTGCTGCTGGCTGCACGCAAACCAACGTACGAGCCACAGCCCGGCTGATCAGGAACTGACTTTAGGTGCTTGTCCAGTGCCAGCTTGAAGACTGCCAGGGGTCTGTTGGTAATCCCCCTTATGTGTGCTGGGAGGCAGTTGAACAGTCTCGGGCCCCTGACACTTATTGTATGGTCTCTTAACGTGCTAGTGACACCCCTGCTTTTCATTGGGGCGATGGTGCATCGTCTGCCAAGTCTTTTGCTTTCGTAGTGAGTGATTTTCGTGTGCAAGTTCGGTACTAGTCCCTCTAGGATTTTCCAGGTGTATATAATCATGTATCTCTCCCTCCTGCGTTCCAGGGAATGCAGGTTTAGAAACCTCAAGCGCTCCCAGTAATTGAGGTGTTTTATCTCCGTTATGCGCGCTGTGAAAGTTCTCTGTACATTTTCTAGGTCGGCAATTTCACCTGCCTTGAAAGGTGCTGTTAGAGTGCAGCAATATTCCAGCCTAGATAGAACAAGTGATCTGAAGAGTGTCATCATGGGCTTGGCCTCCCTAGTTTTGAAGGTTCTCATTATCCATCCTGTCATTTTTCTAGCAGATGCGATTGATACAATGTTATGGTCCTTGAAGGTGAGATCCTCCGACATAATCACTCCCAGTTTTACCACTTTTCTTGATCTAAAGTCTGCATTTGATATTATGAACAGAACTGTTATACTACATGAACTAGCCAAAATGAATATTGGTTAGATTTTTTTAGATTTTGCCACCGAAGTGGCTAGTTTATTGTGCACCCCATATCCATCCTGTGGACGGTAGCGCGAGAGCATATGGATACACAAAAGGCCTAGGAACTAGGCCCCCAAAGGGTTAACAGGAATACATATGGATTTATATCTACATATCTATAGTTCACTTATCTGTTACAAGCAAATTTAGGAAATTTGCTTAGTATATCTGGTATCTTATTTTCATTAATAAGATATCTTGACATGTCACATAGGTTATTATACTGTCTGTCTCTGTATTCCTCAATAAGTGGACAATTAAGCACATAGTGTTCAAGAGAATGACCATATGCCTGATCACATAATTTACATTTAGTTTGATCATCATCTGTGTGTCTCCCAAACTGCCAGAAGTACTTGTAACCAAGCCTAAGCCTGGCCACTACAACATTAGTTAGTCTGTTCACATTGCAAGTTGCTCCATAAACATACTTATCTACGTTCATGTTATCATAGTGGGTTATAGATCTACTATTGGTGGCAGCTTACTCTGCTGGATAATAGGATACCTGTCAAATAGAGTATCCTCTGTCCTTTATCATGGCTTCAGAAGCGAGTCTAAAAAAATATCTTTAGGTACACCGCAGGGAGGAGTTCTTAGTCCCATGTTATTTAATACTCTGATTAATGCTCTCCTAAATGCTCTACCTGCCTCACCTAAACATATAGCT
The DNA here is from genome assembly GCF_026875155.1 of Cherax quadricarinatus. Classification (NCBI taxonomy): domain Eukaryota; kingdom Metazoa; phylum Arthropoda; class Malacostraca; order Decapoda; family Parastacidae; genus Cherax; species Cherax quadricarinatus. The sequence continues at coordinate 10,292,821 of NC_069458.1, read as the reverse complement.
ATAAGCTATGCTGATGATATCATGATCCATACAACAGGGCATAAGAAGATGAGTACCATTCTTAATGAAGTTCAAGCAATTTGTAATTGAATAGGCCTCATAATATCTTCCTCTAAAACAAAGATATTAACAAGCAAACGACATCCCCCACCCATCTATTTGCAGGGTGAAATCATTAGCTACGTTAAAACTTACAGATATCTTGGTGTAGATGTACCCTTTAACAAATCCACTATAACACAACTAAATAAGAAATGTGAAGCTAGGCTAAATGCTCTCAAAGCTGTTGCTGGCTACAACCCCAACTATGGTGCTAATGTGAGAATCGTGAGAATGATGTACATAGCCTATGTTAGGTCCTTAATTGATTATACTGCTCCCATGTTGATATTAGCTAGAGAAAGTTCTCTCCAACCCTTGGAGTTAATGCAAAATGAAGCTCTCAGGATTATTCTTGGCTGTCCCAGATCTCCAAAAGTTCTTAACATGAGGAAGGAGCTTGGTATTTCTGGTATCAGTGATAGGATTGTTGAGATTAACACTGTACTCGGTATTAGAATGTTGAGAAACGAACCAGACATTGTCACAATGAATCTTACCAAGTGTCTAGAGGTAAATACACACAGATCTAAATGGATTGTGAAAACGTGCAATTGCATTAAGTTTTATAACCTGCATGAACTGTATCGCTGTAGGCAACAAGAGCATTTCACCCCTCCGTGGAAGATGTGTTCATTTAATATCACATACCTGCAAGTCCCTCCCAAGAAGCTCATTGCTAGTAATTCCTTCCTTAAATCATTTGTTAGAGCAACTGCTCAAGAAGAAATTTCTCACCTAGCTGGTAGTAATAAATTATCACAAGTTACATATACTGATGGATCTAAACAGGAGTCTTCTGGCAGGGCTGCATCTGCTCTTGTTGCCACCTCCCTAGTTAAGAACGATAATAAATTTGTTGAGTTAGGCATAAGAATTAACAACTGGGCATCTACATTGCAAACTTAATTGTTTGCAATCCTAATGGTGCTAAAGCTAACCTAAGACACTGAACTTGACTCTATCATCATTACTGATTCTATGCCATCATTGAACGCTCTTGACTCATATAATGACTCCAACAACATGCTCATTGGTATAGATACTCAAAAATTAGGGACAAAGGAATTAATGTACAATTGCTATGGATCCCATCACACATTAGACTACTCCTTCATGATAAAGTTGATATGTTAGCAAAGAAAAGTACCCGGAAGGAGAATGTAGAATATGACTCAGTTTTTAGCAAGTAGCTAACCAGACTGAGAGTCGAAGATCAAAATGAATTTTTTATGAGAGAGCCACAAAATTTGATTAACACAAGCCTATCCGATGTTATCCTGACGCCAAATGACTTCGAACAGGCGATAAATGACATGCCCATGCACTCTGCCCCAGGGCCAGACTCATGGAACTCTGTGTTCATCAAGAACTGCAAGAAGCCCCTATCACGAGCCTTTTCCATCCTATGGAGAGGGAGCATGGACACGGGGGTCGTCCCACAGTTACTAAAAACAACAGACATAGCCCCACTCCACAAAGGGGGCAGTAAAGCAACAGCAAAGAACTACAGACCAATAGCACTAACATCCCATATCATAAAAATCTTTGAAAGGGTCCTAAGAAGCAAGATCACCACCCATCTAGAAACCCATCAGTTACACAACCCAGGGCAACATGGGTTTTAGAACAGGTCGCTCCTGTCTGTCTCAACTATTTGGATCACTACAACAAGGTCCTAAATGCACTAGAAGACAAAAAGAATGCAGATGTAATATATACAGACTTTGGAAAAGCCTTCGACAAGTGTGAGCATGGCGTAATAGCGCACAAAATGCGTGCTAAAGGAATAACAGGAAAAGTCGGTTGATGGATCTATAATTTCCTCACTAACAGAACACAGAGAGTAGTCGTCAACAGAGTAAAGTCCCAGGCAGCTACGGTGAAAAGCTCTGTTCCACAAGGCACAGTACTCGCTCCCATCTTATTCCTCATCCTCATATCCGACATAGACAAGGATGTCAGCCACAGCACCGTGTCTACCTTTGCAGATGACACCGATCTGATGACAGTGTCTTCCATTGCAGACACTGCAAAGCTCCAGGCGGACATCAACCAAATCTTTCAGTGGGCTGCAGAAAATAATATGAAGTTCAACGATGAGAAATTTCAATTACTCAGATATGGTAAACATGAGGAATTAAATCTTCATCAGAGTACAAAACAAATTCTGGCCACAAAATAGAGCGAAACACCAACGTCAAAGACCTGGGAGTGATCATGTCGGAGGATCTCACCTTCAAGGACCATAACATTGTATCAATCGCATCTGCTAGAAAAAATGACAGGATGGATAATGAGAACCTTCAAAACTAGGGAGGCCAAGCCCATGATGACACTCTTCAGGTCACTTGTTCTATCTAGGCTGGAATATTGCTGCACACTAACAGCACCTTTCAAGGCAGGTGAAATTGCCGACCTAGAAAATGTACAGAGAACTTTCACGGCGCGCATAACGGAGATAAAACACTGCAATTACTGGGAGCGCTTGAGGTTCCTAAACCTGTATTCCTGGAACGCAGGAGGGAGAGATACATGATTATATACACCTGGAAAATCCTAGAGGGACTAGTACCGAACTTGCACACGAAAATCACTCACTACGAAAGCAAAGACTTGGCAGACGATGACCCATCCCCCCAATGAAAAGCAGGGGTGTCACTAGCACGTTAAGAGACCATACAATAAGTGTCAGGGGGCCCGAGGACTGTTCAACTGCCTCCAGCACACATAAGGGGGATTACCAACAGACCCCTGGCAGTCTTCAAGCTGGCACTGGACAAGCACCTAAAGTCAGTTCCTGATCAGCCGGGGCTGTGGCTCGTACGTTGGTTTGCGTGCAGCCAGCAGCAACAGCCTGGTTGATCAGGCTCTGATCCACCAGGAGGCCTGGTCTCAGACCGGGCCGCGGGGGCGTTGACCCCGGAAACTCTCTCCAGGTAAACTCCAGGTAACTGCATCTAGCATTAGGAATAATATTAGGAGAGAAGTAAATAATGAAAATGATTGTTATAGGAATGCAGTTAGAAGCCTGAGTAGATCTATAACCCACTATGATAACATGAACGTAGATAAGTATGTTTATGGAGCAATGTGCAATGTGAACAGAGTGACTGATGTTGTAGTGGCCAGGTTTTGGCTTGGTTAAAAATACTTTGGCATTTTTGGGAGCCCAAAACAGATGTGATAAAACAAATGAAAAAATTAGGTGACCCGGCATTTTTTGGTAACTGTCTTGAAAACTATGTGTTAATTGTCCATTTTTGGGAATACGGGAAGGACGTAAAATAACCATGTGCCCATGTCAAGATTCTTTTTAATGAAATAAGATACCAGTTATATAAAAAAATTTTCCAAAAATTTTAGCTTGTAAGAAAGGAAAAATTGGGTTTATGTAGATATAAACCCCATATGTATTCCTTTTAAACCCCTTTTGGGGCCTAGTTCCTAGGCCTTTTGTGTTCCATATGCTCTTGCACTACCGCCCCACGGATGGATATTGGGTCCCACAAAAAGCTAGCCATTTTCGGTGGAAAATCAAAAAAAAAAAAAAAAAAAAATCTGGTACAATTAAAAAATCCCACTTTTTAAAATGAGTAAAAGGGCCCAAAAAAATTCAAAAAAAAATTTTGCAGTAAAAAATTTAAAAAAAACCCATTTGGGGTTAAAACACAAAAAAATTTTAAACAATTCAACTTGAAAAACGGGTAAAGGAAAAATGTGTGAAAACACCCTTGGGGCCCCAGCTTACTGGGTCAAGCATGGTGGTTGGAAAAGGGGTAAACCCAAAACCAAAATTAGTGTGCTAAAAGCCTAAACTGGCTTTACAATTCACCTTTAAAAAAATAAACTAGTTTAAAATCTGTCCCAGCTACTATAACTTGAAAATTTTGACAACCCTTGCCAACAATGGCTCCCTTTGGGAAATCCACTGTAAGAATTTAAACCCCAAAAATTTTTCCTACTCGGGTTTGACTTGAAATCACTAAAAAAATAATTAAATTCAAAAACCTTCTCTAGCCTACGGGCCCTGCTGAAAATTTACTGCAAAAACGCTTTTTTGTATAGCCCAGCGGGGCCCTTTAGTTCTGTTTTAAACTTTTGGCCCTGGGTGCTAATTTAAAAACCAACTTTTTAAAACTGGTTCCAAAATGTGGCCTTGCATTTTAATTTTAAACCTAGCTATTCCACACCCGGGGTTTAAAAAGGACCACTTGTGAAAATTTGCGGGAAATGCCTCTATGTGAGTTATTACCCTGAAAAAGTTTGGGTTGACACCAACCCCCTTGAGGTTGGTCCCTCGCCTACAAGTGGCTTACAGGACAGATTTTCATAAAAAAATTTTAAAGTTGAAAGGAAATCTTGCCGGGCATGGAACTTTAAAAAGGGGACTATTACTTGGTGTTGGAAAATTTATTTTTTGGCCCTTTCGCCCCCCCTAAGCTTAGCCATGGATTTCCCCCTCAAAACCCAGGGGGCAACTGGGAGCCTTAATTCCTGCAATATTAAATCGTTTTAGTGACCTGCCTGCCCCCTTCAGAAATTCCTTTTTTCCAAAAAAAAGGGGGGGTGTTTATCCCCCCTAGACTAATTAGGTAGAGAGGGACACTAGCTTTGGGCCCTGACATGAAAACACCGGTTGTAGGTCTGAACTGCCGGCTGCACAAGGGGGCCCACAGCTTTGGCTTCCCAAAAATTTTTCCCCAAAATACTGGCCAGGACCCTAAAAAAAAAATTTGGAGGTCTTGTTTTACTTTTAGGGGGCCTGACGGAGGGGGGACATCTATGTACATCTGGGTTTCCCTCCCCGACCCCCCAAAGGTCTAGTTTTTGGGGAAGGGACCGGGGGGGGCACCGTTGCTGATCACGGCAACTTGTTGCCCCGATGGTTTTTTTGGTCTTAGAAAAAGGGCACTGTGGCCCCGGCCCTGTCCCCCAGTATTAAAAACTTGGGCTCCCAGTTCTCACGGGCTAACAAAACCCAAAGGGGTTTACCTCCATTTTCGGCCTATTACTACCTACGTTAAAGTCTGGTCTACATTTTAAATTTTTGAGTTCCCTTTCAAAAATTCCTAATGTGTTTACTAACAGTATAAAAATACCTTTCTTCTTCCCCTGAGGGTAAATCTATCAATTAAAAAGTACCTTCCAACCCCTTTGCCAACCCGGGTGTGTGTTTTTGTGTTTTGGTTGGGTTTTTTAAAGGGGTTTCCCATCCAACTGTTTTAAACCCTTTACAAGTCAGAATCTTTGTATGCTGTATTTTGTTCCCGTGGAAAAATTTTAGGGGGCCGAATAAGTTTTCCAAAGTATTATTGTCTGTAAACGGTTGACCAAAATTTTTGGAAAATGAAATGTTGGGGCCCCTCTCTCCCTTTTTATTGGGGCTGAAAGAAGCCCTTGTTTTGGGGGGAAAAACGTTTCCTTTAAAAAAGATTCCCATTTCGTTGCATTTAAGTGTCTCAATCTTCAAATTGTCGGTTTTCAAAACCTTTTTCAAATTTTGTTTTCCCCTTCAGCTTTAAACTTTAAAGGAAAAAGGGGAAGATTATTGAGGGCTCAAGAAATGGTTGAAAGAGACTAGAGTTTATGAGTAAAAAAAGGTGAAATTTTTCCTCTACATACACAAATTTCCCTTTTATGAGTGAATATCAAATTTGGGATTTCAATCCGAAGGTTGGTAGGGAAGAAACCCTAGGCAACAGTTAGGAATTTATTCCGAAAAAGTTTTGCCTACCCCGTGGGGTTCTTCAGTCGAGTACCCGGAAAAAAGGCAGGACCAGTTTGAGTGTGAAAACGATGTTTCAGTCCCTCACCCTTGAAGTTTGGGTTTGAGGTTGTCAGTCCTCAGCCTGGGAAAATGTTCTGTTGCATGTCTTGGGAAATATCTGATAGTCTGGAAAATATCTGATAGTTCCAGAAAAGGAACAGAAAATTCTCCGGATGAGGGACTGACCCAAACCCCAAATTTTACCGGGCTTCAAGGGGTGGAAAGGATTGGGTTTTTAAATTTTCTTCACATCTCTGCTGCTTTTTTCCTCTTTTTTTATTCGACTGAAGAAGCCTTTCTGTGTAGGCAAATCGTTTTGGAAAAAAATTGCCCAATGTTGCCTATGAGTCTTACCTAAACCCTTTTTTTGGTTTAATTTAGTCCTGGGCTTGTCTTTGTGGTACCTTTTTCCCCTTCATTGTAAAAATTTCTCCAAACTTCAGAAACCCCCCTTTACTTAAACCCGATTCTTTTTTCCCTTTTCCTTTCCTCTTTCTCCTTTTGGGTTTTCTTTTTTTTATGCCTTGGGGATTTCGTAAAATTTTTATTATTTTCCCTCCCTCTGTGTTTTGTTCTACCTTTTGTTGGGGGCCCCCAGCTCCCTTTTGGGCCCCCAGCTCCCTCGTGGGCTCCCGCTCCCTTGTGGGCCCGTAGCTCACTTCAGTGCTCTTTTCCCCCGTAATTTTACTCACTCCACTATTTTTACTACTACCTCTGCGACTACCTCTTCTTCCCCCCTTTCCTACTACCTCTCTTGTTCTGTCCCTTTTCCCGTGGCCTATATATACTGCCCCTCCTCTGGGTTTCGTTAGGTGAATTTATAAATGGGTGTAAGTCGGACAGAAACGTCGTTGTAAGCTCCTCTCTTCTGTGTGCAGGTTATTTGTTTTATTGTCCGTCCCCTTTATTGTGCCTTTTTTTATTTATTTATAACCATTTTAACAATGCAAGGGTTTTTACCAAACCTTGTTGAAATTAAAAACCCATGGGCTTTATTGATTTTTTTTTTC
>NC_069458.1:10250447-10285442 GCF_026875155.1 Cherax quadricarinatus | reverse complement strand
TTTGGCCGCCTTTTTTAAAAATTTCAAAATTTATTCCCCCCCCCAACCCGTAAATTAAAACCTTTGTCTCCATTCACCCTACAAACACGCCACGCATGCCTGCTGGAAGTCCAAGCCCCTCGCACACAAAACCTCCTTACCCCCTCCCTCCAACCTTTCCTAGGCCGACCCCTACCCCGCCTTCCTTCCACTACAGACTGATACACTCTTGAAGTCATTCTGTTTCGCTCCATTCTCTCTACCTGTCTGAACCACCTCAACAACCCTTCCTCAGCCCTCTGGACAACAGTTTTTGGTAATCCCGCACCTCCTCCTAACTTCCAAACTACGAATTCTCTGCATTATATTCACACCACATATTGCCCTCAGACATGACATCTCCACTGCCTCCAGCCTTCTCCTCGCTGCAACATTCATCACCCATGCTTCACACCCATATAAGAGCGTTGGTAAAACTATACTCTCATACATTCCCCTTTTTGCCTCCAAGGACAAAGTTCTTTGTCTCCACAGACCCTAAGTGCACCACTCACTCTTTTTCCCTCATCAATTCTATGATTCACCTCATCTTTCATAGACCATCTGCTGACACGTCCACTCCCAAATATCTGAATACGTTCACCTCCTCCATACTCTCTCCCTCCAATCTGATATTCAATCTTTCATCACCTAATCTTTTTGTTATCCTCATAACCTTACTCTTTCCTGTATTCACCTTTAATTTTCTTCTTTTGCACACCCTACCAAATTCATCACCAATCTCTGCAACTTCTCTTCAGAATCTCCCAAGAGCACAGTGTCATCAGCAAAGAGCAGCTGTGACAACTCCCACTTTGTGTGTGATTCTTTATCTTTTAACTCCACGCCTCTTGCCAGACCCTCGCATTTACTTCTCTTACAACCCCATCTATAAATATATTAAACAACCACGGTGACATCACACATCCTTGTCTAAGGCCTACTTTTACTGGGAAAAAATTTCCCTCTTTCCTACATACTCTAACTTGAGCCTCACTATCCTCGTAAAAACTCTTCACTGCTTTCAGTAACCTACCTCCTACACCATACACTTGCAACATCTGCCACATTGCCCCCCTATCTACCCTGTCATACGCCTTTTCCAAATCCATAAATGCCACAAAGACCTCTTTAGCCTTATCTAAATACTGTTCACTTATATGTTTCACTGTAAACACCTGGTCCACACACCTCCAACCTTTCCTAAAGCCTCCTTGTTCATCTGCTATCCTATTTTCCGTCTTACTCTTAATTCTTTCAATTATAACTCTACCATACACTTTACCACTCTCAATAGTGGTAACTAAATCATCATTAAATTTTTGTGTGCCAATGGGCTCGTAATTCTTATACCATTGATCCAAGTGGTTAATAAAGTTGTCTCTGTGTTCTGGTTTGAGAATAAGTTTCCTCCTTCTGTATTTAGCTCCTTGATTGCTGGAGATGTGATCAAGACTGACAGTTGTTAGTCTTGGGAAGTGATCAGATAGATCATCATCAACTATGACAGAGTCATGCATCGTACATGATGTATTAAATCCAAGGCACGGATCTAGTATGCCACCATATATGTGAGTAGGCTCAGTAGTGCCCACAATTCGAACATTATCATGCTCATTTAGCAATTTCACTAGTTTAGTTCCATTGGTGTTTGTTATAGACCCACCAATATTCTTATGTCTGGCATTAAAATCTCCAAGAATGAGGGTAGGTTCACTATTGATGCGATCTGGTAAAGCATCAGGTCGAAGCTGGTTCGCTGGGGCATAGAGATTAAAAATGTTTATGGAAAAATTGCCTGCATGTACTTTAACACCATGATACTGCATGTTAACTCGACTCTGCAAGGAAAGGAGTGAATGTGGCAAGTTCTTTCTGGCATACATCACACAACAGTTGGTTGACCTTTGGTTATATTATTATTATAATCAAAAAGAAACGCTAAGCCATAAGGGCTGTACAATGCTGCAGGGTAGGGAAGGAAGCGAGGGTATTGGGCGGCAGAAGGGGGGAGGGATGATCAGTAGGTTACAGAAAATGGCAGGGCAGGGGATAGTGCGGGGGTAGAGGGTAGCAAGAGATTGAGGTAGAAAGTTCTGAAGTTATCAGAGTTTGTGAAGTCAGTTGTTGTCAAGAAGTCAATGAGAGAGTCCGGATGAAAGGTGGGTCCATCAGCGAGAAGGGAAGGTAAAGAGAGAGCAGTGGAGCGAAGATGATGACAGAGGTAAATTCTGCGTGCTCGTTGATATAGTTGGCAGTCTAACAGAACGTGGCTGACTGATAATGGAACCTGACAGTTCTAACAGAGAGGAGCAGGGCGCCTCTCCATGAATAAGATGAGTATGGCCAATGCAAAGACAGGAGAGAGTAGTCTCCCAACCTCGATACTGAGGTGACAAAAAGACGCCAGGAACCTATATCGTTTAATAATTGAATTTCGTTTACCGAGCAAGTACACCACATTGTTGCCAACGGGTGTGAAGGTGGGTACTATTGAGCAAAATAGTCATAAAAGGAATAACCTCTATATGAACTGGTAGGTCATGTACTGCTGACGGTTGCAGCTGTCTGCCGTTCATTGCCCTGTACGTCAACATGACCAGACCCAACAAAAACATATCTTTATGCTGGTAAAAATGCAGTGTAGCCCAAGTTGGATACAGAGGACTCAAGGGTGAAGTGTATCAATTTTTTTCCCCCTGAGACAACCACAATGAATGACTCAGGCAATAGATGCAATAAACAGATACAATCTGCAAGAAGGGCATGCAATTCAGCAAGTAAAAAAACGTCCGAAGAGTAAATGTCCTCGTACGATGCAGTCCGGAAACACTGCTGCCGAATTCCTATGCCCATCAGAAGACTAGAGCATCGTGTACACTGCAATGCATGAGAATGAGACAATGGAAGTGACAAGAAAAAGAGAGAAGAAGGTAATCCCCCCGTAGACAGTTGGGCTTTCGAGCAAGGGGTGAGAAACAACAGACTCGAACAGCAGGCACTCCCCATGGGGTAGGAAAAGTGAGATGCAACATGAACATAGAAAGTTTGGTAATTGAAGAGACGACAGAGCAAATGTAGGCGAAGAGAGAAGTGATGGAGTAAACTAGGGACAGCGAATAAATTAAATGAAAGTCTACTAATATCATGGCCATATCTATAAATGGAAGGCTTGTAGGATATCATGAGAGCGTAACATAGTAAGCGAAGGCATGGCATCACGGGGATCGGATAAGGATGGAACGTTTCGCTACTGCTCTCAACTGGGAAGAGCTAAGAAGCACCAATGCATAAACGTATCCTTGGTGAATGAAGGGGTTAAGGCTAAAGAGAGTACAGGAAGGTCCGCTGAATAGACTTCTGGTCACCATAATCAAGTTTTGATAAATGAGGTGGAATGTATGCGAAGGAGAGCTCAACATCCAGCTCCCCATGTAAGATGACAAGGTCTTTTAATAAGTACAGCGGCTGTGAACAAGTTGCCTTCAGACAGAGGTAATGTGAGGATTCCAGATAACCTACGGTCGAAGAGGAGGCCCAAAACTTGCGACTGTATCACGTTTTCAGGGATACGGGAGCCATAGAGGTACCAAAGGATGATCGAGATGACAAGCGTCGATGAAAGTAATTTCGGTGAGTTTGGTACTGGAAAACTTTAACCCAAGTGAGGTGGCCCAATTGGAAAACACGGTAAACCACATGCGGAGAGAAACTGTAATGGGAGGCGAGGACTGACAGTACCACGCCTGCACAGGCAATACAAAAGTCATCACATAGATGATTGCCCAAATATATTGATGAAGACTAAGGCCCAAATACTATAGGCTTCCGTTTTGCCTTGGTTTTTTGTGGCTGTACTTCCCTGTGGGGCATGTTTTCCGTCTTATTCCTATCCTCCCTACCCAACAATGGAGCTCCCACCAGTTGGTTTTTGGTAATATATCGTCACTATTGCTAGTGAGTCCTCTTTTTGCTATTTCCTGTGGTATTTCAGTTTCAATATGTGGGTTTACTATTCGTTGACTACACTTGTTTCCCCACTACGGCTCTGTCCCCTATAGTCATTATATGAATTCCTTCCAGCGTATAATCTCCCACTATCTGGACAAAAACTCAAGCTTCACCATTACTGTCTCCAAAGACAGCACCTCCAGCTTCACCTTACGGTCTCCCAGACAGCACAATCAGCCCACATTACTGACTAATCAGAGCATCACCTCCAGCTCACAGTTTTCTGACTACATGGCCAGTATAAGGGCAGTACCATTCAGCCCAGACTTTTTATGTTCCCATCTTTATAGAAAGCTTCCATTTTTCTATGAAACCAGCTTTGATGTTAACCGCTTTTAATACTCTTGTGATTTTAGTCCACAATTTATCTCATTTGGCATACCCATAAACACTTCCCTGTTTTAATACTGCTTGTAGCTAGTTCTTGATATCTGCACAAGGGCTGTGAGACCAACTTTTCCACAAAAATGACAATTTATCCATGTGGAAAAAAAAAAAAAAAGCCCTTTGTTTATTGATCTGCAATCTACACAGACTTCATAATGATTTGAATGGTTAAGTTACTGTAATTCTACTAGCAACTATGAAATACTCTATCAATAACCTCCTAAATGAAGCTCTATCTATTTGTCATTTCTATTTCTAACTGTACCTGATATTAGGACAGCGTACCGTGTATGTTCCGTTTTATATTTATTGTTTGTGTTTTGATAAGGCACATACAACCCCATCAGTTTTCTACAGCTCTGCTTTTAATTGATCCAACGACTCTCCATTTGAAACCATGCACTTGTATCTGCAGACATGGATATCTTGAAAAACAGACGGACCGTGCAACTATGACCACCCTAGAAAAATGCCGTGCCCATATGACAAAAGGCAAAATGCAAACTCCTCCTGTAACTTTTTCACCCTGAACTGTGTACCTACTTCAGTACAGGAAAGACTGGTGTATAGAAAATTAAATTGCCAGGCACACCATCTAATGGACATAAAGATACAAAACATCCAGGCCATGGGAAAAACCTCGTCCACACCACTCATGAGGGAGAGGTTTTTTTTAGTGCCACGAAGGAAAAAAAACTGGCAGGAAATGGCAGAAATCGTACACCAAATCCAGTCATTCCTGGAGTGGAACCACAGTCGATGGCCTCCACTCCAAACCAACAGATACAGATACTAATGCCGGAAAAAAAAATACCACCCCAGTACCAACAATACCACCAGTCCGATGGCATTCTTCTTTGCAAATATACAGGGTCTAAAGCCAGCAACAACAACAAAATACCTTTCATCCGTGGATTGCTTGCAGAGGCAAAGGCATTGTTCGCGGCTTTCACTGAGACCCACATAAAGGATCACTTGGACAACGAAATATGGATCCCAGGTTACAACCTATACAGATGTGACAGAGTGAACAGGCAAAAGGGGGGGGGGCAGAGTCACTTGTTTGCACAGAACTGCTTAATGCCTCAAATGATGTAGTGGAAGTTTTAACTGCTTAATGCCTCAAATGATGTAGTGGAAGTTTTAGCAGTAAAGATCGAGAACCAATACCTAGTCATTGTGGTAGTCTACAAGCCTCCGGATGCAACATCCCAGCAATTCCAGGAATTGCTGTTAAAAATTGACCACTGTCTGGAAAATCTTCCAGCTCCTGCACCCAACATCTTGCTCCTGGGGGATTTCAACTTAAGGCACCTAAAATGGAGGAATATAGTAAATAATATTGTTGCAGTAATAACACCAGGAGGCAGCTCTGATGAAAACTCACACTCACACGAGCTTTTAAATCTCTGCACAAAATTCAATTTAAACCAACAAATAATAGAGCATACTAGACTGGAGAATACACTAGACCTCATCTTCACTAACAATGATGATCTGATAAGAAATGTCACCATATCAAAAACAATATACTCAGATCACAACATAATTGAGGTTTAGACATGTATGCACGGAGCCCTAGACCGACATAATGAGATTAGTCACGAAGGACCATTCACCAAATTCAACTTCAATAAAAAAAACATAAAGTGGGACCAAGTAAACCAAGTCCTAACCGATATAAGCTGGGAAGATATACTAAGCAACACAGACCCCAACTTATGCCTAGAACAGATTAACTTGGTGGCACTCGATGTATGCACAAGGCTTATTCCTCTAAGAAAAAGGAGGGGTAGATGTAAAATAGAAAGAGACAGGTGCTCCCTTTACAGGCGACGGAAAAGAATAACAGAGCGGCTAAAAGAGGTCAATCTATCTGAAATGTGTAGGGAGACACTGGTCAGAGAAATAGCAAACATTGAACTTAAGCTAAAGGAATCTTATAGGAGTCAGGAATCGTGGCAAGAACTAAAAGCCATAAATGAAATCGAAAGAAACCCAAAGTATTTCTTCTCCTATGCCAAATCAAAGCCGAGAACAACGTCCAGTATTGGGCCCCTACTTAAACAAGATGGGTCCTACACAGATGACAGCAAGGAAATGAGTGAGCTACTCAAGTCCCAATATGACTCAGTTTTTAGCAAGCAGCTAACCAGACTGAGAGTTGAAGATCAAAATGAATTTTTTATGAGAGAGCCACAGAATTTGGTTAACACAAGCCTAACTGATGTTATCCTAACGCCAAGTGACTTCGAACAGGCGATAAATGACATGCCCTTGCACTCTGCCCCAGGGCCAGACTCATGGAACTCCGTGTTCATCAAGAACTGCAAGAAGCCCCTATCATGAGCCTTTACCATCCTATGGAGAGGGAGCATGGACATGGAGGTCGTCCCACAGTTACTAAAAACAACAGACATAGCCCCACTCCACAAAGGGGGCAGTAAAGCAACAGCAAAGAACTACAGACCGATAGCACTAACATCCCATATCATAAAAATCTTTGAAAGGGTCCTAAGAAGCAAGATTACCACCCATCTAGAAACCCATCAGTTATACAACCCAGGGCAACGTGGGTTTAGAACAGGTCGCTCCTGTCTGTCTCAACTATTGGATCACTACGACAAGGTCCTAGATGCACTAGAAGACAAAAAGAATGCAGATGTAATATATACAGACTTTGCAAAAGCCTTCGACAAGTGTGACCATGGCGTAATAGCGCACAACATGCGTGCTAAAGGAATAACAGGAAAAGTTGGTCGATGGATCTATAATTTCCTCACTAACAGAACACAGAGAGTAGTACTCAACAGAGTAAAGTCCGAGGTAGCTACCGTGAAAAGCTCTGTTCCACAAGGCACAGTACTCGCTCCCATCTTGTTCCTCATCCTCATATCTGACATAGACAAGGACGTCATCCACAGCACCGTGTCTTCCTTTGCAGATGACACCCAAATCTGCATGACAGTGTCTTCCATTGCAGACACTGCAAGGCTCCAGGCGGACATCAACCAAATCTTTCAGTGGGTTGCAGAAAACAATATAAAGTTCAACGATGAGAAATTTCAATTACTGAGGTATGGTAAACATGAGGAAATTAAATCTTCATCAGAGTACAAAACAAATTCTGGCCACAAAAAAGAGTGAAACACCAACGTAAAAGACCTGGGAGTGATCATGTCGGAGGATCTCACCTTCAAGGACCATATTATTGGATCAATCACATCTGCTAGAAAAATGACAGGATTGATAATGAGAACCTTCAAAACTAGGGCTGCCAAGCCCATGATGACACTCTTCAGGTCACTTGTTCTATCTAGGCTGGAATATTGCTGCACACTAACAGCACCTTTCAAGGCAGGTGAAATTGCTGACCTAGAAAATGTACATAGAACCTTCACGGCGCACATAACAGAGACAAAACACTTCAATTACTGGGAGCGCTTGAGGTTCCTGAACCTGTATTCCCTGGAATGCAGGCGGGAGAGATACATGATTATATACACCTGGAAAATCCTAGAGAGACTAGTACCGAACTTGCACACGAAAATCACTCACTACGAAAGCAAAAGACTTGGCAGATGATGCACCATCCCCCCAATGAAAAGCAGGGGTGTCACTAGCACGTTAAGAGACCATACAATACGTGTCACGGGCCCGAGACTGTTCAACTGCCTCACAGCACACATAAGGGGGATTACCAACAGACCCCTGGCAGTCTTCAAGTGGCACTTGACAAACACCTAAAGGTCAGTTCCTGATCAGCCGGCGTGCCTTGTACTTTGGGTTTTTGCGTGCAGCCAGCAGCAACAGCTGGTTGATCGGGCTCGATCCACCGGGAGGCCTGGTCACAGACCGGGCCCGCGGGGGCGTTGCCCCCCGGGAACTCTCTCCAGGTAAACTCCAGATAGACATGAGGCTCCTCCTGCATGATAGAATGATGATAGATGGACTCCTGGTGTCAATCTCCCCGAGTCTTAAGCAATAAAATTCAGTTGAAGTTCTTTTCGTATTATTGTTCTCAAACTACTACCTGACAAGCCAAGATTGTAATCTACTCCCTCTTTGAAAGCATACAGCTTAGCCAATTTATCAGTTCTACCATGCTTTTGAAGACCAATGTGTGATGGAATCCCCCAGCATGTGCACCCTGACTCCACTGTCCCCAAATCTTACCATACTGGGTCTGGCTTCTGACACAAGCATGCCACAATTTATGCTTAATGGTTTTCAAAGACACTCGGTTTATGTGTGAGGAATGTATGGTGCCTTGTTTCAAGGATTCCCCAAGCTCCAGCAGTTCAAAAACATGCAGTGATGTAAATATGTAAATATAGGATAGAACATTATAGGTAGTAGGTTGGTAGACAGCAACCGCCCAGGGAGGTACTACCGTCCTGCCAAGTGAGTGTAAACGAAAGCCTGTAATTGTTTTACATGATGGTAGGATTGCTGGTGTCCTTTTTTTGTCTCATGAAAAATGCAAGATTTTCAGGGACGTCTTTCTACTTTACTTACACTTAGGGCACACTACACATACATGTACAAGCACATATATACACACCCCTCTGGGTTTTCTTCTATTTTCTTTCTAGTTCTTATTCTTTTTTATTTCCTCTTATCTCCATGGGGAAGTGGAACAGAATTCTTCCTCCGTAAGGGCCCTGCGTGTTGTAAGAGGCAACTAAAATGCCGGGAGCAAGGGGCTAGTAACCTCTTCTCCTGTAATATTACTAAATGTAAAAGGAGAAACTTTTGTTTTTTCCTTTTGGGCCACCCCGCCCGGTGGGATACGGCCGGTGTGTTGAAAGAAAGAAAGAGGATAGAACATTAGTATTATACAAGATTTGTGCATGTTTATTGTAATAAACAACAGTGGTAAACAATAAATATGATAACTATAGTGCAGTTATTGTGTTCAATACTGTGAGTTTTATATATATACATTATATACAGTATTGGTCTCTCAGGCCCCAAATGTTAGTAGGAAAAGAAAAAATTGGAAAAGAAAAGAAAAAACTACAAAAACTTCTAAATAAATTAATGCACGTACAGTGGTCCCTCGCTTTTCGTAGTTCTCGGCAATCGTAAATTTCGCCAATCATAGGGTATTTTTGTATAAACATGGACTCGCTTTCATAGTTGACTTCGCAAATAGTAGTTCATCACCGGACGCGTATGCACGTGTGAGCTGGGGAGGCCTCCCTACCCAGCCAGTCTGGCATTGTTTACCAGTGAGTGAAGGTCCCCTCAAGTGCTCCTACGAAATATTTCATATATTCCACTCATTTTTAGTGCTTGCAAGTACTAAATAAGCACCAATGGCTCCAAAGAAAGCTCCTAGTGCCAAGCCTGTGGTAAAGAAGGTGAGAAATAATGTACAGTGACAAAGTCTTGGGCCATTTTAGGGAAGTGTTAAAGAGATGCCAGAAACAGAGCTCTCTCCACAGTTACTTTGTGAACAGGACTAGTGACTCTCAAGGTGTCCTAGTGGCATTAAGAAACAGAGAAGAGAAGCAACCCCAGAGAAGCAATTGGTACCTGAGATGTTGCTGGAAGGAATTCCCCTTCCAAACTGTAAACAATCCAATCTCTCTCTCCTCCTCCAGTCTCCATACACTAAGAAGAATCTCCAATAAAGGTAAGTGTTATGCTGTTAAGTTTCATTCATCATTTCCCATTGTATTGTTTATGTACTACATGTATATTTCATGTAAAAAATTTTTTTGTTTTAATACTTCTGGGTGTTAGGAACGGATTAATTGTATTTACATTATTTCTTATGGGGAAAATTGATTCGCAAATCGTAAATTTCGTTTATAGTAGCTCCTCCAGGAACGGATTAATTATGAAAAACGAAGGACCACTGTATGTGGAATTCGTCGATGTTGCCGCCACCACATCATTTTGGACAAACTTCTCGGCACTGTATCTCGGTAAGTACTGATCAGAATTTTTTTATTTGCCTTATTACCTTCACAAAAATATGCTCTTTAATTCTGTAAGAAAAAATAATTTTTTTTTTTTTTAAAATTTCTTGAACACTGGAGCACCACTTCAGATTTTGGCCTTGGACCCTGAAGGGGTTAAACTCCTGTACAAACTTCTCAGCTGCTTTTTTGTCAGAAATGGCAGCCTCACTATGCCTTATCACACTGTGAATGTCACTATGCTTCTTAAATCTCTCAAACTAACCTTTGCTGGCCTTAAAATCACAAGCGTCACCACTCCTTGCAGGCATTTTCTTTACAAGATCGTCATGCAACTGCCTTGCCTTTTCACATATTATTGACTGCATAATACTATCTCCTGCTAACTGTTTTTGGGCAATCCACACCAACAATAACCTTTCCACTTCTTCGAGGATTTGCGATCTCTTTTTTGTCAGCATATCTACCCCTTTTGCAACAACAGCACACTTTATTTCCTTTCCCTTTGCCAGGATTGAAGTGATGGTTGAATGGGGTTTGCCATACATCCTGGCAAGTTCTGTAACACGCACTCCGTTCTCATACTTTTCAATGATTTCCTTCTTGAATTCAATCGTTTTTTCCTCACTTTCTTTACCAAAGGGCTTGCACTAGCTTTCCTTGGGCCCATGGTGACTTATTTAGCAGTTGCAAGTACAAAAAACAATGGATTATTATGAAATGTATTGTATGAACCCGCCGGGCGATGGTCACGTGCTGGTGAACAAAGGCACACTGAGTGTGAATGGTGCGAGAGACTGGCTTAGTGTGCGCCGTGAAGGGCTGACGGGTACTGGACAGTCACAGAATCATGAGTCCAATCACAAACCGCAAGGCTAAATTTTACTGAAAAAACTTGCCGAAAGTTGGATTTCACGAAAGTCGATGCCGACAAAACTCGGAGGTCCACTGTATTACTGAGTGAGTGGCATTCGCTGATGCTGCCTTAAGCGGTTCACTTTCTGTCAACTTCATGCCTCTATATCTGAGTAGGTACTGATCACAATTTTTTTTCCTTTTAAAACAATCCGAAAAATATTCTGCACCACTCAACCTTTTCCCCTCATCAATTCTATGATTCACCTCATCTTTCATAGACCCATCCGCTGACACGTCCACTCCCAAATATCTGAATATATTCACCTCCTCCATGCTCTCTCCCTCCAATCTGATATCAAATCTTTAATCACCTAATCTTTTTGTTATCCTCATAACCTTACTCTTTCCTGTATTCACTTTTAATTTTCTTCTTTTGCACACCCTACCAAATTCATCCACCAATCTCTGCAACTTCTCTTCAGAATCTCCCAAGAGCACAGTGTCATCAGCAAAGAGCAACTGTGACAACTACTTTATGTGTGATTTTTTATCTTTTAACTCCATGCCTCTTGCCAAGACCCTCACATTTACTTCTCTTACAACCCCATCTATATATTAAACAACCACGGTGACATCACACATCCTTGTTTAAGGCCTACATTTACTGGGAAATAATTTCCCTCTTTCCTACATACTCTATAGTCACTAGATACTTTCATATAACTGCTATTATCTGCATTCAGCACGCTTGTCTTGTGTGCGAGTGTGTGGCTTATAACTGTTTTGAGTCAGGAGTTGGCAGCTGTCAAAATGACATATTGTCTTATTATTCACTCCCCCTGCCACCTGTCAAAACAATGGGGTCGGATGCTGCTTCCCCTCCATTCTATCTAATTATCTTTCTCCCTCATTCTATCTCTGTCAATCCGTCTCTCTCTTTCTATCTGTCTGTCTATATCTGTCTCACAGGTACACATAAATACAAGTATACATAGTGTAAATTACCTAGGATAAATTACCTAGGATGGGGTTGTAAGAGAAGTAAATGCGAGGCGTGGCGTTAAAAGATAAAGAATCACCCATAAAGTGGGAGTTGTCACAGTTGCTCTTTGATGATGACACTGTGCTCTTGGGAGATTCTGAAGAGAAGTTGCAGAGATTGGTGGATGAATTTTGTAGGTTATGCAAAAGAAGAAAATTAAAAGTGAATACAGGAAAGAGTAAGGTTATGAGGATAACAAAAAAAATTAGGTGATGAAAGATTGGATATCAGATTGGAGGGAGAGAGTATGGAGGAGGTGAATGTATTCAGATATTTGGGAGTGGACGTGTCAGTGGATGGGTCTATGAAAGATGAGGTGAATCATAGAACTGATGAGGGGAAAAGGGTGAGTGGTGCACTTAGGAGTCTGTGGAGACAAAGAACTTTGTCCTTGGAGGCAAAGAGGGGAATGTGTGAGAGTATAGTTTTACCAACGCTCTTATATGGGTGTGAAGTATGGATGATGAATGTTGCAGCGAGGAGAAGGCTGGAGGCAGTGGAAATGTCAAGTCTGAGGGCAATGTGTGGTGTGAATATAATGCAGAGAATTCGTAGTTTGGAAGTTAGGAGGTGGTGCGGGATTACCAAAACTGTTGTCCAGAGGGCTGAGGAAGGATTGTTGAGGTGGTTCGGACATGTAGAGAGAATGGAGCGAAACAGAATGACTTCAAGTGTGTATCAGTCTGTAGTGGAAGGAAGGCGGGGTAGGGGTTGGCCTAGGAAAGGTTGGAGGGAGGGGGTAAAGGAGGTTTTGTGAGCGAGGGGCTTGGACTTCCAGCAGGCATGCGTGAGCGTGTTTGATAGGAGTAAATGGAGACAAATGGTTTTTAATACTTGACGTGCTGTTGGAGTCAGGGCCAGATTACCGCAATGGCAAACTAGGCATTTGCCTAGGGCCCTGCACATTTGGGGGCCCCGCAGTCCAAGGGTTTCAGGGGCTCATCCAAGACTGCGTACATGGTGGTAATATAAATACCATTGTGCATTGTTCTTAGACTCAGTATGATTTCTGTTTAAGTAAATTGGAGATCAAGGAGGATGAATTAGTAAATATATTCGTAGCCCAAAATCACTAACCTAATCTATGGTAAAAGTTCTGTATATGACTCCTTTCTGGTAACGTTTTGAATTTTTAGATGCGCAGCCAGAGGAAAAGGGGCTACAAGGGCCATATCCCCCCAATTGACAGAAAAAAAAAATTTAATAATAATTAAAAAATTAATAATAATTGATAATGAAAAATTTGTATTTGCATGATTACAGACAGTGATACATCCTCATTATGGCATCTCGTGAATGTGATGTTGGACGTTCTTATGCGAGTGGGTCACAGAAAAGTAAGAAGAAAATTCAAGAAGAACAGAAAAAAGAAAGATGTGGGAAAAGCTGCAGAAAGATCACAGACATGCTCACGAAAACAGTTTCTGATGTTACCAGTACATTTGAATCTGCAGATACGTCAGATCATACAGGAAGCCCTCCCTCCATTATTTCTCAGCCAGCATCTACTTCTTTTGTGTCTCCTCTCAATGTCTCAACAGACATTTCATCCACATGTTTTGTCTTAAAAGATCCTGCCTCATGGCCAAATGTAATCCCAGATTCTCTACGTAATGCTTTCATTGCAGAAAACTTCAGTCAAACTCTGAACATTGACTTAGGAAATCAGCAAGGATTTATGATGATGGAAGATCGTCGTTGTTTAAAGTCATCTATTTTTTAAAAAGGAAGGCTGCAAATTCAGAAACTGTGAAAAGATCATGGATGGTATACTCTGAAAGCTCAGGAAAAGTGTACTGTTCAGAAATGCAAGCTATTTTCTACCAAAGAAAATACCTTCACACAGGGGTTCAATGACTGGAAAAATTCCAACCCACTTCGAGGAACATGAAAACAGCACCACTCACAGGAGCTCATTTT
Source organism: Cherax quadricarinatus (assembly GCF_026875155.1). NCBI lineage: Eukaryota > Metazoa > Arthropoda > Malacostraca > Decapoda > Parastacidae > Cherax > Cherax quadricarinatus. The sequence continues at coordinate 10,271,276 of NC_069458.1, read as the reverse complement.
AGCTTATTGGATTCTCATTTGGAAAATCAAACTGAAAAAGAGCACACTTATTGGAGAAAAGTTCTAGAAAGAGTTGTTGCTGTTGTAAAATTCTTAGCTCTAAGAGGACTTGCTTTCCGTGAGAAAATGAGGTTTTTTGGTTTGGAAAACAATGGCAATTTCCTAGGGGTCATAGAACTGTTAGCACAATTCGAACCATTCTCAGCAAATCATGTGTCACGCCTTGGAATGCAGGAAGAGGCACTGTATCTTACATGTCATCTACTATATGCAATGAATTTATTGAACTGATGACTAAGAAGGTCCTCAATAACATCATAGCAGCTGTGAAAACTGCAAAATACTTTGGAATAAGTGTAGATTCAACACCAGATATTTCACATACAGATCAATTGACATTCATTGTTCGCTTTGTCGACTCCAGTGGTAAGCTGTAGAGCGCTTTTATAAAATTCATTCCTCTTTCAGGCCATGATGGAGAAACAATGATGAATGTAGTACTGGATACTCTGCTTGAACATGATCTCTCTATTATGGATTGCCGTGGCCAGAGCTACGACAATGCAAGTAACATGTTGGGTAAATATAATGGATTGCAAGCCCGTATCAAGCAAATCAACCCACTTGCTGAATATGTGCCCTGCTCAGCACATTCTCTTAATCTTGTTGGGTCATGTGCTGCGGAGTGTTGTGTCGCTGCAGTTTCATTTTTTGGACTTTTACAAGCACTCTTTAATTTTTTCTCTGCTTCAACGCATCGGTGGAGTATACTCAAGTCAACCATTCATGGAGATGTCATCAAATCATTATCAACAACAAGGTGGTCAGCGCAGCATGATGCAACACATGCTTTGAAAGACAGCTTTGCTGAAATACGTTCTGCTTTGATCCAAATAGCAGAGGATGAAGACCAGACAGCAACTACAAGAAGCGAAGCAGCCAGCTTAGCATCAAAATTGGAAGATTTTGAATTGGCCTTACTCTGTGTGCTTTGGGACTGTATACTGGAACGGTTAAATGCCACGAACAAGACACTTCAGAAAATTGAAATTGAAATGGCTACTTTTGCTAACCTCTATGCAGGCTTAGTGGAATTTGTAAGCTCACTTCGCAATGATGAAGCTTTTGAAATGTTTGAAGAGAAAGCTAAACTGCTGGTGAAAGACTACAGTTACCGGGCTGATCATCAGCGGTCAAGGAAGAGGAAACGCAATTTTGAAGAGCCAGACAATGAAACTGTGTTGCTACCAAGACAGAAATGTAAGACAGCTACATACTTCGTCATTCTGGATTCAATGATTACAGAATTGGTGAAAAGAAAAGAAATCTACCAGAATCTCAATGACAAGTTTGGATTTCTGTTCAAAATTACTACTATGCCAAATGCAGAATTGAGAGAAGCTGCATTAAAGTTGCAACAACACCTTTCAGCAGATGTTCAGGACACATTTGTTAAAGAAATAGTTAATTTTTCTGGGTATATGAATCAGATTAAAGCTCCACCTGAAAAATGTGCGCCCTCAGCTGCTTTGAAACATTTAAGAAATGCAGGTATCTCAGAAACCTTCCCTAATGTTGACACAGTGTATCGCCTTTACCTAACACTTCCAGCTACTAACTGTGAAGGAGAACGTTCATTTTCTGTTTTGAAAAGAGTGAAAAACCAGCTTCGTTCAACAATGAGCCAAGACAAATTGTGTAACCTAGCCTTGTTGACCATTGAGTCTGATCTAACAAGAAATATTGATTTTCAGAATATAATTGATGATTTTGCCAATATGAAATCCAGAAAAAAGTTTATTTAAGAAGTGCCTGTGAATATAAACAATTCTTTACTTTCTTGAGTTTATATGATTTGATAGTCTTATGCATGATGCAATGATAACAATAATGGTCAGTGATTTATAAAGGGAATAATAGTGCTCTAGTGGTTATGCTGAATATAATAGGTACATGATGTCACTACTTTAATAGCCTAACCTAGTAATACTATGCTGTCTTGAGTTTATTCTCTTTAAAATGCATGATTTAACAAGATAGTTATAATGGCTGTTGGTAAATGGTTTTGGTTGTCTTGATGTACTTTCCCTATTAAATTTAATCTAAATAGCCAGAATGTATTTAATTAGACCTTAAACAGGCTCACACCAACCCCCCCCACCCCCAAGCTGGAAGGGGTCGCTTCGCTTACCCGTAACTCAAAGGGGCCCGGCCAATCTGAATAGCCTAGGGCCCGGAGACTTTTTAATCCGGCCCTGGTTGGAGTGTGAGCAAAGTAACATTTATGAAGGGGCTCAGGGAAACTGGCAGGCCGGACTTGAGTCCTGGAGATGAGAAGTACAGTGCCTGCACTCTGAAGGAGGGGTGTTAATGTTGCAATTTAAAAACTGTAGTGTAAATCACCCTTCTGGCAAGACAATGATGGAGTGAATGATGGCAAAAGTTTTTCTTTTTCGGGCCACCCTGCCTTGGTGGGAATCGGCCAGCGTGATGATAAAAAAAAAAAATCCTTGAAGATGTGAGTAAATGTGATGATGACAGTCTTGTGGCTCTCTCTGAGACAGAGAGCTAGACGGATAGACAGGAAGCTTGGTAGACAGACAAATAGACAGAAATGTTTGTGTACCAGCAAAAACAAAGTGAGGGGGATGGTCATCTATCTTTTCTTATCAGCTGCACCCTCCCCAACCCTCGTTGAAGCTCATCAAATGTCAGCTCTTATCAGATGTTATCTCCCCTTATCTTGTCACTGTCATGGGGTGGACTTTTTTTTTTTCTTGCTTCAAGGGAACAATATTATTACATCTTCTTCTTCTTCCTCCTCCTCCATTGCTTTTGGTCTCAAACTCCTGGACATTATGAAATTGATCTTCACTGACACTTCCATCTGTGTTAGAGCATCACTTGGGAAGAAAAGAGTCCCAGATTTGCTGGGGAGTTACATATTTCTTACCACTAAGCATGCTGAAAAAGGAGGACTGAAATGGCATTCCCACAATGCACCACTGGCTCCCCAATTTTTTTTATATGGTGCACACTGACCATGGAGACCCATTCTCTCACATGTGGGCCTACCAGCTTTCTCCTGCTTGATTTGTAGCCCCTAGAATTTATGCATATCAATACATCAGAAACAGTGGTACATAAGATGTATTTATACGGCATAAACAGTCAAAGGGTTAATAGACACTCAGACAAACTTCCTCCCTCATTACTATATTCAGTACCAACAAGTGCATCGATAAGACACGTGTAACACCTGGTTACTTCACTGGAAAAATCTTTACATGTGTTTCACCAGTGTAAAGGTCCACTCCGAGGTTACTTGGTAAAGGTTACAGATTATGAGTAAAAATATATATTGAAGTGCCAAGAGTGTAATATTTTTATTTTCAGATATTTTTGTAGAATAATCATCTGTACTATAAATAATAGTTAATGTTTAGTAATTTGCTAGAGCACTGTTAAATAGTCTATCTATTTACAATAGTATGCTCTGCAGAGAAACACAGTCCAGTTTTACTAAATTTCGGGTAAAATATATTGGTTTCTCAAATGTACTCTACCAATTTTGACTCACGTAATCAAAATAACATGATTGTAAACAAATCATAGAGAGGGTGGGGTTCTAACTTCCCCAGTTCCATGTATTTTCTAGCAATTTTGATTCCATGTTAATATATGCTTATGTACAATGCATAAAATAAAGCAGAATAAAAATAAAAAGTACAGTAAATCCTCCATATAATGGACCTCTGTAGAACAGACTTTGGAAATACAGTACAAAATCTGCTGGGTGAATCATTTTGGAAACAATGGATAAAGTCCACTGAATATATAACTGTTTGTCACTGTTACAATCATGGAAAAAAATGTCTTCTCTCTCCACTGAAATTGCCATTTGTAGCCCCAAATTATTCTGTTATATGGAGGGTTTACTGTAAATGATTAACAATACTCTTATTGCTAAACATAATGAGAGAAAAATTGGGGGTCTGCACCTTGACAGCAACCTGAAATTAAACACCCATATCCAACACACAACATAAAAAGTATCCGTGAGAATAATAACTAGACAAAAGAGCTGCAGAAAGAATGATCACACAGTTCACTGCTCGACAACAACCTCTTCCCCAACTCTTCAAAGACTTAAACCTACTCACTATACCAAGCATTCACTCTTGCTACTGTGCATCTTACATTTACAAAAATAAATTCAAACATTAATCCCATAAGCAATGTATGTCCTTTTATATTCACTTTTTAGGCCTAGATTTACTGCTCACTTAATATATGGTAGTGTAAACATGTTATAGACTTTTATACATATTTGAAAGTGAAAAATACGATGTTTCACTTTACAACAGTAGCCCAGAACCTGCTGTACAAGAAGGGCCTGCCTGTATATTATACAGACTGACATATATTATTACTTTACTGGCATATATTATTACTTAATAGAAAGCTCCTTGATATGCAAAACATTGTGAGCAGCTTTAAAACTCAAATATGATTACAATTCATAGGATGGTTATAGGGTGCATAACAAAGATATTAAACTTTCTTTAGTACACTACTTCCTGATAGTAATAACAATATCTTGATATTTTGGAAACAGCGAGAATGGGATGTTTTGCGGCGACAAGTCAATCTGTTTTGAGGTTGGTGGAGAGAAGCTGAAGTTCTGGAGCAATGCTGCTGAGAAGATAAACAACTCCATCCTGGCCAAAGACTCTCCCAGACACTGCCGTCGACCTGGTGACAAATTTGGTGTGTGAATTTTAGCATTACAGATTAGAAATAGAGGCTCAACACTGTGACTGGAATAATTCAAAAATAACCTGCACATAGAAGAGAGCAGCTTATGGTCCTACTTGGATCATTTATAAGTCACATCAATACAAAGGTGCATTAGTGTAACTTGTCTCCCTGTCTTATATATACTGACTCCCTCACCTTCATGTGTCAATATGACTTGTAAATGGTTCAGGTTGGACTGAAACATCATTATAAGCTTCTCTCTGCTATGTGCAGGTTATTTGTGTATTACAAATTAGGCCAGATGTAGAAAAGAGATATTTTTGTTTTTCTACCTCAAAATGAAAAACACGTAATTTTTCTTACAATCATGTACAATGATATATTTAATCTACTTATACATTCATTATATACTCAATATTATTTGTATACATTTAATGTCCCTAAAAAATATATATATGTATTATTTATTGCCATCATAACATTAAGTTAGGGTTAAGTTTGCCCAAAATGCTCTACATAACTATGGGCTTTCTGCATGCATTCAAGTCTTACTCATTCCTGTATATATAATGTTCATATGCAAATAAGCTTCAATTTAAAAATTTGGACTCGCTCATTTAACTGCTGTCATGCCAGAAGTGTGCTGAGGTCCCTAATTCAGAATTATTACATTTATAATAATAATAATAATACTAATAATAATAATAATAATAATAATATTTTATTTCTGCATGATACAATGGTTGTACAGAAGAGAATGAACAACATCAGGTGAACATGCTGAAAGCCCTGGTATATGCAGAGCATTTTGAGCAAATTTAAGACTAACTTAAGATTAAGAGGGCAATAACAATAAGTTATATTTAGGAGATTACAAAGAATACAAGATAACTGAATATCCTATTAGTTCATTCTAAATGACTCTAATATAGTGTAATGGTGAGACTTACAGGTTTGGGAGGGTTACAGAGTAGGTATATTTTCTTTAAGATGTTTTACATATGTTCATGACATTGAGAATATTCATTTATAGTTTTTACATATTTAGCTGATGCTGAGATATGCTAGGGAGATAAGGTGCTTTTTAACCATAGTTTTGAAGATGCTGAGTCAGCAGTTCTGGAGATTTCTGGGCCTTTTTATGTACATTGAATTTTTGAAGAAATTTAGCCAGGCTCAGGTAATGTCATAGAGATAGAAATTTTTGTGCCTAGTATTATGTCTAAAGGTCATTCTGCAACTATCAGGAAAATGCTTCAGTTTGGAATTCATATTAGATTTTATTGTTCTGTAAATGTAGGTTGCACAGTAGTAAGAGTGAATGTTTTATTTAGGTCTTTGAAGAGAGAGTGGGAGGGGTGTTGTCTAGCAGGGGACTGTGTGATTATATGTCTAGCAGGGGACTGTGTGATTATATGTCTAGCAAGGGACTGTGTGATTATATGTCTAGCAAGGGACTGTGTGATTATATGTCTAGCAAGGGACTGTGTGATTATATGTCTAGCAAGGGACTGTGTGATTATATGTCTAGCAGGGGACTGTGTGATTATATGTCTAGCAAGGGACTGTGTGATTATATGTCTAGCAAGGGACTGTGTGATTATATGTCTAGCAAGGGACTGTGTGATTATATGTCTAGCAGGGGACTGTGTGATTATATGTCTAGCAGGGGACTGTGTGATTATATGTCTAGCAGGGGACTGTGTGATTATATGTCTAGCAGGGGACTGTGTGATTATATATCTAGCAAGGGACTGTGTGATTATATGTCTAGCAAGGGACTGTGTGATTATATGTCTAGCAAGGGACTGTGTGATTATATGTCTAGCAAGGGACTGTGTGATTATATGTCTAGCAGGGGACTGTGTGATTATATGTCTAGCAAGGGACTGTGTGATTATATGTCTAGCAAGGGACTGTGTGATTATATGTCTAGCAAGGGACTGTGTGATTATATGTCTAGCAGGGGACTGTGTGATTATATGTCTAGCAAGGGACTGTGTGATTATATGTCTAGCAAGGGACTGTGTGATTATAATGTCTAGCAAGGGACTGTGTGATTATATGTCTAGCAGGGGACTGTGTGATTATATGTCTAGCAAGGGACTGTGTGATTATATGTCTAGCAAGGGACTGTGTGATTATATGTCTAGCAAGGGACTGTGTGATTATATGTCTAGCAGGGGACTGTGTGATTATATGTCTAGCAGGGGACTGTGTGATTATATGTCTAGCAGGGGACTGTGTGATTATATGTCTAGCAGGGGACTGTGAGATTATATGTCTAGCAGGGGACTGTGTGATTATATGTCTAGCAGGGGACTGTGTGATTATATGTCTAGCAGGGGACTGTGAGATTATATGTCTAGCAGGGGACTGTGAGATTATATGTCTAGCAGGGGACTGTGTGATTATATGTCTAGCAGGGGACTGTGTGATTATATGTCTAGCAGGGGACTGTGTGATTATATGTCTAGCAGGGGACTGTGAGATTATATGTCTAGCAGGGGACTGTGTGATTATATGTCTAGCAGGGGACTGTGTGATTATATGTCTAGCAGGGGACTGTGTGATTATATGTCTAGCAGGGGACTGTGTGATTATATGTCTAGCAGGGGACTGTGAGATTATATGTCTAGCAGGGGACTGTGTGATTATATGTCTAGCAGGGGACTGTGTGATTATATGTCTAGCAGGGGACTGTGAGATTATATGTCTAGCAGGGGAACTGTTGATTATATGTCTAGCAGGGGACTGTGAGATTATATGTCTAGCAGGGGACTGTGTGATTATATGTCTAGCAGGGGACTGTGTGATTATATGTCTAGCAGGGGACTGTGAGATTATATGTCTAGCAGGGGACTGTGTGATTATATGTCTAGCAGGGGACTGTGTGATTATATGTCTAGCAGGGGACTGTGTGATTATATGTCTAGCAGGGGACTGTGTGATTATATGTCTAGCAGGGGACTGTGAGATTATATGTCTAGCAGGGGACTGTGTGATTATATGTCTAGCAGGGGACTGTGTGATTATATGTCTAGCAGGGGACTGTGTGATTATATGTCTAGCAGGGGACTGTGTGATTATATGTCTAGCAGGGGACTGTGAGATTATATGTCTAGCAGGGGACTGTGTGATTATATGTCTAGCAGGGGACTGTGAGATTATATGTCTAGCAGGGGACTGTGTGATTATATGTCTAGCAGGGGACTGTGTGATTATACATCTAGCAGGGGACTGTGTGATTATATGTCTAGCGGGGGACTGTGTGATTATATGTCTAGCAGGGGACTGTGTGATTATATGTCTAGCAGGGGACTGTGTGATTATATGTCTAGCAGGGGACTGTGTGATTATATGTCTAGCAGGGGACTGTGTGATTATATGTCTAGCAGGGCACTGTGTGATTATATGTCTAGCAGGGGACTGTGTGATTATATGTCTAGCAGGGGACTGTGTGATTATATGTCTAGCGGGGGACTGTGTGATTATATGTCTAGCAGGGGACTGTGTGACTATATGTCTTGCAGGGGACTGTGTGATTATATGTCTAGCAGGGGACTGTGTGATTATATGTCTAGCAGGGGACTGTGTGATTATATGTCTTGCAGGGGACTGTGTGATTATATGTCTTGCAGGGGACTGTGTGATTATATGTCTAGCAGGGGACTGTGTGATTATATGTCTTGCAGGGGACTGTGTGATTATATGTCTTGCAGGGGACTGTGTGATTATATGTCTAGCAGGGGACTGTGTTATTATATGTCTAGCAGGGGACTGTGATTATATGTCTAGCAGGGGACTGTGTGATCATATGTCTAGCAGGGGACTGTGTGATCATATGTCTAGCAGGGGACTGTGTGATTATATGCACTGCAGGTTTTTGCTGGGTTATTATTGGCTTTAGGTGAGTTGCTGTTATGGATCCCCAGCACAAATGGTATAGGTGAAGTAGGAGAAGATCAGAGAGTAGTACAGGTCCTCCATCACAAATCCGGCATCATTGGGACCTGTAGTGTGCCATATTGCAGAGTGGTTAGGTTAGAATACACTTATTAAAATTAACCAACTTGACTTACACAAAGTTCATTGAACATCGGCAAAAATTGAGTATTTCCACTACTTTGAGCTCAATTTCAAGGTACTTTTCGTCATGAAAGCAATCAAAATCATGTCTATTTCTGTAATATATCTTCCATTCTATCAAATGAGTAAAAAAAAATGACAATACAACCATAAAAACCATACGAAAATACACTGCAAAGAGGCGGCTAATGGCTGAGAAGTGAACTCCCTTATTATCGTCCATATTTTTATTTTTGTTGTACGTTAAGAAGCATCTTTCCATCATACATTGCCCAAGTTTCAATGAGATAGCCCAACAAACAAAGAGGCGGCTAATGGCTGAGAAGTGAACTCCCTTATTTATCGTCCATATTTTTTATTTTTGTTGTACGTTAAGAAGCATCTTTCCATCATACATTGCCCAAGTTTCAATGAGATAGCCCAACAAGCAACCGAGGAAAAAAAAATATTTACCAAAAATCATATAAGATAAGATAAGATAAGATTTCGTTCGGATTTTTAACCCCGGAGGGTTAGCCACCCAGGATAACCCAAGAAAGTCAGTGCGTCATTGAGGACTGTGTAACTTATTTCCATTGGGGTCTTTAATCTTGTCCCCCAGGATGCGACCCACACCAGTCGACTAACACCCAGGTACCTATTTGCTGCTAGGTGAACAGGACAACAGGTGTAAGGAAACGTGTCGAAATGTTTCCACCCGCCGGGAATCAAACCCGGGCTCTCCGTGTGTGAAGTGGGAGCTTTAGCCACCAGGCCACCGGGCCAAGCCCAAGCCAGGTACTGGAAACAAGTCACTTTGTCTGACTTTTCTGGGTTATCCCAGGTTCTCTATACATACACTGCTATGTATGATAATCCTATGTAACTGTATTTGTGTATACCTCAATAAACTTATTCACTTCTAGTCTGTCAACTGAGTACAAGAAACCGCCCATTCACTTATTTCAACTACCCAATAAAGTGGTCAGAAATTGGCAATTTGGCCGATTTTCACACAAATTTCAACATGCCAATTTCAAAATAGGGTCCAGAGTAAACAATGCAGACATTCCTGGCATTAAAATAACATTTGCTCTGTTCATTAGTCACGGCTACAGGCCCCTCTTATATTACTCTTGCTTACCATTTGGAATTTTTATTCACAAAAAAATAGAAGATTTACTGTTATGCAGACTACTGCATTATTGTAATAATTGTGTAAATAATGTCAATCCATTCTTGACTCCGTACTGGAATTTAGTCTGGCAGGTGGACAGGTATTGGACGGTGACGTCATTTGTTTACTCTTGAGCTTCGCTAAAGATTAGAAAATTTTCGCTACTGTGAGAGCAATTTCAAGGTACTTTTCATCATGAAAGCAATCAAAATCATATCTATTTCTGTAATATATCTTTCATTCTATCAAATGAGACCGAAAAAATGAGAATATAACCATAACAACCATACAAAAATATACCGCTAAGCGGCCGCTAATGGCTGAGAAGTGAACTCCGCTATTTATGGTCTGATTTCTTTCATTTTTGGTGTACGTTAAGAAGTGTTTCCATCATACATTGCCCAAGTTTGAATAAGATAACCCAACAAACAACTGAGAAAATAATAATAATATAATAATAATAATAATATAATAATATAATAATAATAATAATAATAATAATAATAATAATATCTTTATTTACTATCACGTACATGTACAAGGTATACAGGCCTAGCTGACATCAGTGACATACTACTGTATAGAAAGGCACTTGTTAGGCTGAGTATTTCATAGAAAATTAGGTCAGTGTCCCAGGATAACACCCACACTAGTCGGCTAACACCCCAGGTACCTGATGGTAAACATAGAACAGGTGTAGAGAAACACGCCTAATGTTTCTACCCTGGCTGGAATTGAATATTACCAAAAATCATATATGGCTAAACCCAAGCCAGGTACTAAAAATAAGCCACGTTGACTTTTTTGGGTTATCTAGGTTCTCTACACATGCTGCTATGTGAGATATCTATATAAAGAAAATAACTTTTTTGTTTCAGGTTTATGGTGCGTAACGAGTGCATATCACAGTTAGCCCTGTGCTATACTCCGTTTTCTCTAATATAAGCCCCCAAGACAGGGATAGGAGATTGATACTTTTATCTTGTATCCTCTTCATACCTCCATTGAACTGCTCAGTGTTATGCCAAATATTATTCATTCTGGAGTATTTAACATTTTAATGTTATTTATATTGTTTATTATGTCATATTAGATCAATTGTGATAGGCAAATAAGCTGTAGTGTTGAATTAGTGTAATAATAAAGCATATTCTCCTGTATCATGAGACTGAGCTCATGACAAACCGACAGTGGCTTCAAAGCCACCTTATCTTTAATGGATAATGTACTGTGTAGGTGCTTTACATAATGAGAAGCATTTCTTTTATTCATTGGAACCATGGCTAGGGCTAAAAGTAAGCAGGTTAAAACAATAAATAGAGAAAAAGAAATTGGAATGACTTATGCAGCAAGTAGCGCCACCAAACAGTACCAGCAGGTTGATATGGCGACCCTGGAAATTTGAAATTATACTAGCCAAAATTAGTGCCGAATAACTGAAGGAACCGAACAACTGATTGCCGGATTTGTGATGGCGGACCTGTATAGTATAAGTAGAGATGTTTGTTTTACAAAATAACGTATCTTAGAGAGGATGCCAAATGTTGAGATACTTTTTTTTTGCTTGTTGGATATGGTGTTGAATTTCAGGTTGCTGTCAAGGCACAGACCCAGGAATTTTCCTCTCATTATCTTTAGCAATAAGGGTATTGTTAAGCATAATGTTTAGTTAGACCTCATTTGCTCTACTTCCAAACATAATATACAAGGTTTTGTAAACATTAATTGTGAGTTTATTAGCAGTCATTTAGGTCGATATTTTAATGAGTTCTTCATTAACAATGGTGTTAAATGAAGCAAGATTAAGGTGGGAGATAATGAAAGTTGTCTCTTCACCAAAGAGAATAGGTCTAAGTTGTTGCAATATTTTGGGAGGTTGTTGATATATAACAGGAAAATTAGGGGGTCAAGAATGCTTCCCTATGGTATTTCAGTGTCCTTAGGTTTTTCTGTGGAGGTTGCGCTATTAGTAGACATGTATTGCTGTCTATCAGTAGGTAAGACTTGATACATGCAAGTGCATGGCCTCTTATAGTGCTGTGCATAGTAGGTCTAGCATCTTTATAACTGCGTCATTTGAGCTTTATTCTCCTGAAACCAAACTGGCAAAAGTTGAGAATGCTTTGTGATGTTATGAAGGAGTATAATCACTCGTGTATGTGTTTTACGAAGATTTTGTATAGTAAAAGCCAGTGGCATCGCTAGGGTTGGTGTCACACCCTGGGCAGAATCTTTGGTGTCACCCTCATGAAATCCAAGGATGGGGGGATGGGGAGAGTAAACTCCAGTTATGTCACTACTGCATTATCAATGACTAATGTTCAGCAATGATAACGTTTATACATTTAAATGGTCCAAATGTATAAATACGTTCTTACACATAGCGCCCCAAAGGTATATATATGTTTTATTTTTCCTGTCTTCAAATTTGGCACGATTGGCCTGAGATGCGCTGTCAGCACAGAATGGGTCCTAATACTCAGTGTGCATAGTATTAAAAAAATCTGGGACCACTTAGTACCTAGTAGGAGTGCCAGTTAAATTGAGCGCCAGCTAGAGCAAACAGTGCGGCGAGCACCAAGGATTCACTGATGTAATGTCATATTAACACTCCTCTTTTAAGAGGAAAGTGATGTTAACCACAAGTCTAGGGTCTGTCTGTCTATATCTCTGTCTTCCTCTGTCTGTCTGTCTATCTCTATCTGTCTCTGTCTACCTCTGTCTCTATCTGTCTGTCTAGCTCTGTCTCACAGGTACACAAATACAAGTATACATAGTGTAAATTATCTAGGATAACCCAAAAAATCCAGACAAAGTGCTATACTCTGCTTGAAGATGTGAGTAAATGTGACGACGCAGTCTTATGGCTTTCTCTGAGACAGAGAGCTAGACAGGTAGACAGATAGACAGGGAACTTGACAGACAGACAAACATACAGACATGTTTGTGTACTAGAGAAAACAAAGTGAGGGCGATGCTCATCAAATATCACCTCTAATGTTTTATCAGCTGCACCCTCCCCAACCCTTGAGTATGCTCATCAAACGTCAGCTCTTATCAGTTGTTATCTCATCTTATCATGTCACTGTCATGGGTGGACTTTGTTTTTCATGCTTCAAAGCAACTTATTATTATCTATTATTATTATTACGTATTATTCTTCTCCTCCTTCTCCTCCTCCTCCTCCTCCTCCTCCTCCTCCTCCTCCTCCTCCTCCTCCTCCTCCTCCTCCTCCTCCTCCTCCTCCTCTTCATCTTTCTCCTCCTCCTCCTTCTCCTCCTCCTCCTCCTCATTGTATTAGAGTTTGCAGTGGCGGCGGCAGCGGCAGCAACGGTATCCTACCAGCTCTTCTTTCTCAAAAAAACATCGCTCATCAAAACTTGTGATGGCCTAAGTGAAAGTTCAACTACATGAACCCACGTAGACCACAACATGACCCAAGAATACTAAGAATGTAACCCAAATCTTGACAAAATTAGAAGATCTAAGGAAGACAGCCCTGCTAACCCAAACACTGCCTCCGCTGCCAGACAATCACTTAACCCAAGCTCCGAGAAAACAAGCCTTCTCCTCCATTGCTACACAGTATCTACTTCAGTGATACTATGAAAGGATATCGCAGAAGAAACAACACCAGTAATAAAAGAATAACAGCAAGGACCCTAGAACTCAACTTGTCTACCCAGCAGGACGCCAGTGTATCATCAACCCCCCTCACCGCCGCCACCCAGGGAACAACAACAACAACAACAAACATGGCTGACTCCCCCTCCAACTCCACTCCCCTCAAAGGATTCACCCATGATAACTCAGGTATGATTATTCCTGACAATATCAAGGACTACATCGTTGCTCTAGAAAATGAAATCAAAGATATCAAAGCAACACTCGAGCGACGAGAATCCAAGATAACCAACCTCGAGAATAAGATCCAAAACCTGAAGAGAAGATTACATCGGAAGTGTTGACACAGAAAATACTCTAAAAGCAGCTATAACCAGTCACACTGAGCAAATAACAACAATAAATATGAAGGTTGAAGAAGCAATCAAGGACTGGAATCAGAACATGCACACTCGACTAAATGATACCTTGATTTCCAAGACGACAAAATGAACAAGATAAGTTGTTGATGCAGTTATAATAAAACAGTCCACACATTCCTAGTGACATAACACAAGCACAGTGCAAAGAAAACTGCTATCAGGATAATACTGAACCACGTACAAGTCATCGTGCAAAACAATGAAATCAAAGAAAACACGTTTGTTAGGAAAACCAGGAAAAGTAAACACAGTATAATGATCAGACTTCATTCATACGATAAAAGAAAGGACCTAATTAAATCAGCAATTACAATGAAAAAATGGAGTGTACATAAATGAGTGTCTAACAAAAAAACGTCAAAAACCTTCTGTTCAGGCTGAGAAAACTTAAACAGGAAAACAAAATACACCAGTGTTTCACGTGAGATGGGAAAATACTAGTAAGGAAAACATCAACAGGACAAAATATACCATCTCAAATGAACACGATTTCTCTACCTTCCTTAGAAAAGCTGACATTTCTGTAACAGATTAGATAAGTGCCCTTAATACATATATACGTGTGGTTACATTAGTGTACGTTACTATTATATTGTGCATAATTAGTTTTATATTTTTCATCACTAGCTAATGCCAACTACCTCCAATACTCTATACTTCTTTCTTACTGCTATTAATTGCTCATAATTTTAAATTACAAGTCAAATCTTACTCCAAATTAATAATATTCATTATTCTTACCTGTCCATTTAATTTTGTTTATCACTACTTGTTTTTTTAGTCACTTTTCATTGTGTATGCAATTAGTGTATATTCCAATTACTTTTTTGCAAGTACCAAAACTATCTTTTGCTAGCTAGTACCAACTACCTCATTTTTTTTACTTTTATTGTGCAATAAACTGCTCAATTTATTTAATATTACAAATCAGATCTTACTCCTAAACCAATATTATTTCATAGTGACCACCTGTCCATTTAACTTTGTTTACCATTACTTAATTGTCCCTTATATATTTTCTCCTTTATTTTAGCTTATATAACTACCTAGTTTATATATTCACAATTGTTAAAATAATCAAGTGCTATTCTCAGGTGCTAAAGTAGAATAAGTTCACAATTTTGCCATTATATTCCAAAGCTCATTATTTGATTACCACTTTATTGTTCACCACAACTTATATTAGTCCCTTTTATATTATTATTTTATACTATAATTCTAACTTTAAAGAATTACCTTTATAGTACTACCTACTATCATATTCCCAAGCTCCATTATTTGATCATCACTATATTTGTATTAGTTCCCTTTTATATTGTCTCCTTATTTTGCTTAAAAAAAAAAAAAAAAAAACTACTTAGCTCATTATTTTACATTTGTTAAATAATTCAGGTGCTATTTTTTAGCTTAAGACTATTTACTTTGTTTTATACTTAATTCTAACTATAGATTCACTAAAATCTTATGATTACAAGCATTGATCCTGATACCAATCTCTTATTTAATGACTTAAATGAATCAAACAGTTACTGTAATTACTACACTGCAGAACAATCAAAGGCACTTCTCAGTGCCAACAACAACTTAACTATCTTTAACTACAATATCAGATCTTTAAGCAAGCATTACGATGACCTCATAGCATTACTAAATTCCTTACATGCCAATATGTCCATCATTACACTAACTGAACCTGGCTAAAGCCTGATAGTACAGATGTCTATGCCATTCCTGGTTACACAGCCATACACAACTGTAGGCCAGACCAACAAGGGGGTGGCACAGCCATATACTACTCAGACCAACTAGAATGTATCACTAATACTGCACAAGGGATGAACATGGGGAATATATAATAGCCAAATTCAAATCCAAATACCTACAAAACCTCTCAAATTGATAAATAATTACAGAGTTCCACAGTCAAACATTAGCCAATTTAGTCAAAACCTAGGGAAGTATGATAACTGATGCACGCATGAACAAAGATTCACTTACTACTCTCAGGTGACTTCAATATAAATTCCTGCAAGACCAGGACCCACACGTTACTGAATTCACAAACACAATGAGTAACTGTATGTTGTACCAACAGTAACAAAACTTACAAGAGTTACAGAGACTAGTGTTTCCCTACTTGACCACATCTGGACCAACACCATATCCCCTTTAAAATCAGGCATAATTACAGATAATACCACAGACCACTACCCGACTTTCCTCTAAACAACTCTTGGTAAATTACCCCAAGACACTACTAAAGTCACCTTCAGACTTCACAATGAGGCAGCCATTAATAACTTCACAACAGCAGTAGCAAACATTTGACTGGCACACTGAGCTAGAATTCTATACAGATATTGACGAATGTATTAATAATTTTCTAAAAAAGACCCAATACCTCTATAACAAGCACTGCCCTAAAAAACTAAACAGATGACAGCTAAGAGACTGAACAGTCCTGGCTAACACCCAGCATTCTCAAATCCATTAATCAAAACACCAATATGAAAAACAGTACAGAATGGGTCACATAACCAGAGACCAAACAAAACGTTACTCGTCAATCCTAACCAGCCTGATAAGAAGGGCAAAAAAATTGTATTATGAGAACAGATTATCCAACTTACGAGGTGATATAAAAAAGACCTGGAAAAAACCCTATCAGAAATTCTAGGAACAAAAAAGATATCACGAATAGCGAAAATAAAATTAGCAAAATCAGATGAACCCCAACTCCCACCAACAGAAACAGCAAACAGACTCAATGATTTCTTCTCCACTATAGGACAAAACCTTGCCAATAAAATCCCAAGCTCAGATACCCCACCAAATGACTACCTTCACCGGCAACTACCGAACACACTGTTCCTAGCTCCGACTAACCATACGAAGTCTCCCTTATTATCAAAACACACTAAAAAACAAGGCAGGAGATTTAAATACCTTACCACCCTTTATATACAAAAAAGTGTCACAAGTGCTATCACCAATCATTGCAACACTCTTTAACAAATCCATTGAATCCTCCACCTTCCTACAGTACTCAAAATAGCAAGGGTCACCCCGATCCACAAAGGAGGAGACCAAACAGAGTTGAATAACTATAGGTCAATATCCAACTTACACCCTCTCTCAAAAATCTTCGAAAAATTAATTCATAAACGAATCTACTCCTACCTTATCTCCCAAACATACTCAACCCCTGCCAATTTGGATTCAGGCCTAATAAAAATACTAATGATGCTATTATACACATGCTAGAACTATTTATACACTGCAATAGAGAAAAATGAAGTCCCACTGGGGATCTTCATTGACTTACGTAAAGCTTTTGATACAGTTTGACCATGACTTGCTCCACGTAAAATTGTCACACTATGGTATAAGAGGGCACTCCCTCAAACTACCTCAAGTCATACCTCAGCAACAGAAGCCAATATGTGTATGCAAATGGGGCAAACTCCTCTGCACAACCAATTACAGTTGGTGTCCCACAGGGGAAGTGTCCTTGGCCCTCTTCTCTTTCTCCTATACATAAATGGACCTACCAAATGCTTGCAATTACTCAAACCCACACTATTTGCAGATGACACTACTACGTCTTCTCCACCGAGCCCAGTCACGCTAGCCAATACTGTAAATACCGAATTACAGAAAATATCTACCTGGATGAGAACTAACAAACTTACACTAACATTGACAAAACCTACTTCATTCAGTTTAGTAACAGAGCTACAGATGTCCCTCTTAACATAATGAAAAAACGGATCCCTATCACAAAGCTAACAGAGGGAAATTTTTTTAGGAATCCACCTGAAAATAGATCAATTTCATACAATATCAAAAAATTTTTCTAAGAAAATTTCCAAGATGTAGGCATCTATCGAAGATACGGTCTATGCCCACAGTAGCCCTCGGGCCCCCTATATCACTCTTTATTTTCCCCCTTCTCCCCCCTATGGAATTTGTGCAGGGGGGCCTCAACAACAAGAAAACCATTCAGACCATAATTACCCAACAAAGGCCCGCAGTTAGAATGATAACAAATTCTATATAGGCGCACACTCACCAATATTCAATAACTAAACCTCCTCCCCATACAAAAATCCTATTCTAGCACCATTACATACATAAAAACCTTTAAACTCTGTTTTTAACCCTCCCCTCAAAACTCCCCTTGCCAACCTCAACAAAAACCCCTGACCATAACACAAGGACAGATACTCTTTGATGTTCCTCGTGTCCATCCCCCAACTATGTAAAAATCAATGCACAAAAAAAGGCCCAAAAAAATCGGGAATTCATTCCTGTAAATTTTAAAAGAAACACTACCTGTTTTTAAAAATTCAAGTCTTTTCTCAAAGATACTTACTCCCCCAAAACCAAATAAATATAAAACTAAAATTTTAAAATTGTTATTTAATGTTTTCAAAATTATATCAATAAATGTTAAACCTAAAACCAATCTAATTTATTTTTTTTAAATACACTAACCTAAAGAATACTCATTCTACTGAATGTAAAAACAATCATCAACCTTTTGACCTGTCTTTGTAATCTCCTTGTGCTTTTTGAAAAATTTTTTACTTTAAATGTTTTATCATGATTTCTCTTTGCTTATTTAAAATCTTAAGTTAATTTTAAGCCAGCCCGTAATGCTATGCATAGTATAAATGGCTTTGGGTACTGCTCTTACCTGTATTTGTTTCCCTGTTGTGTGCTCAAAAATTTTTTAAAAAATAAAAAAAATAAATAAATAAATATACTTTCCCCAAAACCAAAAAAATTGTGGGGGCATATAAATACGTGGACTCTCAGCAACAATATTAATCTGTTCCTGAAAGTCTCATATGCTGAAATTTGTTAGCTGAATTAATTTTCCCTAAAAAATAATGGAAAATCAAATTAATCCGTGCAAGAACCCCAAAATATGAAAAAAAATTTTTTTTACCCCATGAAATATTAATTGTTTTAAAAAATGACAAACCAGAAAAGGTATGTTGAAGGGAGGAAAAGGGGGAAATTAAGTTTTAAAGTTTAGAAGGGGTCCCTTTTTTCCCTTTGGGCTTTTATTTTCAGTCTTTTGGGGTACTTCCCTTCTTTTTAATCCACTAAAAAGCTTAATCCACCTCTGTAAACCATTTTTTCTAAGGTTTTCTTGTTTTTCCCTTTTTATTGAAAGTGGACAAATTTCTTCAAAGCCAGCAAACAGGTTAAAAAAACGGGAGGGTGTTTTTCTCCATAATTCATTAAAAGAAAATTTCGATTTTTTCCTTTTTCACCCCCCTCGGGTTTGGACTAGGCTTTTTGGGGAGGGATTTTTTTGATACAACACTAAAAACCTTTAAAATTTAAATCCTGGTGGGAGATGGGTGGGGAAGGAAGGGAAAAATGGGAAAGGGGAAGTGGAAATCCAACTTTCCCATTTGGTTTTTTTAGCTTCTGGGAAAAAATTTTTTAAAAAGCTTGCGGGTTTAATGTGGTGTGCCATCGTTAGCTGAGGGTCCACTGTACTTTGTATATATTCCAAGACAATAGTAAATGGCTAAGGCAGGTGTAAATGTCAGTGTGTTTGTGACAATTTGAGTACAATTTCAGTACCTAATACTGTACTAGCGTCAGAACAAAGATTGGTTATAAAATGACAAGAACTACTACAAATTTTAATTATCAGAACATAAAAATTACATGAAATACAGTGGACGCTCGACCATCGATATTAATCCATTCCTGAGGGCTCATCGTTAGTCAAAATTATCGTTAGTCGAGTTAATTTTCTCAATAAGAAATAATGGCAATCAAATTAATTCCATGCAAGACACTCAAAAGTATGAAAAAAACATTTTACCACATGAAATATTAAGTTTAATGCAGTAGAATAATTATAATAACAACATAACAATAGATTAATAACAATAGAATAATTGACACTTACCTTTAATGAAGATCTGGTGATGATTGATGGGATGGGAGGAGGGGAGTGTGTGGATGGTGTTAGTGTTTAGAAGGGGAATCCCCTTCCATTAGGACTTGAGGTGTCAAGTCCTTGAGGACATTGTTTTTCCTGAACACTCTGGGAGTTTCATAGTGATACACCAATAAAGGCTTCACTTTGCAATCACCACTAGCATTAGCACACATCAACAGAGGTAAGCCTGTCTTTCATAGGCTTATGTCCTGGGAGTGCTTTTCCTCCTGAGTAATGTAGGACCTGCTTGGCATTTTCTTCCAAAACAGGCCTGTTTCGTCACAATTAAACACTTGTTCAGGTTTCATCCTTCAGCCTCCATGTGCTCCTTGAATTCATGCACATATTTTTCAGCTGCTTTTTGGTCCAAACTGGCAGCCTCACCATGCCTTATCACACTATGTATACCACTACGATTCTTAAATCTCTCAAACCAACCTTTGCTGGCCTTAAATTCACTCACATCACCACTAGTTGCAGGCATTTTTCTAATTAATCATCATGCAACTTCCTAGCCTTTTCACATATGATTGCCATCTGTTTTTTGTTTATCCACACCAATAACAGTCTATCAACATCTTCTATCACTTGCGATCTCAGTTTCAAAACATAGTTGCACCGTTGGCAAAAAACAGCTTCCTTGATTGCGTTTTCTTGGCCACAATAGTAGCGATGGTTGATTGGGGTTTTGTGTACAACCTGGCCAGCTACGACACACGCACTCCACTTTCATACTTAGCAATGATCCTTTCTTCATTTTCCCCTAGTAATTCTCACCTTTTTTCTGTGGGTTGGCACTGAAACTT
>NC_069458.1:10151192-10249947 GCF_026875155.1 Cherax quadricarinatus | reverse complement strand
CCACAAGCCCGCAGTTAAAAAAAAAACAGTCCATGATGTAAATATGAAATAAGGATGAACATTATAGGTAGGTTGGTAGAAGCAACCGCCAGGGAGGTAACCGTCCTGCCAAGTGAGTGTAAAACAAAAAGCCTGTAATTGTTTTACATGATGGAAAGGTTTGCTGGTGTCCTTTTTTCTGTCTCATGAACATGCAAGATTTCAGGTACGCCCTTGCTACTTCTACTTACACTTAGGTCACACTACACATACATGTACAAGCACATATATACACACCCCCTGGGTTTTTCTTCTATTTTCTTTCTAGTTCCTTATTCTTGTTTATTTCCTCTTATCTCCATGGGGAAGTGGAACAGAATTCTTCCTCCGTAAGCCATGCGTGTTGTAAGAGGCAACTAAAATGCCGGGAGCAAGGGGCTATAACCTCTTCTCCTGTATAATTACTAAATTTTAAAAGGAGAAACTTTTCGTTTTTCCTTTTGGGCCCCCCCGCCTCGGTGGGATACGGCCGGTGTGTTGAAAGAAAGAAAGAGGATAGAACATTAGTATTATACAGATTTGTGCATTGTTTATGTAATAAACAACAGTGGTAAACAATAAATGATAACTATAGTGCAGTTATTGTGTTCAATACTGTGAGTTTATATATATACATTATATACAGTATTGGTCTCTCAGGCCCCAAATGTTAGTAGGAAAAGAAAAAATTGGAAAAGAAAAGAAAAAACTACAAAAACTTCTAAATAAATTAATGCACGTACAGTGGTCCCTCGCTTTTCGTAGTTCTCGGCAATCGTAAATTTCGCCAATCATAGGGGTATTTTTGTATAAACATGGACTCGCTTTTCATAGGTTGACTCGCAAATAGTAGTTCATCCGGGACGCGTATGCACGGTGTGAGCTGGGGAGGCCTCCCTACCCAGCCAGTCTGGCATTGTTTACCAGTGAGTGAAGGTCCCCTCAAGTGCTCCTACGAAATATTTCATATATTCCACTCATTTTAGTGCTTGCAAGTACTAAATAAGCTACCATGGCTCCAAAGAAAGCTCCTAGTGCCAAGCCTGTGGTAAAGAAGGTGAGAAATATGTACAGTGACAAAGTCTTGGGCCATTTTAGGGAAGTGTTAAAGAGATGCCAGAAACAGAGCTCTCTCCACAGTTACTTTGTGAGACAGGACTAGTGACTCTCAAGGTGGTCCTAGTGGCATTAAGAAACAGAGAAGAGAAGCAACCCCAGAGAAGCAATTGGTACCTGAGATGTTGCTGGAAGGGAATTCCCCTTCCAAACTGTAAACAATCCAATCTCTCTCCTCCTCCAGTCTCCCATACACTAAGAAGAATCTCCAATAAAGGTAAGTGTTATGCTGTTAATGTTTCATTCATCATTTCCCATTGTATTGTTTATGTACTACATGTATATTTCATGTAAAAAATTTTTTTGTTTTAATACTTCTGGGTGTTAGGAACGGATTAATTGTATTTACATTATTTCTTATGGGGAAAATTGATTCGCAAATCGTAAATTTCGTTTATAGTAGCTCCTCCAGGAACGGATTAATTATGAAAAACGAAGGACCACTGTATGTGGAATTCGTCGATGTTGCCGCCACCACATCATTTTGGACAAACTTCTCGGCACTGTATCTCGGTAAGTACTGATCAGAATTTTTTTATTTGCCTTATTACCTTCACAAAAATATGCTCTTTAATTCTGTAAGAAAAAATAATTTTTTTTTTTTTTAAAATTTCTTGAACACTGGAGCACCACTTCAGATTTGGCCTTGGACCTGAAGGGGTTAAACTCCTGTACAAACTTCTCAGCTGCTTTTTTGTCAGAAATGGCAGCCTCACTATGCCTTATCACACTGTGAATGTCACTATGCTTCTTAAATCTCTCAAACTAACCTTTGCTGGCCTTAAAATCACAAGCGTCACCACTCCTTGCAGGCATTTTCTTTACAAGATCGTCATGCAACTGCCTTGCCTTTTCACATATTATTGACTGCATAATACTATCTCCTGCTAACTGTTTTTGGGCAATCCACACCAACAATAACCTTTCCACTTCTTCGAGGATTTGCGATCTCTTTTTTGTCAGCATATCTACCCCTTTTGCAACAACAGCACACTTTATTTCCTTTCCCTTTGCCAGGATTGAAGTGATGGTTGAATGGGGTTTGCCATACATCCTGGCAAGTTCTGTAACACGCACTCCGTTCTCATACTTTTCAATGATTTCCTTCTTGAATTCAATCGTTTTCCTCACTTTCTTTACCAAAGGGCTTGCACTAGCTTTCCTTGGGCCCATGGTGACTTATTTAGCAGTTGCAAGTACAAAAAACAATGGATTATTATGAAATGTATTGTATGAAACCCGCCGGGCGATGGTCACGTGCTGGTGAACAAAGGCACACTGAGTGTGAATGGTGCGAGAGACTGGCTTAGTGTGCGCCGTGAAGGGCTGACGGGTACTGGACAGTCACAGAATCATGAGTCCAATCACAAACCGCAAGGCTAAATTTTACTGAAAAAACTTGCCGAAAGTTGGATTTCACGAAAGTCGATGCCGACAAAACTCGGAGGTCCACTGTATTACTGAGTGAGTGGCATTCGCTGATGCTGCCTTAAGCGGTTCACTTTCTGTCAACTTCATGCCTCTATATCTGAGTAGGTACTGATCACAATTTTTTTTCCTTTTAAAACAATCCGAAAAATATTCTGCACCACTCAACCTTTTCCCCTCATCAATTCTATATTCACTCATCTTTCATAGACCCATCCGCTGACACGTCCACTCCCAAATATCTGAATATATTCACCTCCTCCATGCTCTCTCCCTCCAATCTGATATCAAATCTTTAATCCCCTAATCTTTTTGTTATCCTCATAACCTTACTCTTTCCTGTATTCATTTTAATTTTCTTCTTTTGCACACCCTACCAAATTCACCCACCAATCTCTGCAACTTCTCTTCAGAATCTCCCAAGAGCACAGTGTAAATCAGCAAAGAGCAACTGGACAACTACTTATGTGTGATTTTTTATCTTTTACTCCATGCCTCTTGCCAAGACCCTCCCCATTTACTTCTCTTACAACCCCATCTATATATTAAAACAACCACGGTGACATCACACATCCTTGTTTAAGGCCTACATTTAAATGGAAATAATTTCCCTCTTTCCTACATACTCTATAGTCACTAGATACTTTCATAAACTGCTATTATCTGCATTCAGCACGCTTGTCTTGTGTGCGAGTGTGTGGCTTATAACTGTTTGGTCAGGAGTTGGCAGCTGTCAAAATGACATATTGTCTTAATTTTTCACTCCCCCTGCCACCTGTCAAAACAATGGGTCGGATGCTGCTTCCCCTCCATTTTTATCTAATTATCTTTTCCCCTCATTCTATCTCTGCAATCCGTCTCCTCTTTCTATCTGTCTGTCTATATCTGTCTCACGGTACACATAATACAAGTATACATGTGTAAATTACCTAGGATAAATTACCTAGGATGGGGGTTTTAAGAGAAATAAATGCGAGGCGTGGCGTTAAAAGATAAAGAATCACCCATAAAGTGGGAGTTGTCACAGTTGCTCTTTTATGTGACACTGTGGGTCTTGGGAGATTCTGAAGAGAAGTTGCAGAGATTGGTGGATGAATTTTGTAGGTTATGCAAAAGAAGAAAAATTAAAAGTGAATACAGGAAAGATAAGGTTATGAGGATAACAAAAAAAAATTAGGTGATGAAAGATTGGATATCAGATTGGAGGGAGAGAGTATGGAGGAGGTGAATGTATTCAGATATTTGGGAGTGGACGTGTCAGTGGATGGGTCTATGAAAGATGAGGTGAATCATAGAAAATGATGAGGGGAAAAGGGTGAGTGGTGCACTTAGGAGTCTGTGGAGACAAAGAACTTTTGTCCTTGGAGGCAAAGAGGGGAATGTGTGAGAGTATAGTTTTACCAACGCTCTTATATGGGTGTGAAGTATGGATGATGAATGTTGCAGCGAGGAGAAGGCTGGAGGCAGTGGAAATGTCAAGTCTGGGGGCAATGTGTGGTGTGAATATAATGCAGAGAATTCGTAGTTTGGAAGTTAGGAGGTGGTGCGGGATTACCAAAACTGTTGTCCAGAGGGCTGAGGAAGGATGTTGAGGTGGTTCGGACATGTAGAGAGAATGGAGCGAAACAGAATGACTTCAAGTGTGTATCAGTCTGTAGTGGAAGGAAGGCGGGGTAGGGGTTTTGGCCTAGGAAAGGTTGGAGGGAGGGGAAAAGGAGGTTTTGTGAGCGAGGGCTTGGACTTCCAGCAGGCATGCGTGAGCGTGTTTGATAGGAGTAAATGGAGACAAATGGTTTTTAATACTTGACGTGCTGTTGGAGTCAGGGCCAGATTTACCGCAATGGCAAACTAGGCATTTGCCTAGGGCCCTGCACATTTGGGGGCCCCGCAGTCCAAGGGTTTCAGGGGCTCATCCAAGACTGCGTACATGGTGGTAATATAAATACCATTGTGCATTGTTCTTGGACTCAGTATGATTTCTGTTTAAGTAAATTGGAGATCAAGGAGGATGAATTAGTAAAATATTCGTAGCCCAAATCACTAACCTAATCTATGGTAAAAGTTCTGTAAAATGACTCCTTTCTGGTAACGTTTTGAATTTTTAGATGCGCAGCCAGAGGAAAAAGGGGCTACAAGGGCCATATCCCCCAATTGACAGAAAAAAAAAATTTAATAATAATTAAAAAATTAATAATAATTGATAATGAAAAATTTGTATTTGCATGATTACAGACAGTGATACATCCTCATTATGGCATCTCGTGAATGTGATTTTGGACGTTCTTATGCGAGTGGGTCACAGAAAAGTAAGAAGAAAATTCAAGAAGAACAGAAAAAAGAAAGATGTAGGAAGCTGCAGAAAGATCACAGACATGCTCACGAAAAACAGTTTCTGATGTTACCAGTACATTTGAATCTGCAGATACGTCAGATCATACAGGAAGCCCTCCCTCCATTATTTCTCAGCCAGCATCTACTTCTTTTGTGTCTCCTCTCAATGTCTCAACAGACATTTCATCCACATGATTTGTCTTAAAAGATCCTGCCTCATGGCCAAATGTAATCCCAGATTCTCTACGTAATGCTTTCATTGCAGAAAACTTCAGTCAAACTCTGAACATTGACTTAGGAAATCAGCAAGGATTTATGATGATGGAAGTCGTCGTTGTTTAAAAAGTCATCTATGTTTTATAGGAAGGCTGCAAATTCAGAAACTGTGAAAAGATCATGGATGGTATACTCTGAAAGCTCAGGAAAAGTGTACTGTTCAGCATGCAAGCTATTTTCTACCAAAGAAAATACCTTCACACAGGGGTTCAATGACTGGAAAAATTCCAAGCACTTCGAGGAACATGAAAACAGCACCACTCACAGGAGCTGCATTTTAGCTTATTGGATTCTCATTTGGAAAATCAAACTGAAAAAGAGCACACTTATTGGAGAAAAGTTCTAGAAAGAGTTGTTGCTGTTGTAAAATTCTTAGCTCTAAGAGGACTTGCTTTCCGTGGAGAAAATGAGGTTTTTGGTTTGGAAAACAATGGCAATTTCCTAGGGATCATAGAACTGTTAGCACAATTCGAACCATTCTCAGCAAATCATGTGTCACGCCTTGGGAATGCAGGAAGAGGCACTGTATCTTACATGTCATCTACTATATGCAATGAATTTATTGAACTGATGACTAAGAAGGTCCTCAATAACATCATAGCAGCTGTGAAAACTGCAAAATACTTTGGAATAAGTGTAGATTCAACACCAGATATTTCACATACAGATCAATTGACATTCATTGTTCGCTTTGTCGACTCCAGTGGTAAGCCTGTAGAGCGCTTTATAAAATTCATTCCTCTTTCAGGCCATGATGGAGAAACAATGATGAATGTAGTACTGGATACTCTGCTTGAACATGATCTCTCTATTATGGATTGCCGTGGCCAGAGCTACGACAATGCAAGTAACATGTTGGGTAAATATAATGGATTGCAAGCCCGTATCAAGCAAATCAACCCACTTGCTGAATATGTGCCCTGCTCAGCACATTCTCTTAATCTTGTTGGGGGTCATGTGCTGCGGATTTGTTGTGTCGCTGCAGTTTCATTTTTTGGACTTTTACAAGCACTCTTTAATTTTTTCTCTGCTTCAACGCATCGGTGGAGTATACTCAAGTCAACCATTCATGGAGATGTCATCAAATCATTATCAACAACAAGGTGGTCAGCGCAGCATGATGCAACACATGCTTTAAAAGACAGCTTTGCTGAAATACGTTCTGCTTTGATCCAAATAGCAGGGGATGAAGACCAGACAGCAACTACAAGAAGCGAAGCAGCCAGCTTAGCATCAAAATTGGAAGATTTTGAATTGGCCTTACTCTGTGTGCTTTGGGACTGTATACTGGAACGGTTAAATGCCACGAACAAGACACTTCAGAAATTGAAATTGAAATGGCTACTTTTGCTAACCTCTATGCAGGCTTAGTGGAATTTGTAAGCTCACTTCGCAATGATGAAGCTTTGAAATGTTTGAAGAGAAAGCTAAA
This sequence comes from Cherax quadricarinatus, assembly GCF_026875155.1. NCBI lineage: Eukaryota > Metazoa > Arthropoda > Malacostraca > Decapoda > Parastacidae > Cherax > Cherax quadricarinatus. The sequence goes on along the minus strand of NC_069458.1, from coordinate 10,243,346 downwards.
CTGCTGGTGAAAGACTACAGTTACCGGGCTGATCATCAGCGGTCAAGGAAGAGGAAACGCAATTTGAAGAGCCAGACAATGAAACTGTGTTGCTACCAAGACAGAAATGTAAGACAGCTACATACTTCGTCATTCTGGATTCAATGATACAGAATTGGTGAAAAGAAAAGAAATCTACCAGAATCTCAATGACAAGTTTGGGGTTTCTGTTCAAAATTAAATACTATGCCAAATGCAGAATTTAGAGAAGCTGCATTAAAGTTGCAACAACACCTTTCAGCAGATGTTCAGGACACATTTGTTAAAGAAATAGTTAATTTTTCTGGGTATATGAATCAGATTAAAGCTCCACCTGAAAAATGTGCGCCCTCAGCTGCTTTGAAACATTTAAGAAATGCAGGTATCTCAGAAACCTTCCCTAATGTTGACACAGTGTATCGCCTTTACCTAACACTTCCAGCTACTAACTGTGAAGGAGAACGTTCATTTTCTGTTTTGAAAAGAGTGAAAAACCAGCTTCGTTCAACAATGAGCCAAGACAAATTGTGTAACCTAGCCTTGTTGACCATTGAGTCTGATCTAACAAGAAATATTGATTTTCAGAATATAATTGATGATTTTGCCAATATGAAATCCAGAAAAAAGTTTATTTAAGAAGTGCCTGTGAATATAAACAATTCTTTACTTTCTTGAGTTTATATGATTTGATAGTCTTATGCATGATGCAATGATAAACATAATGGTCAGTGATTTATAAAGGGAATAATAGTGCTCTAGTGGTTATGCTGAATATAATAGGTACATGATGTCACTACTTTAATAGCCTAACCTAGTAATACTATGCTGTCTTGAGTTTATTCTCTTTAAAATGCATGATTTAACAAGATAGTTATAAAAGGCTGTTGGTAAATGGTTTTGGTTGTCTTGATGTACTTTCCCTATTAAATTTAATCTAAATAGCCAGAATGTATTTAATTAGACCTTAAACAGGCTCACACCAACCCCCCCCACCCCCAAGCTGGAAGGGGTCGCTTCGCTTACCCGTAACTCAAAGGGGCCCGGCCAATCTGAATAGCCTAGGGCCCGGAGACTTTTTAATCCGGCCCTGGTTGGAGTGTGAGCAAAGTAACATTTATGAAGGGCTCAGGGAAACTGGCAGGCCGACTTGAGTCCCTTGGAGATGAGAAGTACAGTGCCTGCACTCTGAAGGAGGGGTGTTAATGTTGCAATTTAAAAACTGTAGTGTAAATCACCCTTCTGGCAAGACAATGATGGAGTGAATGATGGCAAAAGTTTTTCTTTTTCGGGCCACCCTGCCTTGTGGGAATCGGCCAGCGTGATGATAAAAAAAAAAAATCCTTGAAGATGTGAGTAAATGTGATGATGACAGTCTTGTGGCTCTCTCTGAGACAGAGAGCTAGACGGATAGACAGGAAGCTTGGTAGACAGACAAATAGACAGAAATGTTTGTGTACCAGCAAAAACAAAGTGAGGGGATGGTCATCTATCTTTTCTTATCAGCTGCACCCTCCCCAACCCTCGTTGAAGCTCATCAAATGTCAGCTCTTATCAGATGTTATCTCCCCTTATCTTGTCACTGTCATGGGGTGGACTTTTTTTTTTCTTGCTTCAAGGGAACAATATTATTACATCTTCTTCTTCTTCCTCCTCCTCCATGCTTTGGTCTCAAACTCCTGGACATTATGAAATTGATCTTCACTGACACTTCCATCTGTGTTAGAGCATCACTTGGGAAGAAAGAGTCCCAGATTTGCTGGGGAGTTACATATTTCTTACCACTAGCATGCTGAAAAAGGAGGACTGAAATGGCATTCCCACAATGCACCACTGGCTCCCCAATTTTTTTATATGGTGCACACTGACCATGGAGACCCATTCTCTCACATGTGGGCCTACCAGCTTTCTCCTGCTTGATTTGTAGCCCCTAGAATTTATGCATATCAATACATCAGAAACAGTGGTACATAAGATGTATTTATACGGCATAAACAGTCAAAGGGTTTAAAAGACACTCAGACAAACTTCCTCCCTCATTACTATATTCAGTACCAACAAGTGCATCGATAAGACACGTGTAACACCTGGTTACTTCACTGGAAAAACTTTACATGTGTTTCACCAGTGTAAAGGTCCACTCCGAGGTTACTTGGTAAAGGTTACAGATTATGAGTAAAAATATATATTGAAGTGCCAAGAGTGTAAATATTTTTATTTTCAGATATTTTTGTAGAATAATCATCTGTACTATAAATAATAGTTAATGTTTAGTAATTTGCTAGAGCACTGTTAAATAGTCTATCTATTTACAATAGTATGCTCTGCAGAGAAACACAGTCCAGTTTTACTAAATTTCGGGTAAAATATATTGGTTTCTCAAATGTACTCTACCAATTTTGACTCACGTAATCAAAAATAACATGATTGTAAACAAATCATAGAGAGGGTGGGGTTCTAACTTCCCCAGTTCCATGTATTTTCAAAGCAATTTTGATTCCATGTTAATATATGCTTATTACAATGCAAAAAAATAAAGCAGAATAAAAATAAAAAGTAACAGTAAATCCTCCATATAATGGACCTCTGTAGAACAGACTTTGGAAATACAGTACAAAATCTGCTGGGTAAAATCATTTTGGAAACAATGGATAAAGTCCACTGAATATATAACTGTTTGTCACTGTTACAATCATGGAAAAAAATGTCTTCTCTCTCCACTGAAATTGCCATTTGTAGCCCCAAATTATTCTGTTATATGGAGGGTTTACTGTAAATGATTAACAATACTCTTATTGCTAAACATAATGAGAGAAAAATTGGGGGTCTGCACCTTGACAGCAACCTGAAAATTAAACACCCATATCCAACACACACAACATAAAAAGAAATCCGTGAGAATAATAACTAGACAAAATGAGCTGCAGAAAGAATGATCACACAGTTCACTGCTCGACAACAACCTCTTCCCCAACTCTTCAAAGACTTAAACCTACTCACTATACCAAGCATTCACTCTTGCTAAATGTGCATCTACATTTACAAAAATAAATTCAAACATTAATCCCATAAGCAATGTATGTCCTTTTATATTCACTTTTTAGGCCTAGATTTACTGCTCACTTTAAAATATGGTGTGGTAAACATGTTTATAGACTTTTATACATATTTGAAGTGAAAAAATACGATGTTTCACTTTAAAAACAGTAGCCCAGAACCTGCTGTACAAGAAGGGCCTGCCTGTATATTATACAGACTGACATATATTATTACTTTACTGGCATATATTATTACTTAATAGAAAGCTCCTTGATATGCAAAACATTGTGAGCAGGGTTTAAAACCAAATATGATTACAATCATAGGATGGTTATAGGGTGCATAACAAAGATATTTAAACTTTCTTTAGTACACTACTTCCTGATAGTAATAACAATATCTTGATATTTTGGAAAACAGCGAGAATGGGATGTTTTGCGGCGACAAGTCAATCTGTTTTTGAGGTTGGTGGAGAGAAGCTGAAGTTCTGGAGCAATGCTGCTGAGAAGATAAACAACTCCATCCTGGCCAAAACTCTCCCAGACACTGCCGTCGACCTGGTGACAAATTTGGTGTGTGAATTTTAGCATTACAGATTAGAAATAGAGGCTCAACACTGTACTGGAATAATTCAAAAATAACCTGCACATAGAAGAGAGCAGCTTATGGTCCTACTTGGATCATTTATAAGTCACATCAATACAAAGGTGCATTATGTAACTTGTCTCCCTGTCTTATATATACTGACTCCCTCACCTTCATGTGTCAATATGACTTGTAAATGGTTCAGGTTGGACTGAAACATCATTATAAGCTTCTCTCTGCTATGTGCAGGTTATTTGTGTATTACAAATTAGGCCAGATGTAGAAAAGAGATATTTTTGTTTTTCTACCTCAAAATGAAAAACACGTAATTTTTCTTACAATCATGTACAATGATATATTTAATCTACTTATACATTCATTATATACTCAATATTATTTGTATACATTTAATGTCCCTAAAAAATATATATATGTATTATTTATTGCCATCATAACATTAAGTTAGGGTTAAGTTTGCCCAAAATGCTCTACATAACTATGGGCTTTCTGCATGCATTCAAGTCTTACTCATTCCTGTATATATAATGTGTCATATGCAAATAAGCTTCAATTTAAAAATTTGGACTCGCTCATTTAACTGCTGTCATGCCAGAAAGTGTGCGAGGTCCCTAATTCAGAATTATTACATTTAATAATAATAATAATAATACTAATAATAATAATAATAATAATAATATTTTATTTCTGCATGATACAATGGTTGTACAGAAGAGAATGAACAACATCAGGTGAACATGCTGAAAGCCCTGGTATATGCAGAGCATTTTGAGCAAATTTAAAGACTAACTTAAGATTAAGAGGGCAATAACAATAAGTTATATTTTAGGAGATTACAAAGAATACAAGATAACTGAATATCCTATTAGTTCATTCTAAATGACTCTAATATAGTGTAATGGTGAGACTTACAGGTTTGGGAGGGTTACAGAGTAGGTATATTTTCTTTAAGATGTTTTACATATGTTCATGACATTGAGAAATATTCATTTATAGTTTTTACATATTTAGCTGATGCTGAGATATGCTAGGGAGATAAGGTGCTTTTTAACCATAGTTTTGAAGATGCTGAGTCAGCAGTTCTGGAGATTTCTGGGCCTTTTTATGTACATTGAATTTTTGAAGAAATTTAGCCAGGCTCAGGTAATGTCATAGAGATAGAAATTTTTGTGCCTAGTATTATGTCTAAAGGTCATTCTGCAACTATCAGGAAAATGCTTCAGTTTGGAATTCATATTAGATTTTATTGTTCTGTAAATGTAGGTTGCACAGTAGTAAAGAGTGAATGTTTTATTTAGGTCTTTGAAGAGAGAGTGGGAGGGGTGTTGTCTAGCAGGGGACTGTGTGATTATATGTCTAGCAGGGGACTGTGTGATTATATGTCTAGCAAGGACGTGTGATTATATGTCTAGCAAGGGACTGTGTGATTATATGTCTAGCAAGGGACTGTGTGATTATATGTCTAGCAAGGGACTGTGTGATTATATGTCTAGCAGGGGACTGTGTGATTATATGTCTAGCAAGGGACTGTGTGATTATATGTCTAGCAAGGGACTGTGTGATTATATGTCTAGCAAGGGACTGTGTGATTATATGTCTAGCAGGGGACTGTGTGATTATATGTCTAGCAGGGGACTGTGTGATTATATGTCTAGCAGGGGACTGTGTGATTATATGTCTAGCAGGGGACTGTGTGATTATATATTCTAGCAAGGGACTGTGTGATTATATGTCTAGCAAGGGACTGTGTGATTATATGTCTAGCAAGGGACTGTGTGATTATATGTCTAGCAAGGGACTGTGTGATTATATGTCTAGCAGGGGACTGTGTGATTATATGTCTAGCAAGGGACTGTGTGATTATATGTCTAGCAAGGGACTGTGTGATTATATGTCTAGCAAGGGACTGTGTGATTATATGTCTAGCAGGGGACTGTGTGATTATATGTCTAGCAAGGGACTGTGTGATTATATGTCTAGCAAGGACTGTGTGATTATATGTCTAGCAAGGGACTGTGTGATTATATGTCTAGCAGGGGACTGTGTGATTATATGTCTAGCAAGGGACTGTGTGATTATATGTCTAGCAAGGGACTGTGTGATTATATGTCTAGCAAGGGACTGTTGATTATATTGTCTAGCAGGGGACTGTGTGATTATAGTCTAGCAGGGGACTGTGTGATATATGTCTAGCAGGGGACTGTGTGATTATTAATGTCTAGCAGGGGACTGTGAGATTATATGTCTAGCAGGGGACTGTGTGATTATATGTCTAGCAGGGACTGTGTGATTATATGTCTAGCAGGGACTGTGAGATATATGTCTAGCAGGGACTGTGAGATTATATGTCTAGCAGGGACTGTGTGATTATATGTCTAGCAGGGGACTGTGTGATTATATGTCTAGCAGGGGACTGTGTGATTATATGTCTAGCAGGGGACTGTGAGATTATATGTCTAGCAGGGGACTGTGTGATTATATGTCTAGCAGGGGACTGTGTGATATATGTCTAGCAGGGGACTGTGTGATATATGTCTAGCAGGGGACTGTGTGATTATATGTCTAGCAGGGGACTGTGAGATTATATGTCTAGCAGGGGACTGTGTGATTATATGTCTAGCAGGGGACTGTGTGATTATATGTCTAGCAGGGGACTGTGAGATTATATGTCTAGCAGGGGACTGTGTGATTATATGTCTAGCAGGGGACTGTGAGATTATATGTCTAGCAGGGGACTGTGTGATTATATGTCTAGCAGGGGACTGTGTGATTATATGTCTAGCAGGGGACTGTGAGATTATATGTCTAGCAGGGGACTGTGTGATTAATATGTCTAGCAGGGGACTGTGTGATTATATGTCTAGCAGGGGACTGTGTGATTATATGTCAGGCAGGGGACTGTGTGATTATATGTCTAGCAGGGGACTGTGAGATTATATGTCTAGCAGGGGACTGTGTGATTATATGTCTAGCAGGGGACTGTGTGATTATATGTCTAGCAGGGGACTGTGTGATTATATGTCTAGCAGGGGACTGTGTGATTATATGTCTAGCAGGGGACTGTGAGATTATATGTCTAGCAGGGGACTGTGTGATTATATGTCTAGCAGGGGACTGTGAGATTATATGTCTAGCAGGGGACTGTGTGATTATATGTCTAGCAGGGGACGTGTGAATTATACATCTAGCAGGGACTGTGTGATTATATGTCTAGCGGGGGACTGTGTGATTATATGTCTAGCAGGGGACTGTGTGATTATATGTCTAGCAGGGACTGTGTGATTATATGTCTAGCAGGGGACTGTGTGATTATATGTCTAGCAGGGGACTGTGTGATTATATGTCTAGCAGGGGACTGTGTGATTATATGTCTAGCAGGGGACTGTGTGATTATATGTCTAGCAGGGGACTGTGTGATTATATGTCTAGCGGGGACTGTGTGATTATATGTCTAGCAGGGGACTGTGGTGACTATATGTCTTGCAGGGGACTGTGTGTGATTATATGTCTAGCAGGGACTGTGTGATTATATGTCTAGCAGGGGACTGTGTGATTATATGTCTTGCAGGGGACTGTGTGATTATATGTCTTGCAGGGGACTGTGTGATTATATGTCTAGCAGGGGACTGTGTGATTATATGTCCTTGCAGGGGACTGTGTGATTATATGTCTTGCAGGGACTGTGTGATTATATGTCTAGCAGGGGACTGTGTTATTATATGTCTAGCAGGGGACTGTGATTATATGTCTAGCAGGGGACTGTGTGATCATATGTCTAGCAGGGGACTGTGTGATCATATGTCTAGCAGGGGACTGTGTGATTATATGCACTGCAGGTTTTTGCTGGGTTATTATGGCTTTAGGTGAGTTGCTGTTATGGATCCCCAGCACAAATGGTATAGGTGTAAGTAGGAGAAGATCAGAGAGTAGTACAGTCTCCATCACAAATCCGCATCATTGGGACCTGTAGTGTGCCATATTGCAGAGTGGTTTAGGTTAGAATACACTTATTAAAATTAACCAACTTGACTTACACAAAGTTCATTGAACATCGGCAAAAATTGAGTATTTCCACTACTTTGAGCTCAATTTCAAGGTACTTTTCGTCATGAAAGCAATCAAAATCATGTCTATTTCTGTAATAATCTTCCATTCTATCAATGAGTAAAAAAAAATGACAATACAACCATAAAAACCATACGAAAATACACTGCAAAGAGGCGGCTAATGGCTGAGAAGTGAACTCCCTTATTTATCGTCCATATTTTTTATTTTTGTTGTACGTTAAGAAGCATCTTTCCATCATACATTGCCCAAGTTTCAATGAGATAGCCCAACAAACAAAGAGGCGGCTAATGGCTGAGAAGTGAACTCCCTTATTTATCGTCCATATTTTTTATTTTTGTTGTACGTTAAGAAGCATCTTTCCATCATACATTGCCCAAGTTTCAATGAGATAGCCCAACAAGCAACCGAGGAAAAAAAAATATTTACCAAAAATCATATAAGATAAGATAAGATAAGATTTCGTTCGGATTTTTAACCCCGGAGGGTTAGCCACCCAGGATAACCCAAGAAAGTCAGTGCGTCATTGAGGACTGTGTAACTTATTTCCATTGGGGTCTTTAATCTTGTCCCCCAGGATGCGACCACACCAGTCGACTAACACCCAGGTACCTATTTGCTGCTAGGTGAACAGGACAACAGGTGTAAGGAACGTGTCGAAATGTTTCCACCCGCCGGGAATCAAACCCGGGCTCTCCGTGTGTGAAGTGGGAGCTTTAGCCACCAGGCCACCGGGCCAAGCCCAAGCCAGGTACTGGAAACAAGTCACTTTGTCTGACTTTTCTGGGTTATCCCAGGTTCTCTATACATACACTGCTATGTATGATAATCCTATGTAACTGTATTTGTGTATACCTCAATAAACTTATTCACTTCTAGTCTGTCAACTGAGTACAAGAAACCGCCCATTCACTTATTTCAACTACCCAATAAAGTGGTCAGAAATTGGCAATTTGGCCGATTTCACACAAATTTCAACATGCCAATTTCAAAATAGGGTCCAGAGTAAACAATGCAGACATTCCTGGCATTAAAATAACATTTGCTCTGTTCATTAGTCACGGCTACAGGCCCCTCTTATATTACTCTTGCTTACCATTTGGAATTTTTATTCACAAAAAAATAGAAGATTTACTGTTATGCAGACTACTGCATTATTGTAATAATTGTGTAAATAATGTCAATCCATTCTTGACTCCGTACTGGAATTTAGTCTGGCAGGTGGACAGGTATTGGACGGTGACGTCATTTGTTTACTCTTGAGCTTCGCTAAAGATTAGAAAATTTTCGCTACTGTGAGAGCAATTTCAAGGTACTTTTCATCATGAAAGCAATCAAAATCATATCTATTTCTGTAATATATCTTTCATTCTATCAAATGAGACCGAAAAAATGAGAATATAACCATAACAACCATACAAAAATATACCGCTAAGCGGCCGCTAATGGCTGAGAAGTGAACTCCGCTATTTATGGTCTGATTTCTTTCATTTTTGGTGTACGTTAAGAAGTGTCTTTCCATCATACATTGCCCAAGTTTGAATAAGATAACCCAACAAACAACTGAGAAAATAATAATAATATAATAATAATAATAATAATATAATAATAATAATAATAATAATAATAATAATAATAATAATAATATCTTTATTTACTACACGTACATGTACAAGGTATACAGGCCTAGCTGACATCAGTGACATACTACTGTATAGAAAGGCACTTGTTAGGCTGAGTATTTCAAGAAAATTAGGTCAGTGTCCCAGGATAACACCCACACTAGTCGGCTAACACCCAGGTACCTGATGGGTAAACATAGAAACAGGTGTAGAGAAACACGCCTAATGTTTCTACCCTGGCTGGGAATTGAATATTTACCAAAAATCATATATGGCTAACCCAAGCCAGGTACTAAAAATAAGCCACGTTGACTTTTTTGGGTTATCCTAGGTTCTCTACACATGCTGCTATGTGAGATAATCTATATAAAGAAAATAACTTTTTTGTTTCAGGTTTATGGTGCAGTACGAGTGCATATCACAGTTAGCCCTGTGCTATACTCCGTTTTCTCTAATATAAGCCCCCAAGACAGGGATAGGAGAATGATACTTTTATCTTGTATCCTCTTCATACCTCCATTGAACTGCTCAGTGTTATGCCAAATATTATTCATTCTGGAGTATTTAACATTTTAATGTTATTTATATTGTTTATTATGTCATATTAGATCAATTGTGATAGGCAAATAAGCTGTAGTGTTGATATTAGTGTAATAATAAAGCATATTCTCCTGTATCATGAGACTGAGCTCATGACAACCGACAGTGGCTTCAAAGCCACCTTATCTTTAATGGATAATGTACTGTGTAGGTGCTTTACATAATGAGAAGCATTTCTTTTATTCATTGGAACCATGGCTAGGGCTAAAAGTAAGCAGGTTAAAACAATAAATAGAGAAAAAGAAATTGGAATGACTTATGCAGCAAGTAGCGCCACCAAACAGTACCAGCAGGTTGATATGGCGACCCTGGAAATTTGAAATTATACTAGCCAAAATTAGTGCCGAATAACTGAAGGAACCGAACAACTGATTGCCGGATTTGTGATGGCGGACCTGTATAGTATAAGTAGAGATGTTTGTTTTACAAAAAACGTATCTTAGAGAGGATGCCAAATGTTTGAGATACTTTTTTTTTTGCTTGTTGGATATGGGTGTTGAATTTCAGGTTGCTGTCAAGGCACAGACCCAGGAATTTTCCTCTCATTATCTTTAGCAATAAGGGTATTGTTAAGCATAATGTTTAGTTAGACCTCATTTGCTCTACTTCCAAACATAATATACAAGGTTTTGTAAACATTAATTGTGAGTTTATTAGCAGTCATTTAGGTCGATATTTTAATGAGTTCTTCATTAACAATGGTGTTAAATGAAGCAAGATTAAGGTGGGAGATAATGAAAGTTGTCTCTTCACCAAAGAGAATAGGTCTAAGTTGTTGCAATATTTGGGAGGTTGTTGATATATAACAGGAAAATTAGGGGGTCAAGAATGCTTCCCTATGGTATTTCAGTGTCCTTAGGTTTTTCTGTGGAGGTTGCGCTATTAGTAGACATGTATTGCTGTCTATCAGTAAGGTAAGACTTGATACATGCAAGTGCATGGCCTCTTATAGTGCTGTGCATAGTAGGTCTAGCATCTTTATAACTGCGTCATTTGAGCTTTATTTCTCCTGAAACCAAACTGGCAAAAGTTGAGAATGCTTTGTGATGTTATGAAGGAGTATAATCTCTCGTGTATGTGTTTTACGAAGATTTTGGATAGTAAAAGCCAGTGGCATCGCTAGGGTTGGTGTCACCCTGGGCAGAATCTTTGGTGTCACCCTCATGAAATCCAAGGATGGGGGGATGGGGAGAGTAAACTCCAGTTATGTCACTACTGCATTATCAATGACTAATGTTCAGCAATGATAACGTTTAACATTTAAATGGTCCAAATGTATAAATACGTTCTTACACATAGCGCCCCAAAGGTATATATATGTTTTATTTTTCCTGTCTTCAAATTTGGCACGATTGGCCTGAGATGCGCTGTCAGCACAGAATGGGTCCTAATACTCAGTGTGCATAGTATTAAAAAAATCTGGGACCACTTAGTACCTAGTAGGAGTGCCAGTTAAATTGAGCGCCAGCTAGAGCAAACAGTGCGGCGAGCACCAAGGATTCACTGATGTAATGTCATATTAACACTCCTCTTTTAAGAGGAAAGTGATGTTAACCACAAGTCTAGGGTCTGTCTGTCTATATCTCTGTCTTCCTCTGTCTGTCTGTCTATCTCTATCTGTCTCTGTCTACCTCTGTCTCTATCTGTCTGTCTAGCTCTGTCTCACAGGTACACAAATACAAGTATACATAGTGTAAATTATCTAGGATAACCCAAAAAATCCAGACAAAGTGCTATACTCTGCTTGAAGATGTGAGAAAATGTGACGACCCCAGTCTTATGGCTTTCTCTGAGACAGAGAGCTAGACAGGTAGACAGATAGACAGGGAACTTGACAGACAGACAAACATACAGACATGTTTGTGTACTAGAGAAAACAAAGTGAGGGCGATGCTCATCAAATATCACCTCAAATTTGTTTTATCAGCTGCACCCTCCCCAACCCTTGAGTATGCTCATCAAACGTCAGCTCTTATCAGTTGTTATCTCATCTTATCATGTCACTGTCATGGGTGGACTTTGTTTTTCATGCTTCAAAGCAACTTATTATTATCTATTATTATTATTACGTATTATTCTTCTCCTCCTTCTCCTCCTCCTCCTCCTCCTCCTCCTCCTCCTCCTCCTCCTCCTCCCCCTCCTTCTCCTCCTCCTCCTCCTCCTCCTCCTCCTCTTCATCTTTCTCCTCCTCCTCCTTCTCCTCCTCCTCCTCCTCATTGTATTAGAGTTTGCAGTGGCGGGGCAGCGGCAGCAACGGTATCCTACCAGCTCTTCTTTCTCAAAAAACATCGCTCATCAAAACTTGTGATGGCCTAAGTGAAAGTTCAACTACAGAACCCACGTAGACCACAACATGACCCAAGAATACTAAGAATGTAACCCAAATCTGACAAAATTAGAAGATCTAAGGAAGACAGCCCTGCTAACCCAAACACTGCCTCCGCTGCCAGACAATCACTTAACCCAAGCTCCGAGAAAACAAGCCTTCTCCTCCATTGCTACACAGTATCTACTTCAGTGATACTATGAAAGGATATCGCAGAAGAAACAACACCAGTAATAAAAGAATAACAGCAAGGACCCTAGAACTCAACTTGTCTACCCAGCAGGACGCCAGTGTATCATCAACCCCCCTCACCGCCGCCACCAAGGGAACAACAACAACAAAAACAAACAGGGCCCTGACTCCCCCTCCAACTCCACTCCCCTCAAAGGATTCACCCATGATAACTCAGGTATGATTATTCCTGACAATATCAAGGACTACATCGTTGCTCTAGAAAATGAAATCAAAGATATCAAACCAACACTCGAGCGACGAGAATCCAAGATAACCAACCTCGAGAATAAGATCCAAAACCTTGAAGAGAAGATTACATCGGGAAGTGTTGACACAGAAAATACTCTAAAAGCAGCTATAACCAGTCACACTGAGCAAATAACAACAATAAATATGAAGGTTGAAGAAGCAATCAAGGACTGGAATCAGAACATGCACACTCGACTAAATGAATACCTTGATTTCCAAGACGACAAAACTGAACAAGATAAGTTGTCTGATGCAGTTATAATAAACAGTCCACACATTCCTAGTGACATAACACAAGCACAGTGCAAAGAAACTGCTATCAGGATAATACTGAACCACGTACAAGTCATCGTGCAAAACAATGAAATCAAAGAAACACGTTTGTTAGGAAAACCAGGAAGTAAACACAGTATAATGATCAGACTTCATTCATACGATAAAAGAAAGGACCTAATTAAATCAGCAATTACAATGAAAAATGGAGTGTACATAAATGAGTGTCTAACAAAAAAACGTCAAAACCTTCTGTTCAGGCTGAGAAAACTTAAACAGGAAAACAAAATACACCAGTGTTTCACGTGAGATGGGAAAATACAGAAAGGAAAAACATCAACAGGACAACAATATACCATCTCAAATGAACACGATTTCTCTACCTTCCTTAGAAAAAGCTGACATTTCTGTAACAGATTAGATAAGTGCCCTTAATACATATATACGTGTGGTACATATAGTGTACGTTACTATTATATTGTGCATAATTAGTTTTATTTATTTTTCATCACTAGCTAATGCCAACTACCTCCAATACTCTATACTTCTTTCTTACTGCTATTAATTGCTCATAATTTTAAATTACAAGTCAAATCTTACTCCCAAATTAATAATATTCATTATTCTTACCTGTCCATTTAATTTGTTTATCACTACTTGTTTTTTTTAGTCACTTTTCATTGTGTATGCAATTAGTGTATATTCCAATTACTTTTTTGCAAGTACCAAAACTATCTTTTGCTAGCTAGTACCAACTACTCATTTTTTTTACTTTTATTGTGCAATAAACTGCTCAATTTATTTAATATTACAAAATCAGATCTTACTCCTAAACCAATATTATTTCATAGTGACCACCTGTCCATTTAACTTTGTTTACCATTATTTAAATTTTTTAGTCCCTTATATATTTTCTCCTTATTTTAGCTTTTATAATACCCTAGTTTATATATTCACAATTGTTAAAATAATCAAGGTGCTATTCTCAGGTGCTAAAGTAGAATAAGTTCACAATTTTGCCATTATATTCCAAAGCTCATTATTTGATTACCACTTTATTGTTCACCACAACTTATATTAGTCCCTTTTATATTATTATTTTATACTATAATTCTAACTTTAAAGAATTACCTTTATAGTACTACCTCCCTATCATATTCCCAAGCTCCATTATTTGATCATCACTATATTTGTATTAGTCCCTTTTATATTGTCTCCTTTATTTTAGCTTAAAAAAAAAAAAAAAAAACTACCTTAGCTCATTATTTTACATTTGTTAAATAATTCAGGTGCTATTTTTTAGCTTAAGACTATTTACTTTGTTTTATACTTAATTCTAACTATAGATTCACTACAAATCTTATGATTACAAGCATTGATCCTGATACCAATCTCTTATTTAATGACTTAAATGAATCAAACAGTTACTGTAATTACTACACTGCAGAACAATCAAAGGCACTTCTCAGTGCCAACAACAACATAACTATCTTTAACTACAATATCAGATCTTTAAGCAAGCATTACGATGACCTCATAGCATTACTAAATTCCTTACATGCCAATATGTCCATCATTACACTAACTGAAACCTGGCTAAAGCCTGATAGTACAGATGTCTATGCCATTCCTGGTTACACAGCCATACACAACTGTAGGCCAGACCAACAAGGGGGTGGCACAGCCATATACTACTCAGACCAACTAGAATGTATCACTAATACTTGCACAAGGGGATGAACATGGGGAATATATAATAGCCAAATTCAAATCCAAATACCTACAAAAACCTCTCACATTGATAAATATCTACAGAGTTCCACAGTCAAACATTAGCCAATTTAGTAAAAAACCTAGGAAGTATGATAACTGATGCACGCATGAACAAAGATCACTTACTACTCTCAGGTGACTTCAATATAAATCTCCTGCAAGACCAGGACCCACACGTTACTGAATTCACAAACACAATGAGTAACTGTATGTTGCTACCAACAGTAACAAAACCTACAAGAGTTACGAGACTAGTGTTTCCCTACTTGACCACATCTGGACCAACACCATATCCCCTTTAAAATCAGGCATAATTACAGATAATACCACAGACCACTACCCGACTTTCTCATAACAACTCTTGGTAAATTACCCCAAGACACTACTAAAGTCACCTTCAGACTTCACAATGAGGCAGCCATTAATAACTTCACAACAGCAGTAGCAAACATTGACTGGCACACTGAGCTAGAAATCTATACAGATATTGACGAATGTATTAATAATTTTCTAAAAAAGACCCAATACCTCTATAACAAGCACTGCCCTAAAAAAACTAAACAGATGACAGCTAAGAGACTGAACAGTCCCTGGCTAACACCCAGCATTCTCAAATCCATTAATACAAAACACCAATATGAAAAACAGTACAGAATGGGTCACATAACCAGAGACCAAAGAAAACGTTACTCGTCAATCCTAACCAGCCTGATAAGAAGGGCAAAAAAATTGTATTATGAGAACAGATTATCCCAACTTACGAGGTGATATAAAAAGACCTGGAAAACCCTATCAGAAATTCTAGGAACAAAAAAGATATCACGAAATAGCGAAATAAAATTAGCAAAATCAGATGAACCCCAACTCCACCAACAGAACAGCAAACAGACTCAATGATTTCTTCTCCACTATAGGACAAAACCTTGCCAATAAAATCCCAAGCTCAGATACCCCACCAAATGACTACCTCACCGGCAACTACCCGAACACACTGTTCCTAGCTCCGACTAACCCATACGAAGTCTCCCTTATTATCAACACACTAAAAAACAAGGCAGGAGATTTAAATACCTTACCACCCTTTATATACAAAAAAGTGTCACAAGTGCTATCACCAATCATTGCAACACTCTTTAACAAATCCATTGAATCCTCCACCTTCCCTACAGTACTCAAAATAGCAAGGGTCACCCCCATCCACAAAGGAGGAGACCAAACAGAGTTGAATAACTATAGGTCAATATCCAACTTACACCCTCTCTCAAAAATCTTCGAAAAATTAATTCATAAACGAATCTACTCCTACCTTATCTCCCAAAACATACTCAACCCTGCCAATTTGGATTCAGGCCTAATAAAAAATACTAATGATGCTATTATACACATGCTAGAACATATATACACTGCAATAGAGAAAAAAGAAGTCCCACTGGGGATCTTCATTGACTTACGTAAAGCTTTTGATACAGTTGACCATGACTTGCTCCACGTAAAATTGTCACACTATGGTATAAGAGGGCACTCCCTCAACTACCTCAAGTCATACCTCAGCAACAGAAGCCAATATGTGTATGCAAATGGGGCAAACTCCTCTGCACAACCAATTACAGTTGGTGTCCCACAGGGGAAGTGTCCTTGGGCCCCCTTCTCTTTCTCCTATACATAAATGACCTACCAAATGCTTCGCAATTACTCAAACCCACACTATTTGCAGATGACACTACATACGTCTTCTCCCACCCGAGCCCAGTCACGCTAGCCAATACTGTAAATACCGAATTACAGAAAATATCTACCTGGATGAGAACTAACAAACTTACACTAA
Source organism: Cherax quadricarinatus (assembly GCF_026875155.1). Classification (NCBI taxonomy): domain Eukaryota; kingdom Metazoa; phylum Arthropoda; class Malacostraca; order Decapoda; family Parastacidae; genus Cherax; species Cherax quadricarinatus. The sequence continues at coordinate 10,226,722 of NC_069458.1, read as the reverse complement.
ACATTGACAAAACCTACTTCATTCAGTTTAGTAACAGAGCTACAGATGTCCCTCTTAACATAATGATAAACGGATCACCTATCACAAAGCTAACAGAGGGAAAATTCTTAGGAATCCACCTTGATAATAGACTCAAATTTCATACACATATACAACAAATTTCTAAGAAAATTTCCAAGACTGTAGGCATACTATCGAAGATACGGTACTATGCTCCACAGTCAGCCCTCCTGGCCCTATATCACTCTCTTATTTACCCCTATCTCACCTATGGAATTTGTGCATGGGGCTCAACAACAAGTAACCATCTCAGACCACTAATTACCCAACAAAAGGCTGCAGTTAGAATGATAACAAATTCTCACTATAGGCAGCACAAATCCACCCAAAATTCAATACACTAAACCTCCTCACCATACAAAACATCCATACTTACTACTGCACCTATTACATACATAGAACACTTAAACTCTGATATTAACCCTCCCCTCAAACATCTCCTTGCCAACCTCAACAGAACACCTGACCATAACACAAGGCACAGATCACTCTTTGATGTTCCTCGTTGTCCATCTCACACTATGTAAAAACTCAATGCACATAAAAGGCCCTAAAATCTGGAATTCATTACCTGTAAATATAAAAGAAACACTACCTGTTATAAAATTTAAGTCTCTTTTTCAAAGATCACTTACTCACCCAAAACCAAATAAATACTGAATAACTGAACCTTAAAATTGTATATCTTAAATGTTTCTCACAATTATATCACATAAATGTTAAACCTAAAACCCAATCTAACTTTATTATTTTTTAAATACACTACCTAACAGAATACTCCATTCTACTGAATGTACAACAATGCATACAACCATATGACCTGTCTTTGTAATACTCACTTGTGCTTTATAGTAACCTGTTTACATTAATGTTTTATCACTGATTTCATCATTGCTTAGTTAATCTTAAGTTAATTTTAAGCCAGCCCGTAATGCTATGCATAGTATAAGTGGCTTTGGCATACTGCTCTTACCTGTATTTGTTGTACCTCTGTATGTGTGCTCAAATTTTTAAATAAATAAATAAATAAATAAATAAATATACTTCCACATATCCAAAACATTGCTGGGACATATAAATACAGTGGACTCTCAGCTAACAATATTAATCTGTTCCTGAAAGCTCATCATATGCTGAAATTATCGTTAGCTGAATTAATTTTCCCCTAAGAAATAATGGAAATCAAATTAATCCGTGCAAGACACCCCAAAGTATGAAAAAAAATTTTTTTTACCACATGAAATATTAATTGTCCTAGGTAGTAGGTTGGTAGACAGCAACCGCCCAGGGAGGTACTACCGTCCTGCCAAGTGAGTGTAAAACGAAAGCCTGTAATTGTTTTACATGATGGTAGGATTGCTGGTGTCCTTTTTTCTGTCTCATGAACATGCAAGATTTCAGGTACGTCTTGCTACTTCTACTTACACTTAGGTCACACTACACATACATGTACAAGCACATATATACACACCCCTCTGGGTTTTCTTCTATTTTCTTTCTAGTTCTTATTCTTGTTTATTTCCTCTTATCTCCATGGGGAAGTGGAACAGAATTCTTCCTCCGTAAGCCATGCGTGTTGTAAGAGGCGACTAAAATGCCGGGAGCAAGGGGCTGGTAACCTCTTCTCCTGTATATATTACTAAATGTAAAAGGAGAAACTTTCGTTTTTCCTTTTGGGCCACCCCGCCTCGGTGGGATACGGCCGGTGTGTTGAAAGAAAGAAGAAAATATTAATTGTAATACACACAAACTGACACTTACCTTTATTGAAGATCTGGTGATGATTGATGGGATGGGAGGAAGGGAGAGTATAGAAGTTGTTAATGTTTAGAAGGGGAATCCCCTTCCATTAGGACTTGATTTATCAAGTCCTTTTCTGGGGTTACTTCCCTTCTTTTAATGCCACTAGGACCAGCTTGAGAGTCGCTGGACCTCTGTCGCACAACATATCTGTCCGTAGAGGCCTGTACCTCCTGTTCCTTTATGATTTGTCTAAAGTGGTTCACAACATTGTCATTGCAATAGTCACCAGCACAGCTTGCAATAGCTGTGTGAGGGTGATTTTCATCCATAAAGGTTTGCACTTCAAGCCACTTTGCACAGATTTCCTTAATCTCTTTCTTCATCTCCTTTTTCCTGCAGGGTTGGCACTAGAAGCTTTCTTGGGGCCCATGGTGACTTATTTTGCAGGTACAATCACTAAAAACGCTGTGATAATATGAAATGCGTGGATGCGACCGCACTGGCTGGGTTGTACACATTGGCACCCACGGGACAACTGAGGCACGCTCAGGCCACACGTGGACGCGTCTCGAACAAATCGCCTAGTTTGAGTTTTTTTAGCATTAGCTGAGGCAAAATTTTTGCTTTAAAATGTATCGTATGCTGGATTTAATGTAAGGTGATGCCATCGTTAGCTGAGGGTCCACTGTACTTTGTATATATTCCAAGACAATAGTAAATGGCTAAGGCAGGTGTAAATGTCAGTGTGTTTGTGACAATTTGAGTACAATTTCAGTACCTAATACTGTACTAGCGTCAGAACAAAGATTGGTTATAAAATGACAAGAACTACTACAAATTTTAATTATCAGAACATAAAAATTACATGAAATACAGTGGACGCTCGACCATCGATATTAATCCATTCCTGAGGGCTCATCGTTAGTCAAAATTATCGTTAGTCGAGTTAATTTTCTCAATAAGAAATAATGGCAATCAAATTAATCCATGCAAGACACTCAAAAGTATGAAAAAAAACATTTTACCACATGAAATATTAAGTTTAATGCAGTAGAATAATTATAATAACAACAATAACAATAGATTAATAACAATAGAATAATTGACACTTACCTTTAATGAAGATCTGGTGATGATTGATGGGATGGGAGGAGGGGAGTGTGTGGATGGTGTTAGTGTTTAGAAGGGGAATCCCCTTCCATTAGGACTTGAGGTGTCAAGTCCTTGAGGACATTGTTTTTCCTGAACACTCTGGGAGTTTCATAGTGATACACCAATAAAGGCTTCACTTTGCAATCACCACTAGCATTAGCACACATCAACAGAGTAAGCCTGTCTTTCATAGGCTTATGTCCTGGGAGTGCCTTTTCCTCCTGAGTAATGTAGGACCTGCTTGGCATTTTCTTCCAAAACAGGCCTGTTTCGTCACAATTAAACACTTGTTCAGGTTTCAATCCTTCAGCCTCCATGTGCTCCTTGAATTCATGCACATATTTTTCAGCTGCTTTTTGGTCCAAACTGGCAGCCTCACCATGCCTTATCACACTATGTATACCACTACGATTCTTAAATCTCTCAAACCAACCTTTGCTGGCCTTAAATTCACTCACATCACCACTAGTTGCAGGCATTTTTCTAATTAAATCATCATGCAACTTCCTAGCCTTTTCACATATGATTGCCATCTGTTTTTTGTTTATCCACACCAATAACAGTCTCTCAACATCTTCTATCACTTGCGATCTCAGTTTCAAAAACATAGTTGCACCGTTGGCAAAAACAGCTTCCTTGATTGCCGTTTTCTTGGCCACAATAGTAGCGATGGTTGATTGGGGTTTTGTGTACAACCTGGCCAGCTACGACACACGCACTCCACTTTCATACTTAGCAATGATCTCTTTCTTCATATCCATAGTAATTCTCACCCTTTTTGCTGTAGGGTTGGCACTAGAAGCTTTCTTGGGACCCATGGTGACTTATTTTGCAGGTGCAATCACTAAAAATGCTGTGATAATATGAAATGTTCCTATTGCATGTTTGGATGGGACCGCGGTGGCTGGCTGGCTTGTAAACACTGGCCACAAGTGGACGCGTCTTGGACGGAATGAATCTCGTTGGTTGAGTTTTTAGCGCTAGTCAAGGCAAAATTTTTGCGTTAAAATGTATCGCTAGTCGAATTTAACATTAGACGATGTCAGTGTTGGTTGAGGGTCCACTGTAATATGAAAAATAGAAAAAAAGGTATATCGGCAACACTTCTGAAAGCGACAGGACTCGATGTTGCTGTCACATGAGTATCCACTGCCAACTTCTCGGCCTCATATCTCGGTAAGTACTGACCCTAAATTTTTTTTTATTTTAAAATACTTAAAAAAATGTTCTCTTTTTTCAATAAAAAAAAAAGTGATTTTCTTTTTCTCAAAATATTCGGGGTGCTGCGCAAGTGAACGTATATATACGTTTGGACTGTTTAAGGGTTAAGGGCCATAAACTGAACAGAAGAATACTTCTCAACTATATTAATGATAAAATAAATAATCGTAGTAAAATTGAGGAAACATAAACTCAAATACCACTTTAAGTACAGCCAACAGATCCTACATTTATTCATCTTCAACAGTATAAAAAAAAAAATAAAGAAAAACACTGCAATATCAGAGAAACACTAGTTCCGATCTGATCTTGAGTATAAGTAACATCTCAGTGAATCTGATCTTACATTTCCTTGCCTTCAAGCCTGCAAAATTATCTATCACCTGATCAAAATCAATGATTTTCAATTCTAGGCTTATTTGTACTCTGTAATCATATTCTGTAATAGGCTATATAGAAACAAAGGAATTTTCTCTTAAGTTGCTGCAGCACAGTTTTGTGCATTAGTGTCACCTTCTTTTGAGGCTCTATAGTGTCACGCTCTAAACGGTGTCACCCAGGGCAGACTGCCCCCCTCCCCCTTATGACGCAACTGGTAAAAGCAAGCTTCATATTGGTCTGTAGTTGTTTACATCTGTTCAGTCACTATCTTTGTGAACTGGTGTAATCCTTGGTATCTTGAGAAATGTCAGAAAAGTGTTGGTTTCTAGTGATTTGTTAAAGAGAAATGTAATGGTGGGTGAAAGGACATGAGCCACTTGTTTATACAATAGTGGTGGTACAGTGGAACCTCGGCTTTTGTGAATAATTCATTCCAGAAAGTCTGATGAAAACTGAATTGTACAAAAACTGAAGCAATATTTCCCATGAGAAATAATGTAAATCCAATTAACCCTTTGACTGTCGCAGGCCCCTTTCTGAAACTGTCATTCTATGTAGCAAAATATTCGAAAAAAAAAATTTATTTTTTCTTATGAAAATGTTAAGATTTTCTGAGTGTTTTAGTCCAAAAAAAAATTTTTTTGCCATCAGTACTTACCGAGATATAGAGCTGTGAAAATTGCAGAATATGAGCTGCGTATGGCAACAGCGGCAACTGCCGTTCACCCGGTAAACTTTAGTTTACTTGCACAGTGGTCCCTTGCTTTTTGTAGTTCTCGGGAATCATAGATTTTGGAAATCATAGGGATATTTTCATATAAACATGGGCTCGCTAATCATAGGTTGACTTGCGAGTAGTAGTTTGTCCGGGATGCGTACGCACAGTGTGAGCTGGGGCGGCAGCCAGTCTGGCATTGTTTACCAGTGAGCGAAGGTCCCCTCACATGCTCCTATGAAATATTTCATAATATTCCACTCATTTTAGTGCTTGCAAGTACTAAATAAGCTACCATGGCTCCAAAGAAAGCTCCTAGTGCCAAGCCTGTGGTAAAGAAGGTGAGAAATATGATTGAATTTAAGAAAAACATCATTGAACAATATGAAAGTGGCACAAGTGTGGCCGAACTGGCCAGGATGTATAAGAAACCCTACACAACCATATGTTCCATAGTGGCCAAGAAAAAGGAAATCAAGGGCACTGTTGTTGCAAAGGGGGTAAGTATGCTGACAAAAATGAGATCATCAGTACTCGAAGAGGTTGAGAAGTTATTATTGGTGTGGATAAATGAGAAACAATTAGCAGGAGATACTCTTATGACTTCGATTATTTGTGAAAAGGCTAGGCAGTTGCACAACGATCTGGTAAAGAAATTGCCTGAAAATAGTGGTGATGCGAGCAAAAGGTTGGTTTGAGAGATTTAAGAACTGTACTGGCATACACAGTGTGGTAAAGCATGGTGAGGCTGCCAGTTCAGACCACAAGGCGGCTGAAAAATATGTGCATGAATTCAAGGAGTACATAGAGGCTGAAGGACTGAAACCTGAACAAGTGTTCAATTGTGATGAAACAGGCCTCTTTTGGAAGAAAATGCCAAAGAGGACCTTCATTACACAGGAGGAAAAGACAATGCCAGGACACGCCTATGAAAGACAGGCTGATGCTCATGTGCTAATGCTAGTGGGGATTTCAAAGTGAAGCCATTACTAGTGTACCATTCTGAAAATCCTAGAGTGTTCAGGAAAATCAATGTTATGAAGAGTAAATTGTGTGTGTTTTGGAAATCTAATAGTATGGCATGGGTCACGAAGGAAATTTTCGTTGAGTGGTTCAATGAAGTGTTTGGCCCTAGTGTGAAGAATTACCTCCTGGAAAAGAAATTGGATCTCAAGTGCATGCTAGTAATGGACAATGCACCTGCTCATCCTCCAAACTTGGATGACCTAATTTTCGAGGAGTTTGGGTTCATCACAGTAAAGTTCTTGCCCCCGAATACCACTCCTCTCCTCCAGCCCATGGACCAGCAGGTCATTGCAAACTTTAGAAAACTCTACACCAAAGCAATGTTTCACAGGTGCTTGGCTGTGACCACAGACACTCACTTGACCCTAAGGGAATTTTGGACAGAACACTTCAGCATCTCCATTGCATAATCCTTATAGGTATGGCTTGGGAGGGAGTGACTACCAGGACTTTGAACTCTGCTTGGAGAAAATTGTGGCCAGATTGTGTCGGCAAGAGGGATTTTGAAGGGTTTGGGACTGATCCTGATGAGCCTATGTCTGTTGTTAAATCAATTGTGGCACTGGGGAGTTCCATGGGGTTGGATGTGAGTTTGGAGGATGTGGAAGAATTGGTGGAAGACCACAACGAAGAGTTCACCACTGAGGAGCTGCAAGAGCTTCAGCAGGAACAGCAACAGATCGCAGCTCAGAATCTTGCTGCAGAGGAGGAGGAAGAGAGATGGAAGAAGGTGCTTTCTTCAAAAATTAAAGAGATTTTTGCTATGTTGGGTAAGATGGAAAGCTTTATGGAGAAACATCACCCTGACAAGGTTGCTGCAAGCCATCTTGGCAACATGTACAGTGACAAAGTCTTGGGCCATTTTAGGGAAGTGTTAAAAAGACGCCAGAAACAGAGCTCTCTCCACAGTTATTTTGTGAGACAGGACTCCAGTGACTCTCAAGGTGGTCCTTGAGAAGAGAAGAGAAGCAACCCCAGAAAAGCAATTGGTACCTGTGGTGTTGATGGAAAGGGATTCCCCTTCCAAACAGTAATTCAATGTCTCTCCTCCTCCAGTCTCCCATACACTAAGAAGAATCTCCAATAAAGGCAAGTGTTATGCTGTTAATGTTTCATTTATCATTTCCCATTGTATTGTTTATGTACTACATGTATATTTCATGTAAAATATTTTTTGGTTTTAATACTTCTGGGTGTCAGGAACGGATTAATTGTATTTACATTATTTCTTATGGGGAAAATTTATTCGCATATCGTAGATTTCGTTAATAGTAGCAACTCCAGGAACGGATTAACTACGAAAAATGAAGGACCACTGTATTTGAAGGTTTTTTGTTTTTTTCACTATTTTATTTTTCCACATAACTTATGTGGCCTGTGAGACCAAAGTAAGGTGCAATGTACATATATACACTCGTTGTATACAACACAATAAGCACACAAACATAACTATCAATATATTGTTTACAAAACTTGTTTACAAAAACAAACAATACAAAAAAATGTTCGTTACTATTGTTCTATAATATATATACTACCAATGTACAGTCACCGAACATATTCCTAGAAGTTCTGCAGCTTGTGGAAGTCTTTGAAACATGTTTTCATACACAATGGTGTTTTACACTCCTCACACATAAAACCAGTGTGTGTGCATTTTTGTGGACTTTTTTTTTTATGTGCAAAGACAAAACACCTCGTCTGAGCAGTTTTCTTCAAAGTATTAGCAGGCAGTTCTGTTATGTAGTTATCCTAGGTAAATGGTCGTGTGTCATCATTCCTTCCTTCCTACCTTCCTGCATTCCTTTCCTGCATTCCTTTCCTTCATTCCTTTCCTGCATTCCTTTCCTTCATTCCATTCCTTCATTCCTTTCCTGCATTCCTTTCCTTCATTCCATTCCTTCATTCCATTCCTTCATTCCTTTCCTGCATTCCTTTCCTGCATTCCTTTCCTTCATTCCTTTCCTGCATTCCTTTCCTACCTCTCTTCCTACATTCCTTCATCTGTCCTTCCTTCATTCCTGCCTTCCCTTCTTGCTTCTGGTTTCTATAATATATATACACATATATAGTCACTAGATACTTTCATATAACTGCTATTATCTCCATTCAGCAAGCTTGTCTTGTGTGTGAGTGTGTGGCTTATAATTGTTTTGAGTCAGGAGTCGGCAGCTGTCAAAATGACCTACTGTCTCATTACTCACTCCCCCTACCGCCTGTCAAAACAATGGGGTCGGATGCTGCTTCCCCTCCATTCTATCTAATTATCTTTCTCCCTCATTCTATCTCTGTCAATCTGTCTCTCTCTTTCTATCTGTCTATCTCTGTCTCACAGGTACACATAAATACAAGTATACATAGTGTAAATTACCTAGGATAACCCAAGAAATCCATACAAAGTGCTATACTCAGCTTGAAGATGTGAGTAAACGTGATGACGTAGTCTTGTGGCTCTCTCTGAAACAGAGAGCTAGACGGATAGACAGGGAGCTTGACAGACAGACAGAAATGTTTGTGTACCAGCAAAAACAGAGGGAGGAGGATGATCATCTGATCTTTTCTTATCAGCTGCACCCTCCCTCTACCCTTGTTTATGCTCATCAAATGTCAGCTCTTATCAGATGTTATCTCACCTTATCTTGTCACTGTCATGGGGTGAACTGTTCTCCATGCTTCAAGGGAACATATTATTATTATTATTATTATTATTATTATTATTATTATTATCATCCTTCTTCTTCTCCTCCTCCTCCATTCTTCTGGTGTCCTGGGCATTGCTTCTGGTCTCAAACTCCTCAAAACCATGAAATTGATCTTCACTGATGCTTCCATCTGTGTTAGAGCATCACTTGGGAAGAGAAGAGCCCCAGATTTGCTGGGGAATCACATATTTCTTACTGCTAGGCATTCTGAAAAAGGACAACGGAAATGGCATTCCCACAATGCACCATTGGCTCCCCAATTTTTTTTATATGGTGCACACTGACCATGGAGACCCATTCTATCACATGTGGGCCTTTCTCCTGCTCGATTTGGAGCCGCTAGAATTTATGCGTATTGATACGTCAGAAACAGTGGCGCGTAAGATGTATTTATACGGCGTAAACAGTCAAAGGGTTAATGCATTCCAGACACCCAAAAATATTAACAAAAAATACTTTTTATAATATGTCTAGTTTTACATACACTTTATAATAACTCTAGTTTTTCATACAGAAAACAATGTGAAATACAACAGACTGTCATTTAACAGAGTAGTTACGTTCCCGAAAATGGCATGTTAGGTAAAAAAAAACCTTGTTAGTTGAACTGAGGAACTTACAGGAAAAATAGGGTAGCGTTCCTGGGTTGCTCCAAAAAAGTTGAACAACTTTTTTTTAGGCCTCCACATCTTACAAAAATAAAAGTGAATATGAAATTGTAGTTCATTGTTGTGATGTATTATGTCATTTTTACTGGTAAAGACTACAAATGTAACAGAAATAATAGTATTTCTTGCCTTAACTTGTGGGTGCTGGTGTTTGTGGATGATTGTGAAGAGAGTGGAGAGTTATGTTGTGGTCCTACTGGGCTGAGGTGGATGGTAGAGGTTCTGGTACTGAAGTTGATGCTTGTACTGGAGTGTCTAACTTGAAGTCAGTCAGTCAAGCCAGCAAGTCATTCAGTCTGTCAGTCAAATCATTCAGTCAAGTTGGTAAGTCATTCAGTCAAGTCAATAAGTCATTCAGTCAAGTCAGTAAGTTATTCAGTCAAGTCAGTAAGTCAGCCAGCCAAGCCACTAAGTCATTCAGTCAGTCAAGTCAGTAAGTCATTTGATCAAGTCAGTAAGTCATTCAGTCAAGTCAGTAAGTCATTCAGTAAGTCAGTCATTCAGTAAGTCAGTTAGTCAGTCAGCCACACAAACTCATGTTTACCTCTTTTTATGTGTACAAAGTAATACTTCATTATGCTTATCTCTTGTCTAATATCTTTGTTTCCTTTGTTAATTCTAATACTTAAATGCTTACACTTATTCTTGCCACTTTCAGCAACACTGGTGTGCGTACTGGGTGTCATGATTGCTTGCCAGATACAAGATATAGTAATTAATAGATCAGCACCAATCCACAAACACAGCTAGCTTGTAGCAGAGAAAGGCTGGACATGTATGAAATACGAATGCTGGGATGGTGGGGTGGTGTCAGGGGGGGAGGTAGCAGGGGATGGTAGGAAGTCTCCTCGGCTGATCTACAACAAGGTGGCCACTTGAGGAAAAGGGAATTTCTTTCCTTTCTGCAAACTGAACCGTGTTAAATTAATTTTATGACGTGTTACATAAAGTTGTGCAGGAATTCTTCAATCGTGCTATATCCGAATCGTGCCAAATAAACTCGTGCTAAATGAAGTTCTACTGTAAATATAAGTGACTAATGAAATGAATAGATGAACATTTGACATCACTTTTACCTTCACTGAAGACTCTTACTGATGTACGGAAGACAGTGAGGAGGGGAGAGGGAGGAAAGGTTATTGTTTGGAAGGGGAGTCCCGTTCCATAAGGACTTCAGGTATCAAGGCCCCATCTGCGGTTACTTCACTTCTTTGTCTTTTACTGGCACTGGACCCCTGTCCAGTGCCAGTGCCAGTCTGGTGTCTCTTTAAGATTTGTCTAAAATGGGACAAGGTAGTCTCATTGAACATGTTGCAGGCATGGCTTGCAACAGCTTTGTTAGGGTGAGATTTCTCCACAAAACTTTGCAACTCGCTCCACTTTGCACACATTTCCTTAATCACTGAAGAAGGCATATTCTCCCCTCTCTCTTCCTCCTCTGAAGCAGTTTCCTTAGCTGTGATCTGTTGCTGTTCCAGTTGAAGGTGTTACAGCTCATCAGTGGTTAGCTCTTCCCTGTGGTCATCCACCAAATCTTCCACATCCTGGCCACTCACATCCAGCCCCATGGACTTCCCCAAAGACACAACAGATTCCACAGCAGGTGTAAGGTTGTCAGGGTCAGCCTCAAACCCTTCAAAATCCATGTCTTGGACACATTCTGGCCACAATTTTCTCCAAGCAGAGTTCATCGTCCTGAAAGTCACTTCCTGCAAAGCCTTATCTATAAGGCGTATGCAATTGAGGACATTGAGTATTGATATTTCATACTTAGCTATGACTTCTTTTTTAAATTCTATTGTGTTTCTTGCTTTCTTTGGCCCCATGGTGGCTTATTTAATAGTTGCACACAATAAACAAGCACAAAAAACAACGGATTATCACGAAATGTTTCAGCTGAACATGTGGGGTGATGCTCACTCAATGATAAACAAAGGCAGACTGAGTTACTTGGTACTTGAGTGGTTGAGTGATGCAGGCAGGCAGGCGGATGCAGAAAACAGAATCCATCGATAACTGGGGCATATGAAAACCGAGATTCCACTATACATGAACTATATTTCCTGATTTATTTTTTTAGTGAATCAACCCTTTCAATGGAGAGAGCCCTGATCACAAACTTGCTCTCAGTGTCGAAAAATATATATAAAAAAAAGGAAAAAACAAAAGTGTGATCAGTACTTACTGAGATATAGAGGTGTGAAGTTGATAAAGTAAACCGCTTATGTCAACATAGGCGACTGCCGCTCACTCAGTAATATTATTTTTACTTTTATTCTTTTTTTTTTTTCTTTTCTATTTTATTTTTTCAAGTAACTTTTGTGGCCTGTGAGACCAATATAATGCATAATGTATACAGTGGTACCTTGACTTAAGAGTTTAATTCGTTCCACGACCAAGCTTGTAACTCAGTTTGCTTGTATATCAAATCAATTTTCGTCACTGGAAAATCTCGGGTCCCCAGAGTCTAATCCTCCAAAGTGTTTCAAGCTCACATACAATTAGGTGGCAGAATTAATTATATCCTGCCTGACTTGACTTACAATAAATTGAGACTATAACAATCACCAAATCTTTTAAATACCTGTACTGTAGTCCTACCATAGAGAATGATTACTCATGGCTGGTGGTAACCGTCTGTGGTATGCGGCGTTGAAGTTCCAATGGTAGATTCAGTAGAGTTGATCCTGGCAAGGTCGCCACTTGTGAAGGCTTACTCAGCCCTGTACCAACTTCAGACAGTATTACTCAGGCTGGCTCCTCCTCAGGAAAATTAATGAATAGAAAAAGAAATAATTCACAAAGATAAACACTATTTATTAAATCAAACATAAAACAACAAAACATGAAAGGTATATCCTATTTGAAAGAAAAATGAAAAATGAAATGAATAAAATAACATTTGAACTCAACGCTAATATCTACAAGGGTGTCTGGTGTTGGTGACACTGTTGTTGAAACCGTAGCCGTTGCTGATGATAAGGGGGGGGGGAGGTCGCAGGTGTTGGTGACCATCCACTGGCTAGTTCTTCACAGAGAATCGCCGTGATTATTATCCCGATTACAGGAAAGCAGGTTCTTTACCACTGCAATGCTGTGGAGTTACGTCCTGCACTTTCATACAGGTGCACAGGTAGTTCAATACAAAATGGAGAAGTCTCTGGACGTTAATCCTTCTCCTGTTCTGCTCGTTGATTGCCAGGTGACCCTCTCTGACATCCAAGCTGGAAAGACAGACAGGTTACCCACTGCTTAAATAATCACTCTCCATGGTAAGTCTGATACTTAAAAGATGTGGTGATTATTACAACAGTCAACATAGAGCAAGGCTGAAAAGACTAAGTTTATTATTGATCAAAAGTGAAGCTTTTAACCAATAAATCCACTAGAATACAAGGCAGGCATGTACTTACAGTAGTGTTGGGAGCTGTGAGTCGAGTGATTTACTGTTTGACCAGAGCCCCACACGTCACCTTTTGGGGGGGGGAGGTGGAAGAGGGAGCGGAAGGGATAGCGGGAGCTAGACTGACCCTACGTTAACAAGCAGCCGGCAATCAAACTATCACTTTAGGGGTGGGGAGAAAAGGTGGGAAAAACGGGAGCATGACTTACCCTACCTTAACTAGTAGCCGGCAGACAAACTATCAATTTAGGGGTTGGGGGAGAAAAGGCGGGAATAACGGGAGCTAGACTGACCCTACCTTAACGAGTAGCCGGCAATGAAACTATTGTTACTATATATTCCCTCTCTACTCCTATCTATTGAACTTTTCCCTCACAACCCTTATACTGTCCAAACGTAGATCTATGTTTTCTCTCCCAGCGTTCCGAATATTTTGAATTTTTTTTTTAAATGAAGAGTGCGTTATTCTACTTGTTACAGGATAAAAAAAAAATTAGGGTCAGTACTTACCGAGATATAAGCCCATGAAGTTGGTGCTGAATGATCAGGTGTCAGTAACATGGAGCACTGCCACTTGCAGAAATAATAACGATTTATAGTTTTTTTCCAATTCTTCTCTAATTTTCATTGTTTTTATGTTATGATAATAATGTTTGATTGAACTTTGTATAGAAAGGGGTTTAGTTACAGGTAACACGTATTTTAAGAAAAAGCGTATAAATAAGTATACAAGATATGATGTAGGGCGAAATGACAGTAGCTTGCTGGAGTACATATTGGTAGATAAAAGACTGTTGAGTAGACTTCAGGATGTACAGTCGGGCCCCACTTATACGGCGGGTTAGGTTCCAGGCTATCGCCGGAAAGCAGACATCGCCGGAAAGCAGAATGCCATTTTTTCCTATTATAAATGCATATAAATGCCAGGCAACAAGTTTACACTAAATTATATCAAGTTAGTAATAGAACTAGGCATTAAAAAACACACACACAGTAAAATACATTCACAGTATGTACATTCATCACTTATCTTAACCCTTTCAGGGTCAGCGCCATAGATCTATGGCTTCATGTTCAGGGTCCAAACCGTAGATCTATGCCAAAATTATAGTGGCATCAAATTTAGCACGAAAAGGCTGGTAGGCCTACATGTGAGAGAACAGGTCTGCGTGGTGTGTGTGCACTGTAAACAAAAATTCTAGGCGCACGCATAGCATTGTGGGAATGCCGGCTCAGATACCTTTGTTCACCATGCCTTGTCACAAGGCAGCTCTCACTCTAAGGAAAACTGGGAATCTCCTCTTCCTATCTGATTGCTCTGACTCTGATGGAAGTGGAAATGAAGACGAATTCTTTGGCTCTGATCAGTTAGCGACTGAAAGAAATGACCAGGATATCGAAAATAGTGCAGAAAATCCTGATGATCCTCAACCTTCTACCTCTGGTGTGGGCACTCCTCAGTCACGGTCAGTTGTACCTCATCGCAAGAGAAAACTATTATTTTCGCAGGGCCAGGACTCTGACTTCAGTAATGATGATAATAGTGACGTGGATTTTGACTTTTATTGATCTTGACGATCATTCGAGTAGTGATAGTAAGGAAACATTCACTAGTGAAGTGTCAGTATATACGCTGCCGCATGCGCTCGGGTAGTGTTCCCAATGCAGTGCCCAGGGGATGGAGTACATCCCAGAGTACATCCCATGGCCCTACACCAGGAATAGACAGTGAAAGTGAGGATGATGTGGCTACACTTGGCATGGATAGACCACAGGCATCAGTAGGTGGTGGTAGTGGTGATGGTAGTGCCATGGCCATGCATGACTCACCAGCCCAGGCTGGGACCCATGCTGCTGACTCCTCAGTTCAAGGACAAAGCGGAGCATCAGCCACCAGTCCACCACAACCACAACTACCAGCACAACCAGCCTATGATGTCCAGTATCCACCAGCAAAGTCTAGCTGGAATTAGCAGCAAAATCCCAATTTTGTTCCCAGGCCCCACCAGTTTGATGACTCTCAAAGTGGAATTCTACCTACTTGTTTCCTTGGAACCACTGCCAATGAACAGGAATTTTTTGAACTGTTCTTTGGCCAGCCTTTGATGGAGACTCTTGTCAGGGAAAGTAACAAGTATTTTGAGTACACCATGGCAAATATGATGATATCACCACAGTCAAGACTACACCGGTGGAAAGAGACAACTGTTGCAGAAATGTATTTGCTTTTTGCAACAATAATGCTTATGCCTCATGTCTATAAGCATAATATAAAATCATACTGGTCCACAGATCGGCTAATTTGTACCCCAGGTCTTCAGTGAAATCATACCAGTGAACAGGTTTATCTTACTGTTATGTATGTTGCACTTCTCTGACAAAACCAGGCCTGACAGAAGTGACAGGTTATACAAGATTAGAAATGTTTTTATGTATCTCAAACAAAAGTTCAACATGTACTTTTATCCATTCCAGAATCTTGTATTTGACGAATCTTTGATTTTGTTCAAAGGTAGATTGTCATTCAAACAGTATATACTGAGCAAGAGGAAATGCTTTGGTATAAAACTGTTTGTACTCTGTGACTGTGACAGTGGCCTGGTACTGGATATTGTTGTATACACAGGAAGTAAAACATTGAAAGATACCAGAATGTTATTGGGTATCTCAGGTGACGTAGTGAGAAGCATGATGGCACCTTATCTTGGTAAGGGGCATACATTATATACCGACAACTGGTACACAAGCCCTTTACTTAGTGATTTCTTGTGAGTGAACAAGACAGATGTGTGTGGCACAGTGCGTTCTAATCGTAAACATATGACAAGGTTCAACACAGGCACTTGTGATGAGGTGCAGGTGTTTACTGCCAATGACATCATGGCATTATGGTGGCATGACAAACGAGATGTCACATTGTTGACAACCATTCACCGTTAACCACTGCTTGAGAAATCACTCTCCATGATAAGCAAAGCATTTAAAAGAATGGTGAGGATTTAAAAGCAAAACATGGAAATCAAGGCAGAATGAACTACGTCTTAGAATTGGTTAAAAGTGAAGCTTTTAACCAATATATCCACTAAAATAGGAGCAGAGGCTTTTACTTACAGTAGTGCTGGGAGCTGTGAGTCAAGTGATTATCCATTTGGTTGGAGCCCCACATGACACCTTTTGGGTGGAGAAAAGAGGGGATATAGCAGGAGCTAGACACTGACCCTACCTTAACAAGCAGACTGGCAATCAAACTATCGTCACCATATACTCGCTCGTTACTCCCATCTGTTGAACTTTTCCCTCACACTCCCCCATACCAAGACTTATAGTCAAGGAGTATAAGAAGAATAGGCGAGGAAACAGTTCTAAACTAGGAAAGTCATGTAAGGTACCAAATCTTCTGAGTCAGAGAAATAATTGGATGAACCATTGACATAAACAATATGGAACTTAAAAGCTTGGAGTGGCAATGTCCACCTTAAAAGTTTCTAGGTATATCAAAGGTTTGTGATCTGTCTCTAAAATGAATTCTTTTCCCTGAAAAATTTAAGTTTGGAGATACCCCACACAAGGGCCAAACATTCCTTTTCTATGGTGGAGTATCTCGTTTCTGCAGGAAGAAGTTTCCAGCTTAGGAGGCATACAGGAAAGGGTGTACCATCATGATACTGTAGTAACACTGCACCTAGGCCAGTATTGGAGGCATCAATTCTAAAACAAAATGGCTTATTAATATCTGGAATCTTAAGTATAGGGTCTTTAGAGATGTTTGTAAGTTCATTAAACTTTTCTCAAGCTACGTCGGAAAGTTCAAGAGGTTCCCTCACAGGCTTTTTAAGGTAGTTGGATAGGATGCCTGTAAGATCAGTAATGTTGGGGATAAACCGTGCATAAAAATTTACAGAACCAAGAAAGCTACACATGAGCTTCTTGGTTTTGGGGAATTTAAACTCTAATAAAGCTTTGATTTTACTGGGGAGAGGCTGCAAAGAGTTATTAGAAAGAATCAATCCGAGATATCTAATTTTGTTATACCCAAGGATGCATTTCTTCGGCTTAGCAGTGAGGCCATGTGAGCGTAACATACGTAAAACTGACGTTAATGTTTGGATATGCTTGCCCCACATGGATGTCATTACGTAAATGTTGACAAAATAAACTGAAACATTTGGCATATTACCCAAGACCTTTCTCATCAGTCTCACATAGGTAGCACAGGCAGTTACTAAACCGAAGGGCATAGTTCTATACTGCATCAGTCCTTGGTGTGTATTAAAAGTGGTGTACTGCTTAGATGAAGGATCTAACATTACTTGATGATATGCTTGCACAATATCAATCTCTGAAAAGAAAGAAGAGTCATAAAATTTATGTAGATCGCTATCAAGGGCATAGGCTCAGCATCCCACCGTCAATAACAAGTCTATATGAATTGTCTTCCTTCTTAACCATGACTACTGGTGAGCAATATGCAGATACTGGAGGTTCAATGATCTTTAGTTTTAATAATCTGTCTACCTCTCGGTCAAATGCATCCCTAAGGTGAACTGGAACTGGGTATAATTTCCGTTTGATAGGACTGTCCGTGGCTAAGTCAATCTTATGGACTACCGTGGAGGTGACACCTGGAATATCTGTAAAAACATCTGAGAATTTACCCCACACATTGAAGTAGTTCATGTTTCTTATGGTCATCCAAAGACTCATTGATATTAATGTTTGTTGCACCAGAGTATTCAAGAGTCACCAAGTCATGTAGTTCTTTGTCACAGTCTACATTAAAGGTGTCAATTACGCACACCTTACACTCCTCAGTTGTCTCATCAAGTTTGCGTGGAAAAACTAAATCTAAGTCATTGACTAAATCAAAGTCATTTGGTAATATTTCTTAAGAATGTTGATATGAGAAAGCTTAGGTTTCCCCTTGACTTCTATGAGGTAATCAACCTTCCCAAAAATTTTCAATACCTTATATGGACCTTTCCATCCTACTAATAATTTATTTGACTTTATTGGTAAAAGTACCAGAACTTCATCCCCTACTTTAAAACTTCTCCTCTGACTTTTGGAATCAAAATAGGTTTCGTACTGGTCCATTGATAAGCTTAAGTTTTTCGAAACTATGTCAGAGGTCTCCTCAAGTTTGGATCTAAGGTCAAGGAGAAATTGATAAGAAGACTGAACCTCAGCATTCACCACCTCATTAGTCCATAAGTCATGAAGGATGGACAATGGACCTCAGGCCTGTCTACCATAGAGAAGTTCAAAAGGTGAGGGAAAAGTTCAATAGATAGGAGTAGCGAGGGAGTGTATAGTAACAATAGTTTCATTGCTGGCTACTTGTTAAGGTAGGGTAAGTCCAGCTCCCGCTATTCCCCCTCCCCCATTTTTCCCCCTCCCCGAAAGTGATAGTTTGATTGCCGGCAGCTTGTTAAGGTAGGGTCAGTCTAGCTCCCGCTATCCCTTCCCCTCCCTCTTCCCCCCCCCCCCGAAAGGTGACGTGTGGGGCTCTGGTCAAACAGTAAATCACTCGACTCACAGCTCCCAACACTACTCTTGGAATGACAGAGAGGGTCACCTGCCAACCAACGAGAAGAATAGAAGGAGACGGACTAACGTCCTGAGACGTCCCATGTTTAGTCTACTTACCTGTTATGTAAGCCAACACAGGACCTAACGCCTCATCAGAGCAGTGGTAACGAACCTGTTTTCCTGTCATCTGAAGTAATTACACACGGCTATACTCTGTGAAGAACGAGCCAGTGGTGGTCACCAACACCTGCTACCCCCCCCCCACATCAGCAACAGCTACGATTTCAACAACACTCAGTGTCACCAACACCTGACACCCCATTACCATGATATACCTATATTAGTATTGAGTTCAAATGTAATTTTTTTCATTTCATTTTTCATTTTTCTTTCAATTAGGATACCCATTCATGTTCTATTGTTTTACATTTTCCGTTTCTAAATAATAAAGTGTTTATCATTGTCTGTTATTATTTCTTTTTCTATTCATTAATTTTCCTGAGGAGCCAGCCAGCCTTGGTAATACTGACTGAAGTTGTTACAGGGCTGAGTAAGCCTTCACAAGTGGCGGTCTTGCCAGGATCAACTCTACTGAATCAAGATTCAACTCCATCTCGAATCTACCATTAGAACTTCAACACTGCATACCACAGAGACTGTTCAACTGCCTCCCAGCACACATAAGGGGGATTACCAACAGACCCCTGGCAGTCTTCAAGCTGGCACTGGACAAGCACCTAAAGTCAGTTCCGGATCAGCCGGGCTGTGGCTCGTACGTTGGTTTGCGTGCAGCCAGCAGCAACAGCCTGGTTGATCAGGCTCTGATCCACCAGGAGGCCTGGTCACAGACCGGGCCGCGGGGGCGTTGACCCCCGGAACTCTCTCCAGGTAAACTCCAGGTAAACAGACTGTTACCACCAGCCATGAGTAATCATTCTCTATGGTAGGACTACGGTACAGGTATTTAAACGATTTGGCGATTGTTATAGTCTCAATTTATTGTAATTCAAGTCAGGCAGGATATAATATTTAATTCTGCCACCTTTTCGAGCTTGAAACACTTTGGAGGATTAGACTCTAGGGGCCCGAGATTTTCCAGTGACAATTTGTTTCATTGAGCTCTTTATATCAAAGGAACTGTCGTAGGACACTCTTGATTTGTTCGTGAGAAGATTGGATGGTCAAGTGACCCCATTCTACTTACTGTTTGCTCGGAGCCGGCATAGAACCCTTCGTTTTCATTAATACATATTGTTTAACCCTTTCAGGGTCCGTCCCGTAGATCTACGGCTTTGCGTTCAGTGTCCAAACCGTAGATCTACGTCATGAGCTCAGCTCACTCTGATAAACTGTGAGTGGTACACTTGGGCCTAGATATGAGAGAATACATCTATGTGGTATGTGTGCACCACATAAAACAAATCCTGCAGCACACTGTGTATAATGAGAGAAAAAAAACTGAAACCAAGATTTTCGATTAAAACAGCAACTTTGCAGTGTTTTTTCGTATGTTTTTTATAGTTGTATTTGCAATTTCTTGGTCTCATTTGATAGAATGGAAGACATATTACAGAAATAGAGATGATTTTGATTGGTTTTAGCACTGGAAATGGCTTGAAACTGAGCTCAAAATAGCAGAAATGTTAAATTTTTGTCGATGTTCAAGAGTAAACAAACGACCTCACACGTCTAATACATGCCAGCTGGTGGATCTAATACACATTCACAAATGTGGTGATGATATTTATACAATTATTACAATATTGCATAACAGTAAATCTTCTATTTTTTGGTGTGAATAAAAATTCATTATGTAAATAAAAAATAAAAATGGAATTTATTTGTAAAGCCTCAAAACGTAACTAATGAACCGAGGAAATGTTAGTTTAGTGCCAGGAATGCCTACATTGTTTATTCTGGATGCTATTTTGAAATTGGAATATTTTGAACTTTGTTAAATTGGCCAAATTACCAATTTCCGATCACTTTATTTTGTAGTTGAAACAGTTGACTTGGCGATTTCTTGTGCTCAATCGATAGAATAGAAGTAATACTAGTAAAATCACTAAGAATTTGGTCGACTGGAATGATGTAATTGGCCTAAAATGGAAGTCAAAGTCGGCAAAATCGCCGATTCGTAAATATCGCTGACACATCAAAATTCGCGAGAGCATAATTTCGTCAATTTTCCATCAAATTTCGTACTTTTTGTTTTATTACCTTCACAAAAAGATTCTCTACCATTTCATAAGAAAAAATAAAAAATTTTTTTTTGGAAAATTCTTGGACACTGGTGCGTGACTTCAGATTTTGGCCTTGGACCCTGAAAGGGTTAATTGAAGCAGGGATCGAGCCCTCTGGTTTATTTACAGTTTGAGCGCTGCAGGAATTGAACCCTCCGTTTTCTTTGATACCCGTTTCATTTTTCCCCTGGTAGTTTAAGTTATTCTTGCAAGTATGGAGGAATACCAGTTTTGGATGAATGCTGGAAGTAAGTTAGGAATAACAGGGAAAAATTTAGAATCTTTCCTTAGTGCTAAGATCCAGGAAAGACTTGAAAGAGAGAGAATTGAGGGAGAAGAGAGACAGTTAGAAAGGGAAAGAGAAGAGAATAAGGAGAGAGAAAGAATAGAGAAAGATAATCGAGAAAGACAGAAAGAGAAAGGGAGGATAAAAAGGAGACTGATCGAATTGAAAGAGAAAAACCAAGATAGACAGAAAGGGAGAGAGAAGACAAAAAGGAGCGTGATAGACTTGATTGCGAGGAGAGAGCTAGAGTACGTGAGGAACAAGCTAAAGTACGTGAGGAACAAGTTAAATTAAGAGAACTTGAGGAAAGAGCAAAGGATAGAGAAGTTGAGGAAAGAGCTAGAGAACGTGAGGAAAAAGCTAGAGAACGTGAGGAAAAAGCTAGAGAACTTGAGTTAATAGAAAGAGAAAAGGATCGCGAGCTCGAAAAAGCTCGCCTTGAATTAGAGAATAGAAAGTTAACTCTTAAACAACAACAATTAGAGGAAGGAGTAATTGAACATCATGCAGCTAGTGCACATATTCCAACACCTAATTTACCTCCCTTCACAGAGGGTGAAGACATTACTTCATACATCAGGTTTGAAAATACTGCTACCCTCTGTGAATGGCCTGCTGACACCTGGGCTACCAGGCTAGGAATGTTATTTTCTGGTACAGCTTTGAATATCTATGCAACTTTGTCGCAGGATATCATATGTAATTATAACCTACTGAAGAAGGCAATCCTTAAAGCATATCAAAAAACCACTAATTCTTACAGGAAAGCTTTCAGGTATGCCACCTTACAGCATGGCCAAAACTTTCAGCAGTTACAGGTAACACTCTTTCGTTTGTTCGACTTTGGGATAGAGAGTTCAGGAATTGATCGCAGTTATGAATCTCTTAGAGACTTCATGGTTGCTGACCAGTTCCTGACAGCTCTTCCCCACCAGATAAGAACATTCATCA
This sequence comes from Cherax quadricarinatus, assembly GCF_026875155.1. Classification (NCBI taxonomy): domain Eukaryota; kingdom Metazoa; phylum Arthropoda; class Malacostraca; order Decapoda; family Parastacidae; genus Cherax; species Cherax quadricarinatus. Next base: position 10,204,642 of record NC_069458.1, on the reverse strand, counting down.
GAGAACATAACCTGATTAAAGCTGAGGAAGTTGCTGAGGCTGCTGACCTGTATGCTGAGGCTCACAATTCCTATAAAGACCTAAAGGGATCGAACCTTAAGGGCAATGGTTCACCTGAACCAAAGATTAAGAAGCCTACAGTAGAAGCAAAGTCACCAGCTATTATACCAACCTGTCATTGATGTGGTGGTATAGGACATAAACGTCCAGATTGTCCTTCCAAGAAAATAGAGAAAGTTGGCAGATGTTTTGTTGACGGTAATGACCAAGCACCCTTCTGTTCAGGAGCAGTTAATGGTATAAAAGTCTCAGATATATTACGTGACACTGGATGTATGTGCATCGTAATTTCGGACAAACTGTTCCCTTACTTTAAAACCTCTCATGTGTCCTCTATTCTTTCAGATTGCTTGGGTCGTGAAAATACTTTTCCTACAATACGTTGTTACTTGAAAACTAAATGGTTCACCAGTTGGACTAATGCGGTACTAGCCCCAAGTACTTGTTCTATAATAGTGGGTAACATTAAAGGTGCCATTCTTCCTTCAGAGGTGGATCTTTCATCACCTCCTGTGGATCTAAGTTTTCCAGCTCTTCCTCCTTGCAAATTAAATAAGCCCCTTAACAATTCCGCACCGGAAGCTGCTTTGTCTCGTACTGTTCATTTGGGGGTGGAAACAGATGATACTGCTCTCGATAGTGATGTAGCAGGATCCCCTGTCCACTCGTCGGGTGAAAGTAGGGGTATTGCCTCTGGCACTCTCAATGTCTTGACTAGGGCTCAGACCATAACCCCGGCTTCTCCTACCTCCTCTTCTCCCACAGTAAGTCTTTTTATTTTCCCAGATTTTATGTCCAAGGATGACTTTGTCAATATACAGCGCAATTGCCCTTCACTTCGGGATTGTCATAATCAAGCTTTTAACAACAAAGTTATCCATGGGAGATACGTATCTCATAAGTTTGAATATATTAATGGTATCTTATATAAATCTGTATTTAACCCTTTGACTGTTTCAGGCCCCTCTCTGAAACTGTCATTCTATGTCGCCAAATATTCAAAAAAAAAAAAATTATTTTTTCTTATGAAAATGTTAAGATTATTTTTCTGAGTGTTTTAGTCCAAAAAAAAAATTTTTGCCATCGGTACTTACCGAGATATAGAGCCGTGAAGTTTGCAGAAAATGAGCCGCGTATGGCAACAGTGGCGACTGCCGCTCACCCGGTAAACTTTAGTTTACTTGTATTTGAAGGTTTGTTGTTTTTTTCACTATTTTATTTTTTCACATAACTTATGTGGCCTATGAGACCAAAGTAAGGTGCAATGTATATATATACACTCGTTGTATACAACACAATAAGCACACAAACATAATTATCAATATATTGTTTACAAAACTTGTTTACAAAAACAAACAAACAAACAAACAAACAAACAATTCTTCTTCTTCTTCTTCTTCTTCTTCTTCTTCTTCTCCTTCTTCTTCTCCTTCTTCTTCTCCTTCTTCTTCTCCTTCTTCTTCTCCTTCTTCTTCTCCTTCTTCTCCTCCTTCTTCTTCTCCTTCTTCTCCCCTTTTTCTTCTCCTTCTTCTTCTCCTTCTTCTTCTCCTTCTTCTTCTCCTTCTTCTTCTCCTTCTCCTTCTCCTTCTCCTTCTCCTTCTCCTTCTTCTCCTTCTTCTTCTCCTTCTTCTCCTTCTTCTCCTCCTTCTTCTCCCCTCCTTCTCCTCCTCCTTCTCCTCCTTCTCCTCCTTCTTCTCCTCCTTCTTCTCCTCCTTCTTCTCCTCCTTCTTCTCCTCCTTCTTCTCCTCCTTCTCCTCCTTCTTCTCCTCCTTCTTCTCCTCCTTCTTCTCCTCCTTCTTCTCCTCCTTCTTCTCCTCCTCCTTCTCCTCCTCCTTCTCCTCCTCCTTCTCCTCCTCCTTCTCCTCCTTGTCCTCCTTCTCCTCCTTCTCCTCCTCCTCCTCCTCCTTCTCCTCCTTCTCCTCCTCCTCCTTGTGTGCGAGTGTGTGGCTTATAATTGTTTTGAGTCAGAAGTCGGCAGCTGTCAAAGTGACATATTGTCTCATTAGTCACTACCCCTACCCCTGTCAAAACAATGGGGTTGGATGCTGCTTCCCCTCCTCCATTCTATCTAATTATCTTTCTCCCTCATTCTATATCTTTCAATCTGTCTCTCTTTCTGTCTGCCTATCTCTGTCTCACAGGTACACATAAATACAAGTATACATAGTGTAAATTACCTAGGATAACCCAAGAAATCCAGACAAAGTGCTATACTCTGCTTGAAGATGTGAGTAAACGTGATGACACAGTCTTGTGGCTCTCTCTGAGACAGAGAGCTAGATGGACAGACAGGGAGCTTGACAGACAGACAAATAGACAGACAGAAATGTTTGTGTACCAGCAAAAACAAAGGGAGGCGATGGTCATGTAATATTACCCTCCTTTACGCTCATCAAAGTCAGCTCTTATCAGATGTTATCTCCCCTTATCTTGTCACTGTCATGGGGTGGACTTTTTTTTTTCTTGCTTCAAGGGAACAATATTATTACATCTTCTTCTTCCTCCTCCTCCTCCTCTTCTCCTCCTCCTCCTCCTCCTCCTCCTCCTCCTCCTCCTCCTCCTCCTCCTCTTCCTCCCCTCCTCCCCCTCCTCCTCCTCCATTGCTTTTGGTCTCAAACTCCTCCAAATCATGAAATTGATCTTCACTGACACTTCCATCTGTGTTAGAGCATCACTTGGGAAGAGAAGAGTCCCAGATTTGCTGGGGAATCACATATTTCTTACCACTAGACATGCTGAAAAATGACAACTGAAATGGCATTCCCACAATGCACCACTGGCTCCCCGATTTTTTTTATATGGTGCACACTGACCATGGAGACCCATTCTCTCACATGTGGGCCTAGCAGCTTTCTCCTGCTTGATTTGAAGCTGCTAGAATTTATGCATATAAATACGTCAGAAACATTGGCTCGTAAGACGTATTTATACGTCGGAAACAGTCAAAGGGTTAAATTTCATTCTTCAGTGATAGATTATTCCCTCCTTGTTGTTCCTAAACCATGTCGAGAGACTGTTCTTCAAATGGCTCATGATTTGCCAGTGGCCAAACACTTGGCCCATCATAAGGTGTGGCATAAACTCAAGCACACTTATTTTTGGCCAAGCATGTACTTACAGGTTACAAAGAAGTATAGTTCTTGCAATAGGTGTCAGGTGCTTACTGCACAAAATACACACTCCTAGTTCCTGTATATTTATTAAATCTAAAACTTCCCTCCTACAGAAACGAGATACTCCACCATAGAAAAGGAATGTTTGGCCCTTGTGTGGGGTATCTCCAAGCTTAAATTTTATTTGCTGGGAAAAGAATTCATTTTAGAAACGGACCACAAACCTTTGATATACCTAGAAACTTTTTAAGGGAATCAACAGTCGCCTCTTGAGGTGGACATTGGCACTCCAGGCTTTTAAGTTCCATATTGTGTATATCAATGGTTCATCCAATTATTTCTCTGACTGGTTAAGTCGTGACAGTCAGTAGAAGATTTGTTGCCTTACGCGGCTTCCACATGTTAGAACTTTTTCCTCGCCTATTCTTCTTATACTCCTTGACTATAAGTCTTGGTATGGGGGAGTGTGAGGGAAAAGTTCAATAGATAGGAGTAGTGAGGGACTGTATAATAACAATAGTTTCATTGCCGGCTACTTGTTAAGGTAGGGTAATTCCAGCTCCCGCTATTCCCCCTCCCCCCCCTTTTTCCCCCTCCCCGAAAGTGATAGTTTGATTGCCGGCTGCTTGTTAAGGTAGGGTCAGTCTAGCTCCTGCTATCCCTTCCCCTCCCTCTTCCCCCCTCCCGAAAGGTGACGTGTGGGGTTCCGGTCAAACAGTAAATCACTCGACTCACAGCTCCCAACACTACTCTTGGAATGACAGAGAGGATCACCTGCCAACCAATGAGAAGAATGGAAGGAGACGGACTAACGTCCTGAGACGTCCCATGTTTAGTCTACTTACCTGTTATGTAAGCCAACACAGGACCTAACCCCTCATCATAGCAGTGGAAACGAACCTGTTTTCCTGTCATCTGAAGTAATTACACACAGCTATACTCTGTGAAGAACGAGCCAGTGGTGGTCACCAACACCTGCTACCCCCCCCACACCAGCAACGGCTACGATTTCAACAACACTCAGTGTCACCAACACTTGACACCCCATTACCACGATATACCTATATTAGCATTGAGTTCAAATGTAATTTTTTTCATTTCATTTTTCATTTTTCTTTCAATTAGGATACCCATTCATGTTTTATTGTTTTACATTTTCAGTTTCTAAATAATAAAGTGTTTATCATTTTCTGTTATTATTTCTTTTTCTATTCATTAATTTTCCTGAGGAGGAGCCAGCCTTGGTAATACTGACTGAAGTTGTTACAGGGCTGAGTAAGCCTTCACAAGGTGAAAACCCCCAAAGAGTCACTGGGAACTTCCCTCATGGCAAACAAAGCACAGGGTAGGTAACGATGCCACTCCTTAGGTTTAAGGGAGCAAAGTTTCCCTAAAATTGATTTGAGAATTGAATGCTGGTGCTCAATCCTCCCATTACAGCTGGGATGACAGGGTGTTGTGAAGAAAGGTTTCACTCCCAGAAGTTGGTAGAGATGTTACATTAAGTCAGATGTGATTTGTGTCCCAGGGTCAGACAAAATTTCTCAAGGGATGCCAACTCTGGAGAAGACGGACAAAAGGGCTTCAGCCACCTCTGTAGTAGTTATGGACTTTAAAGGGTATGGCTTCAGGGAAACTTGAAGCATAATCAACTAATGTTAAAATATATCTATGTCCTCCAGATGAAAGGGGTGATGAAGGACCAACGATGTCAATAGCTACTCGTTCAAACGGTACCATAAAGATTGGCATTTTTGACCATAGGTACTCGCCGGGTACATCGGGAGGATGACAGTTGGCAAACTTTACATGATCTACAATATGTACTGATATCTGAGAACATTCTGGGCCAAAAATAGGTTTCCCTAATTTTATTCAAGGTTTTACGATGTGAGAAATGTCCGGCCACTGGCAGATCATGAGCCATTTTAAGAACAGTCTCCCTGCATTGACTTGGAACAACTAAGATGGAATAGTCTATCTCATCTGAATTTAATTTGAATACTGATTTATACAAGAAGCCTCTTATATATTCAAATTTATATGAAAAGTTTTTCCTTTATATAACTTGATTTTTGCTAGCTGCATTATGACAATTCTGAAGAGAAGGGCAATTATATTGTAAATTGACAAAGGAGTCCTTAGATATATCTAAAGGCTTAAAGTCAGGGAAAATCAAAGGATGGACAGTAGGAGAAGCCTGGGCTTTGGTCTGAGCCCTAGTCAAGAGATTTATAGTATCAGAGGCGATATTCTCACTTTTATCTAACAAGTGAACTGGTGATCCTATTACCTCGCTTTCGAGAGTAGTATCACAGGTTTCAAACCCCACATGAATATCACAAGACATTGCCTCATCTCAACTGTCGAGGGGCTTTTCTGACTTGACAGGAAGAGGGGCTGGAGAACCTATGTCCATCTTTGGTGATGAAAGGTCAACCTTAGAAGGATGAATGGCACCTTTTACATTACCTATTAGTACGAAGCAAGAGGTGATGGGAGCTAGTACGGCTTCGGACCAACCTGTGAATCATTTAGACCTAATGTAACAACGGATGGTAGGAAAAGTGTCTGTACGGCCCAAGTAGTCTGAAAGGATAGCAGAGGCATGAGTTTCTTGAAGGTTAGGGAATAGCTTATCAGAAATGACTATACATGTGCATCCAGTGTCTCGTAAAATGGTAGATACATTAAGTCCATTAACTGTTCCCGAACAGAAGGGTGCTTGGTCATTACAGTCATTACCAACTTTTTGCACCTTCTTGGAAGGACAATCGGGACGTTTATGTCCCTTAACACCAGATAAATGACAAACCGGAATAAAAGACGTCAGTTTACTTTCCACTAGAGGCTTTGATTTCTTAAGATCTGGTGAACCCTTGCCCTTAGGGCTCGATCCCTTTTGGTCTTTATAGGAATTGTGACCCTCAGCATACAAGTCAGCGGACTCAGCAACTTCCTCAGCTTTAATCAGGTTACGTTCTCTAATGAATGTTCGTATCTGGGGAGGAAGAGCTGTCAGGAACTGGTGAGCAAACATGAAGTCTCTAAGAGATTCATAACTGTGATCAATTCCTGAACTCTCTATCCAAAAGTTGAACAAACGAAAGAGTGTTACCTGTAACTGCTGAAAGTTTTGGCCATGCTGTAAGGTGGCATACCTGAAATCTTTCCTGTAAGAATTAGTGGTTTTTTGATATGCTTTAAGGATTGCCTTCTTCAGCAAGTTATAAGTACATATGATATCCTGGGACAAAGTTGCATAGATATTCAAAGCTGTACCAGAAAATAACATACCTAACCTCGTAGCCCAGGTGTCAGCTGGCCATTCACAGAGGGTAGCGGTATTTTCAAACCTAATAATGTATGAAGTTATGTCTTCACCCTCTGTGAAGGGAAGTAAATTAGGTGTTGGACTATGTGGACTAGCTGTATGATGTTCAATTACTTCTTCCTCTAATTGCCACTGTGAAGAGGTTAACTTCTTATTTTCTAATTCAAGGTGTGGTCTCTCTACCTCATGATCTTTCTGCTTCTCTCTTAACTCATTTTCTCTAGCTTTTTCCTCAAGTTCTCTATCTTTTGATCTTTCCTCAAGTTCTCTTAATTTAGCTTGTTCCTCACGTATTTTAGCTTGTTCATCACATATTTTAGCTTGTTCCTCATGATCTTTAGCTGTCTCCTCACGATCAAGTCTTTCATGCTCCTTTTTGTCATCTCTCTCTCTTTCTAACTGTCTATCTTGGTTTTCTCTTTCAGTTCAATCTTGCTCCTTTTTCTCCTCTCTCTTGATTATTTCCCTCTCCTTTTTCTCCTCTCATTCTTTTTCTGTCTTTCTTCTCTCTCAATTCTTTCCTTTTCAATTCTTTCCTGGATCTTAGTGCTAATGAAAGCTTCTAAATTTTTCCCTGTTATTCCTAACTTACTCCAAGTGTTCATCCAAAACTGGTATTCCTCCATACTTGTAAGAATAACTTAAACTTCCAGGGGAAAATGAAATGGATATATCAAAGAAAACAGAGGGTTCAATTCCTGCTTTGCTCAAACTGCAAATCAGAGAGTTCGATCCCTTTTTGGATTAAATAGTATGAAAGAAAATGGAGGGTTCTATGCTGGCTCCATCCAAACATTAAGTTGAATGGGGTCACTTGACCATCCAATCTTCTCACCAACAAATCAAGAGTGTCCTACGACAGTTCCCTTGATATAATAAATAGAGCTCAATGAAACAACTTGTCACTTGAAAATCTCGGGTCCCTAGAGTCTATTCCTCCAAATCGTTTCAAGCTCAAAAATAAAGGTGGCAGAATTAACTAGTATATCCTGCCTGACTTGACTTAAAATAAATTGAGACTATAACAATCACCAAATCTTTTAAATATCTGTACTGTAGTCCTACCATAGAGAATGATTACTCATGGCTGGTGGTAACCGTCTGTGGTATGCGGCGTTGAAGTTCCAATGGGAGATTCGAGATGGAGTCGAATCTTGATTCAGTCGAGTGATCCTGGCAAGGTCGCCACTTATGAAGGCTTACTCAGCCCTGTAAGATCTTAAGTAGGTCTTACCAAGGCTGGCTCCTCCTCAGGAAAATTAATGAATAGAAAAAGAATAAAAAAATAAAAAATTAAAAACACTTTATTTTTAAAAAATTAAAAATTTATAAAACTTTTAAATATGAACTTTTACCCCTAGGGGAAAGAAAAATTGAAAAATGAAATAAAAAAATGATTTTTGAATTCAACACAAATATGAAAATTAGAATGTGGTGTCTGGTTGATGTTGTTGACATTGCGCATTGTAAAAACCCCCCCCACCACCCCCTTACCACCCCCTTTTGACACCACCTCTTACCACCCCCACCACTCCCTGACCCCCCCTTTACCACCCCTCCCCACTCCCCTGAAAAAAAACCCTTACCCCCCCCAAACCCTCCCGGCCACCCCCTTTCTTACCATCCCCCCCAAACCCCCTGCCACCACCCCCCCCAAACCCCTACCACCCCCCGACCACCCCCCCCCACCATCCCCACCACCCCCCTGACCCACCTTTTCCAATCCCCTACCACTCCCAGACACCACCCCCTTACCACCCCCTACCCCTCACTGACACCACCTTTTCCACCCCCTACCACTCCAAAACCCCAAACCCTCCAACCATCCCCCCACCCCACGCCCCAAAAACCCCAAAACCAAATTCCCCTACCACCCCCCAAAAAACCCCCCCCCCAAACCATCCCCTAACCCCCAAAACACCACCCCCCCCCCAACCCCTAAAACTTCCCGACACCCCCTCCTATCACCCCCTTCCACTCCCCGACACCCCCCCCACCATCCCCTCCCACAAACCCAACACCACCCCCACCACCCCCTCCCCTTTCCAATAAACCACCCTCCCCCCACCCTTTCCACCCCCCAAAATAAACCTACTACCATCCCCTCCCACTTCTCCCGACACCACCTGTTTCCATCCCCTACCATTTCCCGACCCCCCCCCACCTCCCCCCACTCCCAAAACACCCCCCGCACCACCCCTTTTACCGTTTCCAAGTTACCACCTCCCCCCCATCCCCTCCACCCCCCAATTCAGTCCTCCCATCCCCTCCCACTACCCAACCCCACCCCCACCACCCCCTACCATTTTCCCACACCACCCCCTACCACCCCCCTACAACTCCCCGACCCACCCCCCCATCCCTACCACTTCTGAACACCCCCTCCAAAACCATAAACCTACCACCCCCGACCCCACCTCCACCTCCCCTACCCCCCCCGAAACCACCCCCACCCCCCTCCCACTCCCTACCCCCCACCTCTTAAACCCCCAACCACTCCCTAAAACCACCCCGACCATCCCCTCCCACTCCCAGCCCACCACCCCCCACCCCCCCTCCCACTCCCTGACACCACCCTTCCCACCCCCTACCCCCCGACACCACCCCCTTCCCAAATCCCCTACCACCCCAAAAAACCCACCTCTTACCATCCCCAACCACCCCTAGACCCACCTCTACCATCCCCCCCCACTCCCCCCCCCCACCCCCACCTTTCCCCCTACCACCCCCCAACCCCACCCCCCCCCCAACCCCTCCCTCCCCAACCCCCCACCCCCCCCCCAAACCCAAACCATTTCCCCGACCCCACCTCTATCACCCCCCTACCACTCCCGACACCACCCCCCCATCCCCTACCCCCCTACCCAACACCCCCCCCACCACCCCTCCCCCACTTCCAAATACCACCTCCCACCATCCCCTACCACCCCCCCAAAAATTCACCTACTCCCACCCCCAACCCATTTCCCCGGGACACCCCTGCTACCACCCCCCCTCCCCTTTCCCGACACCCCCCCACCACCCCCTTTCCAAATACCCAACACCACCCCCCCCATCCCCTATGCTTCCGTTTCCCCCCTCCCACCCCCCCTTTACCCCCCCCCCAAACATTACCCCCTTTCCATCCCCTACCACTCCCCAACACCACCCCCCCCCCCCAAAACCCCTTTCCCCGACACCACCTCCTCCCATCCCCTCCCCTTTCCCCGAAAAACCACCTCCTACCATCCCCAAACCATCCCCCAACACCCACCCCCCCCAATCCCCTACCACTTCCGACAACCCCCTCCAACCATCCCCTAAAAACCCCCACACCCCCCCCACCATCCCCACCCACTTCGAACCCCACCTCCTTCCTTTCCCCTACCCCCCGGGGGAAACACCCCCCCCCCCACCCCCCTACCACCCCCCGGGAAACCCCCCCCACCACCCCTACCATTTCCCAATCCCCCCTTTCCCAACATCCCCTAAACCCCAGGGCCCCATCCCTTACCACTCCACAACCCATCTCCTCCCCACCCCCTACCTTTTCCCCTGACCCCACCCTCCCCAAACCCTACCACCCCCCATAAACCACCCCCCCCACCTTTTCCCCTACCATTTCACAACACCCCCTCCTACCCCCCCCCTTTCCCAACCCCTCGCCCACCCAAAACCATCCCCTCCCAAATTCCCGACACCCCCTTTCCCCACCACCCCCCTCCCACCCCCCGACACCACCCCCAAACCACTCCAAGAAAACCGCCCCCACCACCCGATCCCCTTTCCCGACCCCACCTCCTACCACCCCCCCTACCACCCCCCGAAAACCACCCCCACCATCCCCTCCCACTTCCCGAAACCCCCTCCTACCATCCCTAAAAACCCCCCCGACCCCCAAAACCCCCCCCCCAAATCCCCTCCCGCTTGCAGTTTACCACCTCCCACCACCCCCTACCACTCGGGGAACACCACCCCCCTCCCCTCCCCGACCCCACCCCCCTCAATCCCCTACCACCCCCTGCCCAACCACCCCCCCCAAACCCCAAAAACCCCCCAACACCCCCGCCACCTCCCCCCCCACTTCACACCCACCCCCCCCCCCACCCCCTTTAAAACCCCCCCGAACCACTCCCCCGCCCCTCCCTCTTCCCGACACCACCCCCCCTACCATCCCCCTCCCAACCCCCCAACCCACCACCCCCCCACCATCCCTCCCCTTTTCCCAAAACCCCACCCCCACCATCCCCTCCCACCCCCAGACACACCCCTTTTACCACCCCCCAACACCCCCTCCTACCATCCAAAACCACTCCCGCCCCCCCCCCACCACCCCCTACAACTCCCCAACACCACTCCCAAACCATCCCCTTCCCGAAAACCGCCTCCTCCATCCCCCTACCATTTCCCCCCCAACCCCCACCCCCCTTTACCACCCCCTACCACTCCCGGGGACACCCCCCACCACCACCCCCCAAACCACCCCCAAAACCCCTTTCCTACAACCCCCTAACACCCCCCAAATCACCCCCCACGCCAAACACTCCCACCCCCAAAAACCCACCTCCTACCCCCCCTCCCAATCCCCACCCCAAACCCCCCACCCCCCCCTGCCACCCCCGACACCACCTACCATCCACTACCTCCCCAACCCCACCCCCCAAATTTAAGGCCCCCTACCACTAAAAAGAAACCTCCTCCTCCCAAAACCCAAAACACTCCCCTTAAAACCACCCCACCACAATCCCCTACCACCCCCAAGACACCCCCACCTACCACCCCCACCACTCGTCGCCCCAAACCCCCCCCATCCCCCTACCCCCCCCCGGGACCCCCCTCCTCCCATCCCCTCCCACTCCCGAAAACCCCCGCACCCCTTTCCACTTCCCGACACCCCACCTCCAACCCCCTACCACTCCAGCCCACCACCCACCCCCCAACCCCTTTTACAACTCCCGGGCACATCCCTCCCAATCCCCTAACATTCGCCAAACCCCCCCACCACTACCCCCACACTCCCAGCCCCCCCCCCCCCCCTTCCTACCTCCCCTCCCACTCCTCGACCCCCCCTACCACCACCCCCCTCCCACGCCAGACCCCACCCCTCCCACCCCCTACCACTCCTTGACACCTCCCCACCCCTTCACCTACCACCCCCCAGACCCCCACCTACCATCCCCTAGCATTCCCCGACCCCCCCACCCCACCACCCCTACCACTCCCACACCCTTTTTCCTACCATCCCCAAAAACCCCCGTGAAAACCAGCCACCTCCACCCCCTCCCAAATCACAGAAACTTTAACACCCGGGAGGCAGCTTGAGAAACTCACACTACACGGGCTTTTAAATCTCTGCACAAAATTAAATTTTTAACCACAAATAAAAGCCTACTAGTTTGGGGTAAACCCCCAGGGCCTCATCTTCACTAACAATGATTACTGATAAAAAATGTCCCCCCTATCAAAAAAAAAAATACTCAGATCACAACATAATTGAGGTTAGACATGTATGCGTGGGGCCCCAGACCGCAAAATGAACTAGTCCGAGGGGGCATTCCCCAAATTTAACTTCAATAAAAAAAACATTAAAAGGGACCAAGGGAAACCCAAAAATCCTAAACCCATATTTTTTGGGAAGAAAATACTAAGCAAACCAGACCCAAACTTATGCCTAGAACAATTTAAAAACCCGGGGCACTCGATGTATGCACAAGGCTTTTTCCTCTAAAAAAAGGGGGATAGATGTAAAATAAAAGAGACAGGGGCCCTCCTTTTCAGGCCCACGGAAAAAGAAAAACAGAGGGGGCTAAAAAAAGGTCTTTAACTGAAATGCGCAGGGGGGGAAAAATGGGCAAAAAATAGCAAGCATTTGAATTTAAACTAAAAAACCCTTTTGGAGTCGGAAAACGCGGGGAAAAACTTAAAAGCCCCTAAATGAAATTTGAAAGAAACCCCAAAATATTTTTTCCTTTTATGCCAAAACAAAAAGAGAACAACTTCCCGTATTTGGGGGGCCTACTTTAAAAAAGATGGGTCCTACACAGGACCCAAAAAGGAAAAGAAATGAGCTACTCAAGTCCCCAAATGACTCTTTTTAGCAAGCCCCAAACCCAAATGAGAGTCGAAGATCAAAATGAATTTTTTTTGAAGAGCCACAAAAATTTTATTAACACAAACCCCATCCGATTTTTCCTGACGCCCAAAAAAACTTCGAACAGGCGAAAAAAATGACATCCCCTGCACTCTGCCCCCGGGGCCAAAACTCATGGGAAATCTGTGTTCATCAAGAAAATGCAAGAAAACCCCTATCACGGGGCCATTTCCATCCTATGGGGGGGAAACATGGACACGGGGGGGTCCTCAGTTCTAAAAAAAAACAACCCTTTGCCCCCTCCACCCAAAAGGGGGGAAAAAGCAAAGCAAAGAATAAAGACCAATGGACTTTAAAATTTCCCCTTCATAAAAAAACTTGAAAGGGGCCTAAAAGCAAGATCACCAAACCCCTCAGAAACCCACAGTTAAAACCCCCCCAGGGCAAATGGGTTTTGAACAGGGCGCTCCTGTCCCGTCTCAACAAATGGATCACTACACAAGGTCCTAAATGCCCCTAGAAGACCAAAAAAAAGCGATGTAAAATATACAAATTTGCAAAAAACCTTCACAAGTGTACCATGGCGTAAAGCGCACAAAATGCGCGCTAAAGGAATAACGGGAAAAGTCGGTCGGGATCTATAATTTCCTCAAAACAGAAAAGGAGTAGTCTTAAAACAGAGTAAGTCCGAGGCAGCTACGGTAAAAAGCTCTTTTCCCCAAAAGGCACGTATAGCTCCATCTTGTTTCTCCTCATATCGACTAGACAAGGATGTCAGCCAAGCACGTGTCTTCCTTTGCAGATGACACCCAAAATTGCTGACAGTGTCTTCCTTTGCGGGACCTGAAAGGTCCAGGCGGACTCCCAATCTTTAGTGGGCTCAGAAAACAATTGAAGTTCAACGATGAGAAATTTCAATTATCAGATATGGTAAACATGGGGAAAATTTAAATCTTATCAGAGTCAAAACAAATTTTGGGCCCACAAAATAGAGCGAACCCAACGTAAAGCCCTGGGAGTGATTATGTCGGGGATCTCACCCTTTAAGGACCCTAACATTGTACAAAAGCATCTGCTAGAAAAATGACAGGATGGATAATGGAACCTTCAAACAGGGAGGCCAAGCCATGATGACCTTTCAGGTCACTTTTTCTATCTAGGCTGGGAAATTGCTGCACTCTAACAGCACCTTTCAAAGGGAGGTGAAATTGCCGACCTGAAAAAAGTCAGAGAAACCCTTTTACGGCGGCATAAACGGAGATAAAAAAACCCAAATTTCTGGGAGCGCTTAGGGTTTTAAAACCCGTATTCCCCGGAACGCAGGAGGGGGGAGTACTGATTATATACACCCGGATAAAACCTAGAGGGCTGTACCGACTTGCACACGAAAAACATCATACGAAAGCAAAAGCTTGACACACGATGCCCATCCCCCCAATGAAAAAACAGGGGTGTCACTAGCAGTTAAGAGACCCTACAATAAGGTCAGGGGCCAGATGTTCAACTGCCCCAGCAACATAAGGGGGTTCCCAACGCCCCCGGAGCTTCAAACTGGCATGGCAAGCACCTAAAGTCAGTTCCCGTCGCCGGGCGTGGCTCGTACGTTGGTTTTCGTGCAGCCAGCACAAAAGCCTGGTTGATCAGGCGTGATCCACAGGAGGCCCCGGTCCAGCCGGGCCCCGGGGGCGGTTTTACCCCCCAAAAACTCTTCCAGGTAAAAATCCCGGGGCACCTCCTACCATTCCCTAACATCCCAACACCCCCCCCACCACCATCCCCTATCCGCAGACACCCCCCTCCTACCCTCCCCTACCACTCCCCGACACCACCCCCAACCCTACCCCACCACTCCCGACCTTCTCTACATCCCCAACACTCAAACACCACCCCCCTACCCTTCCCTACCCCTCCCTAAAAAACCCCCCCACATCCCTACCCCTCCCGACACCCCCTCCCACCATCCCTACCCCTCTACACCCCCCCCCCACCTCCCCCACCCTCCTGAATCATCCCCCCCATCCCCTAATCCTCGCACCCCACCCAAACCCTCCCTACCACTCCCCCACACCATCCACCAAACCCTCCCCTCCCAGACACCAAATTCCCACCATCCCCCCAAATCCCCAAAAAACACCCCCACCCCCTACCATTCCCCACCCCCTTAATCCCCCCACCCCCCAACATCACCACCCATCCTTTCCATCCCGACACCCCCTCCTACCATCCCCCAACATCCCCAAAAACCACCCCCTACCATACCCACCCTTTCCAGACACCCCTCCTACCATCCCTACCACCCCCACACCCCCCCCCCATCCCCACCGTTCCAGATACCACCCCCCTCCCCTAAACTCCCAGGGCCATCCTTTCCCCTCCCCGACACCCCCTCCTACCACCCTACATCCCCAACCCCCACTACCATCCCTACCACCCAGACCCACCTCCCACCCTCCACACCACTCCCCGACACCACCCCCACCTCCCTACCACCCCCATCACCACCCCCCACCATCCCCTCCACTTCACGACACCACCTCCTACCATCCCCTACCACTCCTCGACACCACCCGACACCATCCCCTACCACTTCCCAACACCACCTCCCACCATCCCCTACCACTCCCCGACACCACCCCCTACCACTCCAAGACACCGCCCCCCACCATCCCATACCACTTCCCGACACCACCTCCTACCATCCCCTACCACTCCCCGACACCACCCCCACCATCCCTACCACTTCCCAACACCACCTCCTACCATCCCCTACCACTCCCCGACACCACCCCCCACCATCCCCTACCGCTTGCAGATACCACCTCCAACCATCCCCTACCACTCCCAGACACCATCCCTTACCACTCCCCAACACCACCTCCTACCATCCACTACCACTCCCTGACACCAACCCCACCATCCCCTACAACTCCCCAACACCATCGCCACCATCCCCTTCCACTTCACGACACCACCTCCTACCATCCCCTACCACTCCCCGACACCACCTCCCACCATCCCCTACCACTTCCCGACACCACCTCCCACCATCCCCTACCACTCCCCGACACCACCCCCTACAACTCCAAGACACCGCCCCCCACCATCCCATACCACTTCTGACACCACCTCCTACCATCCCCTACCACTCCCCAACACCACCCCCACCATCCCCTACCACTTCCCGACACCACCTCCTACTATCCCCTACCACTCCCCGACACCCCCCACCATCCCCTACCACTCCCGAACACCACCCCCACCATCCCCTACCGCTTGCAGATACCACCTCCCACCATCCCCTACCACTCCCAGACACCATCCCCTACCACTTCCCCAACACCACCTCCTACCATCCCCTACCACTCCCTGACACCACCCCTACCATCCCCTACCACTCCCCAAACACCACCTCCCACCATCCCCTACCACTCCCAGACACCATCCCCTACCACTCACCAACACCACCTCCTACCATCCCCTACCACTCCCTGACACCCCCCCACCATCCCTACAACTCCCCGACACCACTCCACCATCCCCTACCTCTTCCCGACACCACCTCCTACCATCCCCTACAACTCCCCGACACCACCCCCCACCATCCCCTACCACTCCCCGACACCACCCCCACCATCCCCTACCGCTTGCAGATACCACCTCCCACCATCAACTACCACTCCCAGACATCATCCCCTACCACTCCCCAACACCACCTCCTACCATCCCAAACCACTCCCTGACACCACCCCCACCATCCCCGACAATCCCCAACAACACCCCCACCATCCCCTACCACTTCCCAACACCACCTCCTACCATCCCTACCACTCCCAGACACCACCCACCACCATCCCCTACCACTCAAAGACACCTCCTCCTACAATCCCCTAACACTCCCCAACACCACCCACTACCATACCCTACCACTCCCAGACACCACCACCTACCATCCACTACCACTCCCAGACACCACCCACCACCATATGGTCCCCTACCACTCCCAGACACCACACCTAACCATCCCCCACCACTCCTCGACCCCACCCCACCACCATCCCCTACCACTCCCCGACACCACCCCCACCATCCCCTACCACTTCCCGACACCACCTGACACCACCCCCCACCATCCCCTACCACTTCCTGACACCACCTCCTACCATCCCCTACCACTCCCCGACACCACCCCCCACCATCCCCTACCACTTGCAGATACCACCTCCAACCATCCCCTACCACTCCCAGACACCATCCCTACCACTTCCCCAACACCACCTCCTACCATCCCCTACCACTCCCCGACACCATCCCCTATAACTTCCCGACACCACCTCCTACTATCCCCTACCACTCCCCGACACAAACCCCCACCATCCCCTACCACTTGCAGATACCACCTCCCACCATCCCCTACCACTCCCAGACACCATCCCCTACCACTCCCCAACACCACCTCCTACCATCCCCTACCACTCCCCGACACCATCCCCTATAACTTCCCGACACCACCTCCTACTATCCCCTACCACTCCCGACACAACACCCCACATCCCCTACCACTTGCAGATACCACCTCCCACCATCCCTACCCTCCCAGACATCATCCCCTACCACTCCCCAACACCACCTCTTACCATCCCAAACCACCCCATGACACACACCCCCACCATCCCCGACAACTCCCCAACACCACCGCCACCATCCCCTTCACGACACCACCTCCTACCATCCCCTACAACTCCCCGAAACACCCCCACCATCCCCTACCACTTCCCGACACCACCTCCTACCATCCCCTACCACTCCCAGACACCACCCACCACCATCCCCTACCACTCCCAGACACCTCCTCCTACCATCCCCTAACACTCCCCGACACCACCCCCACCATCCCCTAACACTCTCCGACACCACCTACCATCCACTACCACTCCCAGACACACCCACCACCATATGGTCCCCAACCACTCCCAGACACCTCCTCTACCATCCCCTAACACTCGCCTACACCACCCACCACAATGCCCTACAACTCCCAGACACCACCTCCTATCATCCCCCACCACTCTTCGACCCCACCCACCACCATCCCCTACCACTCCCAGACACCACCTCCTACCATCCCCTACCACACTTTGACACCCCCCCATCCCCTACCACTTCCTGACACCACCTCCTACTATCCCCTACCACTCCCAGACACCACCCACCACCATTCCCTACCACTCCCAGGCACCTCCTCCTACCATCCCCTAACACTCGCCAACACCACCCACCACCATCCCCTACCACTCCCAGACACCACCTCCTACCATCCCCTACCACTCCTCGACCCCTCCTACCACCATCCCCTACCACTGCCAGACACCACCTCCTACCATCCCCTACCATTCCTTGACACCTGCCACCACCATCATCTACCACTCCCAGACACCACCACCTACCATCCCCTAACATTCCCGACACCACCCGCACCATCACCTACCACTCCCATACACCTTCTCCTACCATCCCCTAACACTCTGAGACACCAGCCACCACCATCCCCTACCATTCACAGACACCTCCTACCATTCCCTAACACTCCCCAACACCACCCACCACCATCCCCTATCACTCCCAGACACCACCCCTACCATCCCCTACCACTCCTCGACACCACCCACCACCACTCCCCTACCATCTCCCAGACACCTCCTCCTGTCATCCCCTAACACTCCCCAACACCACCCCCACCATCCCCTACCACTCCCAGACACCTCCTCTTACCATCCCCTAACACTCCCTACAACCCCAGACACCTCCTCCTACTATCCCCTAACATTCCCCAACACCACCCCCCCACCATTCCCTACCACTCCCTGACACCAACCCCACCATCTCCTACCACTCCCAGACACCACCTCCTACCATCCCCTACCATCTCCTCACACCACCCCCCACCATCCCCTACCACTCCTCGACACCATCCACCACCATCCCCTACCACTCCTCGACACCACCCCAACCATCCCCTACCACTCCCCGACACAATCCACCATCCTCTCCCACTCCCGAGACACCATCTCCTACCATCCCTACCACTCCCCAACACCACCCCCATCATCCCCTACCACTTCCAACACCACCTCCTACCATCCCCTACACTCCCCGACACCACCCCACCATCCCCTACACTTCTCGACACCACCTCCTACCATTCCCATACCACTCCTCGACACCACCCAACACCATCCCCTACCACTTCCCGACACCACCTCCCACCATCCCCTACCACTCCCCGACACCACCTCCTAGCATTCCCTACCAATCCTCAACACCGCCCAACACCATCCCGTACCACTTCCCGACACCACCTCCCACCATCCCCTACCACTCCCCGACACCACCTCCTACCATTCCCTACCACTCCTCGACACCACCCCAACCATCCCCTACACTCCCCAACACAACCACCATCCTCTCCCACTCCCAGACACCATCTCCTACCATCCCTACCACTCCCCGACACCACCCCCACCCTCCCCTACCACTTCTCGACACCACCTCCTACCATTCCCTACCACTCCTTGACACCACCCACACCATCCCCTACCACTTCTCGACAGCACCTCCTACCATTCCCTACCACTCCCCAACACCACCCACCACCATCCCCTACCACTCCCAGACATCATCTCCTACTATCCCCTACCACTCCTAGACCCCACCCACCACCATCCCCTACCACTCCCAGACACCACCTCCTACCATCCCCTACCACTCCCCGACACCACCCACCACCATCCCCTACCACTCCCCGACATCACCCGCCTACCATCCCCTACCACTCCCAGACACCACCCACCACCATCCCCTACACACTCCCCTGACACCTCCTACCACTCCCAGACACCACCTCCTACCATTCCCTATCACTCCTCGACCCCACCCACCACCATCCCCTACCACTCCCAGACACCACCTCCTACCATCCCCTAACATTCCCCGACACCACCTGCACCATCCCCTACCACTCCCAGACACCTCCTCCTACCATCCCCCAACACTCCCTGACACCACCCACTACCATCCCCTACCACTCGCAGATACCTCCTCCTATCATCCCTAATGCCCCCAACACCACCCACACCATCCCCTATCACTCCCAGACACCACCTCCTACCATCCCCTACCACCCCTCGACACCACCCACCATCATCCCCTACCACTCCCAGACACCTCCTCCTACCATCCTCTAATACTCCCCGACACCACCCACCACCATCCCCCTACCACTCCCAGACACCACCCACCAACATCCTCTACCCTCCCAGACACCTCCTCCTACCATCCCCTAACACTCCCTGACACCACCCACCACCATCCCCTACCACTCACAGACATCTCCTCCTACCATTCCGTAACACTCCCCAACACCACCCACCACCATCCCCTTTCACTCCCAAACACCACCACCTACCATCCCCTAGCACTCCTAGACACCACCTACAACCATCCCCTACCACTCCCAGACACCTCCTACCATCCCCTAACACTCCCCAACACCACCCCCACCATCCCTACCACTCCCAGACACCTCCTTCTACCATCCCCTAACACTCCCCGACACCACCCACTACCATCACCTACCACTCCCAGACACCACCCACCAACATCCCTACCACTCCAGACACCTTCTCCTACCATCCCCTAACACTCCCCAACACCACCCTCCTACCACTCCCTGAACCACCCCCACCATCCCCTACCACTCCCAGACACCACCTCCTATCATCCCCTACCACTCGTCTGCAGCACCCCCATCATCCCCTACCACTCCTCAACACCATCCACCACCATCCCCTACCACTCCTCGACACCACCACCAAGCATCCCCTACCACTCCCCAACACCATCCACCACCATCCCCTACCACTCCCAGACACCATCTCCTACCATTCCCTACCACTCCCCGACACCACCCCTCACCATCCACTACCACTCCCCGACACCTTCCACCACCATCCCCTACCAGTTTCAGACACCACCCTCTGCCATCCCCTACCACTCCCCGACACCACCCCCACCATCCCCTACCACTGCCTGACACATCCCCCTACCATCCACTACCACTCCTCGACACCACCCGCCACCATCTCCTACCACTGCCCGACACCACCCCTCACCATCTCCTACCACTGCCCGACACCACCCCTTCCACTCCCCTCCCACTCCCCGACACCACCCTCTACCATCCCCTACCACTCCTTGACACCACCCCAACCATCCCTACCACTCCCCGACACTATCCACCACCATCCTCTACCACTCCCAGATACCATCTCCTACCATTCACTACACTCCCCGACACCACCTCTCACCATCCCCTACCACTCCCGACACCATCCACCACCATCCCCTACCACTCCAGACACATCTCCTACCATCACTACCACTCCCCGACACCACCTCTCACCATCCCCTACCACTTCCCAACACCATCCACCACCATCCCCTACCACTCCCAGACACCATCTCCTACAATTCACTTCCACTCCCCACACCACCTCTCACCATCCTTACCACTCCCCGACACCATCCACCACTATCCCCTACCACTCCCAGACACCATCTCCTACCATTCACTACCACTCACTGACACCACCTCTCACCATCCCCTACCACTTCCCGACACCATCCACCACCATCCCCTACCACTCCCAGACACCATCTCCTACCATTCACTTCCACTCCCCGACACCACCTCTCACCATCCCCTATCACTCCCCGACACCATCCACCAGCATCCCCTACCACTCCCAGACATCATCTCCTACTATCCCCACCACTCCTCGACCCCACCCACCACCATCCCCTTTCACTCCCAAACACCACCACCTACCATCCCCTAGCACTCCTAGACACCACCCACAACCATCCCCTACCACTCCCAGACACCTCCTACCATCCCCTAACACTCCCCAACACCACCCCCACCATCCCCTACCACTCCCAGACACCTCCTTCTACCATCCCCTAACACTCCCCGACACCACCCACTACCATCCCCTACCACTCCCAGACACCACCCCACCAACATCCCCTACCACTCCCAGACACCTTCTCCTACCATCCCTAACACTCCCCAACACCAACCCTCCTAACCACTCCCTGATACCACCACCCACCATCCCCTACCACTCCCAGACACCACCTCCTATCATCCCCTACACTCGTCTGCAGCACCCCCATCATCCCCTACCACTCCTCAACACCATCCACCACCATCCCCTACCACTCCTTCGACACCACCACCCCAACCATCCCTACCACTCCACAACACCATCCACCACCATCCCCTACCACTCCCAGACACCATCTCCTACCATTCCCTACCACTCCCCGACACCACCCCTCACCATCCACTACCACTCCCCGACACCTTCCACCACCATCCCCTACCATGTTTCAGACACCACCCTCTGCCATCCCCTACCACTCCCCGACACCACCCCACCATCCCCTACCACTGCCTGACACCACCCCCTACCATCCACTACCACTCCTCGACACCACCCGCCACATCTCCTACCACTGCCCGACACCACCCTCACCATCTCCTACCACTGCCCGACACCACCCCTTCCATCCCCTCCCACTCCCCGCACCACCCTCTACCATCCCCTACCACTCCTTGACACCACCCCAACCATCCCCTACCACTCCCCAACACCATCCACCACCATCCTCTACCACTCCCAGATACCATCTCCTACCATTCACTACCACTCCCTGACACCACCTCTCACCATCCCCTACCACTCCCCGACACCATCCACCACCATCCCCTACCACTCCCAGACACAATCTCCTACCATTCACTACCACTCCCCGACACCACCTCTCACCATCCCCTACCACTTCCCAACACCATCCACCACCATCCCCTACCACTCCCAGACACCATCTCCTACAATTCACTTCCACTCCCCGACACCACCTCTCACCATCCCCTACCACTCCCCGACACCATCCACCACTATCCCCTACCACTCCCAGACACCATCTCCTACCATTCACTACCACTCACTGACACCACCTCTCACCATCCCCTACCACTTCCCGACACCATCCACCACCATCCCCTACCACTCCCAGACACCATCTCCTACCATTCACTTCCACTCCCCGACACCACCTCTCACCATCCCCTATCACTCCCCGACACCATCCACCAGCATCCCCTACCACTCCCAGACATCATCTCCTACTATCCCCTACCACTCCTCGACCCCACCCCCCACCATCCCCTACCACTCCCAGACACCACCTCCTACCATCCCGTATCACTCCACGACACCACCCACCACCATCCCCTACCACTCCTGACATCACCGCCTACCATCCCCTACCACTCCCAGACACCACCCACCACCCATCCCCTACCACTCCCTGACACCTCCTACCACTCCCAGACACCACCTCCTACCATCCCCTATCACTCCTCGACCCCACCCACCACCATCCCCTACCACTCCCAGACACCACCTCCTACCATCCCCTACCACTCCTCGACACCTGCCACCACCATCACCTACCACTCCCAGACACCACCTCCTACCATCCCCTTAACATTCCCCGACACCACTTGCACCATCCCCTACCACTCCCAGACACCTCCTCCTACCATCCCCAACACTCCCTGACACCACACCACTACCATCCCCTACCACTCCCAGACACCTCCTCCTATCATTCCCTAATGCTCCCCAACAACCACCCACCACCATCCCCTATCACTCCCAGACACCACCTCCTACCATCCCTTACCACCCCTCGACACCACACACCATCATCCCCTACCACTCCCAGACACCTCCTCCTACCATCCTCTAACACTCCCCGACACCACCCACCACCATCCCTACCACTCCCAGACACCACCCACCAACATCCCCTACCACTCCCAGACACCTCCTCCTACAATCCCCTAACACTCCTTGACACCCCCCACCACCATCCCCTACCACTCACAGACATCTCCTCCTACCATTCCCTAACACTCCCCAACACCACCCCCACCATCCCCTACCACTGCCTGACACCACCCCCTACCACTCCTCGATACCACCCCCCACCATCTCCTACCAGTGCCTGACACCACCCCCCACCATCTCCTACCACTGCCCGACACCACCCCTTCCATCCCCTATCACTCCCCGACACCACCCCAACCATCCCCTACCACTCCCCGACACCATCCACCACCATCCCCTACCACTCCCAGACACCATCTCCTACCATTCACTACACTCCCCGACACCACC
The DNA here is from genome assembly GCF_026875155.1 of Cherax quadricarinatus. NCBI lineage: Eukaryota > Metazoa > Arthropoda > Malacostraca > Decapoda > Parastacidae > Cherax > Cherax quadricarinatus. The sequence continues at coordinate 10,180,756 of NC_069458.1, read as the reverse complement.
TCTCACCATCCCCTACCACTCCCTGACACCATCCACCACCATCCCCTACCACTCCCAGACACCATCTCCTACCATTCACTACCTCTCCCCGACACCACCTCTCACCATCCCCTACCACTTCCCGACACCATCCACCACCATCCCCTACCACTCCCAGACACCATCTCCTACCATTCACTTCCACTCCCCGACACCACCTTTCACCATCCCCTACCCCTCCCCAACACCATCCACCACCCTCCCCTACACTCCCAGACACCATCTCCTACCATTCACTACCACTCACTGACACCACCTCTCACCATCCCCTACCACTCCCCGACACCATCCACCACCATCCCCTACCACTCCCAGACACCATCTCCTACCATTCACTACCACTCCCCGACATCACCTCTCACCATCCCCTACCACTCCCCGACACTTTCCACCACCATCCCCTACCAGTTCCAGACACCACCCTCTGCCATCCCCTACCACTGCCCGACACCACCCCCTACCATCCCCTACCACTCCTCAACACCACCCCCCCACCATCTCCTACCACTGCCCGACACCACCCCCCACCATCCGCTACCACTGCCTGACACCACCCCCCACCATCCACTACCACTGCCTGACACCACCCCCCACCATCCCCTACCACTGTCCAACACCACCCTCCCACCATCCCCTACCACTCCCGGAGGACTACCCTCCAGCATCCCAGCATTCCTAATTCATACTGTCCAGTCTTTCTCTGCTACAAGGCAGGTGTGTTTGTCAATTGTGTTATGATATTTTAATTACTATATCTTGTATCTGTCAAGCAAGCATGACACCAGTAGCCATACTGGTGTTGCTGAAAGTGGCACCCAGTAGCCATACTGGTGTTGCTGAAAGTGGCACCAAGAGGTATTAGCACTTAAGTCTTAGAATTAACAAAGATTTTAGACAAGAGATAACCTGTAGCTGTAACTGAAATGTTACTTTGTACACTGAAAAAGAGGTTAAAATGAGTTTGTGTGACTGACTGACTGACTGTCTTACTGAGTGACTTGACTGACTTATTGTATGACTTGACTAACTTACTGAATGACTTGACTGACTCACTGAATGACTTGACTGACTTATTGAGTGACTTGACTCGTTGTGCTCAGTGTTTTTTCGTGTTTTCACGGTCTCTCTTACGTGCTAAAACTTTAATTTGTGCCATCGATCTTATACGATACATCCATCTAGCGCTTTGAACCAATCTTGGCCAGAAAATAGTATATACAATATAATAGTTCAACGATGAGAAATTTCAATTACTCAGATATGGTAAACATGAGGAAATTAAATCTTCATCAGAGTACAAAACAAATTCTGGCCACAAAATAGAGCGAAACACCAACGTCAAAGACCTGGGAGTGATTATGTCGGAGGATCTCACCTTCAAGGACCATAACATTGTATCAATCGCATCTGCTAGAAAAATGACAGGATGGATAATGAGAACCTTCAAAACTAGGGAAGCCAAGCCCATGATGACACTCTTCAGGTCACTTGTTCTATCTAGGCTGGAATATTGCTGCACTCTAACAGCACCCACCCAGCAGTGTCAGGGTGTCAGCGTGCCTCGTTGTGCTCCGGGTTATCTCGTGTTTTCACGGACGCTCTTACGTGCTAGAACTTTAATTGGTGTCATCAATCCTATACGATACATCCCTCTAGCACCTGGAACCAATCTTGGGCGGAAAACATTATATACTGAGTCAAAAAAGGAGAATTAGTGTGCACTACCTAGCAGAGTTTACTGCCAGAGGGGAATCATAGGCCTGTGTCCCGGGTGAAAAAAATAATAATAATTGAACTTTTCGTGTCAGAGGAAAGAAAGTCTACCTGATAACATTGAGTATACATAGTGTATAGTGTATACTACAGTGGCTCCCTAGTATATTGATGATAAAGGCTAAAGTGTCATTTGAAAACAGGTGAATTTGTAAATGAAGTGATAAGCCTATAGAGGCAGGTGCCAGAAGTCGCCAGAAACTTACCACAGGTCAGCTGTTTTAATAATCTTCCTGGCTTGCTAGTGTACTCGCATATAATCTAGTGATACCAGTGAATAGCAGAATACAGTGTTGTAGTAGCAACTAACCAGTATTATAATGGTACTTAGTGGAGTGGAGTGACTTTCATTAGTCTCTTTTTCTTGAATTACCAGACGTTACTGTGAATTTCATATAACCTGTAGTTACCAGCGGTCGCAATATACACAACGAGAAGCAATTATTACTACAGAAAAAGCGTCCTTCCTCCAAAATTTGCACCAGTCAACTATAGTGATAATATAGCATTTATTGTGGTGGAGACGGAAAAAAAAAAAAAAAAAAATAGAAAAGCTAGATACAGCGATTGATAAACAAGGGTGGAGGTCGACCGTTCGTCATTGTAGGAGTGCCAGCAGTCACCGATTTCTTCAACACGCAAGTTATACTTTTGTATCAGTCAAATCACATATTACTCGGGTAGATAATTTCCAGTAGAGCCTTCATGTGCTAGCTCAAATCACCGACCAGTATGTTTAAATAAGTGACCCACTGATCAGATCAGATCGACTGGTCCGAACCCTTGACTGGTCCAAACCCTTGACTGGTCCGAACCCGAGACTGGTTTCAAACGGTTTCGTTGGACAATAAAGCAGACTGTAAACGGATGGGGTTGTAGGCGCCCTTATAAACACAAACATTAAAAATCAGGAACGTGACGGTAAGCTGTCCAATATACAAAAACAGTTAGAAACAGAAATACAAATAGCTAGAGCTTCATTTAAGGAGGTTATTAATAGAATATTCAAGAGGTTGCTAGTAGAATTGCAGTAAATCAACCATTCAAATCATTATGAAGCTGTGTGTAGTCTGTGGTCAGTCAAACAAACGGGCTTCCACATGGATAAATTGTCATTTTTGTGGAAATTGGTGTCACGCCCCTTGTGCAGATATCCCAGAACTAGCTACAAGCAGTATTAAAACAGAGAAGTGTTTTTGGGTATGCCCAAATGAGGAAAATCTGTGGACTAAAATCACAAGGGTATTAAAAGAGAACAACATCAAAGCTGCTTTCATAGAAAACCTGGAAGCTTTCTACAACAGATGGGAACATAAAAAGTCTGGGCTGAATGGTACTGCCCTTGATACTGGCCATGTAGTCACAAACTGTAAGGCTGGAGGTGATGTCCTGGTAGTCAGTAAATGTGGGGCTGATAGTGTTGTCCTGGGAGACAGTAATGGTGAAGCAGGAGGTGCTGTCCTGGGAGACAGAAATGGTGAACCTGGAGGTGCTGTCCTGGGAGACAGAAATGGTGAAGCTGGAGATACTGTCCTGGGAGACAGTAATGGTGAAGCTGGAGATACTGTCCTGGGAGACAGTAATGGTGAAGCTGGAGAATTTGTCCAGGTAGTCGGGAATTATACGCAGGAAGGAATACATATAAATGACCTCATAGGGGACAGGAGCCATAGTAGGGAAACAAGTGTAGTCAAAGATAAGATAAAACCAATATTGCAAACTAGAAATACCGCAGGAAATAGCAAACAAGAGGACTCCAATAGCAATACTGAGGATAAATTACCAAAAACAACTGGTGGGAGCTCAATTGTTGGTGCTAGGGATGATAGAAGTAAGACAGGGAAACATGCACCAACAGGGAATACAGTCACAGAAACCCAAGGCAAGCGGAAACCAAGCCTGTGCACATACTATGCACTTGGTATCTGCTGGCATGGGAAATCTGGAAAAACAGATGGGACATGCAACTATGACCACCCTAGAAAATGCCATGCCCATATGACAACAGGAAAATGCAAACTCCCTTCCTGTAAGCTTTTTCACCCTGAAATGTGTACCTCTTCAGTACAGGAAAGACTGTGCTATAACTTAAATTGCCAGGCATACCATCTAAAGGGGACAAAAAGATACAAAACATCCAGGCCATGGGAAAACCTGGGTAGCCACAGCCACTCAAGAGGGAGAGGTTTTTTAGTGCCAGGAAGGAAAAAAAACTGGCAGGAAATGGCAGAAATCGTACACCAAATCCAGTCATTCCTGGAGTGGAACCACAGTCGATGGCTCCACTCCAAACCAACAGATACAGATACTAATGCCAGAAAAATATCCCCCCCCAGTACCAACAATACCACCAGTCCGATAACATTCTTCTTTGCAAATATACAGGGTCTAAAGCCAGCAACAAACAACAAAATACCTTTCATCCGTGGACTGCTTGCAGAGGCAAAGGCAATGTTCGTGGCTTTCACTGAGACCCACATAAAGGATCACTTGGACAACGAAATATGGATCCCAGGTTACAACCTATACAGATGTGACAGAGTGAACAGGCAAAAGGGGGGGGGGGGTTGGCCTGTACATTGCAGAGTCACTTGTTTGCACAGAACTGCTTAATGCCTCCAATGATGTAGTGGAAGTTTTAGCAGTAAAGGTCGAGAACCAAAACCTAGTCATTGTGATAGTCTACAAGCCTCCGGATGCAACATCCCAGCAATTCCAGGAACAGCTGTTAAAAATTGACCACTGTCTGGAAAATCTTCCAGCTCCTGCACCCAACATCTTGCTCCTGGGGGATTTCAACTTAAGGCACCTAAAATGGAGGAATATAGCAAATAATATTGTTGCAGTAATAACACCAGGAGGCAGCTCTGATGAAAACTCACACTCACACGAGCTTTTAAATCTCTGCACAAAATTCAATTTAAACCAGCAAATAATAGAGCCTACTAGACTGGAGAATACACTAGACCTCATCTTCACTAACAATGATGATCTGATAAGAAATGTCACCATATCAAAAACAATATACTCAGATCACAACATAATTGAGGTTCAGACATGTATGCGTGGAGCCCCAGACCGACAAAATGAGACTAGTCACGAGGGAGCATTCACCAAATTCAACTTCAATAACAAAAACATAAAGTGGGACCAAGTAAACCAAGTCCTAACCGATATAAGCTGGGAAGATACACTAAGCAACACAGACCCCAACTTATGCCTAGAACAGATTAACTCGGTGGCACTCGATGTATGCACAAGGCTTATTCCTCTAAGAAAAAGGAGGAGTAGATGTAAAATAGAAAGAGACAGGCGCTCCCTTTACAGGCGACGGAAAAGAATAACAGAGCGGCTAAAAGAGGTCAATATATCTGAAATGCGTAGGGAGACACTGGTCAGAGAAATAGCAAGCATCGAACTTAAGCTAAAAGAATCCTTTAGGAGTCAGGAATCGCGGGAAGAACTAAAAGCCATAAATGAAATCGAAAGAAACCCAAAGTATTTCTTCTCCTATGCCAAATCAAAATCGAGAACAACGTCCAGTATTGGGCCCCTACTTAAACAAGATGGGTCCTACACAGATGACAGCAAGGAAATGATGTGAGCTACTCAAGTCCCAATATGACTCAGTTTTTAGCAAGCCGCTAACCAGACTGAGAGTCGAAGATCAAAATGAATTTTTTATGAGAGAGCCACAAAATTTGATTAACACAAGCCTATCCGATGTTATCCTGACGCCAAATGACTTCGAACAGGCGATAAATGACATGCCCATGCACTCTGCCCCAGGGCCAGACTCATGGAACTCTGTGTTCATCAAGAACTGCAAGAAGCCTATCACGAGCCTTTTCCATCCTATGGAGAGGGAGCATGGACACGGGGGTCGTCCCTCAGTTACTAAAAACAACAGACATAGCCCCACTCCACAAAGGGGGCAGTAAAGCAATAGCAAAGAACTACAGACCAATAGCACTAACATCCCATATCATAAAAATCTTTGAAAGGGTCCTAAGAAGCAAGATCACCACCCATCTAGAAACCCATCAGTTACACCAACCCAGGGCAACATGGGTTTAGAACAGGTCGCTCCTGTCTGTCTCAACTATTGGATCACTACGACAAGGTCCTAAATGCACTAGAAGACAAAAAGAATGCAGATGTAATATATACAGACTTTGCAAAAGCCTTCGACAAGTGTGATCATGGCGTAATAGCGCACAAAATGCATGCTAAAGGAATAACAGGAAAAGTCGGTCGATGGATCTATAATTTCCTCACTAACAGAACACAGAGAGTAGTCGTCAACAGAGTAAAGTCCGAGGCAGCTACGGTGAAAAGCTCTGTTCCACAAGGCACAGTACTAGCTCCCATCTTGTTCCTCATCCTCATATCCGACATAGACAAGGATGTCAGCCACAGCACCGTGTCTTCCTTTGCAGATGACACCCGAATCTGCATGACAGTGTCTTCCATTGCAGACACGGCAAGGCTCCAGGCGGACATCAACCAAATCTTTCAGTGGGCTGCGGAAAACAATATGAAGTTCAACGATGAGAAATTTCAATTACTCAGATATGGTAAACATGAGGAAATTAAATCTTCATCAGAGTACAAAAAAAATTCTGGCCACAAAATAGAGCGAAACACCAACGTCAAAGACCTGGGAGTGATTATGTCGGAGGATCTCACCTTCATGGACCATAACATTGTATCAATCGCATCTGCTAGAAAAATGACAGGATGGATAATGAGAACCTTCAAAACTAGGGAGGCCAAGCCCATGATGACACTCTTCAGGTCACTTGTTCTATCTAGGCTGGAATATTGCTGCACTCTAACAGCACCTTTCAAGGCAGGAGAAATTGCCGACCTAGAAAATGTACAGAGAACTTTCACGGCGCGCATAACGGAGATAAAACACCTCAATTACTGGGAGCGCTTGAGGTTTCTAAACCTGTATTCCCTGGAACGCAGGAGGGAGAGATACATGATTATATACACCTGGAAAATCCTAGAGGGACTAGTACCGAACTTGCACACGAAAATCACTCACTACGAAAGCAAAAGACTTGGCAGACGATGCACCATCCCCCCAATGAAAAGCAGGGGTGTCACTAGCACGTTAAGAGACCATACAATAAGTGTCAGGGGCCCGAGAGTGTTCAACTGCCTCCCAGCACACATAAGAGGGATTACCAACAGACCCCTGGCAGTCTTCAAGCTGGCACTGGACAAGCACCTAAAGTCAGTTCCTGATCAGCCGGGCTGTGGCTCGTACGTTGGTTTGCGTGCAGCCAGCAGCAACAGCCTGGTTGATCAGGGGCTGATCCACCAGGAGGCCTGGTCACAGACCGGGCTGCGGGGGCGTTGACCCCCGAAACTCTCTCCAGGTAAACTCCAGGTACTGAGTCACAAAGGAGGATTAGTGTGCAATACCTAGCAGAGTTTACTGCCAGATAGGAATCATAGGCCTGTGTGCTGTGTGCAACTTTTCTTAGTCAGAGGAAAGAAAGTCTCCCTGATAATATTGTGTATACATAGTGTTATAGTGTATGCTACAGTGGCTCCCTAGTATATAGATAATAAAAGATAAAGTGTTTTTTAAAACAGGTGCAATTCAAACTGAAGTGATAGGACTAAAGAGGCAGGTGCCAGATGTTGCCAGAAACTTACCACAGGTCAGCTGTTTTAATAATCTTCCTGGCCTGCTAGTGTACCTCACATATAATCTAGTGATATCAGTGAATAGAAGAATACAGTGTTGTAGAAGCAACTAACCAGTAATATAATGGTACTTAGTGGAATGGAGTGAGTTTCATTTGTTTTTTCTCTATTCTTGAAATACCAGACGTATACAGTGAAATTCATATAACCTGTAGTTACCAGCAGTCGCAATATACACAACGAAAAGCAAATATTACACCAGAAAAAGCATCTTTCCTCCAATAATTTCACCAATCAACTATAGTGATAATATAGCATTTGTTTTGGTGGAGACCGAAAAAAACTAGAAAAGCTAGATACAGTGATCGATAATCCTTCAGGCTGTACATAAATGTCTCGACCATTCGTCATTGTCGGAGCTGCCAGCAATCACCAGTTCTTCAACACGCAAGTTGTTGCAACCCCTGAATGGGTCACAATGTATATAATGTATATTACATTCTCATAATCTTATATTGCGTATATTTGCGATAATAGCTAAATCATAAATATATTGTTTTATATTATTATTTGACTTAGTTATATTGTTAGGTAGGATGTAACATTCATATATTATTATGTCCTCATAGTTCATCTTGATTGTCTAACTACTGTAATTATTGCTCGTTGCTCGTTTCCCTGTCGGCTTCTCAGTGTTGCTGAGCAGCAACTGTCCATGGAGCAATCACGTGATCGAGGGAGGGTGTTCACACCTCGCCTGGAGTAGTCAGTCTGGGCTAGACTCCCTTGGTGGCTGGACGTATTCCTGAAAAGATGTGCCTAACTCTCCCTTATTGGCCCTTGTTGGAAGATTGTCTCTGTTGCTTTATTGTTGTAGGTTCTGTAGAATTCTGTTCACAGAACATTGTCTAGACTTAGTGATTTCTGACATTGTACTGAGGTTGTGTGTCACATAGACACTCTGAGCAACTCAGGTCCTGAGCTGTAGCTTCTGACCTAACTTGTACTGGTATCTGTGTACTGTCACAGTCAGGGATTTTCTTATGCTGAACTTAGATTCAGTAGTATGGGAGTTCTGTGACTTTTGTGGAGGATCTGCAGATGGTCCCTACTTAGTGTCATTATATTATCTCCTTGATCCTGATTCTGCATCGCAGTTGCTTGTTATATTGCTGTTGGGCTTAGCGGTCGTTTATTGTTCAAGCAAGCTGTTCTGATTGCCAGGTGGTCAAGAAGTTAGTTTATGTGAGGACTTTTTCATTTACTGGTTTAAGTCTAGTCGAGTCGTGAGACAGCAAACTACTTAGAGCACTTACACACATACACACAAACTTATTCGTATATTGTATTATTAAATGTTAATGTACCAGACGGTACTTAAGACATAAATATGTGATATGTGCCTTCAGCACAATAATACTGTACACGAGAGAAGTGATTATTATTATTTTGATTACTGTGATTAATTTAATTTAATTTAATTTGATAATATACTCCTAGACATCTTTATTGTTAATAAACTTATTAAATTTTAATTTCTCTAGTTAGTAGCCTACCAGTTGTAATCCTGAAGCACTAATAATTCTTATTGAATTCTAATGGATAATTGGACCAGGATACTGACTACTTGTTACGAAAACCCATTAACAGGCTGAATGCTAGAAGGGCAGTCCTTTGTAGTATTCACTGGAGATCTCTAAGCTTATTAGAAATCGCGTTTTTTGTAACAAATTTGGGCCCGTCCGGGATGCTTTTGATCCAAGGTGTTGGAGAAATTGTACAGTTTGACATACTAATAACTCTATGGTCAAACACTTTGAGTACTTTCCTAATCTGAAGACTTTGAGTTTAGTCTTGTACAACATACTAGGTGGATATATGTACTTGACTGAGTCTCTTGATCCAAGGAGATGGAAATACTGTTTGAGCTCTAGCTCTAAGATGACCAGCACTAAAATTCCTATTAGGATTATAGTTTCCCATAATCACTCTCTCATAGTACACTTATTTTTGTGATGTATGTCAAAGTGAAACAGTTAATTGAAACTCTGACTTTGTCTGAGTTGAGCACATTAAAACTTCAGACGTGTTGGCGAGTAGCCAAATATCTTGGTGTGACATATAACAGGAATTACACCGCAGAAACTGCCAGAGTGTTAATTAAAGATATAGTTTCCTGCTCATACAGAGATGTCTGATTATGATTCAGATACAGAGAGCCTAGTGTCTGAGCCTAGTGAAATTCTGTTCTTGCTCATGCCTTCCCTCCTAACAAACACAATAGTACAGAGTGTAGCTGGTAGCATGACTCAGGCTCATACTAGTACCGTGTATGCTACACCTGTATCTACTTATCCTAGACCAGATCTAGACACTCTAGGGATGACTGGACAAGGTGCCCGACCTAAGGGCCATCCAGACTCATTCGTTAGATTCCTAACTCCTCCATTACCCACTGGTCCTATCTCTGAGGAACAGTTTGAGAGGATGGAATGCCTCATTAAGTTGCAGACTGCACAAATAGAGGCACAGAGGAAGTTGAACAAAGAAGATTTCCAGAGAGAAAATGTTCGCCTCAGAAGACAACAGACTGACAGATCTGACAAAGTTGATAATTCTGTTAGTACAGCACAGGACACATTTAATGTGCAGAAAGATGCCTCAATGGTTCCTAAGTTTTTTGAGAGTGACTTGGACACCTATTTTGATGTGTTTGAGAACCAGGCACGTGCTATGAACTGGCCACGTAAGCACTGGGCTACATTGTTGCACACAGCTTTGACAGGAAGAGGTCAAACTTGTACTGCTGCTTTACCGTTTGCCAAGTACATTAGTTATGATGCTGTCAAGCAAACTATTCTAGAGTCATATAACTTGTTACCTGTAGGTTATCAACGCACATTTCGTACGTTACAACGATGACAAGATCAAACTTGTGTAGAGTTTGCTAATGAGAATAAATTTGCATTTGAGAGATGGTCTAGAGCTGCTAAATGTTACAACTACGACAGTCTGGTTCAGTTTTTACTACACGAAGAGTTTAACAACTGTATGTCTGCTGATATACAAGAATATCTGATCGATCATACTACCTCGGATATTCTGGAAACTGCAGCATTAGCAGACAATTACGAGATTTCTCACAAACTTGTACATACTAAAACACAGAGAAACAAGGTAACTAAAAGTTGTCCTAGAAGTTGGCAACCTAAATCAGCTGCTCATTGCCAGCCTGATGTACCTGCTACTGTAACTTCTCGTACCTTTACCAGGAAAAATCACAATGCTGAATCTGTCTCTGTGGTTAGACAGAAATCTGATATCGAGAAGAAGAAAGTTAAATGTACCTATTGTAACAGAAAAGGACATGCTAGAGAGTGTTGCTATAAGTTAGAAAGAGATACGAGAAGCAGTCATGCGGCTGGCACCCCCACACAAGTCATATCCTCTTCCGTGCAACAGAGGCACCAAAATCCTAGTAATACCTCTGATCCCACTGTTTTAGATAATATTACTCAGGATAGATGACTAGCGTCAGAAAGTGTATCTGATGAAAAGATTCGTTCAGCGATGAGTCCTTACTTATCGAGAGGTAAAGTAGGATTTGACGAATTGCATATGACTGAGATAATTACTTTCAGAGACACTAGCAGTTATCTCATGTTATTAAGAGAAGATGTACTGCCCATAACTGATAATACCTATACCAAGATAGATGTATTGTTACAAGCCTATGGTGGGGCTGTTATAAAAGTACCTCTGCACAAAGTTTACATTGAAACAAGCTATTATACTGGTTATATTTCAGTGGGTATATCCAGTGGTGTATTTCCCATAAGGTCAGTGGACTTGTTGATAGGGAATGATATCCTTCATGCTGGTATATGTAAGGAACCACTTGTGATTGATAATAACGCTGATAATTATGCCATTGAAGCTTGTAGAGAGAAACCTATTTTATTTCCTCTCAGCACAATTACTAGAGCTTGTCAAAGATACAACAACCATCCTTGTCTCCTGTTGAGTTAGTGGATGACAATGATTTGGGCTTGAATATGTTGTTTAGTGATGTTCTGCACCCAGGATCATTAACACTGACTCCCCCCGGTCATCAACCTAGTCAGGACACAACTGACATTAAATTTCTAACTCATGATTTAATGAAGGATCAGTTTGTTGATCAGTCACTGGAAAGACTGAGAGATATAGCAGTTACTGAGAGTGAAGCAAAGGATCTCGATAATTGTTACTATTATAGTAATGGTGTACTGATGGAGAAGAATACATGTAAGTTGTCAGCTGATAGTGTTTCCACCACAGTCAAGCATCTCGTAGTGTTACCAGTTACATTTCGTTAACAAGCCATTGATTTTGCTCACAATAGTCCCATAGGAGGTCATTTGGGTGTCAAGAAGACGCTCGGTAAACTGGCAAAACATTTTACTTGGCCTAAAATGAAGGAAACAGTAGCTGATCATGTGCGACGTTGCCACATGTGTCAAGTGACAGGCAAGCCAGCACACACACCTCCACCTACACCTCTCACTGAGCTTACTTGTAGCAAAGTTCAGTTCATCTCGACTAGAGATTGTTCAGACTTGTTCAACAGAATGAAGTGTTTGCTTTCCTCTTCTTCAGTGTTGAGGAGTCCTAATTTCAATCTTCTCTTCTTTTTACATATAGATGCGAGTGGTTATGCAGTGGGTGCTGTGCTGCTCCAACAGTCAACATCCACTGACATTCTCCATCCTATATGTTAGTATTCATCTAAGCTCAAACGACACCAGAAAAATTATGCCACTATTGAGAAAGAGGCTCTAGCTCTTGTGATGTCCTTGGAATATTTTGACATGTATTTATGCACTTCCCCATTTAAAATTAATGTTTTTTCAGACCACAATCCACTCACTTACAAAAACACTACGAAGAGTAAAAATGCTAGGATCATGAGGTGGGCTCTCAGAATCCAGCCATACTCAATTAGTATACAACATATCAGTGGTCATTGTAATGTAATTGCTGACGCTCTGTCACATCCTTAATAATTACCAGTTACATTAAATTAACATAATTTTATGCCCAAATACCTTTTGTTACTTGCTATGTCAAATTCAGTAAAGTAACGTAATCTCTCCAGCCCATGTTAATTATATATACTCATGTCTAATTATGTTATTTACATATTCACAGTAGTGGTGATATATGTGTGTGAGGAGGAGACAGTTGGAGACAGAAGCTGAGTGTTGAGTGTGTAGTGTTATGTGGGCGATGTTACTGTGTGGTGGAACACTCTCCTGCCGCAGCCCCCTCCCCTTACTACACACCTTAAGCTGTCTCATACTCAGATGTCCATACTGCCTTGCATTCCACTACCACTATTTAAGAGTGGAATGCCATCTCCTGTCTATCACACAAGACTATTGTTCATATGCAGTCTCCACTACTATGCTCGTTTCCCTGCCGGCTTCTCGGTGTTGCTGGGCAGCAACTGTCCATGGAGCAATCACGTGATCGAGGGGGGTGTTCACACCTCGCCTGGAGTAGTCAGTCTGGGCTAGACTCCCTTGGTGGTTGCACATATTCCTGACAAGATGTGCCTAACTCTCCATTATTGGCCCTTGTTGGAAGATCGTCTCTGTCGCTTTACTCTTGTAGGTTCTATAGAATTCTATTCGCAGAACATTGTCTAGACTTAGTGATTTTCGATGTTGTACTGAGGTTGTGTGTCGCATAGACACTCTGAGCAACTCAGGTCCTGAGCTGTAGCTTCTGACTTAGCTTGTACTGGTATCTGTGTACTGTCACAGTCGGGGATTTTCTTATGCTGAACTTAGATTCAGTAGTATGGGAGTTCTATGACTTTTCTGGAGGATCTGCAGATGGTCCCTACTTAGTGTCATTATATTATCTCCTTGATCCTGATTCTGTGTCGCAGTTGCTTGTTATATTGCTATTGGGCTTAGCGGTCATTTATTGTTCAAGCAAGCTGTTCTGATTGGCAGATGGTCAAGAAGTTAGTTTATGTGAGGACTTTTTCATTTACTGGTTTAAGTCTAGTCGAGTCGTGAGACATAGCGAACTGCTTAGAGCACTTACACACATACACACAAACTTATTTGTATATTGTATTATTAAATGTTAATGTACCAGACGGTACTTAAGACATGTATATGTGACATGTGCCTTCAGCACAATAATACTGTACACGAGAGAAGTGATTATTATTATTTTGATTACTGTGATTAATTTAATTTAATTTAATTTGATAATATACTCCTAGACATCTTTATTGTTAATAAACTTATTAAATTTTAATTTCTCTAGTTAGTAGCCTACCAGTTGTAATCCTGAAGCACTAATAACTCTTATTGAATTCTAATGGATAATTGGACCAGGATACTGACTACTTGTTACGAAAACCCATTAACAGGCTGAATGCTAGAAGGGCAGTCCTTTGTAGTATTCACTGGAGATCTCTAAGCTTATTAGAAATCGCATTTTTTGTAACACAAGTTATACTTTTGTATCAATATTACTCGGTTAAATAATTTCCAGTAGTTCCTTCATGTGTTTTAAATAAGTGACCCAATGATCAGATCCGACTGGTTCCGAACCCTTGCCCGGTCCGAACCCCTGGCCGGTCCGAACCCTTGACCAGTATCAAACAGATTCATTGGACAATAAAGCAGACTGTAAACAGACGGGGTTTTAGGCGCCCTTATCAAACACAAACAATAAATATAAAACAGGAACATACACCGGTAAGCTGTCCTAATGTACAAGTACAGTTAGAAATAGAAATACAAAAAGCCAGATCTTCACTTTAAAGTGGTTATTCATAGAATATTCAAGGGGTTACTAGTAGAACTATAGTAAATCAACAATTCATACCACATTATGAAGCTCTGTGTAGTCTGCAGTCAATCAAATAAACCAGCTTCCGCATGGATAACTTACCATTTTTGTGAAATTTGGTGTCAGGCCCCTTGAGTAGATATCCAAGAACTATCTACAAGCAGTATTAAATCAGGGAAGTGTTTTTGAGTATGCCCAAATGAGATAAATCTGTGGATTAAAATCTCATTGGTATTAAAAGAGGATAACATCAAAGCAGCCTTCATAGAAAACCTGGAAGCATTCTATAACAGATGGGAAAATAAAAAGTCTGGGCTGGATGGTATCGCACTTGATGCTGGCCATGTAGTCAGAAACTGTACGGCTGGAGGTGCTGTCCTGGGTGACAGTAATAGTGAGGATGGAGGTGCTGTCCTGGGAGACAGTAATGGTGAGGATGGAGGTGCTGTCCTAGGAGACAGTAATGGTGAGGATGGAGGTGCTGTCCTGGGAGACAGTAATGGTGAGGATGGAGGTGCTGTCCTGGGAGACAGAAATGGTGAGGATGGAGGTGCTGTCCTGGGAGACAGTAAGGGTGAGGATGGAGGTGCTGTCCTGGGAGACAGAAATGGTGAGGATGGAGGTGCTGTCCTGGGAGACAGTAAGGGTGAGGATGGAGGTGCTGTCCTGGGAGACAGAAATGGTGAGGATGGAGGTGCTGTCATGGGAGACAGTAATGGTGGGGATGGAGGTGCTGTACTGGGAGACAGAAATGGTGAGGATGGAGGTAATGTCCTGGGAGACAGTAAGGGTAAGGATGGAGGTGCTGTCTAGGTAGTCAGTAAATGTACGCATGAGGGAATGCATATAAATGATCTCGAGGGAGACAGGAGCTGTACTGGGGAAACAAGTGTAGTAAAAGACAAGATAAAACCAATATTACAAATAGTAATACCTCAGGAGATAGCAAACAAGGGGGCTCCACTAGCAATAGTGAGGATATATTACCAGAGACAACTGGTGAGAGATCCATTGTTAGTACTAGTGAGGATAGGAATGAGACAGGTAAACATGCACCAACAGGGAATACAGTCACAGAAACCCAAGGCAAACAGAAACCAAGCCTGTGCACATACTATGCACTTGGTATCTGCAGGCATTGGAAATCTGGAAAAACAGATGGGACGTGCAACTATGACCACCCTAGAAAATGCCGTGCCCATATGACAACAGGAAAATGCAAACTCACTTCCTGTAAGCTTTTTCACCCTGAAATGTGTCCCTCTTCAGTACAGGGAAGACTGTGCTATAACTTAAAATTGCCAGGCACACCATCTAAAGGAGACAAAAAGATACAAAACATCCAGGCCATGGGAAAACCTTGGTAGCCACAGCCACTCAAGAGGGAGAGGTTTTTTAGTGCCAGGAAGGAAAAAAAACTGGCAGGAAATGGTGGAAATCGTAAGCCAAATCGAGTCATTTCTGGAGTGGAACCACAGTCGATGGCCTCCACTCCAAATCAACAGATGCAGATACTAATGCCAGAAAAAAAAAAGTCCCACCAATACCACCAGTCTGATGACATTCTTCTTTCCAAATATACAGGGTCTAAAGCCAGCAACGAACAACAAAATACCTTTCATCCGTGGACTTCTTGCAGAGGCAAATGCAATATTTGCAGCTTTCACAGAGACCGACATAAAGGATCACTTGGACAATGAAATATGGATCACAGGTTACAATCTATACAGATGTGACAGAGTGAACAGGCAAAAGGGGGGGGGGATTGGCCTGTATATCACAGAGTCACTTGTTTGCACAGAATTGCTTAATGCCTCAAATAATGTAGTGGAAGTTTTAGCAGTAAAGATCGAGAACCAAAACCTAGTCATTGTGGTAGTCTACAAGCCTCCAGATGCAACGTTCCAGCAATTCCAGGAACAGCTGTTAAAATTTAACCACTGTCTGGAAAATCTGCCAGCTCCTGCCCCAAATATCTTGCTCCTGGGGGATTTCAACTTGAGGCACCTAAAATGGAGGAATATAGCAAAAAATGTTGTTGCAGTGATAACACCAGGAGGCAGCTCTGACGAGAACTCACACACAAACGAGCTTTTAAATCTCTGCACAAAATTCAACTTAAACCAGCCTACTAGACTGGAAAATACACTAGACCTCATCTTCACTAACAATGATGATCTGATACAAAATGTCACCATATCAAAAAGAATATACTCAGATCACAACATAATCGAGGTTCAGACATGTATCCGCGGAGCCCAAGACCGACAAAATGAGATTAGTCACGAGAGGACCTTCACCAAATTCAACTTCAATAACATGAACATAAAGTGGGATCAAGTAAATCAAGTCCTAAATGATATAAGCTGGGAAGATAGACTAAGCAACACAGACCCCAACTTATGCCTAGAACAGATTAACTCGGTGGCACTCGATGTATGTTCAAGGCTTATTCCTCTAAGAAAAAGGAGGTGTAGATGTAAAATAGAAAGAGACAGGTGCTCCCTTTACAGGCAATGGAAAAAAATAACAGAGCGGCTAAAAGAGGCCAATATATCTGAAATGCGTAGGAAGTCACTGGTCAGAGAAATAGCAAGCATCAAACTTAAGCTAAATGAATTTCATAGGAGTCAGGAATCGTGGGAAGAGCTAAAAGCAATAAATGAAATCGAAAGAAACCCTAAGTATTTCTTTTCTTATGCCAAATCAAAGTCGAGAACAACATCCAGTATTGGGCCCCTACTTAAACAAGATGGGTCCTACACAAATGACAGCAAGGAAATGAGTGAGCTACTCAAGTCCCAATATGACTCAGTTTTTAGCAAGCCGCTAACCGGACTGAGAGTCGAAGATCAAAATGATTTTTTTATGAGAGAGCCACAGAATTTGGTTAACACAAGCCTATCTGATAATATCCTGACACCAAATGATTTTGAACAGGTGATAAATGACATGCCCATGCACTCTGCCACAGGGCCAGACTCATGGAACTCCGTGTTCATCAAGAACTGCTAGAAGCCCCTATCAAGTGCTTCTACCATCCTATGGAGAGGAAGCATGGACACGGGGGTTGCCCCACAGTTACTAAAAACAACAGACATAGCCCCACTCCACAAAGGGGGCAGTAAAGCAATAGCAAAGAACTACAGACCGATAGCACTAACATCCCATATCATAAAATCTTTGAAAGGGTCCTAAGAAGCAAGATCGCCACCCATCTAGATACCCATCAATTACACAACCCAGGGCAACATGGGTTTAGAGCAGGTCGCTCCTGTCTGTCTCAGCTACTGGATCACTACGACAAGGTCCTAGATGCACTAGAAGACAAAAAGAATGCAGATGTAATATATACAGACTTTGCAAAAGCCTTCGACAAGTGTGACCATGGTGTAATAGTGCACAAAATGCGTGCTAAAGGAATAACAGGAAATGTTGGTAGATGGATCTATAATTTCCTCACAAACAGAACACAAAGAGTAGTAGTCAACAGAGTAAAGTCTGAGGTGGCTATGGTGAAAAGCTCTGTTCCACAAGGCACAGTACTCGCTCCCATCTTGTTCCTCATCCTCATATCTGACATAGACAAGGATGTCAGCCACAGCACTGTGTCTTCCTTTGCAGATGACACCCGAATCTGCATGACAGTGTCTTCCATTGCAGACAGTGCAAGGCTCCACGTGGACATCTACCAAATATTTCAGTGGGCTGCAGAAAACAATATGAAGTTCAACGATGAGAAATTTCAATTACTCCCATATGGTAAACATGAGGAAATTAAAACTTCATCAGAGTACAAAACAAATTCCTTCCACAAAATAGAGCAAAAAACCGACGTCAAAGACCTGGGAGTGATCATGTCGGAGGATCTCACCTTCAAGGACCATAACATTGTATCAATCGCATCTGCTAGAAAAATGACAGGATGGATAATGAGAATCTTCAAAACTAGGGATGCCAAGCCCATGATGATACTCTTCAGGTCGCTTGTTCTATCTAGGCTGGAATATTGTTGCACACTAACAGCACCTTTCAAGGCAGGTGAAAATGCTGACCTAGAAAATGTACAGAGAACCTTCACAGCGCGTATAACAGAGATAAAACACCTCAATTACTGGGAGCGCTTGAATTTCCTGAACCTGTACTTCCTGGAACACAGGCTGGAGAGATACATGATTATATACACGAATACCACCTGGTGGTTCACACTTACACTCACTCACCCATTTGACCATAAACAGAAATATCAATCTCAATCTTAAAATAATGAATCCTAACTAGTCATAAGTTGGCCTGTGATACTCCAATACTGAAACTATGTGTTGTGCCAAAACAAAAGCATTCACACTGCTAAACTCAAAAACTAGTATTTAGTCACTTAACCATAATACCAACTTACCTCATAATTTGTAATATTTTAAAGTTAAGAATTAATCTAAGTCTGCCCGAAATGCCTAGCGATGCTAAGTGTTCTAGTGGCCCCCTCTGTAATTAGTATTTTACTACATGTAAACTACACAATAACCAAATTCTGTAAACTCAGCATTGTAATCCTTATAGAGAATAAACTTTGAATTGAATTTGGAAAATCCTAGAGGGACTAGTACCGAACTTGCACACGAAAATTACTCACAATGAAAGCAAAAGACTCGGCAGACGATGCAACCTCCCCCAATGAATAGCAGGGGTGTCACTAGCACGTTAAGAGACAATACAATAAGTGTCAGGGGCCCGAGACTGTTCAACTGTCTCCCAGCATACATAAGGGGGATTACTGTAGGTTGCATTAGTAGCTGTGCACAGCTACTAATGCAACCCCTCATGAAAGACTCCTCAACTATTCACGTCGTTCCTCTACGGGAGCCTCCGTGCCCACTTGGTTATGTCATCCTGGACCCGTTCTCCTGAAGAGTCACCGTAGGATGAACAAGACGGATCCTTTAGTGGAAAAGGTAGAGCTCCTGCAAGCTAATCCACATTACGCCCACATTCGCTACCAAAATGTTGAAGAGACTACAGTATCTACAAGACATTTAGCCCCAGTTGAAATCCCTATTAGTGTGGAATCTCAAGATACACCAATAGATGTGAAAGATGCTTCGTTTTCTCCTGGAAAGCCCCTTGAGACTACCCCTATGGAAATAGAGGATTCTGCTCCAGCAGTTAATCAAACCCCGCTGGAAAATATCGAACCTGGTGAAGAGGCTCAAGGGCTACGAAGGTCGGGACGTGTACGTCGCCCACCTAACAGTTTGGGAGATTACTGTCTCTGATATTTTAGAAGGGGGAGATTGTAGTGATACTGGTCCTGTGGGGAGCAGCAGCAGGATAATACTGCACCACCTCTTGGGGCCCTTAACAACAACAACAGTTTGGTGTATGTCATGGGCGCAACACATGGTGTGTGATTCTCTCATACTATATCCATTTATCTGTGTATGCAGATTACTTGGGTGAGTGTAAATATGTGGCCTGTAGTTATAACTTTTTCTATTGACATATGCAAGACTTCACCATCCTGTAGAAAGCCATTATATAGATGTACTAGTCATTATATTTTGTTGTTGCAGAATGTACTATGAGATTCTATGTTCCAATATGCCTAGAGTATGCCTGTGTTTCTATCCACAATTTATTGAACTTAGAATCCTGGGCTACCTGGTGGTGTCCTGCGCTAGATTACTTCTCTACATTGGAGCGTTTACTGAACCTGGAGGCTAGACTGTGACCCCAGCTTATCAATGGCCTGCTCAGGAATGGATGCACTGGTTTAAGACTTTCGAAAACTTCTTGGGAGCACTTCCTAAAAAGTTTAGATCTAGGATATAACTAAGGCCTGAACTCATTCAATTTTGTGGTTGTCACCCTAAGAGTATTTGAGGCTATTTCGGAGTGCTATTTACCTACGAAGATGCTATCAAATCCCTCAAGTATCAGTTTATTAACATTACATATGGAAATCTTTGCACGCTATCGCCTTGCGAACTCGCCGCCAGCAGATGATGAATCCTTAGAGGAATACTTTCAAGGGGCACCAAACTGAAAAGTTTTAGGTAAGGGGACGTTTTTCATTCCAAATCCCCATGGCTCGTATTTGGGAAGATCCCCGATAGGTGCCTTTGAAGGGCCTGAATTCACCCAAAAGGGAATTTTGGAAATACAAACTCAGCCTCTCGATTAAAGGCTCCCTTTGACCAAAGAGCTCTAAGTTACCCGGGAATTCTGAAGACACAGTACACGTGTTTCAGTGGTAAGCTCTGAAAATTCCTGCCAAGCTTGCCAAAAGACGGGTAACTTCCCTATGTCGTGCACAAGCATAACGGTGTGTTTCCCCTTGTGTTTGGTCAAGGACCTCCACTCCAAATTGTCCTGTCAAAGCAATGTGCCATAAAGGACAAGAAAGGCCCATTGAAAGTTGCGGCAATCATAAAACGATTTATTTCCCCCACCTTATGATCTTTCACTCTAGCCCCGTTTTCCGGCATCAAATTCACTTTTCAAAGGGTTTGTGGAAAATTAAATTATAAAGGAAAAAGATGTAATTTTTTATTGAAAGTGGCATCTAAAGTTTATCCTTGACTTTTAAAGCCATTGGGGTCCCCTTACATAGGAGTAATGCCTCCATCTTTTCCTTATTAGACTTAGGGTAAGAACCCAAGTTCAATAAAGGGATTACCAAATTAGCTTAGTACGCCCACCCTTTATGTCGGATGTTTCTTGGAAAGAACTCAAAACCCTGAAGGAGGCATTAAAAAAGTGACCCTTGGCCCCTTGTTGTTTTTGGTTAGCCTTTAAGGGGTAGAACCTGCTGTTGCTCCCCACGGAGCATTAATCCCTAATCCCCCTTCTTATAATTTTTCAGAGAAGAAACCCCAAACTGTAGGGGGGATTAAAAAACCGATATTCCCCTTGGCTCCCCCGGGTTTTATTTTTAGGGTTACTAGGAAAACGAAAACCTCTATCGATTACTCTGAGACAATCAACAAATTTGCACTTTTTGAGGGGTTTACCCTCTACCTCGAATTGAGATACAGTGAACAAAATTCCCTCAGTACTATGTGTTTAGCACAATTGATCTACAGAGTGCCTATCATCAAGTCCCTATAAGGAATGAAGATAAACCATACCCCGCTTTCAGGCTAGTGATTGCCTGAAAATCAGTTTACCAGAGTCCCTTTGGAGTAAACCAATGGGGTAGCCTGCTTCCAACGAATTATGGATTCACTCATTCAGGAAGAGCAACTCATGGGAACTTATGCGTTTTTTAGATAATTTTTACCATTTGTGGCAAGACCCAGGAGGAACAGATGCAAACCTTGATAAGTTTTTTGGAAGCCGCCAAGAAGAAAAATATCAGTTTACAATGAGGAAAAGTGCACTTTTTCAACTAAAAGGCTTAGCATCCTTGTTAATGTGGAAGGAGGTTCAATATTCCCAGACCCTGAACGACTACGACCTCTACGGGAACTTCCAAAGCCTCAAGACAAAAAGTCACTCCGAAGAACTCTTGGTCTCTTTGCTATTACTCACAATGGATCTAAAAACTATTCAATAAAGTCCGCCCATTGAGTGGGTACCACATTTCCTGTGACAAAGGAAGCAGAAGCCGCTTTTCCCTACCTCAAACAAAACATTGAAAACTC
This sequence comes from Cherax quadricarinatus, assembly GCF_026875155.1. NCBI lineage: Eukaryota > Metazoa > Arthropoda > Malacostraca > Decapoda > Parastacidae > Cherax > Cherax quadricarinatus. The sequence goes on along the minus strand of NC_069458.1, from coordinate 10,158,782 downwards.
AGTAGTTCAAGCCATTGATGAATCCCTACCATTCGAAGTGGAAACGGGTGCATCTGACATTGCCATTGCTGCAGTCTTTCTCAGGCAGGACCACCAGTAGCCTTCTTTTCAAAAACTTTTCAAGGATCAGAGAAATGTTAGCCGCTGTAGAAAAGGAAGCCCAGGCCATCATAGAAGCAGTTCGCCACTGGAGGCATTATTTAACTGGTAGACAATTTCACCAAAGGACTGACCAACGGTCCGTGATGTAATGTTCGACAAGAAGCACAAAAGTAGGATAAAGAATGACAAATATTACGCTGGAGATGAACTATCGTGTTATGACCTTTTATATTCTGTACCGGGCCGGGTCAAAAGAACATCTCACCTGATGCATTCTCTAGGTCCCCTGTGGAGCAGCATGTCATTTATTTGCAATCACTCTCAGCTCTCCACAAGGCTTTGTGTCACCCAGGAGTTACACGCCTGTACCATTTGTCAAATCAAAGAACATGCCCAAATCAGTGGAAGATGTGCGACAAGTGATCAGAGCATCAGAGTATGTGCAGAGTGCAAGCCAAACTTTCATCACCAGGGGAAAAACTCATCTCATAAAATCCACCCAGCCTTTCGAAGACTGAATATAGATTTCAAAGGGCCTCTACCAAGCACAAATCAGAATAGGTATTTCCTTAACATAGTAGATGAATATTCAAAAGGGTTTTCCCTTTTGTATTCCCCTGTGCAAATATGACTGCTTCAAACTGTTATTAGTTGTCTTTCACAGTTGTTCTCTATTTTTGGTATGCCACTTATATCCATTCAGACAGGGGGTCCTCGTTCATGAGTAACGAACTTCAGGAGTTTTTGGTCTAGCAAAGGTATTGCCTGCAGCAGAACAACAAGCTACAACCCTCAAGGCAATGGTCAAGTGGAGCGGTTCAATGGTACTATAAAGGAAGGCAGTTACAATGACATTGAAGTCGCGCAATCTACCTGTTCAACACTGGGAAACTGTCCCACCTGATGCTCTTCACTCTATTAATCATGCTGTGCACAGCTACTAATGCAACCCCTCATGAAAGAACTCCTCAACTATTCACTCGTTCTTCTACGGGAGCCTCGTGGCCCACTTGGTTATGTCATCCTGGACCCGTTCTCTCCTGAAGAGTCACCGTAGGATGAACAAGACGGATCCTTTAGTGGAAGAGGTAGAAACTCCTGCAAGCTAATCCACATTAGCCCACATTCGCTAAAAAAATGTGAAGAGACTACAGTATCTACAAACATTTACCCCCAGTTGAAATCCCCTTTAGTGTAATCTTAAGAACACCAATGATGTGAAAGATGCTTCGTTTTCTCCTGAAACCCCCCTTGAGACCCCCCTACGGAAATAGAGGATTCTGCTCCACAGTTAGTCAAACCCAGCGGAAAAATAAACCGGTGAAGACCCAAAGGGCTACGAAGGCGGACGGAACGTCGCCCCACCTAACATTTTGGGGGAAAAATTACTGTCTCTGTATTTTAAAAGGGGGGATTGTGGATACGCTCCGTGGGACAGCACAGGATAATACTGCACCACCCCCGGGGGGCCCTTAAAAACAAAAAACATTTTTTGTTTGGTCATGGGCCCCAAACTTTGGGTGTGTGTTTCTCCCCTATTTACCGTTTATCACCGTGCAGATTACGGGTGAGTTTAAATATGTGCCTGTAGTTATAATTTTTCTCTTGACAAATGAAAGAATCACCACCCCTGAAAGCATTATTAGATGTACATCATTATATTTTTTTTGTTGCAGAATACTAGAGATTCTATTTCAATAAAGCCTAGAGATAAGGCCGTGTTTTTACACAACACCAACAAAAGTTGCCTCCAGCACTGAGACAGATAAAGGATGCTCCCATTTACCTCTCATGATCACCAACGGCTAAAATATCCTCCACCCAGCCCCGGGAAAAAAAATCTCGTTTTCCACTCCTGCCCCTTCAAGCAAAACGCCCTACCCAATACCTAATTTGGGCTATCCCCAAAAACAAAAAATTTCTTCCCTTTTCCTTAATGTCTTTCGCGTGTCGTACCCATATCGACTCAATTCGTGGGGTACACTGAGAAATTGGATTTTTTTCCCACAACATTTCCACGGCAGTCTCTTTCTTCTTCATCTTTCCCCTTTCCTTTCGTCTTCTTGATCGCCCAATCCCGGCCCCAGCCACGACCAGTTTCCCTTCTTACCTGAGGACTCAACACGGGACACTAACATCTTATTATGAAAATAAGTGATAACTACATCTGTCAATGCAAGATCACTTTTTCCTAAATTGGCAGAATTAGGTTTCAACTAACAAAATTAGGGGGCTTTTTATAACCACTCTGAATCTTGGTTTGGTGATACGGTGACTGACACGAGGTCAAAATAGATGGTTCAAAAAAAAACGCTTAGATGGAACAAAAAGGGGTGGGGAGTATTGCCTACTTTAAAAAATACTTAAAGCTTACAACCCAAGACCTGATTTAAATAAAAATAAACGGGAGATTCTATGTTTAAAGTGCTGCTCCTAAGCCCAAACCCATTTTAGTAGGAACTATTTTACCGCCCTCCTACCCAACCGTTCTTAGAAGACTTTTCCAGAGTTTTGCCCGAGTTAAAAACAAGCGAGACAATAATACGGGCGACTTCATACTTTTTTTCAGCAAAAAAAATAACGGGCTATGCAAAAGGTAAAAGCAATTCCCTAGGTTTAAATAGTTACCTCAACTAATTAAATACCCAACCCGGGATCACACTTTTCTCAGCCACCAATTGACCAAAATATTTTTGAAACCCGCTTGAAAAACTTAGTCAGTCAGGCTCATTACCACAGGCTTAGTGATCATTTCACATTTACTGCACCAAAAATAACTGGGGTGGGGATAGGCCTACACAGGACAAAAAAATGGGGGTCAACTAGAAACACAGAAAGAAACACTGTAAATAGGCTACAAAATTTTGTGACTGGACAAGATAACAATTGAAAACGACGTAAACGATGCCTGGGAAAAAATTCAAAACAATGTTCACTACCATCCTTATAATTTGAAACCAGTTAAAGAGGTTAGGAAACGAAAAACTAAACCCGGATAATACTGAATTAGATAATATGAAATTCAAACCACTGCTAAAAAAAATTTAAAAAGCAAACGACAGATTTTGCAGCACAAAATAAAATTCCAAAGGGGAGGAACAGAGTACAGAATTTAAAAAAAAGGGAGCAAAGGCAAAGCCACGCTCAAAAATTGAAGATAAAACATAACCCCAGAAAGCTCTGGCAAAAACTAAAACAGTTGGGTATACCATAACCCAGTAAACTAACAAGAAACTCACATCGAAAATGAGGTATCCCACGAAACACTAAGGGGGAAAATTGTTTTAATTCATACTACACATCTTTGCATAAAACAAGTAAGTAAACTACCAGCGGCTCAAATACCTTTAAAAACAGACTCGATAAGTTTCAAACATATTTAACCAATAAAGGGGTAACCCCAAACATTTGCAACTATAAGTGTACTCATGACTTTATTCAAAAAGAACTAAGCAGGTTAAACCCAACTAAGAGCACAGGGCCCTGATAACATCCCGTCTAATTTCCCTAAAAATGGTGCTTCTGAACTGTCAACCCCTATTGCCACAAATAAACTATCAATCACCACTAATACAGTACCGGAGAGGTTCAAGAGGCCAGAGTTACTCCTATCTTAAAGAAAAATAGTGGGTCTATGTAAGAACATAGCCTGTTAGAAATACTCATATAAAATTAAAATTCAGAAGGCGGGGTATTCTAAATAGTTAAGTACCTTGACAACAACATTCTCCAACAAAATCGGGCTTTGAAATCCTACTCAACCGACCACCCCCCTTAAACTGATGATTACCTGAAAACGAAATTCAAAGGGGGAACCCATAGGCAGGTAACCTTAGACCGAAAAAGGCCTTTCGATCTGCAACCACAAATTTATTAAATAAACTTCAAACTATCGGTATAGGTTCTTTTGACTGGTTTAAGTCCTACCTTAGAAAACGGGAGAAAAAATATCAAAATCAAAAAAAAAACAAATCAAACCCCTCCCGATAAAAAGTGGGTTCCCCAAGGTATATTCGGGGCCCTTATTATTTTATGTTTTTCAAGATTCCTATCAGTGTCAGGCAAACTCCACGAAACAGATGACAGGCTCTTTAGTGTCAGGTAAAGCCCCAAAAGATATTGCAAATTTTTTAAAAACACGGAACTGGATCCTGCACAAATGGTTAGTAGAAAAACAAGCAAAACTTTAAAACCTAGGGAAAACTGAAGCCATTCTCTTTGGCACGAAACATAAACTAAAAAGGGTAAATTTTTTTAAAATTTTTCAATGTAATGGGGCCCATCATTTTGGGGTTTCATCGAAAAAATTTTTGGGAATCCCCTTTGACCCAAGCAGTCGGGGGAAATTAAAGGGGAAACAGTGTAGTAAAAAAAGCAATGCCAGACAAGTTCCTGTATAAAAAAAACCCAGTGTCACCACGGGGCCGCAGGACTCTATGTCTCCCTTATACAATGCCTATGGTTACGCTTGCTCTTTTTGGACTCGCCTTGACAAAAAAACTGAAAGAAGACTGAAAACACCCAGAACAAAATCTAAGATCACCCTGGCTGGACCAAAAACATTAGGCCAGGATAATTACAGCATTTGGGATAGCGAATGTTGAAGACAGAGTAAAACAACTAAAAGCAAATCATGTTTAAAAAATTGCTCACAAGCAAGCCCAAATATTTTGCCGTAAATTTTTTGTCAAGGCTGGGAACCAAAGCAATCATAGAACTAGGGGGAGAGAGAAACAATTTTTAGTACCCCACAAGTGGCCGGGCTTCAAACATTTTATTGTACACAATAAAGGAATGGAACAGACACCCCCACATGTAAACCAGTCATAGCGTGAACCAGTTCGAGAAAGTGCAAAAAGTGTCTGATGACTGAGCTACAGAAGGGAAGGGGAATGTTTTCTATTTTTTTAGGGGTAACATACGTTAAATTTTATCTTATTCCTTGTAATGACCCTCATTAGATAGTCTAAGGGCCTTTGGGTCGAGATAGTCTTTTTAGTATGAAATAAGATGTTATCTTTTATTTAGAACAATAAAAAAATAATTAAAAACCTTTTTTACTATAATAAAAGGTAAAAGGACCCCAAAGGAAAAAGTCCCCTCTGTCTGACTTTTTTGGGTTTCCAGGTTCTCTACACATATCTGCTATAATAAAAATTCTATGAACTTATTTTGGGATACCTGAAAACTTACTTTCTTACTCCGAATCTTTTTTTTTTTCCTCGGTCATCCGCCCAGGGTTTTTTCTAAATTCCCAACCCAATTTTTTTCCCTTAAGCTGTTGGGAAATGCTCATGGAGGGCATCTTGCTTCAATTCTAGAGGCGCAAACAGGTCTCCAGAGCCAAAAAACACGTCAACACTGCGCAAAAGCCAACCAATCGGAGCTACTCTTCCCCGCACGTCCCACGGCCCAATAAGCGAGCGAACAATGAAAGATAACTGCAAATCACCAAAACAAAACGTAAAATTCACTGGGGCTGGGACCAAGAGACATTAGGGCCCGGTAATACAGCATTGGATATGCAATGTTGAAGACAGATAAACAACTGAAGCTAAAACATGTTTTTTAAAAATGCTCACAAAACAATGTCCAGAATATCTTGCGTCAATTTTGCAAAAGTTGGGAACCGCAGCAAATCAATATACTAGGGGGGAAAAGCACAACTTTGTAGACCCACAGTCAGTCCCGGCTTCAAAAACCCCTTTTATTTTTACAGCAATAAAGAATTGGGAAAAGATGCCTGCACATTTTAAACCCGTCTGCATAACCAGTTCAAGAAGAGTGCCAAAAAGTGTCTATGAATTACTACAAAAGGAGGGAATGATTTTTTTCTATTTTTTACTAACAACGTGTAAATTTTTACCTATTCCTAGTAATGACCCTGTATTGAGATTCTTAATACCTTGGTTTTATAGATAGTCTCTTTAAATAAAATAAGATTTTTACTTCATTTTAGAATAATAAGAAAATATTATAACCTTTTTATTATAAAAATAAGGGAAAAGGCCCCAATGGAAATAAGCACTCTGTCTGACTTTTTTTGGGTTATCCCAGTTCTCTACACATATGCGCTATGTATGATAATTATTATTTTTATTATTATTATAATCAAGGGGAAGCGCTAAAACCCAATTATACAGCGCCTGGGGGGGGGGGGAGTGGAAGGCTTCAGCTTAATCAATGGGAAAAAACAACCCAACCCAAAACAAACCCCCAAAAACCAAAAGGGAACCTTCCTTGGGGGAAAATTATAGTTTAAAGATTACCCCTATTTTCCCGGGCCGGGCCTTTTTCCCAATTCCCCCTTGGCCCCCTCAGGGAGGCCAACCTAACCCCATAAGGAAAAACCCCCTTACGGGAAATGTCCCCAGTAGCCCCAAAGCAGGCCCCTCTTCCCATCCCCCCCCCCCCGGGGGAAAAAATACCTTATACTAAACTCGGGCCAGGCACCTCCCTCCCAAGGGTTGGCGGCGGGTTTGTTAGAGGGGTTAAAAAAACCTATTTTCCCGGGGGCCCCAAGGGGCCCCCTTTCTTTGGGGGGCAACCTGCCCCAGGGGGAAAACACAAGTACCCCCCACTTGGGCCCTTTGGGGCATCCCCCCCGCCCCAAGGGGGGAATGGGAATGACATTTTGACTTAAGCTCGGGGTCAGGCACCTACCCTACCCTAGAAGGGTGGGGTGGGGTCAAATGTATGAATTATTATTAAAGATTACCGTATTCTCCCGGCCCGGCCTTTTCCAAGTGGGGGCCCGGGCCTTTTGGGCCCCCCTTTAGGAGTGTCTGAGACCTAAGTCTCCCATGGGAGGAGGCACAAATACCTCCTCTCTTTGGACCAACTGTCCCCCGGCCTAGCCCCAAAACAGGCCCTCTGGTCCCATCCCCCCCCAAGGGGCAATGGGAATGCGTCCCCTTTAGCTAAAAACCGGGCTCAGGGACCTACCCTACCCTAGAAAGGGGGGCCCTGGTGTCGATGATTATGATAATTTAGTAAATTTGGTAACCTTCTTTAATTCTTCTTCTTCTTTTTTTAATGGTTAATAATTAAAATTTTTTTATTTTACCAACTGGCCCCAAACCCGAAACTAGGTTTTGTTATCAAAAAACAGAAAACCCAATGGGAAAATCTTTAAAATGGAAAACTACCAAATAAGGTGAGTTTGAAGGGAAAATAATATTTAACCTAATTGGAAAAAAAACTTTAATTACTTTTCCCAAAATTTTCCATTTTTTAATTATTTTAATTATTAAATTTTAATCAAATTTACATGTATCGAAAATCATATAAAAATTATTTTTAATTTTTAAAAAGTTTATAATTTTTTTTAAAACTTTTAAAGGGAAATTTTAAACACTTTTAAAATATAAAAATTAAAAAAAACTTTAAAATTTTAATTAAATTTCCCCATTTTTAAAATTTTTTTAAATTTTAGGGAAAATTCCCCTTTTCTTCATAGGAAAAAATATTTTTTTTTTAGTTTTTTTT
>NC_069458.1:10115567-10150692 GCF_026875155.1 Cherax quadricarinatus | reverse complement strand
CTCACCTCGCCTGAAGTATTCATCTGCTCTAGACTCTCTTGGTAGTTGGACAGATTGTCTGTCTCATTATTCTTGTTAGTTCTGTAGAACTCTGTTCACAGAACATTGTATAGACTTAGTGATTTTCGACGTTGTACTGAGGTTGTGTGTCACATAGACACTCGAAACATCTCAGGTCCTGAGCTTTAGCTTCTGACCTAATTTGTACTGGTTTCTGTGTATTATCACAGTCGGGGATTTTCTTATGCTGAACTTAGATTCAGTAGTATGGGAGTTTTGTAACTTGTGGAGGATCTGCTGATGGATCTTGGTGGCCCGGTGGCCTGGTGGCTAAAGCTCCCGCTTCACACACGGAGGGCCCGGGTTCGATTCCCGGCGGGTGGAAACATTTCGACATGTTTCCTTACACCTGTTGTCCTGTTCACCTAGCAGCAAATAGGTACCTGGGTGTTAGTCGACTGGTGTGGGTGGCATCCTGGGGGACAAGATTAAGGACCCCAATGGAAATAAGTTAGACAGTCCTCGATGACGCACTGACTTTCTTGGGTTATCCTGGGTGGCTAACCCCCCGGGGTTAAAAATCCGAATGAAATCTTATCTTATCTTGTCCCTATTTAGTGTCGTTATATTATCTCCTTGTTCCTGATTCTGTGTCGCAGTTGCTTGTTGTATTGCTATTGGGCTTAGCATTCTTTTTGTTGTTCAAGCAGACTGTTCTGGTTGCCAGTCGGTCAAGAAGTTACTTTATTAGAGGACTTTGTCAGTCACTTGTTTAAGTCTAGTCAAGTCGTGAGACATAGCGAACTACTTAGAGCACTTACACACATACACCCTTGTACATATTTGTAATATCTTATTAAATGTTAATGTACCAGACGGTACTTAAGAATTATAAATGTGATATGTGCTTTCAGCACAATAATACTGTAAACGAGAGAAGTGATACTATTTTGATTACTGTGATTAATTTAATTTAATTTAATTTGATAATATACCTCTAGACTTAATAAATTTATTAAATTTTAATTTCTCTAGTTAGTAGCCTACCAGTTGTAATCCTGAAGCACTATTGAATAATACTGAATTCTAATGGATAATTGGACAAGGATACTGACTACTTGTTACGAAAACCCAGTAACAGGCTGGATGCTAGAAGGGCAGTCCTTTCTAGTATTCACTGGAGATCTCTAAGCTTTTAGAATCGCGTTTTTTGTAACATGCAGCAACAGCTGACCATGGTGCAGCAACAGCTGACCATGGTGCAGCAACAGCCGACTATGGTGCAGCAACAGCTGATGGTGGTGCAGCAGCAGCTGACTGTGGTGCAGCAGCAGCTGACCATGGTGCAGAAGCAGCTGACCATGGTGCAGCAGCAGCTGACTGTGGTGCAGCAGCAGCTGACTGTGGTGCAGCAGCAGCTGACCATGGTTCAGCAACAGCTGACTGTGGTGCAGCAGCAGCTGACTGTGATGCAACAGCGGCTCACTGTGGTGCAACAGCGGCTCACCATGGTTCAGCAACAGCTGACTGGTGCAGCAACAGCTGACCATGGTGCAGCAACAGCTGACCATGGTGCAGCAACAGCTGACCATGGTGCAGCAACAGCTGATGGTGGTGTAGCAGCAGCTGACTGTGGTGCAGCAGCAACTGACCATGGTGCAGCAGCAGCTGACTTTGGTGCAACAGCAGCTGACCGTGGTTCAGTAACAGCTGACTGGTGCATCAACAGCTGACTGTGGTGCAGCAACAGCTGACTGTGATGTAGCAACAGCTGACCGCGGTGCAGCAGCAGCTGACCGCGGTGCAGCAGCAGCTGACCATGGTGCAATAGCAGCTCACCGTGGTTCAGCAACAGCTGACTGGTGCAGTAACAGCTGACCGTGGTGCAGCAACAGCTGACTGGTGCAGCAACAGCTGACTGTGATGCAGCAGCAGCTGATCATGGTGCAGCAGCAGCTGACTGAGGTGCAGCAGCAGCTGACCGTGGTTCAGCAGCAGCTAACTGTGGTGCAGCAACCACTGACGGTGGTGCAGCAACACCACACGGTTGGCACTAGAAGCTTTCTTGGGGCCCATGGTGACTTATTTTGCAGGTACAATCACTAAAAATACTGTGATAATATGAAATGTTCCGATTGTATGCATAGAAACGACCGTACTAGCTGGCTTGTAAACACTGGCACCCATGGGGCAGCTGAGGCATGCTCAGACGAATCGCGTGAGGTGAGGCAAAAGTTTTGTGTTAAAATGTATCGTATTCCAGATTTAACATGCTGATGCCATCGTGTGCCGGGGGTCCACTGTATATAAAAACATACAATGTTTATATGCAATGTATGTTTAATAATAATCACTCTTGGGCACATTAAATGTCTTATTTTACGTTGAATGTGCGTGGATGTAGTGTGGATGACAAGAAACAGATGATTGCTGATGTTATGAATGAAAAGAAGTTGGATGTCCTGGCCCTAAACGAAACAAAGCTGAATGGGGTAGGGGAGTTTCGGTGGGGGGAAATAAATGGGATTAAATCTGGAGTATCTGAGAGAGTTAGAGCAAAAGAAGGGGTAGCAGTAATGTTGAATGATCAGTTATGGAAGGAGAAAAGAGAATATGAATGTGTAAATGCAAGAATTATGTGGATTAAAGAAAAATTTGGATGCGAAAAGGGTGGTCATAATAAGCGTGTATGCACCGGGAGAAGAGAGGAATGCAGAGGAGAGAGAGAGATTTTGGGAGATGTTAAAGTGAATGTATAGGAGCCTTTGAACCAAGTGAGAGAGTAATTTGTGGTAGGGGACCTGAATGCTAAATTTAGGAGAAACTTTTAGAGAGGGTGTGGTAGGTAAGTTTTGGGGGGCCAGGTGCAAATGATAATGGGAGCCCTTTGATTGAACATTTGTATAGAAAGGGTTTAAATTATAGGTAATACATATTTTAAGAAAAAGAGGTAAATAAGTATACAAGATATGATGTAGGGCGAAATGACAGTAGTTTGTTGGATTATGTATTGGTAGATAAAAGACTGTTGAGTAGACTTCAGGATGTACATGTCTATAGAGGGGCCACAGATATATCATATCACTTTCTAGTTGTAGCTACACTGGAGAGTAAAAGGTAAATGGGATACAAGGAGAAAGAAGCAAACAGGGAAGAGAGAGGTGAAGGTTTATAAACTAAAAGAGGAGGCAGTTAGGGAAAGATATAAACAGCTATTTGGAGGATAAAATGGGCTAATGAGAGCATAGGCAATGGGGTCGAAGAGGTATGGGTAGGTTTAAAAATGTAGTGTTTAGAGTGTTCAGCAGAAGTTGTGGTTACAGGAAAGTGGGGGCGGGAGGGAAGAGGAGCGATTGGGGGAATGATAATGTAAAGAGAGTAGTCAGGGGAAAAAATTAGCATATGAGAAGGTTTTTCAAAGTAGAAGTGATGCAAAGAGGGAAAGTATATGGAGAAAAGAGAGAAGGTTAAGAGAGTGGTGAAGCAATGTAAAAAGAGAGCAAATGAAGAGAGTGGGTGAGATGCTATCAACAAATTTTTGTTGAAAATAAGAAAAAGTTTTGGAGTGAGATTAACAAGTTAAGGAAGCCTAGAGAACAAATGGTATTTGTCAGTTAAAAATAGGAGAGGAGAGTTATTAAATGGAGAGTTAGAGGTATTGGGAAGCTGGAGGGAATATTTGAGGAATTGTTAAATGTTGATGAAGATTGGAAGCTGTGATTTCGTGTATAGGGCAAGGAGGAAATAACATCTTGTGGAGTGGGAAGAGCCATTGGGTTTGGGAGGAAGTTCGTGGGCAGTAGGAAAAAATGAAAGGGTAAGGGAGCCGGGTTTTATGGGTAAAGATAAAATGTTAAAACAGGGGGGGATATAGTTTTGGAGTGGTTTGGGGCAATTTTTTAATAAAAGTATGGGAAAAGGTAAGGGACCTAGGGATTGCAGAGAGTGCATATTCCTTTTATAAAGGCAAAGGGGGCAAAAAAGAGTGCAAAAATTATAGGGGGGTAAGCCCGTTGAGTATACCTGGTAAAGTGTATGGTAGAGTTATTATTGAAAGAATTAAGAGTAAGACGGAGAATAGGATAGCAGATGAACAAGGAGGTTTTAGGAAAGGCTGGGGGTGTGTGGACCAGGTGTTTACAGTGAAACACATAAGTGAACAGTATTTAGATAAGGCTAAAGAGGTTTTTGTGGCATTTATGGATTTGGAAAAGGCATATGACAGGGTGGATAGGGGGGCAATGTGGCATATGTTGCAGGTGTATGGTGTAGGAGGTAGGTTACTGAAAGCAGTGAAGAGTTTTTACGAGGATAGTGAGGCTCAAGTTAGAGTATGTAGGAAAGAGGGAAATTATTTCCCAGTAAAAGTAGGCCTTAGACAAGGATGTGTGATGTCACCGTGGTTGTTTAATATATTTATAGATGGGGTTGTAAGAGAAGTAAATGTGAGGGTCTTGACAAGAGGCGTGGAGTTAAAAGATAAAGAATAAAAAATAAAGTGGGAGTTGTCACAGTTACTCTTTGCTGATGACACTGTGCTCTTGGGAGATTCTGATGAGAAGTTGCAGAGATTGGTGGATGAATTTGGTACGGTGTGCAAAAGAAGAAAATTAAAAGTGAATACAGGAAAGAGTAAGGTTATGAGGATAACAAAAATATTAGGTGATGAAAGATTGGATATTAGATTGGAGGGAGAGAGTATGGAGGAGGTGAATGTATTCAGATATTTGGGAGTGGAGGTGTCAGCGGATGGGTCTATGAAGGATGAGGTGAATCATAGAATTGATTAGGGGAAAAGGGTGAGTGGTGCACTTAGGAGTCTGTGGAGACAAAGAACTTTGTCCTTGGAGGCAAAGAGGGGAATGTATGAGAGTATAGTTTTACCAACGCTCTTATATGGGTGTGAAGCATGGGTGATGAATGTTGCAGCGAGGAGAAGGCTGGAGGCAGTGGAGATGTCATGTCTGAGGGCAATGTGTGGTGTGAATATAATGCAGAGAATTCATAGTTTGGAAGTTAGGAGGAGGTGCGGGATTACCAAAGCTGTTGTCCAGAGGGCTGAGGAAGGGTTGTTGAGGTGATTCGGACATGTAGAGAGAATGGAGCGAAACAGAATGACTTCAAGAGTGTATCAGTCTGTAGTGGAAGGAAGGCGGGGTAGGGGTCGGCCTAGGAAAGGTTGGAGGGAGGGGGCAAAGGAGGTTTTGTGTGCGAGGGGCTTGGACTTCCAGCAGGTGTGCGTGAGCGTGTTTGATAGGAGTGAATGGAGACGAATGGTTTTTAATACTTGACGTGCTGTTGGAGTGTGAGCAAAGTAACATTTATGAAGGGGTTCAGGGAAACCGGCAGGCCGGACTTGAGTCCTGGAGATGGGAAGTACAGTGCCTGCACTCTGAAGGAGGGGTGTTAATGTTGCAGTTTAAAAACTGTAGTGTAAAGCAACCTTCTGGCAAGACAGTGATGGAGTGAATGATGGTGAAAGTTTTTCTTTTTCGGGCCACCCTGCCTTGGTGGGAATCGGCCAGTGTGATAATAAAAAAAAAATAATAATAATAATAGACATTTTCATTAATCCATCTATGATATTTTCTTCAAAATTATATAAGAAACACGTTACATAGTACAGTGGACCCTCCCTTTTCGTTGGGCTCTGTTTTCACTCATTTAAGTTATGGCTGATTTTTTCTGTAAAAATATTGGCTCAGTTTTCATTGCATTCCTCCGTTTTCATTGGTGGTACGGTAAAAATATTGGTGGCTCAGTTGTCATTGCTCTCTTCCGTTCTCATTGGTGGTACGGTACAGATCTGTGTGTGCCACTCACACAACCTCCCACACACACATTCTGAGGCAGTGTCACTTTGTTTATAGTTGACTGAACATTACTCTGCAAGCTGATACGAATTATTTTGTAATAATTCATTGTTTCTTACACTTGTTTATTCTGTGTGACTGCTAAATAAGCCACCATGGGCCCCAACAAATCTGATAGTGCCAGTCCTTTGGTAAAGAAGGTGAGAAACACAATAGAATTCAAGAGAGAAATCACCAAAAATGTGAACGTGGCTTACGTGTGATCAACATTGCGAGGATATATGGCAAGCCTCCATCAACCATCAGTTCCATTGTATCGATGAAAAACAAAATCAAGGAAGCTGATGTTGTGAAAGGGGTAAAAGTGATAACAAAATAGAGATAACAAACACTGGAGAAAGTTGAGAAACTGTTGTTGGTGTTTATCAATGAGAAACAATTAACAGGAGATAGTGTTGTACAGTTGATAATTTGTGAAAAGACAAGGCAGTTGCATGCCAATCTTTTAAAGAAAATGCCTCGAACAAGTGCTGATGTTAGTGAATTTAAGGCCAGCAATGGTTGGTTCGAAAAATTCAAGAAGTGTAGTGATATACACAGTGTTGCAAGGCATGGTGAGGCAGCAAGTTCAGAAAAACATGGGGCTGAAAAATTTGTGCATGAATTCAAGGAGTACACAGAGGTTGAAGGATTTGTCCCCTAACAAGTGTTCAACTGTGATGAAACAGGCTTCTTTTGGAAGAAAATGCCAAAGAGGATCTACATCATGCAGGAGGAAAAGGCACCCCCAGGACACAAGCCTATGAGCAACAGGCTAACTCTCTTGCTCTGTAGTAATGCTAGTGGGGATTTCAAAGTGAAGCCTTTACTGGTGTATCACTCTGAAAAATCCCAGTGTGTTCAAGAAACAGTGTTGCCAAGAGTAAATTGTGTGTGATGTGGAAGGCTAACAGTATGGCATGGGTCACAAGGGAAATTTTCCTTGATTGGTTCAATGAAGTGTTTGGCCCCAGTGTGAAGAAATACCTCCTGGAAAATAATTTGCCACTCATGTACCTCCTGGTAATAGACAATGCTCCTGCTCATCCTCCAGATTTGGATGACCAAATGGGAGAGGAGTTTAATTTCATCACAGTGAAGTTTTTGCCCCCTAATACCACTCCTCTCATCCAGCCCATGGACCAGCTGATCATTTCAAACTTCAAAAAACTACACCAAAGCAATGTTTCAAAGGTGCTTTGATGCAACCTCAGACACTCAACTAACCCTAAGAGAGTTATGGAAAGATCAATTCACTACCCTCAACTGCATAAGCCTTATAGATAAGGCTTGGCAGGGAGTGACTTCCAGGACGATGAACTCTGCTTGGAGAAAACTGTGGCCAGAATGTGTTCAAGAGAGGGATTTTGAAGGGTTTGGAGTTGACCCTGTCGACCCTACACCTGTTGTGGATTGTATTGTGGCATTGGGGAATTCCATGGGGTTAGATGTGAGTGGCCAGGATGTGGAAGATTTGGTGGAGGACCACAGGGAAGAGCTAACCACTGAAGAGCTGCAAGATCTTCATCTGCAACAGCAACAGACCACAGCTGTGGCAAATGTTTGAGAGGAGGAGGAGGAAGAGAGAGGGGAGAATGTGACTTCTTCACTGATTAAGGACATGTGTGAAAAGTGGAATGAGTTGCAAAGTTTTTGTGGAGAAATATTACCCTAACAAAGCTGTTGCAAACTGTGTTGGCAACATGTACAATGACAATGCCATGTCCCATTTTAGGCAAATTTTAAAGAGACGCCAGAAACAGAGCTCTCTGGGCAGTTTTTTTGTGTGACAGGGGTCCAGTGACTCTAGTGCCATTAACCCTTTGACTGTTTCAGGCCCCTCTCTGAAACTGCCATTCTATGTCGCCAAATATTCGAAAAAAAAAAATTATTTTTTCTTATGAAAATGTTAGGAATATTTTTCTGAGTGTTTTAAGCCTAAAAAAATTTTTTGCGATCAGTACTTACCGAGATATAGAGCCGCAAAGTTTGCAGAAAGTGACGTGCGTACGGCAACAACAGCGACTGCTGCCCACCCGGTATTCTTTTATTTGCTCTAATTCAAAGGTTTCTTGCATTTTTCAATATTTTTCTGTTCCAGGTAACTTATGTGGCCTGTGAGACCAATGTAAGGTGCATTCTTCAAATATACACTCATTGTTTACAACAAAATAACAGAACAAACTTTATCACTATTAGTTTGTGTATACACTTTGTTTACACAAACAAACAATACAAAACAATGTTTATTACTATTGTTCCATAATATATATACATATGTGCAGTCACTGAACACGTTCCTAGAACTGCTGCAGCTTGTGGAACTCTTTGAAACATGGGTATATGCAGAGGGGCACTTCACACTCCTCACACATAAAACGAGTGTCTCTGTGTGTTTGTGGTATGCATACATACATAACACCTCTTCTGAGCATTTTTCTTGGCAGTCGAAGGAGGCAGTTGCATGGGCTAGTGATCACCAGGCCTGAAACGAGATGACGTGTGTTGGTAATTTCGTGGTCGCTGGTCTATTGCAGGTGTTGCTCCTTGGTACTTTGCAATTATTTGTCTGATTACTGACAAGCAAAATTCACCATATTTTGGTGTTTTGTTACTCTTCAACTTGTATATGTTACAAGCATTCAGCATAGAGATATCAACAAGATGGAAAAAAGTTTTATAAACCACTTATAACTCTTGCGTACACAGTCTGCAAACCCAATCTGCATGTCACATTTGTCCACTAAGTGCATATTGAGGTTGTAGTCCATGACAGCTGCAGGCTTTAGAATGGGTTCATTGGTCTCTCTGTTGTGCCTGCCACTGTGTACCATTTCGTTTCGGTGAACTGATGTCAATAATGTGACATCACGTTTGTCATTCCACCAAAATGCCACGATGTAATTGGCAGCAAAGGCTTGCACCTCACCTCTGCGAGTGCCAGCGTCGAACCTTGGCATATGTTTACGATTACGACGCACTGTGCCACACACATCTGTCAAGTTCACTCGCAAGAAATCACTGAGTAAGGGGCTTACGTATCAGTTATCAGTAAATAACATATGCCCCTTACCAAGATATGGTTCCATCATTGTTCGAACCACATCACCAGAGATACCCAATAACTTCATGGTATCTCTCAAAGTATTACTGCCAGTGTACACAATGATATCCAAAACTAGACCACTTCTGCAATCACACAGTACAAATATCTTTATACCAAAGCGTTTCCTCTTGCTTGGTATATATTGCTTGAATGAGAGTCTTCCTTTGAATAAAATCAAGGACTCATCAATAACAAGCTTCCTGAAGGGATAAAAATACATGCAGCACTTTTGTTTCAGGTACATCAACACATTTCTTATCTTATATAACCTGTCGCTTCTGTCAGGCCTAGTTTTGTCTGAAAAGTGTAACATACGTAACAGTATCAGGAAATGATTGACACCTATAATGTCACTAAAACCTGGAGTTGAAATCAGGCGTTCTGTTGCCCAGTATGTGGTGACAGTGTGCTTATACACATGTGGCATAAGCATTATTGTGGCAAAAAACAGGTACATCTCTGCCACAGTTGTCTCCTTCCACTTGTGTAGCCGTGATTTTGGTGAGAGAATTGTATTTGCCATGGTGTAATCACAGTATGTGTTTGTTTCCCTGACAATGATGTCCATCACGGGTTAATTGAAGAATAACTCAAAGCAGTCCAGTTCACTGGCATTGTTCCCAAGTGGACATGATGGCTTTATTCCACTTTGTGTTTCATCAAAGTCATGGGGACTGGGAACAAACTCGTCACCCTCCTGCCAATCCCAGATGCGGTCTGCTGGTGAGGTCTGGATATTGTACCGTGGTCGTGGTTGTGCAGGTTGTGGTTGTGCAGGTTGTGGGAGTGCCGGTTGTGGGAGTGTGGGGTCGGGTGAGGCTGGTTGTTGTGCAGAGTCAGCAGCGTGGGTAGTAGCGTGGCCCGCTGATGGTGCCACTTGGGCCGTGCCACCCTCACTATCACTACCTCTGCCTGCTCCCTCACTCATATCATTCATACCCATCGTTACAATATTGTCATCTTCACTATCAGGTCGTGGTGTAGGGCAACGGGATGTGCTCTCAGAGTTTCTCCTTCCCCTTGGAACAACATATGAAACACTACCAGACCGCATGCTATGTCGTACATACTGCCGCTTCACTGGGGAATATTCACCCTCACTGTCACTAGAACTGCTTTCAATGACCTTGAAATCACTATCACTATCACTATCACATTCACTGCTATCATCTGGGTGATGTACACGACAAAATAGTTTCCTCTTTCGTCCTGGTACAGGCGAACGTGAATGTGAACAAGCCGGCCCAGCACCAGAGGTGGAAGGTTGTGGGTCATCTGGGTTTTCATCACTAATTACATTATCCTGGGCACTTTTTCCAGTAACACTCACTTCAAAACCCTGGAATTCACTGTCAATGACATTTGCACCGCTGTTAGAGCTATCACTTGAGAACAAAAGACCTCCAATCCGCCGAGGAGTGAGGAACTTCTTACCGAGAGGCATGGTGAAAATGGACTAATAAGATGGCGTTCCCACAATGTACCGCTGGGTCCCAGATTTTTTTCACAGGGTGCACACCGACCACTGAGACCCATTCTCTCTCATGTAGGCCTACCATGCCTTTCCCGCTTGATTTGAAGCCGCTAGAATTTGTGCGTATAAATACATCAGAAACATTGGCTCGTAAGACGTATTTATACATCGTAAACAGTCAAAGGGTTAAAAAACAAAGAAGGGAAGTAGCCCCGGATAAGCACTTGGTACCTGAAGTCTTTATGGAAGGGGATTCCCCTTCCAAACAATAGTGATTTCTCCCTCTCCCCTCCTCCCTGTCTACCATACACCAACAAGAGTCTTCAATAAAGGTGTCATATTATTACACTATTGTTTTGTACTACTTGATTTCTCATTCTTTTCTGTATGTAAATCTATATTTAATGTATAAAAAAATATCTTTTGTTAATACTTTTGAGTGGCTGGAACGGATTAATTGGATTTACATTATTTCTTATGAGAAAAATGGTTTAAATTTTAGTTGATTTCACATTTTGTTGGACTCTCTGGAACGAAGAAACAATGAAAAGGGAGGGTCCACTGTATATATACAAACATACAATGTTTATATGCGATGTATGTTTAATAATAATCACTCCTGGGCACATTAAATGTCTTATTTTAGGTTAATATAGACATTTTCATTAATCCATCTATAATATTTTCTTCAAAATTATAAAAGAAACACATTACATAGCATATAGCATATAAACATAGCATATAAACATAGCATATAAACATGCAATGTTTATATGTTATTGAGCGTCTTGCCCAATAACCACCCTTAATACGTAAGTCTTTCGCTTACAATTCTCGGCATGAATTATTCATTACTTCTCCCTTTGTTTATGATGGCATGTAAAGGTAGTTGTTAGAAAAGATTAAACTCAGTGAACATGGTATATGTCGATGTAATAATATGGCTGTGTAGTGTAATAATGTGGCTTTGTAGTGTAATAATATGGCTGTGTAGTGTAGCCCAGGAGGAGGGGCTACATACACGTACCTACATCAACAGGCTACCTACACTTAATTCCTACAAATAAATGCTACTCACCTCTCACCCTACAATAAGACTACAAATATTTTAAGATAAGTAATGAATGTACTGTAGCAGTAAAAGACAAAGAAGGGAAATAACACTTGAGGGTTTTGATACCTGAAGTCCTTATGGAGGGGGAATCCCAATTCCTTGGAATGGATTAATTGTATTTACATTAATTCTTATGGGAAATATTGCTTCAACTTTAGTACTAGGTCCTGGAACGTTTCCTGGAATATCTTGGAAGTAAGTCACTGACCAATTTTATGTTGTATTACTGTTAATAATAAACAGATTGAAAGGAATTTCCCAGCAAACATAAAAATGAATGCTTTAATTTTGGGTGGTGACACTTTTGAAGTGTCAGTAAAGAGTGATTCCTCGATTAGGGAGGAATTCATTTACCGATGGGGTCTTAGGCCCCTAACTCCATTGTTAAGTGAGGAGAAGCTGTATTATTATTATTATTATTTTGTTATTTTCTTCAAAGAAAAACTGAACTTGTAATGAAGACTCTGAGTGGTGTTAGCCTGAGCAAAGAGCTGGCATGTATTTGTGATAGATTGGAGTAGAAACAAGTGCTTTATAAGTACATGGAACATTAATGGAATAATAATAATAATAATAATAATAATAATAATAATAATAATAATAATAGGTTGTAGGTTGCAGACAGCAACCACCCAGGGAAGTACTACCGTCCTGCCAGATGACTGTGAAACAGAAACCTGTAACTGTTTTGCATGATGGTAAGATTGCTGGTTTCTTTTTCTGTCTCATAAACACGCTAGATAACAGGGATATCTTGCTACTCCTACTTACACTTTGGTCACAATTCACAGACACGCACATGCATATATATATACATACATCCAGGTTTTTCTCCTTTTTCTACATAGCTTTTTGTTCTTCTTTTTTCTTCTATTGTCCATGGGGAAAGTGGAAAAGAATCTTTCCTCCGTAAAACCATGCGTGTCGTATGAGGCAACTAAAATGCCGGGAGCAATGGGCTAGTAACCCCTTCTCCTGTAGACATTTACTAAAAAAGAGAAGAAGAAAAAAATTTATAAAACTGGGATGCTTGAATGTGCGTGGATGTAGTGCGGGATGACAAGAAACAGATGATTGCTGATGTTACGAATGAAAAAAAGTTGATGTCCTGGCCCTAAGCGAAACAAAACTGAAGGGGGTAGGGGAGTTTTCGGTGGGGGGAAATAAATGGGATTAAATCTGGAGTATCTGAGAGAGTTAGGCAAAAGAAGGGGAAAGCAGTAATGTTGAATGATCAGTTATGGAAGGAGAGAGTAAAAGAGAATATGAATGTTTGTAAATGCAGAATTATGTAGGATTAAAGTAAAGTTGGATGCAAGAAGGTGGGGTCATACTAAGCGTTTGTATGCACCTGGAGAAGTGAGGAATCGAGAGGAGAGAGAGAGATCTGGGAGATGTTAAGTGAATGTATAGGAGCCTTTAAACCAAGAGGAGTAATTGTGGTAGGGGACCTGAATGCTAAAGTAGGAGAAGAGAAACTTTTAGAGAGGGTTGTGGTAGGTAATGTTTGGGGTGCCAGGTGTAAATGATAATGGGAGGAGCCCTTTAAATGAACTTTGTATTAGAATGGGGTTTTGTTATAGGTTAATACATATTTTAAGAAAAAGAGGATAAATAAGTATACAAGATATGATGTAGGGCGAAATGACAGTACAGTTTGTTGGATTAGGTATTGGTAGATAAAAGCTGTTGAGTAGGACTTCTGGATGTACATGTTTATAGAGGGGCCACAGATATATCAGATCACTTTCTAGTTGTAGCAACACTGAGACAAAAAGGAAGAGAGAGGTGAAGGTTTATAAACTAAAAGAGGAGGCAGTTAGGGAAAGATATAAACAGCTATTGGAGAATAGATGGGCAGGAGGCATAGGCAATGAGGTCGAAGAGGTATGGGGTAGGGTTAAAAATGTGTGTTAGAGTGTTCAGCAGAAGTTTGTGGTTACAGGAAAGTGGGTGCGGGAGGGAAGAGGAGCGATTGGTGGAATGATGATGTAAAGAGAGTAAGTAGTAAGGGAGAAAATGTTTAGCATATAGAAGTTTTACAAAGTAGAAGTGATGAAGAGGAGTGAAGAGTATATGGAGGGAAAAAAGAGAGAGGTTAGAGAGTGGTCGAAGCAATGTAAAAGAGAGCAAATGAGAGACGTGGGTGAGATTGTTATCAACAAATTTTGTTGAAAATAAGAAAAAGTTTTGGAGTGTAGATTAACAAGTTAAGGAATCCTGAGACCAAATGGATTTGTCAGTTAAAAGTAGGAGAGTGAGAGTTATTAAATGGAGAGTTAGAGGTATTGGGAAGCTGGAGGGAATATTTTGAGGAATTGTTAAATGTTGATGAGACGATGGGAAGCTGTGAATTCGTGTATAGGGCAAGTAGGAATAAACATCTTGTAGGAGTGAGGAAGAGCAGTTGTGAGATGTTGGGGGAAGTTCGTGAGGCAGTAGGTAAAATGAAAGGGGGTAAGGCAGCCGGGATTGATGGGATAAAGTAGAAATGTTAAAAGCAGATGGGGTATTTAGTTTTGGGAGTGGTTGGTGCAATTATTTAATAAATGTATGGAAGAGGGTAAGGTATAGGGATTGGCAGAGAGCATGCATAGTTCCTTTGTATAAAGGCAAAAAGGGGCAAAAGAGAGTGTCAAAAATTAAAGGGGGATAAGTCTGTTGAGTATACCTGGTAAGTGATATGTTAGAGTTATTATTGAAAGATTAAGAGGTAAGACGGAGAATAGGATAGCGATGAACAAGGAGGCTTTAGGAAAGGTAGGGGTGTGTGGACCAGGTGTTTACAGTGAAACCTATAATGTGAACTGTATTTTAGATAAGGCTAAAGAGGTCTTTGTGGCATTTATGGATTTGGAGAAAGGCGTATGGGACAGGGTGGATAGGGGGGCGGCAATGTGGCAGATGTTGCAGGTTGTTTATGGTGTAGGAGGTAGGTTATGAAAGCAGTGAAGGAGTTTTTCGAGGGATAGTGAGGCTCATCTCAAGTTAGAGTTTGTAGGAAAGAGGGAAATTATTTCCCAGTATAAGTAGGGCCTTTGACAAGGGGATGTGATGATTTCACCGTGGTTGTTTAATATATTTACAGTTGGGGTTTAAGAGAAGTAAATGCGAGGGTCTTGACAGAGAGTGGAGGTTTAACAGATAAAGAATCAAACATAAAGTGGGAGTTGTCACAGTTGCTCTTTGTGATGACACTGTGCTCTTCGGAGATTTGAAGAGAAATTGCCGAGATTGGTGGGATGGAATGGTTTTTTAGGGTGTGCAAAAGAAAGAAAAATTAAAAGTGATACAGGAAAGGTAAGGGTTTATGAGGATAACAAAATTATTAGGTGATGAAAGATTTTGGATATTAGTTTGGAAGGTGAGAGCGTATGGAGGAGGTGAATTTTTTTTTGAATGTTAAGATATTTGGGACGTGGACGTGTCAGCAGATGGGTCTATGAAGGATGAGGTTGTGAATCAATAGAAATGATGAGGGGAAAAAGAGAAAAGGGTGAGTGGTTGGGGCATTAGGATTCTGTGGAGACAAAAGAACTATGTCCTTTGGAGGCAAAGAGAGGGAATGTATGAGAGTATAGTTTTACCAACGCTCTTATATGGGTGTATGTGAAGCATGGTGTTGAATGTTGCAGCAAGGGAGAAGGCTGGAGGCAGTGGAAGCTGTCATGTCTGAGGGCAATGTGTGGTGGTGAATATAATTGCAGAGTATTCGTTAGTTTGGAAGTTAGGAGGAGGTGCGGGGGATTACCAAATGTTGATCCAGAGGGCTGAAGAAGGGTGTTGAGGTGGTTCGGACATTGTAGGAGAATGGAGAGAAACAGAAATGACTTCAAGAGTGTATCAAGTCTGTAGTGGAAGAAGGCGGGGAAGGAGTCGGCTAGGAAAGGTTGGAGGGAGGGGGCGTTGTAAGGTGGTTTTGTGTGCGAGGGCTTGGACTTCCAGCAGAGTGTGAGTGAGCGTTGTTGATAGGTGTGAATGGAGACGAATGGTTGAATACTTGACGTGCTGTTGGGCTGTGTGAGCAAAAGTCCATTTATGAAGGGGTTCAGGGAAAAACCGGCAGCCGGACTTGAGTCCTGGAGATGGGAAGTTACAGTTGCCTGCACTCTAAGGAGGGGTGTTTAATGTTGCAGTTTAAAACTGTAGTGTAATGCACCCTTCTGGCAAGACAGTGACGGAGTGAAATGATGGTGAAAGTTTTTCTTTTTCGGGCCACCTGCCTTGGGTGGGAATCGGCAGTGTGATAATAAAATAAAAAAATAAATAATACTGTATGTAATTAATTACCAATAGCTTTATTTTACAAGTGCATGTACTAGGTGTACAGGCCTAGTGATATCAAATGACTACTACATATAGAAAGCCCTTGTTTGCAGAGCATTATTTCAGGCAAATTAGGTCAATTTTGTCCCAGGATGCGGCCCCACACCAGTTAACTAACACCAGGTACCCATCTCACTGATGGAGAAATAGACAAATGGTGTAAGAAGAAACACACCCAATGTTTCTACCCTTGCGAGGAATCGAACAAAGACCCTTGCCGTGTGAAGTGAAAGCTTCAGCCACCAGGCCACGGGGCACTGTGGCCTAGTGAGCAAAGTAAATATGTATTTAAGTAGGGATTCAGGAAGACTAACTACTGGATAATTGCTCGTAAACATACCAAACAAAACAAGGCAAACAAACCTTTATTTCCACACACTATATAGCTTTACAAGACTGGATGACATGGCAGTACCCATGGAAAATCCATTTCAGGCAAGCTAAAACTTAACACTAATAGATCATAATAGACAAAGCAAACATTGCACATGTGTGAATACAAAGACATTAATTCTAATGACGTTAACAACCACATACACAAGACTACATTAAGAGTATAACTTTGGTTCACCACAATAAAAATGTTAGTAAATTCGTAAGACAGGAACGCTTCTTTGTAAAACCATGCTGAGATTCATTAATCAATCTGTGCCTATCAAGATGGCTACGAATTGCTTCAGCAATTATTGATTCCATAAATTTTCCCACTATGGAGGTAAAGCTTATTGGTCTATAGTTCGAAGCCAAGGACCTCTCACCTGCCTTGTAAATAGGTATTACATTTGCCATTTTCCACTTATCAGGCACTATGCCAGTTTGTAGTGAAGTTAAAAAGATTAGCCAAAGGTATGCTAAGTTCCTCTTTACATTCCTTTAACACCCTTGCAAACAGTTCATCAGGGCCTGGGGATTTGTTAGGTTTTAGTTTCTCTATTTGTCTGAGGACCATATCACAAGTTTCCGCAATAGTGCATAGTTTATTATTGTCCTGTTCTACATAATCTATTATTTCAGGAAATCGCTAGCATTTCCCGGGGTAAAAACGTGAGGAAAGCTTGAAATTTCAATATACCTTACACTGTCAGGACTGACCAGAGTTAGCCTTAAGGGCCAATCTTTCCCTAATCTTTATTCCCTATACCAAAAAGAACCTTTTGGTTAGCTTTGAACCCCTTTGTGCCCTTTAGCCTATAACCCTCTTTGGGCTTTTTATTCCTTTCTTTATTTCTCTCTTAATTTGAATATATTGTTTTCTTAACTGCCCCCCCCTCTTTTGATAGCCTATTATGACTCTCTTTTGCCCAATGAGATTTTTTTAAAACCCTTTGGGGTCGACACCCCCTCCCAAAACTCTTTTCTCAGGGTGGGCCAAATTTAAAAAAAAAAAAAAAAAAATTTATTTTTTTTTAGAAAAAAATTCGTTTTTTTTTCTAAACATTATAGGAAAAAAAAAAAAATTTCCCTTAATACTTACGGGATATGATGCTTGAATTTTGCAAAAAATGACCGCGGGGGCAACAGCGGCGACTGCCGCCCCCGGGTAAACTTGATTTACTTGTATTTGAAGTTTGTTGTTTTTTTAATATTTTATTTTTTTCAATAACTTATGTGGCCTTGAGACCAAAGTAAGGTAATGTACATATATACACTCGTTTTATACAACACAATAAGCACCAAACATAATTACAATAATTTTTAAAAACTTTTTTACAAAAACAAACAATACAAAACATTGTTTATTATTTTTGTTCTATAATTATATACCAATAACATCACTGAACATATTCCTATTTTCTGCAGCTTGTGGAACCTGAAACTGGTGTCATCACAATGGTGTTTTATTTCCCCCTCATTCTATCTCTTTAATCTGCCTCCTTTCATCTGTCTGTCTATCCTGTCTACAGGTACACAAAATACAAGTATAAAAGTATAAATTACCTAGGATAACCAAAAACCCGACAAAGTCATACTCGCTTGAAGAGTGAGTAAAAGTGATGACCATCTTGTCTCTCTGAGACAGAAGCTAGACGGATAACGATAGACAGGGACTTGACAGACGAAAAATAGCAGCAGAAATGTTTTTACCAGTACCAGTGTACAGTGTTCCCCCCCCCTCCTCTTCTCCCTTCCTCCCTTCTTCCTTTTCCTCCTACTTTTCCTTTTCCTCCTCCTCCCTTCCTCCTCTTTTTCCCTTCCCCCCTACTCTTCCCCTCCCCTCTTCTTCCCTTCCCCTCTTCCCCCCCAAATTTTCCTCCTACTATTCCCTTCCTCCCTCTTCCTTTATTCCCTTCCCCTACTCTTCCTTTTCCTCCTCCCCCCTTTTTCCTCCTCCCCCTTCTTCCTCTTCCCCCACCTTCCTCCTTCCCTTTCTTCTCCTGTCCATATTTTAAATTAAAAGGGACCCCGGCAGCTGTCAAAGTGACATATGGCTCTTTACTTTTTCCCCCCCCGGGCCTGTAAAAAAAGGGGTCATGCTGCTTCCCCCCTCCATTCTATCAAATTATTTTTCCCCCTCATTCATCTGTCGCCCTATCTCTGTCCCCACAGGACACATAATACAAGTATAATAGTATAAATTACCTGGAAACCCAAAAACCCCAGAAAAAGTGCTATACTCTTTTAAAGATGTAGTAAAAGTGAGCGCAGTTTGGGCCCGAGCAGGGCTAGATGGTTTGAAGGGAGCTTGACAACGGGAAAAATAGACGACAGAAATGTTGTATACCAGCAAAAAAAAAGGGGAGGGCGATGTTTTTTCTCATTTTTTGGGCATCGCTTTACCCCTTTACCCTCATAAAACTCAGCACTTATCAGATGTTACTCCCCTTATCTTGTTACTGTCAGGGGTGAACATTTATTATTACATTTTATTATTATTACCTATTTTATTATTATTTAATTATTATTATGTATTATATTTTTAAAGTATTTTTATTATTAGTATTATTATTATGTATTTTGTTATCATTACGTATTTTCTTTTTCCCTCCCCCTCCTCCTCCTCTTCCTCCTCCTCCTTTTTCCTCCTCCCCCTCCTCTTTCTCTTCTCCTCCTCCTCCTCCCCTCCTCCTCCTCTGCCTCCTCCCCCCTCTTCCTCCCCCTCCCTTGCCCCCCCCCTCCTCTCCTTCCCCTCCCCCCTGCCTCCCCCTCCCTCCCTCCCCCTCCCCTCCTTTCTTGGAACAATTTTGAAGAGCTTGTAGTTCAAAAATCACATCACTATCATCACCAATGCTCACATCTGGTTGGGATTTTGGAAAATAGGATTTCCTCTTTTTTCGGACAACTAACGACGCCCGCCCCAAGTGGAAGGGCTGTGGGTTGTTGGGTTTTCCACTATTACCCTTATTAGGGCATTAGTTTCGGTCAAAAACCCCACCAGAAACCTTTTAAACTCATCTTCACTGTCACTTCCACTGTTTAGAACTGTCATGGGGAACAAAAATGTCCCAAATTTCCCCAGGGGTGAGGGGAAATTCTTTCCCAGGGGACGGTGGAATTGTGTACTATAGGGCATTCCCCCAATGCACCCTGGTCCCCGATTTTTTTCCTACTGCGCACACCACCACACAGACCCATTCCCACATCCAGCTTTCACCTTTCCTCGAGATTTGAGGCCCCTAGAATTTATGCGTCTAGACTCAAAAAAACCCCCCACGCGTAAGAGTATAGTACGCCCAAACCCCCAAAATGTTTAATCTATTTTTCATCCATTTGGGAATAATTTTTTGTTAGATCTAATTTCCCTACTCAAACAAAAATTGCTGGGGGAGCTAGAACTTGCCTAAAAATGTCATATTTTGGGAACCAAGATCACCTACTTTTACCCTAGTCAGGAATCCCCAAATTTGCCCACCCCGGTAATTTTTGCCCCCTGAAAATCAGCCAAGCAAAAATTGGCAGGATTGATTTCAGTTTTCTGGTAATTCCATGATATATTTAAAAAACAGGGATATCTTGCTACCCAATTAATTTTGGGCACACTTCCAGACACCACATCAATATATAAACAACTCCCAGGTTTTTTTTTCCTTTTTCTAAAAACAGTGGAACCTCAAAAAACGAACGTATCAAAATATCGAACATTCGAAAAAAAGACCATTTTTTGACAAACGTGTCCCACTATCGAACGCGCCCCTATTTCAGACCGCCGGGGCAGGGCCGTCCGTGCCCATCTGTCCGCTCCCCGCGCAGGCCGTTAGCATCTAGCTTTGTTTATCTTGAGTGAACATAACCCCCCCAAAAAAAAAAAAGGGGTTTAAAAAAAAAAAAAAAAAAAAAAATTAAAAAAACCATAATGGAAAAATAATTGGTGAGTTTGGGGGGCTTGTAGCTTGCCAGGGTCAAAGGCCCTTTACATTATTTTTTTAGAAAGAAAAACATGTTGAAGATTTTTAAAAAACAGAAGTGGGGATTTTTTGGAAAAAAACTTGTTGACTTTTTG
Organism: Cherax quadricarinatus; assembly: GCF_026875155.1. Classification (NCBI taxonomy): domain Eukaryota; kingdom Metazoa; phylum Arthropoda; class Malacostraca; order Decapoda; family Parastacidae; genus Cherax; species Cherax quadricarinatus. Next base: position 10,130,382 of record NC_069458.1, on the reverse strand, counting down.
GAGACAAAAAAAGGTGGGATTATTTTGTGAGACAAACAGACAATTGTGGACAGTTATTTTGTGAGACAGAAACAGACAACTGTGGACAGTTATTTTGTGAGACAAACAGATGACTGTGGAGTTATTTTGTGAGAGAGAAACAGACAACTGTGGAGTTATTTTGTGAGACAAACTGACGATTGTGGACAGTTATTTTGTGAGACAGAAACAGACGACTGTGGAGTTATTTTGTGAGACAGAAACAGACAACTGTGGAGTTATTTTGAGAGACAAACAGACGATTGTGGACAGTTATTTTGTGAGACAGAAACAGACGACTGTGGAGTTATTTTGCGAGACAAACAGACGATTGTGGACAGTTATTTTGTGAGACAGAAACAGACAACTGCAGACAGTTATTTTGTGAGACAGAAACAGACGACTGTGGAGTTATTTTGTGAGACAAACAGACGATTGTGGACAGTTATACATACATCTAGGTTTTTCTACTTTTTCTAAATAGTTCTTGTTCTTCTTTATTTCTTCTATTGTCCATGGGGAAGTGGAAAAGAATCTTTCCTCCGTAAGCCATGCGTGTCGTATGAGGCGACTAAAATGCCGGGAGCAATGGGCTAGTAACCACTTCTGTAAACATTTATTAAAAAAGAGAAGAAGAAAAACTTTATAAAACTGAGATGCTTGAATGTGCGTGGATGTAGTGCGGATGATATGAAACAGATGATTGCTGATGTTATGAATGAAAAGAAGTTGGATGTCCTAGCACTAAGCGAAACAAAGCTGAAGGGGGTAGGGGAGTTTCAGTGGAGAGAAATAAATGGGATTAAATCTGGAGTATCTGAGAGAGTTAGAGCTAAGGAAGGGGTAGCAATAATGTTGAAGGATCAGTTATGGAAGGAGAAAAGAGAATATAAATGTGTAAATTCAAGGATTATGTAGATTAAAGTAAAGGTTGGATGTGAAAAGTGGGTTATAATAAGCGTGTATGCACCTGGAGAAGAGGAATGTAGAGGGGAGAGAGAGATTTTGGGAGATGTTAAGTGAATGTATTGCAACCTTTGAACCAAGTGAGAGAGTAATTGTGGTAGGGGACCTGAATGCTAAAGTAGGAGAAACTTTTAGAGAGAGTGTGGTAGGTAAGTTTGGGGTGCCAGGTGTAAATGATAATGGAAACCCTTTGATTGAACTTTGTATAGAAAGGTGTTTAGTTATAGGTAATACATATTTTAAGAAAAAGAGGATAAATAAGTGTACAAGATATGATGTACGGCAAAATGACAGTAGTTTGTTGGATTATGTATTGGTAGATAAAAGATTGTTCAATAGACTTCAGGATGTACATGTTTATAGAGGGATCACAGATATTTCAGATCACTTTTTTTGTAGCTACACTGAGAGTAAAAGGTAGATGGGATACAAGGAGAATAGAAGCATCAGGGAAGAGAGAGGTGAAGGTTTATAAACTAAAAGAGGAGACAGTTAGGGTAAGATATAAACAGCTATTGGAGGATAGATGGGCTAACGAGAGCATAAGCAATGGGGTCGAAGAGGTATGGGGTAGGTTTAAAAATGTTGTGTTAGAGTGTTCAGCAGAAGTTTGTGGTTACAGGAAAGTGGGTGCAGGAGGGAAGAGGAGCGATTGGTGGAATGATGACATAAAGAGAGTAGTTAGCATATGAGAAGTTTTTACAAAGCAGAAGTGATGTAAGGAGGGAGGAGTATATGGAGAAAAAGAGAGAGGTTAAGAGAGTGGTGAAGAAATGTAAAAAGAGAGCAAATGAGAGAGTGGGTGAGATGTTATCAACAATTTTTTTTGAAAATAAGAAAAAGTTTTGAAGTGAGATTAACAAGTTAAGGAAGCCTAGAGAACAAATGGATTTGTCAGTTAAAAATAGGAGAGGAGAGCTATTAAATGGAGAGTTAGAGGTATTGGGAAGATGGAGGGAATATTTTGAGGAATTGTTAAATGTTGATGAAGATAGGGAAACTGTGATTTTGTGTATAGGGCAAGGAGGAATAACATCTTGTAGGAGTGAGGAAGAGCCAGTTGTGAGTGTGGGGGAAGTTCGTGAGGCAGTAGGCAAAATGAAAGGGGGTAAGGCAGCTGGGATTGATGAGATAAAGATAGAAATGTTAAAAGCAGGTGGGGATATAGTTTTGGAGTGGTTGGTGCTGTTATTTAATAAATGCATGGAAGAGGGTAAGGTACCTAGAGATTGGCAGAGAGCATGCATAGTTCCTTTGTATAAAGGCAAAGGGGACAAAGGAGAGTGCAAAAATTATAGGGGGATAAGTCTGTTGAGTATACCTGGTAAAGTGTATGGTAGAGTTATTATTGAAAGAATTAAGAGTAAGACAGAGAATAGGATAGCAGATGAACAAGGAGGCTTTAGAAAAGGTAGGGGGTGTGTGGACCAGGTGTTTACAGTGAAACATATAAGTGAACAGTATTTAGATAAGGCTAAAGAGGTTTTTGTGGCATTTATGGATTTGGAAAAGGCGTATGACAGGGTGGATTGGGGGGCAATGTGGCAGGTGTTGCAAGTGTATGGTGTAGGAGGTAGGTTACTGAAAACAGTGAAGAGTTTTTACAAGGATAGTGAAGCTAAAGTTAAAGTATGTAGGAAAGAGGAAGATTATTTCCCAGTAAAAGTAGGTCTTAGACAAGGATGTGTGATGTCATCGTGGTTGTTTAATATATTTATAGATGGGGTTGTAAGAGAAGTAAATGCGAGGGTCTTGGCAAGAGGTGTGGAGTTAAAAGATAAAAAATCACACATAAAGTGGGAGTTGTCACAATTGCTCTTTGTTGATAACACTGTGCTCTTGGGAGATTCTGAAGAGAAGTTGCAGAGGTTGGTGGATGAATTTGGTAGGGTATGTAAAAGAAGAAAATTTAAAGTGAATACAGGAAAGAGTAAGGTTATGAGGATAACAAAAAGATTAGGTGATGAAAGATTGGATATCAGACTGGAGGGAGAGAGTATGGAGGAGGTGAATGTATTCAAATATTTGGGAGTGGACGTGTCAGTGGATGGGTCTATGAAAGATGAGGTGAATCATAGAATTGATGAGGGGAAAAGGGTGAGCATTGCACTTAGGAGTCTGTGGAGACAAAGAACTTTGTCCTTGGAGGCAAAGAGGGGAATGTATGAGAGTATAGTTTTACCAACGCTCTTATATGGGTGTGAAGCATGGGTGATGAATGTTGCAGCGAGGAGAAGGCTGGAGGCAGTGGAGATGTCATGTCTGAGGGCAATGTCTGGTGTGAATATAATGCAGAGAATTCGTAGTTTGGAAGTTAGGAGGTGTGGGATTGCCAAAACTGTTGTCCAGAGGGCTGAGGAAGGGTTGCTGAGGTGGTTCAGACATGTATAGAGAATGGAGCAAAACAGAACGACTTCAAGAGTGTATCAGTCTGTAGTGGAAGGAAGGCGGTGTAGGGATCGGCCTAGGAAAGGCTGGAGGGAGGGGGTAAAGGAGGTTTGTGCGAGGGGCTTGGACTTCCAGCGGGCATACGTGAGCGTGTTTGATAGGAGTGAATGGAGGCAAATGGTTTTTAATACTTGACCTGCTGTTGGAGTGTGAGCAAAGTAATATTTATGAAGGGATTCAGGGAAACCGGCAGGCCGGACTTGAGTCCTGGAGATGGGAAGGACAGTGCCTGAATTCTGAAGGAGGGGTGTTAATGTGACAGTTTAAAAACTGTAGTGCAAAGCACCCTTCTGGCAAGACAGTGATGGAGTGATTGATGGTGAAAGTTTTTCTTTTTCGGGCCACCCTGCCTTGGTGGGAATCGGACAGTGTGTTAATAAAAAAAAAAATAAAACTAAGTGATTTGTGATGACTTTCCCCAAGCTCATTATTAACCTCAAGATTGTTAATTAGTGACTCCTTGTTGGCAAGAACCAAGTCAAGCAGATTGTTTCCTCTAGTTGGTTCTGTCACAACCTGTCCTAAAAACCAATACTGAACCATATCAAGAAAGTCACTAGACTCAAGATTTCCTGTCATATTGTTCCAATCAATTTGTGTCAAGTTAAAATCTCCCATTATCACAACATTTTCATATCTAGATGCCTTATGAATTTCATCCCATAACAGCTTACTGCACTCCCTATCAAGGATTGGGGACCTATAAATCACACGCAAAATTAATTTGTCGTGTCCCTCGAGAAACTGTAGCCAAACAGATTCTGTGTTCGATGTTTCTAAAATTATATCATGTCTACGACAGCAATTTAAATTTTCTCTGACATACATCGCCACTCCACCACCATTCCTGTTGACCCTATCAGTGTGGAATAGTTTATAACCCTGTATGTTGCATTCAGAAGGCATTTCTCTATCTTTCAGGTTGAACCAGGTCTCTGTTATACAAATAATATCTATATTACCTACACTTGCAAGAAATCTTAGCTCATCTATCTTATTTCTTAGACTCCTACTATTTGTATAGTAAACCTTAAGGGAGCTAGTCACTCGTTGCCCTCTACTATCTCTCTTTGTTTGGTGATCAACTAATTTGCCATTACTAGCAACTTTATTTTGAATATTGTCTTTTAAACATATCCCAGAGGTACTCCAGTAATAACTGATGTTTTTAAGCCTAATACTGCAGCCTGGTTGTTTCCCACAAACACCTATACCTCTATAATCTATCAGCTTAATTCCTAGACAAGTCATCAATTACCCTCTCAATCAAACTGGTTAATGCAACCACTCCAGCCTCAGAGAGATGAACCCCATCCCTTGAATACATATCACGTTTGCCAAAGAATTGGTCCCAGTTATCAATAAGTGGGATTGCAAGTTCCTTGCAATTTATACCAACTGCCCAAGACATCCATTCATTGCCCACTCCCTTTCTAGGCAAGATGCTACATATGACTGGGATTCCTCGCTTGGACCTACCTCTATGGCTGACCTGTACTTATCCAGCAGCTCCTGTCTCCTGCCCTTCCCAATGTCATTACCCCCAGCACTAAGACAGATAATGGGCTTGTTCCCATTACCTGCCATAATATTATCCAACCTGCTGACTATGTCACCAACACCAGCTCCAGGAAGGCACACCCTCTGTCTGACCTTTCTGTCTCTGTTACAAAAAGCACGGTCCATATATCTTACCTGAGAATCTCCTACTATTAAAATATTCTTACCTTGATTAGCAGGGGAATCAGTGGTACCTTCAACCTCACTAACCACTGAAGTGCACTCATCTTGGAGAACAGAGAATCAATTTCCTACCTTCACTTCTTCTCTGTTAACCCTCCTTATCTTCCTACTTCCTGAACTATGAACCACTTGCCACTTAAAGCGGCTGCCACTATCACTGCTGCAACCATTTCTTCCTTACCAGCTAAATCCTTCTTACACTCACTCCCAAACTCATCTAGGCAAAGCTTCAGCCTCCTATTTTCCTCCTGAAGAAGTAGAACCTCCTTCTTCAACACTTTAATCTGAGATTCTAAAACATTACAACAAGCCATGGTGCTTAGTAACACCCCACGCTAACTCCCAGAGCTTAGGACAGGTATGACCGCAGGTGATCACTGACCTCAGTGTAAGGAGGCCAGTATAGATACTGGACTCCTCTCTTATACTATATACTAGTTCCCTTACTTTCGTGTGACTGGTTTATGTTCACGGTGGACTGAAATGTTGTCATAAAGTTTTTTTGCATACACATACATGGAGAGGATTTTGGGGGTCAACGCTCTCGCATCCCAGTCTGTGATCTGGCCTTGTGGTGGATCAGACCCTGATTAACCAGGCAGTTACTGCTCGTCGCATGCAAACGGACGTATGAACCATAGCCCGGCTCATCAGGTACTGACTTTAGATGCCTATCTGGTACCTCCTTGAAGACAGCCAGGAATGTATTAGTAATCCCCCTTATGTATGCTGGGAGGCAGGTGCTTTTGTACAGAGTGATTTTTGTATGCAAATTTGGTACTAATCTCTCTAGGATTTTTCAAGTGTATATTATCATGTATCTTTCTTGCATGCACTCCAGGGAATACAAGTCAAGGAACTTCAACTGTTTCCAGTAATTTAGGTGAATTACTGTACTTATGTGTGTCGTGAAGGTTCTCTGTATACTCTCCTGGTCAGCAATTTCTCATGTCTTGAAAGGTGCTGTTAGTGTAGAGGAATATTGCAGCCTAGAGAGAACAAGCAATTTCAAGAGAGCCATCATAAGATTGGCATCCACAGTTTTGAAGGTTCTCCTTATCCATCCTGTCATTTTTCTAGCAGATGTGGTAGATACATTGTTGTGATCTTTAAAAGTGAGATTCTCTGACATTATTACTCCCAGGTCCTTCATATTAGTTTTTCACTCTATTGTTTGGTTGAAATTTGTTTTATACTCCGATATAATTTTATTTTTCTCAAGTTTTTCACATCGGAGTAATTAAAATGTCTCTTCATTGAACTTCATATTGTTTTCCAAGGCCTATGTAAAGATTTGGTTGATGTTTGGGTGGAGTCTTGCAGTGTCTTCGATGGAGGACACTGTCATGCAAATATGCGTGTCAACTACAAAGGAAGACACGGTGTTGTGGCTTACATCTCTATCCCTTTGAGGGTCTGTCCCGTAGATCTACGGCTTTACGTTCAGGGTCCAAACCGTAGATCTACGTCATGAGCTCAGCTCACTCTGATAAACTGTGAGTGGTACATTTGGGCCTAGATATGAGAGAATACATCTATGTGGTATGTGTGCACCACATAAAACAGATCCTGCAGCATGCTGTGTATAATGAGAGAAAAAACTGAAATCATGATTTTTTTATTAAAACAGCGACTTTGCAGTGTTTTTTCATATGTTTTTTATAGATCTATTTGCGATTTCTTGGTCTCATTTGATAGAATGGAAGACATATTACAGAAATAGAGATGATTTTGATTGGTTTTAGCATTGGAAATGGCTTGAAACTGAGCTCAAAATAGCGGAAATGTTAAATTTTTGCCGATATTCAAGAGTAAACAAACGACCTCACACGTCTAATACACACCAGCTGGTGGGTCTAATATGCATTCACAAATATGGTGATGATATTTATACAATTATTACAGTATTGCATAACAGTAAATCTTCTATTTTTTGGTGTGAATAAAAATTCATTATGTGAATAAAAAATCAAAATGGAATTTATTTGTAAAGCCTCAAAACATAACTAATGAACAGAGGAAATGTTAGTTTAGTTCCAGGAATACCTACATTGTTTATTCTGGACCCTATTTTGAAATTGGAATACTTTGAACTTTATGTTAAATTGGCCAAATTAACAATTTCCGATCACTTTAATTTGTAGTTGAAACAGTTTATTTGGCGATTTCTTGTGCTCAATCGATAGAAGTAATACTAGTGAAATAGCTAAGAATTTGGTTGATTGGAATAATGTAATTGGCCTAAAATGGGAGTCAAAGTCGGCAAAATTGCCGATTCGTAAATATCGCTGACACATCAAAATTCGCGAGAGCATAATTTCGTCAATTTTCCATAAAATTTCGTACTTTTTGTTTTATTACCTTCACAAAAAGATTCTCTACCATTTCATAAGAAAAAATAACAAATTTTTTTTTTTTAAAAATCTTGGACACTGGGGCACCACTTCAGATTTGGGCCTTGGACCCTGAAGGGGCTATCAATGTCAGATATGAGGATGAGGAACATGATGGGGTGAGTACTGTACATTGTGGGACAGAGCTTTTCACTGTAGCTGCCTTAGACTTTACTCTGTTTATTGTTACTCTTTGTGTTCTATTTGTTATGAAGTTATATATCCATGTACCAACTTTTCCTGTTATTCCTGTATCATGTATTTTCTGCACCATTACAACATGGTTGCACTTTTTGAAAGCTTTTGCAAAGTCTGCGTAAGCTACATCTGCATTTTGTTAGTCCTCTAGGGCATCCAGGATATTGTCATATGTGCAGGTTATTTGCATAATTTAATAAGGAGGTCAATATCAACAGTTAATTTAAGAACATACCTATTCCAAATGGGAAGAAACCTTCTTTCTGGGACACAAACTTTCCACTCTCATCCAAGAAGCGATCTGGATTAAAATTTTCCGGGTTTTGCCAGTAGCTGGGATCCTCATGGCTCGTCACAGAACATCCTTGAAGGATCATACCCTATAATGAGAAAAAATAGAATAAATTTTATGTAACAATTCGATATGTTAAAATTTATATAATGTTCTTCTTAGTATTGGGCTGAAGTACCAAATGATCAGTGAAATGTTTCAATTATAAAGATTCCCAAATGTTGTACAAGTATCTCATTCTTCATCTTTTTAGTTTTCTAAATCATTTACATTACATAGAGTACATTACAGGAGGGCTTCACTTTACAGCACTTCATCTTACAGTGTTTCACTAATACAGCAGTCTTCAATTATACCCATTCTTCATTTATTCAGACTTCCTACAATAAATACATTCATCAGTCACTATAAGCTAAGTACAAAAATACTCTAACGTAAGTAATGTGTGTCCTAGGTAGTAGGTTGGTAGACAGCAACCGCCCAGGGAGGTACTACCATCCTGCCAAGTGAGTGTACAACGAAAACCTGTAATTGTTTTACATGATGGTAGGAGTGCTGGTGTCTTTTGTCTGTCTCATAAACATGCAAGATTTCAGGTATGTCTTGCTACTTCTACTTGCACTTAGGTCACATTACACATACATGTACAAGCATATATATATACACACCCTTCTGGGTTTTCTTCTATTTTCTTTCTAGTTCTTGTTTATTTCCTCTTACCTCCATGGGGAAGTGGAACAGAATTCTTCCTCCGTAAGCCATGCATGTTGTAAGAGGCGACTAAAATGCCAGGAGTAAGGGGCTAGTAACCCCTTCTCCTGTATATATTACTAAATGTAAAAGGAGAAACTTTCGTTTTTCCTTTTGGGCCACCCCGCCTCGGTGGGATACGGCCGGTGTGTTGAAAGAAAGAAAGAAGTAATGTGTGTATAGTATATGCATATTTTAGGTCTAGCTCTGTTGCTCACTTAATATATTATAGTGCAAACATGTTATCAGGCTTTTATATCATTTGAAATTGAAAAAAAAAACTATTCTTCACTTTACAGCAATTTTTTGCTTAACAGCTGCAGCCCAGAACCTAACCTGCTCTATAGGTGGAGCCTGCCTGTATTTTAAAAACTAAACCTTACTACTTTATTAAAAATGTAACATACTGGTCAATTCCCCCTGAGCAAGGAGACTCAAAGAACATGCATATATACCGTTATTACCATATAGTTAATCATTAATTATCCGATGACAAGTTGTTCAGATTTTAAGTTTATCCATCAGCACTGTTTGACTCTACACTTAACAGATAATGTTAAAAAGGGAATATGCCACAAAATGAGATCATAGAAAAATAAGTAGTCATCTTGTGTGGTTGAAAATCTAACAATGCCTTTCTCAAAGGCTCCAGGTGATCGTAGATATATACAGGTGTTCCTAGACTTTAAAATGGGGTTATGCACCGATGAACTCATCACAAGACTTTACAATGGGGTTACGTACCGATGAACTCATCATAAGACTTTACAATGGGGTAACGTACCAACGAAACCACCAATAGTCAAAAATATGAGTAAAAAATGAATATACAGTGGACAATCGACCAACGATATTAATCCATTCCAGAGAGCTTGTCCTCAGTCGAATTTATCATTAGTCGAATTAATTTTCCCCATAAAAAATAATGGAAATCCAATTAATCCGTTCCAGACACCCAAAAGCACGAAAAAATTTTATGTGTAATATACATTTTCCTATACAGAAAAGCAAGGATACATGCACAATAAATACTGAACTAAATGAAGAATAAGTGACACTTACCTTTATTAAAGATACAGTGATGAGATGGGAGGAAGGGGAGATGGAGGCATATTATTGTTTGGAAGGGGAATCCCCTTCCATAAGGACTTTAGCTGCCAAGTCCTTTTCTGGGGTTACTTCCATCTTTTTTTAATGCCACTGGGAACAACTTGAGAGTCATTGGAACTCTGTCGCACCAAAAATCCGTCCATAGAGCTCTGTACCTGCACATATTTTTCAGCTGCTTTTTTGTCCGAATTGACAGCCTCTCCATGCTTTACCACACTGTGTATGCCACTACGATTCTTAAATCTCTCAAACCAACCTTTGCTGGTCTTAACCCCTTGACTGTCGAAAGGCCCAATCCTGAAGTGTCTCCTGGTGTCGCAAAATATTCGAAAAAAAAAAAAATTATTTTTCTGATTGTTTTAGTCCAAAAAAAAAATTTTTCCCATCAGTACTTGCCGAGATATAGAGGCATGAAGTTTGCAGAAAATGAGCCGCGTATGGCAACAGCGGCGACTGCCGCTCACTCGGTAAACTTTGGTTTACTTGTATTTGAAGGTTTGTTGTTTTTTTCACTATTTTATTTTTCACATAACTTATGTGGCCTGTGAGACCAAAGTAAGGTGCAATGTACATATATACACTTGTTGTATACAACACAACAAGCACACAAACGTAATTATCAATATATTGTTTACAAAACTTGTTTACAAAAACAAAAATACAAAATTTTTTTTATTACTATTGTTCTGTAATATATATACCAATATACAGTCACTGGACATATTCCTAGAAGTTCTGCAGCTTGTGGAAGTCTTTGAATCATGGTGTCATACACAATGGTGTTTTACACTCCTCACACATAAAACTAGTGTGTGTGCATTTTTGTGGACTTTTTTTTTTATGTGCAAAGACAAAATGCCTCGTCTGAGCAGTTTTCTTCAAAGTATTAGCAGGCAGTTGTGTTATGTAGTTATCCTAGGTAAATGGTCGTGTGTCATCATTCCTTCCTTCCTAATTTCCTTCATTCCTTTCCTACCTCTCTTTCTACATTCCTTCATCTGTCCTTTCCTACCTCTCTTCCTACATTCCTTCATCTGCCTTTCCTTACTTTTTTCCTTCCTTTCATCTCGTCCTTCCTTCATTCCTGCCTTCCCTTCTTGCTTCTGGTTTCTATAATATATATACATATATACAGTCACTAGATACTTTCATATAACTGCTATTATCACCATTCAGCAAGCTTGTCTTGGGTGCGAGTGTGTGGCTTATAATTGTTTTGAGTCAGGAGTCTACAGCTGTCAAAATGACATATTGTCTCATTACTCACCCCCCCTACCGCCTGTCAAAACAATGGGGTTGGATGCTGCTTCCCCTCCATTCTATCTAATTATCTTTCTCCCACATTCTATCTCTTTCAATCTGTCTCTCTCTTTCTCTCTGTCTATCTCTGTCTCACAGGTATTACCTGGAGTTTACCTGGAGAGAGTTCCGGGGGTCAACGCCCCCGCAGCCCGGTCTGTGACCAGGCCTCCTGGTGGATCAGAGCCTGATCAACCAAGCTGTTACTGCTGGCTGCATGCAAATCAACGTACGAGCCACAGCCCGGCTGATCAGGAACCGACTTTAGGTGCTTGTCCAGTGCCAGCTTGAAGACTGCCAGGGGTCTGTTGGTAATCCCCCTTATGTATGCTGGGAGGCAGTTGAACAGCCTCGGGCCCCTGACACTTATTGTATGGTCTCTTAACGTGCTAGTGACACCCCTGCTTTTCATTGGGGGGTGTTGCATCGTCTGCCAAGTCTTTTGCTTTCGTCGTGAGTGATTTTTGTGTGCAAGATCGGTACTAGTCCCTCTAGGATTTTCCAGGTGTATATAATCATGTATCTCTCCCGCCTGCATTCCAGGGAATACAGGTTCAGGAACCTTAAGCGCTCCCAGTAATTGAGGTGTTTTATCTCCGTTATGCGCACCATGAAGGTTCTCTGTACATTTTCTAGGTCAGCAATTTCACTTGCCTTGAAAGGTGCTGTTAGTGTGCAGCAATATTCCAGCCTAGATAGAACAAGTGACCTGAAGAGTGTCATCATGGGCTTGGCATCCCTAGTTTTGAAGGTTCTCATTATCCATCCCGTCATTTTTCTAGCAGATGCAATTGATACAATGTTATGGTCCTTGAAGGTGAGATCCTCCGACATGATCACTCCCAGGTCTTTGACGTTGGTGTTTCGCTCTACTTTGTGACCAGAATTTGTTTTGTACTCTGATGAAGATTTAATTTCCTCGTGTTTACCATATTTGAGTAATTGAAATTTCTCATCGTTGAACTTCATATTGTTTTCTGCAGCCCACTGAAAGACTTGGTTGATGTCCGCCTGGAGCCTTGCAGTGTCTGCAATGAAAGACACTGTCATGCAGATTCGGGTGTCATCTGCAAAGGAAGACACGGTGCTGTGGCTGACATACTTGTCTATGTCAGATATGAGGATGAGGAACAAGATGGGAGCGAGTACTGTGCCTTGTGGAAGAGAGCTTTTCACCGTAGCTGCCTTGAACTTTACTCTGTTGACTACTACTCTCTGTGTTCTATTAGTAAGGAAATTATAGATCCATCGACCGACTTTTCCTGTTATTCCTTTAGCAGGCATTTTGTGCGCTATTACGCCATGGTCACACTTGTCGAAGGCTTTTGCAAAGTCTGTATATATTACATCTGCATTCTTTTTGTCTTCTAGTGCATCTAGGACCTTGTCGTAGTGATCCAATAGTTGAGACAGACAGGAGCGACCTGTTCTAAACCCATGTTGCCCTGGGTTGTGTAACTGATGGGTTTCTAGATGGGTGGTGATCTTGCTTCTTAGGACCCTTTCAAAGATTTTTATGATATGGGATGTTAGTGCTGTCGTTCTGTAGTTCTTTGCTGTTGCTTTACTGCCCCCTTTGTGGAGTGGGGCTATGTCTGTTGTTTTTAGTAACTGTGGGACAACCCCCGTGTCCATGCTCCCTCTCCATAGGATGGAAAAGGCTCGTGATAGGGGCTTCTTGCAGTTCTTGATGGACATGGACTTCCATGAGTCTGGCCCTGGGGCAGAGTGCATGGGCATGTCATTTATCGCCTGTTCAAAGTCATTTGGCATCAGGATAACATCAGATAGGCTTGTGTTAACCAAATTCTGTGGCTCTCTCATAAAAAATTCATTTTGATCTTCGACTCTGTTTGGTTAGCGGCTTGCTAAAAACTGAGTCATATTGGGACTTGAGTAGCTCACTCATTTCCTTGCTGTCATCTGTGTAGGACCCGTCTTGTTTAAGTAAGGGCCCAATACTGGACGTTGTTCTCGACTTTGATTTGGCATAGGAGAAGAAATACTTTGGGTTTCTTTCGATTTCATTTATGGCTTTTAGTTCTTCCCGCGATTCCTGCCTCCTATAAGATTCCTTTAGCTTAAGTTCGATGTTTGCTATTTCTCTGACCAGTGTCTCCCTACGCATTTCAGATACATTGACCTCTTTTAGCTGCTCTGTTATTCTTTTCCGTCGCCTGTAAAGGCGACATATACATAGCGTAAATTACCTAGGATAACCCAAAAAAATCCAGACAAAGTGCTATACTCAAATTCAAAGTTTATTCTCTATAAGGATTACAATGCTGAGTTTACAGAATTTGGTTATTGTGTGGTTTACATGTAGTAAAATAATAATTACAGAGTGTACCACTAGAACACCTAGCATGGCTAGGCATTTTGGGCAGACTTATATTAAATCTTAAGTTTAAAATATTACAAAATTATGAGGTAAGTTGGTATTATGGCTAAGTGACTAAATACTAGTTGTGAGTTTAGCAATGTGAATGCTTTTGTTTTGGCACTATGCATAGTTTCAGTATTGGAGTATCACAGGCCAACTTATAACTAGTTAAGATTCATTATTTTGAGATTGAGATTGATATTTCTGTTTATGGTCAAATGGGTGAGTGAGTGTAAGTGTGATCCACCAGGTGGTATTCGTATTATTAGTTGACAGGGTGTATCAGGGAGATAAGATGTTTCCTGATGGTAGTCTTGAAGGTGATGAATGTGTCTGCAGTTTTGGAATTTTCAGGTAGGGTGTTCCAGATTTTAGGGCCTTTGACATACATTGAATTTTTGTAAAGGTTTAGTTGGACACGGGGAATGTCATAGAGATGTTTGTGTCTGGTGTTGTGCCTGTGGGTTCTGTCACAACTATCAAGAAAGCATTTTAGGTCAAGGTTAATATTGGAATTTAAGGTCCTGTAGATGTAGATTGCACAGCAGTAAGTGTGGATGTACTGAACAGGGAGTAAGTTTAGATCTATGAAGAGTGGGGGGGTGTGTTGCCAGGGATGGGATTTAGTGATTATTCTTACTGCGGTTTTTTGTTGGGTTATTATTGGCTTTAGGTGTGTTGCTGCAGTTGAACCCCAAGCACAGATAGCATAGGTGAGGTATGGATATATAAGTGAATGGTATAGTGTGAGAAGGGCAGTTTGCGGCACGTAGTATCGAATCTTGGAGAGGATCCCAACAGTTTTGGATACTTTTTTGGTTATGTGTTGGATATGAGTGCTGAAGTTCAGGTTGTTGTCGAGGTATGGCCTAGGAATTTGCCCTCATTATGCCTGACAATTAGAGTGTTGTCGATCTTAATGTTAATTTGCGCATCTCCTGCTCTGCTACCAAACATAATGTAGTAGGTTTTGTCAACGTTAAGCGTAAGTTTATTGGCTGTCATCCAAGTCGATATTTTGATCAGCTCCTCATTAACAATGGTGTTGAGAGTGGCAAGATTAGGGTGAGAGATGACATAAGTCGTGTCGTCAGCAAAGAGAATGGGGTTCAGGTGTCGAGATACGTTTGGAAGATCATTGATGTATATGAGGAAGAGCAGGGGACCAAGGACACTTCCCTGCGGAACTCCAGTATCAAGTGGCTGTGTTGTTGA
>NC_069458.1:9840567-10113067 GCF_026875155.1 Cherax quadricarinatus | reverse complement strand
TAAAAAACGGTATCTCCTATGACGTATATAACGACCGCGACAGTCAAGGGGTTAAATCAGGGATAATCACAGACAGCACTACAGAACACTACCCTACCTTCCTATTAACAAACATTAGTAAGCCACCACTCGAGTACAACAAAGTTTCATTTAGACTCCATGACGAGGCCTCAATAAGGAATTTCACAGCAGACTTAAAGACTGTTGACTGGCCTACAGAATTCTCCAATGCCAATGGAATTGATGATTGGACAGACATTTTTCTTAACAAAATACTTACGCTACACAACAAACATTGTCCTATAAAAATGAAACAGATCACGAATAAACGGCTCGGTTGCCCATGGCTAAACAGCAGCATTCTGAAATCCATTGATAAGAAACACCAATATGAAAAACAATATAGACAGGGATTAATACACAGACATTCTTAAACAATATTCATCAGTTCTCACCATATTAATAAAGAAAGCCAAACAACTGTACAACTCCAGCAGATTCACTGACACAAGTGAATCTGTCTCAAGTCCCACCGTTATTGTACAAGTGAGCGGCCCTTGTCCTTTCGCATGGTATTACATAACTTTTTAACAAGTCACTGGAAACTAGCACTTTCCCGACACTACTCAAGACAGCAAGGGTGGTGACCCTACAGATGTAAACAACTATAGGCCAATATCAAACTTATCATTGCTATCCAAAATCTTCGAGAAACTCGTGCACAGGAGACTATATTCATTTATAACAGCACAAAACATACTCAACCCCTGCCAATTTGGTTTCAGGAAAAATAAAAGCACTAATGATGCAATTATAAAAATGCTAGATCTGCTTTGCACAGCATTGGAAAATAAGGAATATCCACTAGGAATTTTTATTGACCTTAGAAAAGCATTCAACTCCACAAAGGTCCTAAAATCTGGAACACCCTACCTGAAAACTCTAGAACTGTAGACATTCATCACCTTCAAGACTACCGTTAGAAAACATCTTATCTCCCTAATACATCCCATCAACTAACTACATGAAAACTACCTGGTGGTTCACACTTTCACTCACTCACCCATTTGACTATAAACACAGAAATACGAATCTTAATCTTAAAATAATGAATCCTAACTAGTCATAAGTTTGCCTATGATACTCCAATATAGACACTATGTATTGTGCCAAAACAAAAGCATTCACATTGCTAAACTCACAAACTATAATGTAGTCACTTAGCCTTAATACCATAATCTGTAATAATTTAAAGCTTAGAATTACATTGGACCCTCGCCTAACGAATGCATCGCATAACGTTAAATCTGCCTAACGAAGCATTTGAGTGTAAAAATTTTGGCCCGCTTAACGATAAAAAATTTTCCCAACGTGATTTCTCCAAACCTGTCCGTCCAGCCTGAGCGCCTCAGCTGCCTTGCCATCATTGTTTACAAGCAGATTACGATGGGCTTAGAGAACACTTATCATCTGTTGACTGGGGTAACGAAGAGAGCTATCAATCTGACAGTTTTCTGAACACTATACATGCTGCTCAAAGAACGTTTATCCCATATAAAGAAATTAGATCAAATAGAAATGACCCAAAATGGATGAAAAATAGGCTCAAATATCTACTAGGGCATAAGAAAGGAATTCATAGGCGTATCAAAAGAGGTGAGGGTATCTTATGAATCAGTATATTGACATTACGAGGGACATTAAAAAGGGATAAGAAAAGCTAAAAGGGACTATGAAATTAAAGTTGCTAGGGATTCTAAAACTAACCCAAAAAGTTTTTTCCAGGTCTATAGAACAAAAGTTAGAGATAAGATAGATCCCCTTAAAAATAACTATGGGCACCTTACTGACAAAGAGAATGAAATGTGCTCGATTTTAAATAATTATTTTTTCTCAGTTTTTACACAGGAAGACACTAACAATATTCCAGTAATTAATTTTTATAGTGGGCTAGAAGAAGATAAATTATGTAACATCACAGTCACTAGTGAAATGGTTGTGAAGCAGATAGACAGACTGAAGCAAAATAAGTCACCGGGTCCTGATGAGGTTTTTTCAAGGGTTCTTAAGGAATGCAAAATGGAACTCTGTGAACCATTAACTAATATTTTTAATTTATCTCTTCAAACAGGTGTAGTGTCTGATATGTGGAAGATGGCTAATGTAATTCCTATTTTTAAAACAGGGGACAAGTCGTTACCGTCAAATTACCGCCCAATAAGCCTGACCTCAACTGTAGGCAAATTACTAGAGTCAATTATAGCTGAGATTATAAGAAGCCATCTCGATAAGCATAGCTTGATTAACGATACTCAGCATGGATTCACAAGAGGCCGGTCTTGTCTAACTAATATATTAACTTTTTTCAGCAAAGCTTTTGAGGCTGTTGACCACGATAAAGAATTTGATATTATTTACTTAGATTTTAGTAAGGCTTTTGATAGAGTTCCACACCATAGACTGTTAAAGAAAGTGGCAGCTCATGGCATTGGGGGAAAAGTGCTCTCGTGGATCGAGTCATGGCTCACTGACAGGAAGCAGAGAATGTCCATAAATGGGGTTAAATCTGAGTGGGGATCTGTAACAAGTGGCGTTCCACAGGGATCAGTCTTGGGCCCGTTGTTGTTTATAATATATATCAATGATCTTGATGAGGGAATTACTAGTGACATGAGCAAATTCGCCGATGACACAAAGATAGGTAGGATAATTGATTCAAACGTAGATGTTATGGAACTTCAGGAGGATTTAAACAAACTCTATTCTTGGTCAGAAAAGTGGCAGATGCAGTTCAATGTAGATAAATGCAAGGTTCTGAAGCTTGGGAGTACCCATAACCCTAGTACTTATAAGTTATATGATGTAGAACTTAGCCATACAGATTGCAAAAAGGACTTGGGGATTATGGTGAGCAGCAACCTTAAACCAAGACAGCAATACCTAAGCGTACGTAATAAGGCAAATAGGTTACTGGGATTTATATCAAGAAGTGTAAGCAACAGAAGTCCAGAGGTCATACTGCAGCTTTATACATCATTAATAAGGCCTCACCTAGATTATGCAGCTCAGTTCTGGTCTCAATATTACAGAATGGACATAAATTTGTTAGAAAACATTCAGTGTGGGTTGACTAAATTAATACATAGCATTAGAAATCTTCCTTATGAAGAAAGATTGAAGACTCTTAAGTTACATTCACTTGTTAGACGAAGAATGAGGGGAGACCTGATCGAAGTGTATAAGTGGAAGATAGGTATTAATAAAGGGGATATTAATAAGGTCTTGAGGATGTCTCTCCAAGAGAGAACCCGCAGTAATGGATTTAAATTAGATAAGTTTAGATTTAGAAAGAACATAGGAAAGTATTGGTTTGGAAATAGGGTAGTTGATGAGTGGAACAGTCTACCTAGTTGGGTTGTTGAGGCTGGGACTTTGGGTAGTTTCAAATTTAGGTTGGATAAGTACATGAGTGGGAGGGGTTGGATTTGAGTGGGACTTTCATATCAGAGCTTATTTCTTGGGTAGCACTGAAAATTGGGTTGGGCAAATATTTTGTTAGTGGGATGAATTGTAAAGGACCTGCCTAGTATGGGCCAACAGGCCTCCTGCAGTGTTCCTCCTTTCTTATGTTCTTAAGCCAGGGTGGCCGGTTGCATGCATACATTCGATGCATTTTGTATTATTCCATTGTTTATACTGCTTGTAAGTGCTAAATAAGCCACCATGGGCCCAAAGAAAGCTTCTAGTGTCAACCCTGTGGTAAAAAGGGTGAGAAATACTATCATACCGCAGTCAGGTGTTGCTGCACCATGGTCAGCTGTTGCTGCCCCAGTCTGCTGCACCACCATCAGCTGTTGCTGCACCATGGTCAGCTGCTGCTGCACCACAGTCAGCTGTTGCTGCACGACCATCAGCTGTTGCTGCACCACAGTCAGCTGTTGCTGTACCACAGTCAGCTGTTGCTGGACCAGTCAGCTGTTGCTGCACCATGATCAGCTGCTGTTGCACCACAGTCAGCTGCTGCTGCACCATGGTCAACTGCTGCTGCACCACAGCCAGTTGTTGCTGAATCACCGTGAGCTGCTCCTGCACCACAGTCAGCTGCTGCTGCACCATGGTCAGCTGCTGCTGCACCACAGTCAGCTGCTGCTGCACCACAGTCAGCTGCTACTGCACCACGGTCAGCTGCTGCTGCACCACCATCAGCTGTTTCTGACCAACATGACTCGTCCCAAACCTGTCCATCCAGCACTGCCGTCATTGTTTACAAGCCAGAGTGGCCGGTTGCATGCATACATTCGATACATTTTGTATTATTCCATTGTTCATAGTGCTTCTAACTGCTAAATAAGCCACCATGGGCCCAAAGAAAGCTTCTAGTGCCAACCCTGTGGTAAAAAGGGTGAGAAATACTATCGTACCACAGTCAGCCGTCGCTGCACCACCGTGAGCTGTTGCTAGACCAGTCAACTGTTGCTGCACCATGGTCAGCTGTTGCTGGACCAGTCAGCTGTTGCTGCACCACAGTCAGCTGTTGCTGGACCAGTCAGCTGTTGTTGGATCAGTGAGCTGTTGCTGCACCACAGTCAGCTGTTGCTGGACCAGTCAGCAGTTGCTGGATCAGTCAGCTGTTGTGGCACCACAGTCAGCTGTTGCTGGACAAGTCAGCTGTTGCTGGATTGGTCAGCTGTTGCTGCACCATGGTCAGCTGTTGCTGGACCAGTCAGCTGTTGCTGGATCAGTCAGCTGTTGCTGCACCATGGTCAGCTGTTGCTGGACCAGTCAGCTGTTGCTGGATCAGTTAGTTGCTGCTGGATCAGTCAGCTGCTGCTGCACCATGGTCAGCTGCTGCTGCATCATCATCAGCTGCTGCTGCACCATGGTCAGCTGCTGCTGCATCACCATCAGCTGCTGCTGCACCACAGTCAGCTGTTGCTCCACCACAGTCAGCTGTTGCTCCACCACAGTCAGCTGTTACTGCACCACCATCAGCTGCACTACTCAAAGATGTGGAGAGAGTTTTGTTGGTGTGGCTTAACGTGAAACAATTACCGAGAAACGATTAACCCCAGAGGGTTAGCCACCCAGGATAACCCTAGAAAGCCAGTGCATCATCGAGGACTGTCTAACTTATTTCCATTGGGGTCCTTAATCTTGTCCCCCAGGATGCGATCCACAACAGTCAACTAACACCCAGGTGAACAGGAAAAAATGCCTGGAACTAGTGCTCATGTTGGTGAATTTAAGGCCAGCAAAGGTTGGTTTGAGAGATTTAAGAATTATAGTGGCATACACAGTGTGATAAGGCATGGTGAAGCTGAAAAATTCATCCCCCAACAAGTGTTCAATTGTGACGAAACAGGCCTGTTCTGGAAGAAAATGCCAAACAGGACCTACATTACTCAGGAGGAAAAGGCACTCCCAGGACAAAAGCCTTTGGAAGACAGTCTAACTCTCATGTTTTGTTGTAATGCTAGTGGGGATTGCAAAGTGAAGTCTTTACTGGTGTATCACTCTGAAAATCCCAGAGTGTTCAAGAAAAACAGTGTTTCATCACTCATCAATACTCTTCAATAAAGGTAAGTGTCATTTTAACATTTATTTATGTAGTTATTGTGCATGTCTTATTGTTTTCTTTGTAGGAAAATGTATATTTCATGAAAAAAAAAAGTAATACTTTTGGCTCTCTGGAACGGATTAATTGGATTTCCATTATTTCTTATTGGGAAAATTAAGTCGGCTAATGAAGAGCTCTCAGGAACGGATTAATATCATTAGGTGAGGGTCCACTGTAATCTAAGTCTGCCCGAAATGCCTAGCCATGCTAGGTGTCCCAGTGGCCCCCTCTGTAATTAGTATTTTAGTAAGTAATAAGTAAGTTTTTTTCAGTTATACACAAATACAGTTACATAGAATTATCATACATAGCAACACATGTAAGCCATACAATATCATACACCAAATCCAGTCATTCCTGGAGGGGAACCATAGTCGATGGCCTCCACTCCAAACCAACAGATACAGATACTAATGCCAGAAAAAAAAATCCTCCCCCTGTACCAACAATACCACCAGTCTGATGTCATTCCTCTTTACAAATAAACAGGGCCTAAAGCAAGCAACAAACAACAAAGTACCTTTCATCCGTGGACTGCTTGCAGAGGCAAATGCAATGTTCGCAGCTTTCACTGAGACCCACATAAAGGATCACTTGGACAACAAAATATGGATCCCAGGTAACAACCTATAGAGATGCGACAGAGTGAACAGGCAAAATGGAGGGGTTGGCCTGTAAATCACAGAGTCACTTGTTTGCACAGAACTGCTTAATGCCTCAAATGATGTAGTGGAAGTTTTAGCAGTAAAGATCGAGAACCAAAACGTAGTCATTGTGGTAGTCTACAAGCCTCCGGATGCAACGTCCCAGCAATTCCAGGAACAGCTGTTAAAAATTGACCACTGTCTGGAAAATCTGCCAGCTCCTGCCCCCAACATCTTGCTCCTGGGGGATTTCAACTTAAGGCATCTAAAATGGAGGAATATAGCAAATAATGTTGTTGCAGTAATAACACCAGGAGGCAGCTCTGACGAGAACTCACACACACATGAGGTTTCAAATCTCTGCACAAAATTCAATTTAAACCAGCAAATAATAGAGCCTACTAGACTGGAGAATACACTAGACCTCATCTTCACTAACAATGATGATCTGATAAGAAATGTCACCATATCAAAAACAATATACTCAGATCACAACATAATTGAGGTTCAGACATGTATGTGCGGAGCCCCAGACCGACATAATGAGATTAGTCACAAGTGAGCATTCACCAAATTCAACTTCAATAACAAAAACATAAAGTGGGACCAAGTAAACCAAGTCCTAACTGATATAAGCTGGGAAGATAGACGTAAGCAACACAGACCCCAACTTATGCCAAGAACAGATTAACTCGGTGGCACTCGATGTATGCACAAGGCTTATTCCTCTAAGAAAAAGGAGGAGAAGATGTAAAATAGAAAGAGACAGGCGCTCCCTTTACAGGCGACGGAAAAGAATAACAGAGCAGCTAAAAGAGGCCAATATATCTGAAATGCGTAGGGAGTCACTGGTCAGAGAAATAGCAAGCATCGAACATAGGCTAAAGGAATCTTATAGGAGTCAGGAATCACAAAGAACTACAAGCCATAAATGAAATCGAAAGAAACCCAAAGTATTTCTTTTCCTATGCCAAATCAAAGTCAAGAACAATGTCCAGTATTGGGCCTCTACTTAAACATGATGGCAAGCCGCCAACCAGACTGAGAGTCGAAGATCAAAATTAATTTTTTATGAGAGAGCCACAGAATTTGGTTGACACAAGCCTATCTGATGTTATCCTGCCGCCAAATGACTTCGAACAGGTGATAAATGACATGCCCATGCACTCTGCCCCAGGGCCAGACTCATGGAACTCCGTGTTCATCAAGAACTGCAAGAAGCCCCTATCACGAGCTTTTACCATCCTATGGAGAGGGAGCATGGACACGGGGGTCGTCCCACAGTTACTAAAAACAACAGACATAGCCCCATTCCACAAAGGGGGCAGTAAAGCAATAACAAACAACAGACCGATAGCACTAACATCCTATATCATAAAAATCTTTGAAAGGGTCCTAAGAAGCAAGATCGCCACCCATCTAGAAACCCATCAATTACACAACCCAGGGCAACATAGGTTTAGAACAGGTTGCTCCTGTCTGTCTCAACTATTGGATTACTACGACAAGGTCCTAGATGCACTAGAAGACAAAAAGAATGCAGATGTAAAGATACAGACTTTGCAAAAGCCTTCGACAAGTGTGACCATGGCGTAATAGCACACAAAATGAGTGGTAAAGGAATAACAGGAAAAGTTGGTCGATGGATCTATAATTTCCTCACAAACAGAACACAAAGAGTAGTAGTCAAAAGAGTAAAGCCCGAGGCAGCTACGGTGAAAAGCTCTGTTCCACAAGGCACAGTACTCGCTCCCATCTTGTTCCTCATCCTCATATCTGACATAGACAAGGATGTCAGCCACAGCACCGTGTCTTCCTTTGCAGATGACACCCGAATCTGCATGACAGTGTCTTCCATTGCAGATGCTGCAAGGCTCCAGGCAGACATCAACCAAATCTTTCAGCAGGCTGCAGAAAACAATATAAAGTTCAATGATGAGAAATTTCAATTACTCAGATATGGTAAACACGAGGAAATTAAATCTTCATCAGAGTACAAAAAAATTCCGGCCACAAAATAGAGCGAAACACCAACGTCAAAGACCTGGGAGTGATCATGTCGGATGATCTCACGTTCAAGGACCATAACATTGTATCAATCGCAGCTGCTAGAAAAATGACAGGATGGATAATGAGAACCTTCAAAACTAGGGATGCCAAGCCCATGACGACACTCTTCAGGTCACTTGTTCTATCTAGGCTGGAATATTGCTGCACACTAACAGCACCTTTCAAGGCAGTTGAAATTGCTGACCTAGAAAATGTACAGAGAACCTTCATGGCATGCATAACGGAGATAAAACACCTCAATTATTGGGAGCACTTGAGGTTCCTGAACCTGTATTCCCTGGAATGCAGGTGGGAGAGATACACAATTATATACACCTGGAAAATCCTAAAGGGACTAGTACCGAACTTGCACACGAAAATCACTCACTACAAAAGCAAAAGACTTGGCAGACGATGCAACATCCCCCCAATGAAAAGCAGGGGTGTCACTAGCACGTTAAGAGACCATACAATAAGTGTCAGGGGCCTGAGACTGTTCAACTGCCTCCCAGCATACATAAGGGGGATTACCAATAGACCCCTGGCAGTCTTCAAGCTGGCACTGGACAAGCACCTGAAGTCGGTACCTGACCAGCCAGGCTGTGGCTCGTACGTTGGCTTGCGTGCAGCCAGCAGTAACAAACTGGTTGATCAGGCTCCAATCCACCAGGAGGCCTGGTCACAGACCGGGCCATGGGGGCGTTGACCCCCAGAACTCTCTCCATGTGAACTCCAGGTATTCAAAATCTGCAAACCCCACATTGTAATCCTTATGGAGAATAAACTTGATTGATTGAATGTGGTTGCTTGCGGTGAGTTCTTCTGTAATTTTTAAATTATTAACAAGAGTTTTCTTGTTTGCCAGAACCAAGTCATGCAGGTTGTTTCCCCTTGTAGGTTCTGTCACAAATTGCTTCAAAAAATAATCTTGAACTACAGTGGACCCCTGGTTCGTGAAGCCATCGGTATCTGATAAATCCGGTATCCGAAGTATTATATCGCAAAAAAATTTGCCTCGGTTCCCGTTACAAAACCCGGTATGCGATGCGATTTGTACTAGAAGTGTCCAGTGCTTACAAGCCAGCCAGTGTGCGTGCATCTAAGGATACATTTGGTAAATTCTATATTATCCATACTGTCACTGTTTTTGGTGCTTGTTTCTGCAAAATAAGTCACCATGGGCCCCAAGAAAGCTTCTAGTGCCAACCCATCGAGACCAAGGGTGCTAATGACTATTGAAATTAAGGAAATGTGTGCAAAGTGGCTTGAAGTGCAAACCTTTTTTGATGAAAATCACCCTGACACAGCTACTGTAAGCCGTGTTGGCAACCTGTACACTGACAATGTTGTGAACCACTTTAGGAACGTCATAAAGGAACGAGTGGTACAGGCCTCTATGGACAGATATGTTGTGCGACAGAAGTCCAGTGACTCTCAAGCTGGTCCTAGTGGCATTAAAAGAAGAAGGGAAGTAACCCCAGAAAAGGACTTGCTACCTCAAGTCCTAATGGAGGGGAATTCCCCTTCTAAACATTAAAAACTTCGACACTCTCCCCTCCTCCCATCCCATCAATCATCATCAGATCTTCATTAAACGTAAGTGTCAATTATTCTATTGTGATTATTCTATTGTTATTATTGTTATTGTAATTATTATATTGCATTAAACTTAATATATCATGTGGTAAAAGTTTTTTTTTTTCATACTTTTGGGTGTCTTGCACTGATTAATTTGATTTCCATTATTTCTTATGGGGCAAATTGATTCGCTTTCTGATAATTTTGGTTTACGATGAGCTCTCAGGAACAGATTAATATCATGAACCGAGGGTCCACTGTACTTCTATGAAGTCATAAAATTCTAACTTCCCAGTCAAGAAATTCCAATCAATCTGACTAAAGTTGAAGTCTCCTAGAATTACTTAGTTATTGTGCATTTCCTCCCATAGTAGTCTCCCTTGGTTCCTATCTAAGTTTGGGGGATGGTACATCACACCTATAATCAATTTTTCATGCCTCTCTGAAAATTCAATCCAGACAGACTCTGTATGTGTTATTTCAGACTTTATACCCATTTTTATGCAACAGTTCAAGCGATCTCGGACATACAGTGCCACCCCACCCCCCCTTCCCGATACTTCTGTCTACTTGGAACAATTTAAAACCCTGTATGTGACATTCAGCAGGTCATGTCCCGATTTTTTGTATTGAACTACATCTCTGTTATGGCAAATACATCAATGTTACCTGCACTAGCAACTAACCTCAACTCATCCATCTTATTCCTAGAACTATGACTATATGTGTAATATATGTTTGAAGACTCTCCCTTCTCTTTACCTTTCCTGCTCATTACTGTCCTTGTTATTGTTAAGATTTATGATATCAAAGCTTAAATCCATATTTTGACACTCATTATTTTCCATTTCTAAACCCATACCTCTAAGTAATCCTAGTTTAAAGTCCTAACAACACCCTCAACTGAGCTAGCAAGAAAACCCACGCCTGCCTTGGATAAGTGAACCCCATCCCTGGCAGTGAGTTTGTGTCAACCATCTTCCACATTGTTTTAATGTCACCTGTGCACCATTTGTAACATTTCTAGTATACAGTGGACCCCCGCTTAACGATCACCTCCAAATGCGACCAATTATGTAAGTGTATTTATGTAAGTGCTTTTGTACGTGTATGTTTGGGGGTCTGAAATGGACTAATCTACTTCACAATATTCCTTATGGGAAAAAATTCGGTCAGTACTGGCACCTGAACATACTACTGGAATGAAAAAAGTTCGTTAACCGGGGGTCCACTGTATTTTTAAATGTTTATACAATTACTGGGAGCACTTGAGGTTCCTAAACCTGTATTCCCTGGAACGCAGGTGGGAGAGATACATGATTATATACACCTGGAAAATCCTAGAGGGACTAGTACCGAACTTGCACACGAAAATCACTCACTACGAAAGCAAAAGACTTGGCAGACGATGCACCATCCCCCCAATGAAAAGCAGGGTGTCACTAGCACGTTAAGAGACCATACAATAAGTGTCAGGGGCCCGAGACTGTTCAACTGCCTCCCAGCATACATAAGGGGGATTACCAACAGACCCCTGGCAGTCTTCAAGCTGGCACTGTACAAGCACCTAAAGTCGGTTCCTGACCAGCCGGGATGTGGCTCGTACGTTGGTTTGCGTGCAGCCAGCAGCAACAGCCTGGTTGATCAGGCTCTGATCCACCAGGAGGCCTGGTCACAGACCGGGCCGTGGGGGCATTGACCCCCGGAACTCTCTCCAGGTAAACTCCAGTAGTGTACTGTATATTGAAGAAAACAGATTGGAGGAAATCAGCTCTAATGTACAGGAGGGCCCCGCTTTACGGCGTTTTGCTTTACGGCGTTCCGCTAATACGGACATTTCAAATTATGACCAAAACTCGCTATACGGCTCCCCCCACCTGTCTTTCTAATACGGTCACAGCGGCCCACCAAGTTTGTTTACATTCTCCCTGAGCACATCTCCTTATTATGTCTGGAAACTTTCCAAAATTTCAAGTGTTTTAAAGTTATTTTATATTTTATATGTAAAACACATTATGTAACACACAAACATGATACATGCACCCACAGTATAAAAATTTATACAAATATATACGAGATGTTTACCAAACGGTTTGTAGAAGTGTCGGAAGAATTACGTTTTCTCTAGCCCGTCACCTGTTACTAGGGATAACTGTAGAAAAATATTCCTTTCGTATGCCTTCACTTTATAGCTATAATTCTGTACTAACTTGTACACAGTGTAAGAGTATTTGTTTCGTGATTTAATTATTATAATAATAATAAAAATATTATAAGGTAAAAGTTTCACAAACTCTTACAAATGTACATGAATGAACTAAAACTGGGCACCGTCTATTTTGCCTGACCGAGTGATCGTCCACAACCTGTTCAGTTTGTTTACGCTGTCTGAGCTCGGTGTATCATTAAATGTTGTATATTACGTTAATATACACATTTTCATTAATCCATCCGTGATATTTGTTTCAAAATTATATAATAAACACGATACATAACATAAATACATAACATATGTGTAGAGAACCTAGGATAACCCAAAAAAGTCAGAGTGACTTACTTCCATTGCCTTCACTCAGAGCATCATTTCTTCTCAAAATGATGTTACATGAGAATGGGAGTGTTCTTCTTTATTTATTCTACCGTATCAATGTAGAGACAACCTGTACACAATGTAACTTGTACACAAACCAGACGTGTACACTGTTTACAAAACTTACCTTCGCCTGGTTTGTTTACATAACTCTGCACCTGTACTCTCTCATGCACTCATTCTTTCTCTCTGGTATGGTAGCCTGGCTGACTACCATACATACCACACTTGATTTTTTACAATAAATACTACTCATCTCACCTTATATTTTAAGGTAAGTAATGAGTGAACTGTATATACATTTTATCGCTCTGGGATGCTTAAATATCATAGAATAGTATGTGTGGGTGGGGTGGCCTGGTATGGTAGCCCAGCTGACTACCATACATACCACACTTGATTTCTTACAATAAATACTACTTGTCTCACCCTAGATTAAGACTATAAATATTTTAAGGTAAGTAATGAGTGCACTGTGTGTGTATTGTACTTTTTTATTGTTTTTTGATGCCTGGTTCTATTGCTAACATAATATATGTTAGTGTAAACTTGTTATCTAGTGTTTGTATGCATTTGTAAGTGGAAAAAAAGGGTGTTCCACTTTACGGCAGTTTCCGCTTTACGGCGGTAGCCTGGAACCTAACCCGCCGTATAAGTGGGGCCCTCCTGTACATTATTTAGGTAGGAATACTGGTCAGAGAGCCCGTCGTAAGTCTGAGGCATCAGTAAACGAGCACATCGTTAAGTGAGGAGAGGCTGTATTATAGGACCGACAGTGAAAGTGTTAATCTCACTACATGTAAACTACATTTTGTATACTGCAGAAAGAAATACAGGAGAGCCCTGAGTATATAATAGGATAGATTCCAGCTACTGTAGGGCACCACTTATACAGCAGGTTAGGTTCTGGGCTACTGTAGGGCCCTGCTTATACAGCAGGTTAATTTCTGGGCTACTGTAGGGCCTTGCTTATACAGCAAGTTAGGTTTCAAGCTACTGTAGGTCCTTGCTTATGCAGCAAGTTAGGTTCCTGGCTACTGTATTGCCCTCCTTATACATCAAGTTAGGTTCCAGGCTACTGTAGGTCCCTGCTTATACAGCAGATCAGTTTCCAAGCTTCTGTAGGGCCCTGCTTATACAGCATGTTAGGTTCTGGGCTACTGTAGGATCTTGCTTATAGGGCATGTTAGGTTTCAGGCTACTGCAGGGCCCGGCTTACAGAGCATGTTATGTTCTGGGCTACTGCAGGGCCCTGCTTATACAGCATATTAGGTTCTGAGCTACTGTAGGGCCCTACTTATACAGCATGTTATGTTACGGGCTACTCTAGGGCCCTGCTTATACAGCGGGTTAGGTTTCAGGCTACTGTAGGGCCTTGGTTATACAGCAGGTTAGGTTCCAAGCTACTGTAGGGCCTTGCTTATGTAGCAAGTTAGGTTCCTGGATACTGTATTGCTCTCCATATACAGTAGGTTAGATTCCAAGCTACTGTGGGGCCCTGCTTATACAGCATATTAGGTTCTGGGCTACTGTAGGGCCTTGCTTATAGGGCATGTTAGGCTCCAGGCTACTGTAGGGCCCACTTATAGAGGATGTTAGGTTCTGAGCTACTGTAGGGCCCTACTTATACAGCATGTTATGTTACGGGCTACTGTAGGGCCCTGCTTATGCAGCATGTTATGTTCTGGGCTATTGTAGGGACCTACTTATACAGCATGTTATGTTCTGGGCTACTGTAGGGCCCTGCTTATGTGGCAAGTTAGGTTCCTGGCTACTTTAGTGCTCTGCTTATACAGCAGGTTAGGTTACAGGTTACTGTAGGGCCCTGTTTATACAGCAAGTTTGGTTCTGGGCTACTGAAGGGCCCTGCTCATACAGCATGTTAGGTTCCAGGCTACTGTAGGGCCCTGCTTATACAGCAGGTTAGGTTACGAGCTACTCTAGGGCCCGGCTTAGACAGCAGGTTAGGTTCTGGGCTACTGTAGGGCCCTGCTTATACAGCAGGTTAGGTTCTGGGCTACTGTAGAGCCCTGCTTATATAGCATGTCAGATTCCAGGTTACTGTAAGGCCCTGCTTATAAAGCATGTTAGGTTCTGGGCTACTGCTGTATAGTGAAAATCGCTGTTCAGTTAACCCTTTCAGGGTCCACAGGCCCTCTCAGAGACTTGTTCTCAGGGTCCCCCAAATTCCAAAAAAAAAAAAAAAAAAAAATTATTGTTTCTTATGAAAGGATAGAGAAACAGTGGTCTCAACGATGTTTACGCATCGGTGATTTTGCCCACTTTGAGCCCTATTTTCGGCCAATTCCAATGTACTAGTCAACAAAAATCATACCTATTTCGCTAGAACTCCATTTTTTCTATCGAATGAGTACAAGAAATGACCAATTTACCGATTTCAACTATCCAATACATTGGTCAGAATTTAACAATTTTGCCAATTTCACACAAATTTCAAAAGACGCCAATTTCCAAACAGGGTCCAGAATAAACAAGAAAGACATTCCTGGCACTAAAATAACATTTCCTCTGTTCATTAGTCACATCCCCCAGGTCCCTCTTACATTTCTTTTGCTTTCCATTTTGAATTTTTATTCTTACATAAGAACATAAGAAAGAAGGAACACTGCAACAGGCCTACTGACCCAAGCAGAGCAGGCCCATGTTTCCCCCCCAGATTAGACCAATGACCCACCCCCCAGATTAGCCCAATGACCCACCCAGCCTGGTAATCTCCACTCAAGGATGGAGTACTGCACCAGACCCAGCAGCACAAACTAGTCAGGCCAACTCACACCCACCCATACCCACTCATGTATTTATCAAACCTATTTTTAAAACTACACAACATTTTAGCCTCAATAACTGTACTAGGGAGTTGGTTCCACTCATCCACAACTCTATTACCAAACCAGTGCTTTCCTATATCCTTCCTGAATCAGAATTTTTCCAACTTGAAACCACTGCTGTGAGTCCTGTCATGGCTGGAAATTTTCAGCACGCTATTAACATCACCTTTATTTATTCCTGTTTTCCATTTATACACCTTGATCATATCCCCCCTAATTCTACGCCTTCCGAGAGAGTGCAGATTCAGGGCCCTCAGTCTATCCTCATAGGGAATATTTCTGATACATGGGATCATCTTTGTCATCCTCCTTTGTACATTTTCCAGAGCATTTATATTCATGATGAATGTTGCAGCGAGGAGAAGGCTGGAGGCAGTGGAGATGTCATGTCTGAGAGCAATGTGTGGTGTGAATATAATGCAGAGAATTCGTAGTTTGGAAGTTAGGAGGAGGTGCGGGATTACCAAAACTGTTGTCCAGAGGGCTGAGGAAGGGTTGTTGAGGTGGTTCGGACATGTGGAGAGAATGGAGCGAAACAGAATGACTTCAAGAGTGTATCAGTCTGTAGTGGAAGGAAGGTGGGGTAGGGGTCGGCCAAGGAAAGGTTGGAGGGAGGGGGTAAAGGAGGTTTTGTGTGCGAGGGGCTTGGACTTCCAGCGGGCATGCGTGAGCGTGTTTGATAGGAGTGAATGGAGACAAATGGTTTTTAATACTTGACGTGCTGTTGGAGTGTGAGCAAAGTAACATTTATGAAGGGGTTCAGGGAAACCGGCAGGCCGGACTTGAGTCCTGGAGATGGGAAGTACAGTGCCTGCACTCTGAAGGAGGGGTGTTAATGTTGCAGTTTAAAAACTGTAGTGTAAAGCACCCTTCTGGCAAGACAGTGATGGAGTGAATGATGGTGAAAGTTTTTCTTTTTCGGGCCACCCTGCCTTGGTGGGAATCGGCCAGTGTGATAATAATAATAAAAAAAATACGGTGACCAGAACTGAGCAGCATAGTTTAAATGAGGCCTAACCAATGATATACAGAGTTGAAGAACAACCCGAGAACTTCTATTATTTATACTTCTAGATATGAAGCCAAGAATTCTGTTAGCTTTATTGCAAACACTAATGCACTGTTGTCTTGGT
This sequence comes from Cherax quadricarinatus, assembly GCF_026875155.1. NCBI lineage: Eukaryota > Metazoa > Arthropoda > Malacostraca > Decapoda > Parastacidae > Cherax > Cherax quadricarinatus. The sequence continues at coordinate 10,096,607 of NC_069458.1, read as the reverse complement.
TTTAGGTTACTGCTAACCAGAACTCCTAAATCCTTTTCACAATCAGTAGTATTAAGATCTATATTATTTAGTTTATATGTGGCATGGTTATTTAACTGTCCAACATTTAGAACTTTGCATTTGTCAATATTAAACTGCATCTGCCACTTCTCCGACCACTGCGTCAGTCTATTCAAATCATCCTGGAGTGCTCTAATGTTCTCATTAGAATGAATTGGATGGCCTATTTTGGTGTCTTCAGCAAATTTGCTTATGTCGCAATTTATTCCCTCATTCTCTTTTTTAGTAAATGTCTACAGGAGAAGGGGCTACTAGCCCATTGCTCACGGCATTTTAGTCGCCTCATACGACACGCATGGTTTACGGAGGAAAGATTCTTTTCCACTTCCCCATGGACAATAGAAGAAATAAAGAAGAACAAGAGCTATTTAGAAAAAGGAGAAAAACCTAGATGTATGTATATATATATGCATTTGCGTGTCTGTGAAGTGTGACCAAAGTGTAAGTAGAGGTAGCAAGATATCCCTGTTATCTAGCATGTTTATGAGACAGAAAAAGAAACCAGCAATCCTACCATCATGCAAAACAGTTACAGGTTTCTGTTTCACAGTCATCTGGATGGTAGTACTTCCCTGGGTGGTTGCTGTCAACCAACCTACTACCTAGAAGAAAATTAAAAGTGAATACAGGAAAGAGTAAGGTAATGAGGATAACAAAAAGATTAGGTGATGAAAGATTGGATATCTGATTGGAGGGAGAGAGTATGGAGGAGGTGAATGTATTCAGATATTTGGGAGTGGACGTGTCAGCGGATGGGTCTATGAAAGATGAGGTGAATCATAGAATTGATGAAGGGAAAAGGGTGAGTGGTGCACTTAGGAGTCTGTGGAGACAAAGAACTTTGTCCTTGGAGGCAAAGAGGGGAATGTATGAGAGTATAGTTTTACCAACGCTCTTATATGGGTGTGAAGCATGGGTGATGAATGTTGCAGCAAGGAGAAGGCTGGAGGCCGTGGAGATGTCATGTCTGAGGGCAATGCGTGGTGTGAATATAATGCAGAGAATTCGTAGTTTGGAAGTTTGGAGGAGGTGCGGGATTACCAAAACTGTTGTCCAGAGTGCTGAGGAAGGGTTGTTGAGGTGGTTCGGACATGTAGAGAGAATGGAGTGAAACACAGTGACTTCAAGAGTGTATCAGTCTGTAGTGGAAGGAAGGTGGGGTAGGGGTCGGCCTAGGAAAGGTTGGAGGGAGGGGGTAAAGGAGGTTTTGTTTGCGAGGGTCTCAGTAGTAGTACCAGTTCCAGTAACCAGTTACCAGTAACCAGTGTACCGGTAGATGACTCACTACCGTCTCTGCGTGAATCACTGTCTGCATTCATATTGTTGCTGACCACAGCAGTATTTCAAACACCCCCTCACATATGGGTACTGGGGTTAGTTAGTCTTACGAGAGAGAGCAAGGAGGCAGGTCACGGCTGTTTGGCGCTTCCCACATTATCCATAATATACGTACTTCCAGCCTACGTGAGTATTTCTTTACCCTATCCACGTGTTCGAACCCCACATGATAAATGGTGGCAGCGGTGGGATAGCGTGGATTTAAGCTTTTTAAGGGTATTTCAAGACGTTAAAAGACTGTTTGTGGGGAGCCGGGGGGTTTCAAAGGTGAACCTTTAGCTACCCGTTTTACCCTCACTCACCATCCCCACCCTGTACTCCGCCTGCAAGCCTGTTGCAGCTGTTTTTCAAGCTTCCTGGCTGTTCTTTGTGCTAATTGCTTCAATCTCGGGGGGTTTGGGCCCCGGATTTTGCAATTAAGCCAGTCAGTAAGCCAGACTGTGGAGAACGCCCAGTCAGCCTGTCATCCAGCCTGTCTCCTGTCATCCACCGGGCTCCTTCATGCTGTGTGCATCGTTACCGTCTTCCAGTCAGCCATTCTCGTGGGTTAAGCCAGTCAGCCAACCCAGCTTCTAACCCAGCTGAGAGAGAGAAGTAAGCACGCAAGTTCCTCTGAAGTTATTGTTTCATGTATTGCTTTTTTGCTCCCTGTTGGATCCCTAAGAATGTTCTTCACCATCCCTGTGGCATAGAGTGGCTTACAAGCCACCTTCGTGAGTGGTGAGAAGTGCGTGGCAGTGAGAGAGCACAGGGCCGTTTTGTTGCCCCCTCCACCACCACCACCACTCTACTCACACCACCACCACCACCACCACCACCAGCCATCCACCTCATCTACCTGTGGTTGTTTGCACCCTTGTATCGGGTCCTAATACTGTTTTGGCTCACATAATTGGTCAAGATTGTATCTGAGCGCCAACGATAAAGCCAGTTATGTGAGTTCACCGAGAAAGCGCACTTCTTCCGACAACAGTGAGTGTAGGAGGCGTCAGTCATCACCGCGCAGGACAACCTTCGACAACCTACCCTCGTCACCATCACCGTCGACTACTCCAGACCCCATAATTTTCTGTTTAGAGACATTTTTCTTTTAAAGACATTTGCGTGTGTGAGACATTTATAGTGAATTTCTTGTGTACTCTAAGCCTTGTGTTTTCAGTGTAGACTCAGTGTTTCTTTGACTCATTATTTTTGCAATATTTTTCAGTGTTTTCGCTCATCTTATATTTTTTTTTATCTGTGTTTTTTTTTATGCTACTCTCTGTCTGTAGTAAGTATTATTGTGTAGTGTACCAGTCAGTCACTCTGTGTGAAGTGATTCATTTTTTTATTGTATTCTTTCAGCATTGTATTCTCCAGTATTTGTCACTGTAGTTCATGCAGTGATATTCACCCCAGTTTACCAAATTATCCATTTATTTCTATGTGTGTCTTTTTTCGTATGCCAGCAGTGTCTCATTCCTCTAATTTTTTCGCAGACTTGTGTACCATTATTTTTGCCAGCAAATTTTTGTCGTATCAGTCACAGCAAGATTTTGTTGTAAGAATATACTAAGATAATGAATACGTGATTAAGTGTTGTGTGCCCGCCACTTGTAAGTGTTACACTTGCCTCACCACTTGTAAGTGTTACACTTGCCTCACCACTTATAAGTGTTACACTTCCCGTTTTGTTCCTTTGTTTTATTTTTATTCATATTTTTATATTTCTTTGAACAAATTCACTCTTGATGTAATTTCAATTACTTTTAATGTAAAGTGTTTTCTTTACTCTGAGTAAATTGTTTTGTCTAATTTACAATTAAGAGTTAAAGTGTTCAATCAGTTTTTTTTTCTCTCATAATTTCTATTTTATTATTTAACCTGAGTTTTCCCAGTGAGACTTTATTATTGCAGTGATTATTTCTACACCTTATTTTGTTGCACTTGTTCTGCAGTGAATTATTTTGTTGCACTTGTTCTGCAGTGAATTATTTTCTTTTATTGATATTTTTATGCATTATTATTCTCAGTTCATTATTGCATTTTGGGTTTTCTTTTTTATTTATTTTCCTGTTTGTTGTCTTTCCCATTAATTTTTAATTTTTGTTTATGCATTCTTGAAAATATTTAAATTTCCCAGTTATCTCTCGTTGCATACAATTTAGTAATTTTATTTTATACTTTTTACATTGATTTCAAATTTTATTAGTTAATTCCTTTATTAGCAAGAGTAAAGACAGCTCATTTTGCATTTAATTCAGTCTCCAGTAATATTTTTACTTGTATTTTTCAATGTATTTTTTTTTCTTGGCCATAGTCCTTTACATTGAGTTGTCCTTCCTCTTGCGTGTATCTTAGACATTTTTTATTACTTATGCAGAATTTTTAAGCTTTTTCTTCACTTAAGCTTACTGTGTCTTTTTCTTATTTTTTTTTTTTGCCTTATGTCCTTGAGTAAGTTCACTGAGATCATGTCCCAGTCACTTTTGAATGTTCACTTAGTGTATCATGCCAGTCAAAGTCAATATGAATCAGTCCACGTCCCAACATTCCCTTACTGACTGAAAGACAATACCTAGCCCTTGAGCAATGTGTTTGTTTTCACCAGCTTGTATCTGAGATTTGTTAAAGTGCTGCGAAATGTGAAGTTCAGATTAAGTTCCTATAGATCCGGTTGAATTACCTTATTAAGTAGAACCGAGCGGTCAGGTCAGGCACTAGTAATACTGTCACTCCTGTTCTGGACTCCGTGTATTCAGATTGTGATCCCATCCTAGTTGACCCGTAATTCAGTGTGCATTGTAAGAAGTGTTATTTCTCAATGGTAACTTCACGTTGTTAAACGTTTGTAAGTGAAGTTTTTATAGCTTGATAACCTCGTGACCACTGTGTTGCGACTCAGATTAGATATCAGCATTGTTCACCGTGTTCATTTCTTTTCTCCTGTGCTTGAGTTTGAGATAGTCGGATTTCGTTCTCCCTTGCCATAATGCGGGGTTATAGCCGTTAATATTTTTCAAACCGGGGGGAGTCATCCACTTCCACGAGTATTTGTTCATTCCTCCGTAAGAAAGAACCGATCCCTTGTGTTCTGGTGATTCATACCTGCTCCAGGACGATCTTATTTGATCAGCTGACAGCACCAGCACCATCCGTGGACTTTGTCATGACCCAGATGATTTCCTTATCGGAAGCAGCCGAGTTGGGTATCCTAGCAGAAGAGTATACCACGTTTAGTTAATTCCACAGTCACTAGTGAAGTGTAGCCTTACCGCTCGTTCACGATGTACCAGGTGTTGCCACACCCTGGTATGGATCGTTCAGTAAAACAAGCCACAGATTGAAATACTTTTGGCCTCGTATGGCAATGAATTTCTGGAGTATGTTAAGAAATGTAGTGTCTGCATGCAACATCAAGGTAATGCTAATGGCCTACTCCAATCCAAGTTATCCAACTACTAGCGAACCGTGGGAAAGAGTTGCGCTAGATTTGTTAACTAATTTCAATGTTCCCTCCAAGGGCAACTAGACATCTGTGTGATATGGTAGACCATTCACCAGATATTGTGAGTTAGTTCTATTGACAGGATAAGACTGCCGAGACAGTAGCTAAAGGTTTAAAGGAACGCATTATCTGCGGCATACACCCCTACATCCCTAGTAACAGATTATTGGAGGTGAATTCTGTAATGAAATTCTTGAAAATTTGTTCTGTACCTTGTACAAGATCTCTAAATCATATTGTTCCTCATATTCCTGCAGCAATGGCGTTAGCGGAACGAACCAATAAGAAAGTACTTGATGTCTTGAGAGCTCACTATCAATCCCAACAGTGAAACTTGGGAATGAAGCATACCTGATGAGCAGGTGTGCTATTAAATTCTGCTTACAATGTTTCTATAGGTGACACTCACATTATGACAGTTGTACGGTTGTAGAATAAACGTTTGCCTTCAGAGATTGTGCTATTGTCGCTAATGTCTGAAGACCGCAAATGTTACAACCCTGATGGCTTTCATCGCAACTGCGGGTGTCGGTGGAGCAGCTTGTTGGCGCTCGCTTCAAAAGTGGTTTTTTTTAGAAGAGAATCGTTTGAAAAACACTTCCTAAATCAACAGCAGTAATTTTACAATATGAGTTCGCAAACACTCGAGCAAAGCCACTCCAAAATCAGAAGTAGGATCGGAGTTATGCTGACTAATTTTAACAACGTTGCAATGCAAAGCTGATCAAAAGGTTTGGTTTGGTCCATATCGATGTATAGTAGTTTGAACAGTATCACTGGTAGAATACGTATAAGGGTTAGAGAAATTAGTATGGTCAGAGAGATATTGGGGTAAAGATCGGGCATAAATTTAGATCATATGAGTTAGTATGTGATGTAATGCTGTTCCAACTCAGACTAATGTGGACAGATTCTGACAATCTCCTGATCTGTACTCTTTCGCCTTGATACTCAGTCAGACGATCAAACTGAATGTCGTTATTCCTACGTACACGACAGGTATTGAGAAATCCTCAAGTATCATTTGTAACTACCAATTCAGACTAGCCTCAACTACAGGCATGAGTTAACAGTGCTACAGAGTTTGCTCCTCCCAGAGATGACACCATTCTGCATATGTCAATCTCTCCCTAGCAGTAGTTGTGGTTAAATGTAATAACATGTATAGAGGACGAATTACAGTCTCAACTTATTTCATATTCAAGAATCTTTTTTTTTTGTGTTTCAGTTCTCCCGATTCTGAGAGTTAACGTCTGATTGTGTGCACCGAATCTGCCTTTCTGTTAAACATTCTTTCTTTGTTATATGCCTTCTCAGAATCCGTTTAGATCACATGAATACAGATCGATCGAACAAATTTTTTTATTTATCACTTCTATTGTGTACTCACCGTTGAGTTTCATTCGGATGTTCATTTGATGAGTTTCATTCAATGAGTTGTGTGCTATTTATACCTTGTTATTGCTTACAGTTTCAGTTATATGTACGCTTCATTCCAATGTTCTTACTTATGTATGTTATAATGTTTAATTTTGTGTACTTTGAATTGTATAGAATCAGCCCAAAGCCGTATGCCCTGCCATCTCTAGTTCGTTATTAGTTGTATGTCGGGCCGACATACGTTAGCGTCGCCGAGCTTCCGTCGTAGTACCCGTTCCAGTAACCAGTGTTGTCCCAGTAGATGACTCACTACCAACCGTCCACTGCGTGAATCACGTCTGTATTCATATTGTGGACCACAGCGGTATTTCAAACACCCCCTCAACATATGGGTACTGGGGTTAGGTTAGTCTTACGAGAGGCAGAGCAAGGAGGAGGTCACGGCTGTTTGGCGTTCCTCATTATCCCGTAATATCGTATTCCAGGTACTGTGAGTATTTCTTTACCCTCTCCACGTGTTCGGAACCCCAACATGATAAGGGGCTGGACTTCTCGAACAGGCAGGCTGATGCATGAGTGTGTTTGTAGGAGTGAATGTGGAGGGACAAAGGCTTTTTATACTGGTGAGCGTGCTGTTTTGGAGTTAGTGTGAGCAAAGTCAACATTTATTAAGGGGAGTTCAGGGAAATCGGCAGCGCCAGACTTGAGCCTGGAGATGGGAAGTACAGTGCCTACTCTCCTGAAGGTGGGGTGTTAATGTTGCAGTTTTAAAAACTGTCGTGTAAAGACCCTTCTGGCAAGACAGTGATGGAAGAGAATGATGGGTGAAAGTTTTTCTTTTTTCAGGCCACCCTCTCTATGTCATTTATGTAAATTGTGAACAACAACAGGCCCAACACAGAACCCTGAGGAACTAACGCTAGTGGGCGGGGGGGGGGGGACGTGCCCCATCCATTTCTCCCCAATATATGCAAACTCTCTGCTGTCTTATTTGTTCGCCATGCCTACCCAGGAAAAAATTTCTCGTCGATTCCGGTGTGCCTAAGTTTCCTCAATAGCTCTGGTGTGGAACTCTCTTCGAAAGCTTACTGAAGTCCATTATACACAATATCATATTCATTACCATGATCTACTCCTCAAACCCTTAGCTGAACAAAGTTTGCAAAATTCTTAAAGGACAGGAAACCCCTTTGTAACACCGTGTGTTGAGATTCATTAAGCAATCTGTGCCTTGTCAAGTTGGCTCGAATTGCTTTTGCAATTATTGATTCCATAATTTTCCCACTATGGAGGTAAGGCTTTTTGGTCTATAGTTCGAACCAAAGGACAATCACCTGCTTGTAATAGGTTATACCATTTGCCCATTTGACCACTTATCAGGCACTATTGCCAGAGTATGTAGTGGACATGTTTAAAAAAATAATAAGATTAGCCAAAGGTATGTAAGTTCCTCTTTACATTCCTTTAAACACCCTTGCAAACAGTTCATAGGGACCTGGGGATTTGTGGTTTTAGTTACTCTATTTGTCTGAGGACCATAGTCACTAGTCACTGCAATCAGTACTAGTTTATCATCATCTGTTTACATAATATCTTATTTCCAGGATATGCTAGTATTTTTCCTGGGTGAAAACTGAGAGGAAGTAGGGATTTAGAATTTCACACATATTCTTATCACGGTCAGTGATCTGACCAGAGTTATCTTACAAAAAATAGAAGATTTGCTTGTTAATGCAGATTACTGCATTTAGTGTAGAAATAGTATCAACTAATTCGGGCGCACTGTGAAAGAATATTAGACTCACCAGTTGACGTGTATTGGACGCTTGCATGATTTGTTTACTTTTTGAACTTTGGTAAAAAACTCGAACATTTCTGCTATTTTGAGCCAATTTCAAGGTACTTCTCATTGTAATAACCAGTCACAATCATCTCGAATTTCTGTATATGTCTTTCCTTCTATACACGAGACAGGGGAAAACTAGAATACATCAAGGAACTACCGTACTCGAAAATATAGTGCAAAGTCGCTGTTTTTTTTAATCTCAAAAACATGTCAAAGTTTTTTTTTTCTCATTATGCGCCCCTGGTACTGTAGGACTTTTTTTATTTACTGTGCCCATGACCACATTATACCCTCAATTCTTTCTATGTAGGCCTACCAGTATCTCCTCACTAGATTTGACGGAGCTAGAATTTATGAGTATATAGTTATGTCTGGACCCTGGGTTGCGTAAGCGTACTAGTCCGGCCGACCGCAACCTGAAAGGGTGTAAGCAATCCAATTTCACTTTTCAAATGCAATAAAAGCCTAGGATAACATGTTTCCACTATTATATGTTAAGGAGCACTTAGACTAAGGCCTAAAAAATGATATACAGTACACGACATACTTACCTTAAAATATTTTCCTCGCTATAGTGAATGATGAATATATTTATAGTAGAGAGTCTGATTAAATGAAGATGAGTATAAATGAAAAACCACTGGTGTTAAAGTGAAGCACTGTAAGTGAAGCCACTCTAAAGTGAAGCACGTAAGTGAACCACTGTAAAGTGAATCCACTGTAAAGTGATGCAGCACTGTAAAGTGAAGCACTGTAAAGTTAATCACTGTAAAGGGAAGCACAGTAAAGTAAGAACTAAAGTTGAAGGCATTAAAGTGAATCCACTGTAAAGTGAAGCCTTATTAAAGTGAAGGCCACTCTAGAAAAGTGAATCACTGTATAAAGTGAAGCACTCTTAAGGTGAAGGCACTGTAAGTGAAGCACTCTAATGAATCACGTAACGTGAAGCACTCTAAATGTAAATCACTGTAAAGTGAAGCATGTAAAGTGACGCACTGTAGAAGTGAAGACTGTACAGTGACGCACTGTAACGTGAAAAACCACTGAAAGTTAAATCACTGTAAAGTGATAGCAGACTGTAACGTGAAAAGCACTGTAAAGGAAGCATCTAAAGTGACGCACTGTAAAGTGGAAGCATCTACAGAGAAGCACTGTAAAGTGAAGCACTCTAAAGTGAAGCATGTAAAGTGAATCACTCTAAAAGTGAAAGCACTGTAAAGTGAAGCACTCTAAAAGTGAAGCACTCTATACGTGAAGCACTGTAAGTAAAAGCACTTCTAACGTGAAAACTCTTCTAAAGGTGAAGCACTTAAAGTGAAGCACTCTAAAGTGAGCACTCTAAAGTGAACACTCTAAGTGAAGCACTGTTTAAAGTGAAGCACTGTAAAGTAAAGCACGCTAAAGTGATTGAATGCACTCTAAGTGAAACACTGTAAAGTAGCACTATAAAGTGAAGCACTCTAACGTGAATCACTGTTAAAGTGACGCATCATAAGGAAGGCACTGTTCAAGTGAAGCACTCTAAGTAAGTCCCTGTCAAGTTGACGGCATGTCAAGTGACGCAACTGTAAAGTGAAGCACTGTAAAGTGAAAGCCCTGTAAAGTAACTCATGTAAAGTGAAGCACTGTTAAAGTTGAAGGACTGTAACGTGAAGCACTTGTAAGTGACGCATGTAAAGTGAAGCACTCTCAAAGTGAAGCCACTCTAAACGTGAAGACTGTAAAGTAAAGACTCTAAGAGGGACGCACTGTAAAAGTGAAGCATGTAAAGTGAAAGCACTCTAAGTGAAGCACTGTAAAAGTGAAGCTCTCTACAGTGAAGCACTCTAAAGTGAAGCTCCTAAAGTGAAGCACCTAAAGTGAAGCACTGTAAAGTGAAGCATCTAATGTGAAGCCTCTAAAGTGAAGCACTTGTAAAGTAAAGCACTCTAAAGTGAAACCTCTAAAGTGAAGCCCTGTAAAGTGGAAGCCTCCTAAAGTGACGCACTCTAAAGTGAAAGCACTCTAAAGTGAGCCCATTAAAGTGAAGCACTCTAAAGTGAAGCATCTAAAAGTGAAGCAGGGACCACTGTAAACTTGTCTACAATATTTTGTTAATTTGTGGAAAGCAAAAAGACTTGGCAGACGAGCACCTCCCCAATGAGAAAATGCAGGGGTGTCACTAGCACGTTAAGAGACAACACATTAAGTGTCAGGGGCCCGAGACTGTTCAACTGCCTCCCAGCACACATAAGGGGGATTACCAACAGACCCCTGGCAGTCTTCAAGCTGGCACTGGACAAGCACCTAAAGTTGGTTCCTGACCAGCCGGGCTGTGGCTCGTACGTTGGTTAGCGTGCAGCCAGCAGCAACAGCCTGGTTGATCAGGCTCTGATCCACCAGGAGGCCTGGTCACAGACCAGGCCGCGGGGGCGTTGACCCCCGGAACTCTCTCCAGGTAAACTCCAGGTAAACAGCACAAAAGTGACTGCAGACTAACCTTAGGTAAGACATAACCTCCAAGTTCTATATCTTTTGTGACACAATGACTGAGGCTGATTGGAATGACGGAAGATATGCGAAGAACTTCGTGGATCACAGCCTCCAGGTACTGCAGTCTGCGATTTAAAATTTTATATCAGAACCCATGACTTATTAAAAATAAAAAAACAACAATAATAATGCTAATAATTATTTTTTTTTTCAACAAACTGGCCGCATCCCACCAAGGCAGGGTGGCCAAAAAGAAAAACGAAAGTTCCTCTTTTTAAATTTAGTAATTTATACGTGAAGAAGAGGTTACTAGCCTTTGCTCCCGGCATTTAGTCGCTCTTACAATACGGCATGGCTTAGGGAGGAGAATTCTGTTTCACTACCCCATGGAGATAAAAGGATAATAAACAAGAAATGAACTAGAATGAAAATAGCAGAAAAAACCAAGAGGGGTGTGGTGAGGTATATATATGTTTTTGTACATGTTGTTGTAGTGTGACCTAAGGTAAGTAGAAGTAGAAAAGACGTACTGAATTGCATGTTCTGAGACAGAAAAAAGACACAGCAATCCTACCATCAAGTAAAACAATTACAGGGCTTTCATTTCACACTCATTGGCAGGACGTTGTTGTCCCCTGGGTGGTGCTGTTACCAACCCTACTACCTAGTATAATAATAATAATCATAATAATAAATGCTTTAAAGTAGGAGAACACTTTTAGAGAGGGTGTGGTTAGGTAAGTTTGGGGTGCCAGGTGTAAATGATTAATGGGAGCCCTTTGATTGAACTTTGTATTAGAAAGGGGTGTGGTTTTAGTTATAGTTAAATTACATATTTTAAGAAAAAGAGCCTAAATAAGTTTTACAAGGTTGAGTAGGGCGAATGGACAGTAGTTTGTAGGATTATGTATTGGTAGATAAAAGACTGTTGAGTTAGACTTCAGGATGTACATGTGTATAGACGCGGGCACAGATATATCAGATATTTCTTCGTTGTAGTCCACTGAGAGTAAAGGAAGATGGGATACAGGTGAATAGAAGCATCAGGGCAAGAGAGAGGTGAAGAGTTTATAAACTAAAAGAGGAGGCAGTTCGGGTAAGATCTAACAGCTATTGGTGGCTAGGATGGGCTAATGAGAGCATAGGCAATGGGGTCGAAGAGGTTATAGGGTAGGTTTAAAAATGTAGTGTTAGAGTGTTCAGCCGAAGTTTGTGGTTACAGGAAAGGGGGTGCGGGAGGCGAGGAGCGATTGGTGGAATGATGATGTAAAAGAGAGCTGTAAGGGAGAAAATGTTAGCATATGAGAAGTTTTTACAAAGATAGAAGTGATGCAAGGACAGAAGAGTATATGGAGAAAAAAGAGAGAGGTTAAGAGAGTGGTTGACGCCATGTAAAAAGAGCGCCAAATGAGGAGTGGGTGAGCTGTTATCAACAAATTTTGTTGAAAATAAAAAAATGTTTTGGAAGTGGAGTAACACGTTTAAGGAAGCCTGAGAACAAATGGACTTGTCAGTTAAAAATAGGAGAGGAGAGTTATTAAATGGAGAGTTAGGGTATTGGGAAGTAGGAGGGCATATTTTGAGGATTTGTTAATGTTGATGAATATAGGGAAGCTGTGATTTCGTGTATAGGCCAAGGAGGTTAACGTTTTTTGTAGGAGTGAGGAAGAGCCAGTTGTGAGATGTGGGGGAAGTTCGTGAGGCCAGTAGGTAAAATGGAAAGGGGGTAGGCCGCCGGGATTGATGGGATAAAGATAGAAATGTTAAAAGCAGGTTGGGATATAGTTTTGGCGGTGGTTGGTGCAATTATTTAATAAATGTATGGAAGAGGGTAAGGTACCTAGGGGATTGGCAGGAGCATAGCATAGTTCCTTTGTATAAAGGGCAAGGGGGTAAAAGAGAGTGCAAAAATTATGGGGGATAAGGCTGCCGAGTCTACTGGTAAAGTGTCTGGTAGAGTTATTATTGGACTAAGAGTAAGGCCAGCGAATAGGATAGCAGATGAACAAGGCGGCTTAAGGAAAGGTAGGTGGGTGTGTGACAGGTGTTTTACAGTGAAATTATAAGTGAAACCGTATTTAGATAAGGCTAAAGAGGTTTTGAGGGCATTTATGGATTTGAGAAGGATATGACGGGAGGATAGGGGGGCATGTGGCAGATGTTGCAAGTGTAAGGTGTAGTGGTAGGTATGAAGCAGTGAAGAGTTATTTCCGAGGATACGTGAGGCTCAAGTTCGAGTAGGTAGTAAAGAGGGAAATTTTCAGTAAAAGTTAGGCCTTAGACAAGGATGTGTAATGTCACGTGGTTGGTATAATATATATATAGATGGGGTAGTAAGCGAGAAATGCGAGGGTCTTGGCACGGGGGCGTGGAGTTACAAAGATTAAGAATCCACACAAAGTGGAGTTATCACAGTGTCCCTCTTTGCTGATGCCACTGTGCTCTTGGGAGATTCTGAAGAGATGTTGCAGTGATTGGTGGATGAATTTGGTAGGTGTGTGCAGAAGAAGAAAATTAAAGGTGAATACAGGAAAGCGTTAAGGTTATGAGGATAAACGCTAAAGATTAGGTGATGTAGATTGAAAAATATTTTTTATCGATTGGAGGCCAGCCAGGGGGCCAGGACGCTAGAAGTGAGAAAGGTGAATGTCTTCAGATAGTTTGGAGTGGAGACGTGGGCAGCGGATGGGTCTATGAAAGATGAGAGTGAATATCATAGAATTGATGAGGGGAAAAAGCGTGAGTGGTGCATTTAGGGGTCTGTGGCGATAGCAACATTAGTGCTTGGAGGCAAAGCAGGGGAAGTATGAAGAGTATAGTTTACAACGCTCTTAATGGGAGTGAAGGCAAGGGAGATGAAAGTTGCAGCGAGGGAAGGCAGGAGGCAGTGGCGATGTTGTCTGAAGCTCATGTGTGGTGTGATTTATGCTAGAGAAATTGTAGTTTGACGTTAGGAGGAGGTGCGGGTATTACCAAAACTGTTGTCCAGAGGGTGAGAAAGGGTTGTTGAGGTTGGTTGCGACATGTAGGACGAATGGAGCGAAAAGTATGACTTCAAGAGTGTATCAGTCTGTCTTGGACGGAAGGCGGGGTAGGGGTCGGCCTAGGAAAGGTTGGAGGGAGGGGTAAAGGAGGTATTGTGTGTAGGGGCTTGTTTTTTTTCTTATTTCTTTTTTTTTCTTCTTTTTTTGCTTTTTGTTTTTTTTTTGCACTTCCAGCAGGCATGCGTGGAGCGTGTTTGATTAGGAGTGAAGGAGACAACTTGGTTTTTAATACTTGACGTGCTGTTGGAGTGTGAGCAAAGTAACATTTATGAAGGGGTTTCATGGGAAACCGGCAGGCCGGACTTGAGTCCTGGAGATGGGAAGTACAGTGCCTGCCTCGAAGGAGGGGTGGTGTTTATGTTGCAGTATTTAAAACTGTCGTGTAAAGCACCCTTCTGGCAAGCACAGTGATGGGTGACAGATGGTGAAAGTTTTTCTTTTTGCGGGCCACCCTGCTTGGGGGAATCGCCCAGTGTGATTTAATAAAAAAAATACTAAAAATAATAATAATAATAATAATAATATCTTTCTTTCTACAAGTACATGCACATATATTAATTCCCCATAATACTTACCATGAAAAAAGGGCAAGGAAAAAGATATCTTTCAGCTTGATACAAATGTGTGTACAGTGAAGAGTGGACCATTTGGGTGAGGATGCAGAATGCTCATAGTTATGTAAGAGTATTATGGGCAGCTTTATGCCTAACTTATGGACTACAATGGCAATATTGTTATTTGCAGGTGTTATTTTAATTGATAAAATCTGGGTTTTAGTGCAAAATATTTCATCACTGTAAATTGTCTTGTGTTTTTCCTATTTTTTCAGAGAGGAAGGACAGGCAGGGAAAGAGGAAATGATGTAATGAAAAAATTGATAAGCTAAAATTCATTTGCTTTTACACTGTCTAAAAACTGATCATTATTATTATGTTATTATTTTATTATATTTTTAATAAACAATGGTGATTCCCACAAGGCAGGGTGGCCGGAAAAGAAAAAGAAAAAACTTTCACATCATTCACTCCATCACTTGTCGTGCCTGAAGGGTGCTTTACACTACAGTTTTTCGAACACTAAAAAATTAGACACCCTCTCTCTTCAGAGTGAGGCACTGTACTTCCCATCTCCAGGGACTCAGTCGGCCTGCAGGATTTCCCTGAATCCCTTCATAAAAATATTTACTTTGCTCACACTCCAACAAGCACGTTCAGTACTTACAGAAAACCCATTTCGTCTTCTCCATTTCGATCTATCTAAACACGGCTCATGCAGCCTGCTGGAGTCCAAGACCCCTCGGACCAAAAACAGCACAAAACCTCCTTTACCCCCCCCCCCTCCCCCCTCTTTGCCCCAAATGCTTATCGCTATGGCCGGATCCCTACCCACCTTCCTTCCAGCTCATAGAAGACTGATAACAATTTGAATGTCGCAAGCTTGTTTTTCTCATTCTCTTAACATGTTCCGACACTCAAAACCCTTCCTCAAGCCCTTCTGGACAACAGTTTTGGTAATCCTGTCACCACCTCCTAACTTCCAAACTTACGAATTCTTGCCTTATATTACCCACACGCTTGCCCTCAGACATTGGACATCTCCATGCCCTCCAGCCTTTCCTCGCTGCACATTCATCACCCATGCTTCCCACCCATAGAAGAGTGTTGGTTTATTTTAAAACTATATCTTATACATGCCTCTTTGCCTCCAAGGACAATGAGATCTTTTGTCTTCTAAAGACTCTAAGTGCACCATCACACTTTGTCCGCTCATCAAAATTTCTATGATTCACTCATCTTTCATAGACCCATCTGTGAATGTCCACTCCAATTTCTGAATACATTCACCTCCTCCATACTTTCTCCCTCCATCTGTTATACAATCTTTCATCACTATTCTTTTTGTTTATCCCTCACTTTTAATTTTCTTCTTTTGCATACCCTACCAAAATTCATCCACCAACCTCTGCAACTTCTCTTCAGAAATCTACCAAGAAGCACAGTGTCTCAGCAAAGGCAACTGTGACAACTCCCACTTTATGTGTGATTCTTTATCTTTTAACTCCATCGCCTCTTGCGTCCAAGACTCACGCATGTCCTTCTCTTACATACTGCCTCTCTCTATATATTATAAACCGGTGACACATCACACACTTGTGTAAGGCTACTTTTTTAGGGAAATAATTACCCTCTTTCCTACATACTCTTAATTGAGCCTCACTATCCTCGTAAAAAACTCTTCACTGCTTTAAAGTAACAATCCTACACCATACACTTGCATACATTTGCACATTGCCCCCTATCCACCCTGTCATATGCCTTTTCCAATCCATAAAAATCTGCATTCAAAAACCTTCTATGCTTATCCTTAAATACTGTTCACTTATAGGTTCACTGTAAACACTGGTCCACACACCCCTTCCTTTTCCTAAAGCTTCATGTTCATCTGCTATTTTATTCTATGTCTTTTCTTAATTCTTTCAATATTTAACTTACCATACACTTTACCAGGATACTCAACAGAATTATCCCCCTATATTTTTTGCACTCTCTTTTGTTCCCTTTGCTTTATCAAAGGAAGATATGCATGCTCTTGCCTATCCCTAGGGACATTCCCTCTTCCTACCATTTATTTAATAAGTTGCACCAACCACTCCAAAAACTATCTCCCCGACCTGCTTTTTATCATTTCTATCTTTATCCATCTATCCGGCTGCTTTACCCCCTATCAGTTTTACCTACTGCCTTCACGGAACTGCCCCAACTCACAACTGGTTCTTCCTCACTCCTACAGTTCTTCCCTATTTCATCAACATTTAACAATTCTCAAAATATTTCCCTCCATCTTCCCATATTACGTTCCTACTCTCCATTTAATAACGCTCCTTTCCTAATTTTTAACTGGACGCAAATGCCTTATTTGTTATCTCGGCCAAAACCTGTTCTTATTTTCAACAAAAATTCGTTGATAAACAGCTCACCCAATCTCTCATTTGGTATCTTTTTACATGCTTCACCACTATCTTAACCTCTTCTGTTATCTCCATATACTCTTCCCTCCTTGCATCTCTTCTACCTTGTTAAAAACTTCTCACATGCTAACTTTTTCTCCCTTATACTCTCTTTACAGTATCATTCCATTCAATCACTCCTCTTCCTCTCCGCACCCACTTTCATATGTAAACACACACTTCTGTGAACCCTCCTAAACACTAATTTTTAAACCTATCATAACTCTTCGACCCCAGCCTATGCTTCTCTTAGCCCATGTATTCCTCAATAGCTGTTTATATCTTACCCTAAACTGCCTCCTCGTTTAGTTTATAACCTTCACCTCTCTCTCTAGTGGTACTGGAAATAAATGGCATAAAATCCGAACAATGGAAATATTAAACAGAAATGCAGTCCAGTTGAACCTGACTTACAAGTTTCATTGTTCAGGCAGCTAGCTCATAACTCAATTTACTGGTTTTCAAATTAATTTTCCTCATTTAAATTAAGTGAAAACAGCCGCTTACAGATTCATTCCTGCACTCTAGAGAGCGAGGACAAATAAATGGGCAAAGAGGGGAATGTATGAGAGTATAGTTGTACCAACGCTCTTTTCTATGGGTCATGTGACGACATGGGTGATGATGTATGCCGAGAAGACGTGGAAGGGCTGGAGGCCGTGGGATGGTCCTGACAGAGGGCCAATGCGTGTGGTGTGAATATAATGCAGAGAATTCGTTAGTTATTTGGAAGTTTGGAGGAGGTGCGGGTAATTACCAAAAACTGTTGGTCCAGAGTGCTGCGGACGGGTTTGTTGGGTGGTTCGGGACATGTAGAGAGATTGGAGTGAACACAGTGACTTTCCAGGTGTTTCAGTCTGTAGTGGAAGGAAGGTGGGGTAGGGGTCGGCCTAGGAAAGGTTGGAGGAGGGGGTAAAGGAGGTTTTGTTTGCGGGGTTCAGTAGTCGTACCAGGTCAGTAACCAGTACCAGTAACCACGCTGTACCGGTAGATGGACTCACTACCGACTCTGCGTGAATCACTGTCATCATTCATATTTGTTGCTGACCACAGCGTTATTTCAAACACCCCTCACATCAGGGGACTGGGGTTGTTAGTCTTCGAAGGTGAGAGCAAGGAGGCAGTCACGGCTGTTCTGTTGTTTGGCGCTTCCCACATTATCCATAATATACGTACTTCCAGCTAGTGAGTATTTTTTCCCATCCACGTGTTCGGAACCCCACATGTATAAAATGGTGGCAGCGTTTGGGATAGCGTGAGATTTAAGCTTTTTAAGGGTATTTCAAGACGTTAAAAAGACTGTTTGTGGGGAGCCGGCGGGGTCAAAGGTGAACCGTTAGCTAGTGCTTTCCCTCACTCACCATCTCCACCCTGTACTCAGCCTGTAAAGCCTGTTGGCAGCTGGTGTCTTTCAGCTTCTACTGGTCTTTAGTTCGTGTGCTAATTGCTTCAATCTCGAGGGGTTGCCCGGATTTTGAATAAGCCAGTCAGTGAAGCCAGCCTGAGGCGAACGCCAGTCGCCTGTCAGTCCCGCCCTGTCTCCTGTTCTCCACCTGCTCTTCAAGCTGTGTGCATCCGTACCGTCTCCCGTAGCCATTCTCGTGGGTTTAGCCGTCAGCCAACCCAGCTTCTAACCCAGCTACGAGAGAGAAAGTAAGCACGCACAGTTCCTCTGAAAGTATTGTTTATGTATTGCGTTGTGTCCTGTTGGATGTAAGGAGTGTTCTTTCAACCATCCTGTGGCATTTAGAGTGGTTAACAAGCAGCGATCTGGCTAGCGGTGGCGTGAGTGGTGAGAAGTGCGTGGCAGTGAGAGAGCACAGGGGTCCCCGTTTTGTAATCGTCCCCCTCCCGCACCTCCACCACCACTCTACTCACACCAACCACCACCACACCACCACCAGCATCCCCACCTCATCTACCTGTGGTTGTTTGACACCCTGTATCGGGTCCGTAATACTGTTTTGGTCACTTAATTGGTCAAGATTGTATTCTGACGCCAACGATAAAGCCAGTTATGTGAGTTCACGAGAAAGGCGCCACCTCTTCCGACAACAGTGAGTGTAGGAGGCGTCAGTCATCAACCGCGCGAGAGGACACCTTTCGACAACCTACCACGTCACCTCACCCGGCGACTACTCCAGACCCATAATTTTTGTTTTTGAGACATTTTTCTTTTAATGACATTTTTGCTGAGTGGTGAGAATTTCTAGCGTGAATTTTTGTGTACTCTAAATGCCTTTTGCTTTTCGCGTAGTGTAGGTACTCAGTGTTTCATTGAGAACTCATTATTTTTGCAAATATTTTCAGTGTTTTCGCTCATCTTATATTTTTTTTTCGGTATGAGAAAAGGTAGATGGGATACAAGGAGAATAGAAGCATCAGGGAAGAGAGAGGTGAAGGTTTATAAACTAAAAGAGGAGGCAGTTAGGGTAAGATATAAACAGCTATTGGAGGATACATGGGCTAATGAGAGCATAGGCAATGGGGTCGAAGAGGTATGGGGTAGGTTTAAAAATGTAGTGTTAGAGTGTTTAGCAGAAGTTTGTGGTTACAGGATAGTGGGCGTGGGAGGGAAGAGGAGCGATTGGTGGAATGACGATGCAAAGAGAGTAGTAAGGGAGAAAAAGTTAGCATACGAGAAGTTTTTACAAAGTAGAAGTGATGCAAGGAGGGAAGAGTATATGGAGAAAAAGAGAGAGGTTAAGAGAGTAGTGAAGCAATGTAAAAAGAGAGCAAATGAGAGAGTGGGTGAGATGTTATCAACAAATTTTGTTGAAAATAAGAAAAAGTTTTGGAGTGAGATTAACAACTTAAGGAAGCCTAGAGAACAAATGGATTTGTCAGTTAAATATAGGAGAGGAGAGTTATTAACCCTTTGAGGGTCGACAGGCCCTCTCCGAAACTCGTTCTCAGGGTCGGCCAAATTTCGAAAAAAAAAAAAATTATTTTTTCTTATGAAAAAATAGAGTTTTTTTTTCTAAACATTATAGGATAAACAAAAAAAATTTACCATCAATACTTACGGAGATATGGATGCATGAAGTTTGCAGAAAATGAGCCGCGTATGGCAACAGCGGCGACTGCCGCTCACCCGGTAAACTTTAGTTTACTTGTATTTGAAGGTTTGTTGTTTTTTTCACTATTTTATTTTTTCACATAAACTTATGTGGCCTATGAGACCAAAGTAAGGTGCAATATACATATATACACTCGTTGTATACAACACAATAAGCACACAAACATAATTATCAATATATTGTTTACAAAACTTGTTTACAAAAACAAACAATACAAAACATTGTTTATTATTATTGTTCTATAATATATATACCAATATACAGTCACTGAACATATTCCTATTAGTTCTGCAGCTTGTGGAACTCTGAAACATGGTGTCATACACAATGGTGTTTTATCTTTCTCCCTCATTCTATCTCTTTCAATCTGTCTCTCTCTTTCTATCTGTCTGCCTATCTCTGTCTCACAGGTACACATAAATACAAGTATACATAGTATAAATTACCTAGGATAACCCAAGAAATTCAGACAAAGTGCTATACTCTGCTTGAAGATGTGAGTAAAAGTGATGACACAGCCTTGTGGCTCTCTCTGAGACAGAGAGCTAGACGGATAGACAGATAGACAGGGAGCTTGACAGACAGACAAATAGACAGACAGAAATGTTAGTGTACCAGTACCAGTGTACTAGTGTTCCACCCTCCTCCTCCTCTTCTTCCTCTTCCCCCTACTCTTCCTCCTCTTCCCCCTACTCTTCCTCATACTCTTCCTCTTCCTCTTCCTCCTACTCTTCCTCTTCCTCCTCCTCCTCTTCCTCCTCCTCCTCTTCCTCCTTCTCCTCTTCTTCCTCTTCCTCCTACTCTTCCTCTTCCTCCTACTCTTCCTCCTCCTCCTCCTCTTCTTCCTCTTCCTCCTCTTCCTCCTCTTCCCCCTAATCTTCCCTACTATTCCTCTTCTCCTCCTCTTCCTCTTATTCCTCTTCCTCCTACTCTTCCTCTTCCTCCTCTTCCTCCTCCTCCTCTTCCTCCTCCTCTTCTTCCTCTTCCTCCTACTTTCCTCTTCCTCCTACTCTTCCTCCTCCTCCTCCTCTTCTTCCTCTTCCTCCTCTTCCCCCTAATCTTCCTCCTACTATTCCTCTTCCTCTTATTCCTCTTCCTCCTACTCTTCCTCTTCCTCCTCCTCCTCTTCCTCCTCCTCCTCTTCTTCCTCTTCCCCCTACTCTTCCTCCTTCTCCTTCTCCTCCATAGTGTAAATTACCAGGAGTCGGCAGCTGTCAAAATGACATATTGTCTCATTACTCACTCCCCCTCCCGCCTGTCAAAACAATGGGGTCGGATGATGCTTCCCTTCCTCCATTCTATCTAATTATCTTTCTCCCTCATTCTATCTGTCTTTTTATCTCTGTCTCACAGGTACACATAAATACAAGTATACATAGTATAAATTACCTAGGATAACCCAAGAAACCCAGACAAAGTGCTATACTCTGCTTGAAGATGTGAGTAAAAGTGATGACACAGTCTTGTGGCTCTCTGAGACAGAGAGCTAGATGGATAGACAGATAGACAGGGAGCTTGACAGACAGGCAAATAGACAGACAGAAATGTTAGTATACCAGCAAAAACAAAGGGAGGGAGATGTTTATCTCATCTTTTGGCATCAGCTCTACCCTCATCAAACGTCAGCACTTATCAGATGTTATCTCCCCTTATCTTGTTACTGTCATGGGTGAACATTTATTATTACCTATTATTATTATTATGTATTATTATTATGTATTATTATTATTATGTATTATTATTATTATGTATTATTGTTATCATTACGTATTCTTCTTCTTCCTCCTCCTCCTCTTTTTCTTCCTCCTCCTCCTCCTCCTCTTCTTCCTCCTCCTCCTCTTCTTCTTCCTCCTCCTCTGCCTCCTCCTCCTCTTGCCTCCTCCTCCTCTTGCCTCCTCCTCCTCTTGCCTCCTCCTCCTCTTGCCTCCTCCTCCTCTGCCTCCTCCTCCTCTGCCTCCTCCTCCTCCTCCTCCATTCTTGGAACAAGTTTGAAGAGCTGTAGTTCATAATCACTATCACTACCATCACCAATGCTCACATCTGAGTCTGGGATTTTGGAAAATAGGAGTTTCCTCTTTGATTCTGGTACAACTGAACGTGAACAAGATGGCCCAGCACCAGAGGTGGAAGGCTGTGGGTTGTCTGGGTTTTCCTCACTATTACCCATATTATGGTCATTAGTTTCGGTCAAAACCTCACCAGAACCTTGAAACTCATCTTCACTGTCACTTCCATCTGTATTAGAACTGTCACTGGGGAACAAAAGTGTCCCAATTCGCCGAGGAGTGAGGAACTTCTTACCACAGGGCACGGTGGAAATTGTGTACTATGATGGCATTCCCACAATGCACCACTGGGTCCCAGATTTTTTTCCTACTGCGCACACCCACCACACAGACCCATTCTCTCACATCTAGGCTTATCAGCCTTTTCCTGTGAGATTTGAGGCCACTAGAATTTATGCGTACTAGTACGACAAAAACCGCTACGCGTAAGACGTACTAGTACGACCAAAACCCTCAAAGGGTTAAATGGAGAGTTAGACGTATTGGGAAGATGGAGGGAATATTTTGAGGAATTGTTAAATGTTGATGAAGATAGGGAAGCTGTGATTCCGTGTATTGGGCAAGGAGGAATAACATCTTCCAGGAGTGAGGAAGAGCCAGTTGTGAGTGTGGGGGAAGTTTGTGAGGCAGTAGGTAAAATGAAAGGGGGTTAGGCAGCCGGGATTGATGGGATAAAGATAGAAATGTTAAAAGCAGGTGGGGATATAGTTTTGGAGTGGTTGGTGCAATTATTTAATAAATGCTTGGAAGAGGGTAAGGTACCTAGGGATTGGCAGAGAGCATGCATAGTTCCTTTGTATAAAGGCAAAGGGGACAAAAGAGAGTGCAAAAATTATAGGGGGATAAGTCTGTTGAGTATACCTGGAAAAGTGCATGGTAGAGTTATTATTGAAAGAATTAAGAGTAAGACAGAGAATAGGATAGCAGATGAACAAGGAGGCTTTAGGAAAGGTAGGGGGTGTGTGGACCAGGTGTTTACAGTGAAACATATAAGTGAACAGTATTTAGATAAGGCTAAAGAGGTTTTTGTGGCATTTATGGATTTGGAAAAGGCATATGACAGGGTGGATAGGGGGGCAATGTGGCAGATGTTGCAGGTGTATGGTGTAGGAGGTAGGTTACTGAAAGCAGTGAAGAGTTTTTACGAGGATAGTGAGGCTCAAGTTAGAGTATGTAGGAAAGAGGGTGATTATTTCCCAGTAAAAGTAGGCCTTAGACAAGGATGTGTGATGTCACCATGGTTGATTAATATATTTATGGATGGGGTTGTAAGAGAAGTAAATGCGAGGGTCTTGGCAAGAGGCATGAAGTTAAAAGATAAAGAATCACACAAAGTGGGAGTTGTCACAGTTGCTCTTTGCTGATGACACTGTGCTCTTGGAAGATTCTGAAGAGAAGTTGCAGAGATTGGTGGATGAATTTGGTAGGGTATGCAAAAGAAGAAAATTAAAAGTGAATACAGGAAAGAGTAAGGTTATGAGGATAACAAAAAGATAAGGTGATGAAAGATTGGATATCAGATTGGAGGGAGAGAGTATGGAGGAGGTGAATGTGAACATCAAAATGGTATACAATACCGACAGGTTGTTAGGTAAGACACATATACAACAGTTAGACAACTTTATTCCGAAACGTTTCGCCTACACAGTAGGCTTCTTCAGTCGAATACAGAAAGTAGGCAGGAACATTAGAGATGTGAAGACGATGTAATCAGTCCATCACCCTTAAAGTCGTAGAATTTGAGGTTGTCAGTCCCTCGGCCTGGAGAAGTTCAGTTCCATAGTCAGGAACTATCTGAAGATAGTTCCTGACTATGGAACTGAACTTCTCCAGGCCGAGGGACTGACAACCTCAAATTCTACGACTTTAAGGGTGATGGACTGATTACATCGTCTTCACATCTCTAATGTTCCTGCCTACTTTCTGTATTCGACTGAAGAAGCCTACTGTGTAGGCGAAACGTTTCGGAATAAAGTTGTCTAACTGTTGCATATGTGTCTTACCTAACAGGAGGTGAATGTATTGAGATATTTGGGAGTGGACGTGTCAGCGGATGGGTCTATGAAAGATGAGGTGAATCATAGAACTGATGAGGGGAAAAGTGTGAGTGGTGCACTTAGGAGTCTGTGGAGACAAAGAACTTTGTCCTTGGAGGCAAAGAGGGGAATGTATGAGAGTATAGTTTTACCAACGCTCTTATATGGGTGTGAAGCATGGGTGATGAATGTTGCAGCAAGGAGAAGGCTGGAGGCCGTGGAGATGTCATGTCTGAGGGCAATGCGTGGTGTGAATATAATGCAGAGAATTCATAGTTTGGAAGTTTGGAGGAGGTGCGGGATTACCAAAACTGTTGTCCAGAGGGCTGAGGAAGGGTTGTTGAGGTGGTTTGGACATGTAGAGAGAATGGAGCGAAACAGAATGACTTCAAGAGTGTATCAGTCTGTAGTGGAAGGAAGGTGGGGTAGGGGTCGGCCTAGGAAAGGTTGGAGGGAGGGGGTAAAGGAGGTTTTGTGTGCGAGGGGCTTGGACTTCCAGCAGGCATGCGTGAGTGTATTTGATAGGAGTGAATGGAGACAAATGGTTTTTAATACTTGACGTGCTGTTGGAGTGTGAGCAAAGTAACATTTATGAAGGGGTTCAGGGAAACCGGCAGGCGGACTTGAGTCCGGAGATGGGAAGTGTAGTGCCTGCACTCTGAAGGAGGGGGTGTTAATGTTGCAGTTTAAAAACTGTAGTGCAAAGCACCCTTCTGGCAAGACAGTGATGGAGTGAATGATGGTGAAAGTTTTTCTTTTTTGGGCCACCCTGCCTTGGTGGGAATCGGCCAGTGTGATAATAATAAAACAAAAAATAAGTATATGTGGAGACAAAAAACGTTATCTATGGAAGCAAAGATGGGAATGTATGAAAGTATAGTAGTATCAACACTCTTATATGGGTGTGAAGCTTGGGTTGTGAATGCTGCAGCGAGGAGGCGGTTGGAGGCAGTGCAGATGTCCTGTCTAAGGTGTAAATATTATGCAGAAAATTCGGAGTGTGGACGTTTTTCAGAGCATAGTTCTAGCTGCCCAGACAACTTTTGTTCCGAGGAGGGAAATTAGATCTAACAAAAATGATCCCAAATGGATGAACAATAGATTAAAACATCTCACTGGTCAAAAGAGAGGCATACATAGGCGAATCAAAAGAGGGGATAGGCAGTTAAGAAATCAATATATTCCATTAAAGAGAGAAATAAAGAAAGGAATAATTATTATTTTTTTATCACACTGGCCGATTCCCACCAAGGCAGGGTGGCCCGAAAAAGAAAAACTTTCACCAACATTCACTCCATCACTGTCTTGCCAGAAGGGTGCTTTACACTACAGTTTTTAAACTGCAACATTAACACCCCTCCTTCAGAGTGCAGGCACTGTACTTCCCATCTCCAGGACTCAAGTCCGGCCTGCCAGTTTCCCTGAATCCCTTCATAAATGTTACTTTGCTCACACTCCAACAGCAGGTCAAGTATTAAAAACCATTTGTCTCCATTCACTCATATCAAACACGCTCACGCATGCCTGCTGGAAGTCCAAGCCCCTCGCAACAAAACCTCCTTTACCCCCTCCTCCAACCTTTCCTTGGCCGACCCCTACCCCGCCTTCTTTCCACTACAGACTGATACACTCTTGAAGTCATTCTGTTTTGCTCCATTCTCTCTACATGTCCGAACCACCTCAACAACCCTTCCTCAGCCCTCTGGACAACAGTTTTGGTAATCCCGCACTCCTCCTAACTTCCAAACTACGAATTCTCTGCATTATATTCACACCACACATTGCCCTCAGACATGACATCTCCACTGCCTCCAGCCTTCTCCTCGCTGCAACATTCATCACCCATGCTTCACACCCATATAAGAGCGTTGGTAAAACTATACTCTCATACATTCCCCTCTTTGCCTCCAAGGACAAAGTTCTTTGTCTCCACAGACTCCTAAGTGCACCACTCACTCTTTTTCCCTCATCAATCCTATGATTCACCTCATCTTTCATAGACCCATCTGCTGACACGTCCCTCCCAAATACTGAATACGTTCACCTCCTCCATACTCTCTCCCCCAATCTGATATTTTAATCTTTCATCACCTAATCTTTTTTTTATCCTCATAAAACCCTTTCTCTTTCTGATTCACCTTTAATTTTCTTTTTTGGGACACCCTACCAATTCATCCACCAATCTCTGCAACTTCTCTTCAGAATCTTTTCCCGAGCACAGTGTCATTTAGCAAAGAGGAGCTGTGACAACTCCCACTTTGTGTGTGATTCTTATCTTTTAACTCCACGCCTCTTGTCAAGACCCTCGCATTTACTTCTCTTACAACCCCATCTTAAATTATTAAACAACCACGGTGACAGAAGTCTTTTACAAGTAGATGTGTTGCAAGGAGGGAAGGTATATGGAGGAGATAATGAGAGAGGTTAAAGAGAGTAAGTGAAGCATGTAAAAAGAGAGCAATGAGAGTGTGGGTGAGATGTTATCAAAAATTTGGTTGAAATAAGAAAAAACGTTTTGGAGTGAGATTATCAACTAAAGGAAGCCTAGAGAACAATTGGATTTGTCAGTTAAATATAGGAAGCGGAGAGTTATTAACCCCTTTGAGGTCGACAGGCCCTTCCAGAAAACTCGTTCTTCAGGGTCTGGCCAAATTTCGAAAAGAAAAAATTTTTTTTTCTTATGAAGATAAAATAGAGTTTTTTTTTTCGTCAACTTTATAGGGATAAACAAAAAAAATTTACCATAATACTTAGGAGATATGGATGCATGAAGTTTGCAGACAATGAGCCGCGTTATGCGCAACACAGCGGCGACTGCGCTCACCCGTAAACTTTAGTTTACTGTATTTGAAGGTTTGTTGTTTTTTTCATATTTTATTTTTCACATATCTTATGTGGCCTATGAGACCAAAGTAAGTGTGCAATATACTCATATATACACTCGTTGTATACACACCAATAAGCACACAAACATAATTATCATATATTGTTTACAAACTTGGTTTACAAATCAAACAATACAAAAACATTGTTTATTATTATTGTTCTTAATTCTATACCATTATACAGTCACTTGAACATATTCCTATAGTTCTTGCAGCTGTGGAACTTGAATACATGGTGTCAGACACAATGGTGTTTTATCTTTCTCCCTCATTTATCTTTTCAATCTGATCTCTCTCTCTTCTATCTGTCTGCTATCTCTGTCTCACAGTAACATTAATACAAGTTAAATAGTATAAATTACCTAGGATAACCCAATGAATTCAGACAACAGTGCTATTACTTGCTTGAAGATGGTGAGTAAAAAGTGATGAACAGCTTGTGGCTCTCTCTGAGACAGAGCGCTAGACGGATAGAAGATAGACAGGGAGCTTGACAGTCGACAAATAGAAGACGAATGTTAGGTACTCCAGTAACAGGGTACTAGTGTTCACCTCTCTCCTCTTCTTCCTCTTCCATACTCTTCCTCTCTTCCCCCTACTTTCTATCTCTTCTCTTCTCTTCCTCTACATCTACTCTTTCCTCCTCTCATCCACTCTCCACTTCTCTACTATCTTTCACTTCCCTCCTACTCTTCATATTCCTTCTTTCCTTTTCCTCCTCTTATTCTCTTCCTCCCCTTTCCTTCCTCCTTCCCCTAATCTTCTCTATATTCTTTCCTCCTCCTCTTCCTCTTATTTCCTTTCTTCCTATCTTCCTTTCTCTTTTTCCATCCTCTCCTTTCTTCCCTTTCTTTCCTCTTCCTCCTACTCTTCCTCTTCTCTACTTTCCTCTCTCCTCCTCTTTTCCTCATCCTCCTCTTCCCCTATCTTCCTCCTACTATTCCTCTCCTTCTTATTCCTCTTCCTCTACTCACACTTCTTTCCTCTCCTTCCTCCTTTCCTCCTCCTCCTCTTCTTCCTCTTCCCTATTCTTCTCCTTCTCCTTCTCTAAATAGTGTAAGATTACAGGAGTCTGGCAGCTGTCAAATTGACATATTGTCTATTCTCACTCCCTCCCGCCTGTCAAAACAATGGGGGCGGATGCTGCTTTCCCTTCCTCATTCTATCTACTTATCTTTCTCCCTCATTTATCTGGTCTTTTTATCTTGTTCACATGATACACATAAATCAATTTATACCTTAGTAAATTTACCTAGGAATAACCAGAAACCCAGACAAGTCTATACTCTGCTTGAAGATGTGAGTAAAAGTGATGACCAGTTTGTGGATCTCTGAGACTGAGAAGCTAGTGGATTGACAGATAGACAGGGAGTTGACAGGACGGCAATTAGCCAGAACAGATATGTTAGTATCCCAGCCAAAACCCAAAGGGAGGTGATGTTTATCTCATCTTTTGGCATTCAGCTCTACCCTCATCAAACGTCAGCACTTTATCCAGATGTTTTCTCCCCTTATCTTGTTATGTCTGGGTGGAAATTTTATTATTACTATTATTATTACTTATGTATTATTATTATGTATTTTATTATTTATGTTTTTATTATTAGGTATATGTGATCATTAGTATTCTTCTTTTCTCCTCTCCTCTTTTTCTTCCTCCTCCTCTCCTCTCTTCTTCCGCTCCTCCTTTCTTCTTCCTCTTCTGCTCCCTCTCTCTTGCCTCTCCTTCTGGCCTCCTCCTCCTCTTGCTCCTTCCTCCTTTGGCTCTCCTCTCTGCCTCCTCCTCCTTGCCCTCCTCCTCCACCTCCTCCATCTTGGAACATGTTTGAAGACGCTTGTGGTTCATAATCACTATTCACTACCCTCACAATGCTCACATCTGAGGCTGGAGATTTTGAACATTGAGTTTCCTTCTTTGTACTTTTCTGGTACAATGATTAACGTTGAACAAGATGGCCCAGCACTGAGGTGGAAGGCTAGTGGGGTTGGTTGTCGGTTTTCCTCACTATTACCCATTATTATTGGTTTTAGTTCGGTAAACCTCACAGAACCTTGAACCACATCTTCCATGTCCCCATTCCATATGTATTTAGAACTGTCACAGGGTCCCCAAAGTGTCCCATTCGCGAGGAGTGAGGACTTCTTACCACAGGCTCCGTGGTAAATTGTGTACTATGTGGCATTCCCCACATGCCCACTGGTCCCAGATTTTTTTCCTACTGCGCACAGACACCCCCGACCTTCTACAATCTAGGCTTATCAGCTTTTTCCTGTGAGATTTGAGGCACTAGAATTTATGCGTACTAGTCGAAAAATCGCTCGGTACAGCGTCCTCGTAGTCCACCACCACCCCAAGGGTTAAATGGAGAGTTGTCGGACGATTATTGGGAAGATGGAGGAATATTTTGAGGAATGTTAAATGTTGATGAAGCATAGGGAAGTGTGATTCGTGTATTGGGCAGGCGAATACAACATCTTCAGGAGAGAGGAAAGAGCACGTTGTGAGTGTGTGGAGTTTGTGCGCAGTAGGTACCAATCCCTTTTTTAGGGCAGCCGGGATTGATGGGCTAAAAGATAGAGAAATGTTCAAAGCAGAGTGGGGAGATCGTTTTTGGAGGGTTGGTGCACTTATTTAATTAAATGCTAGGAAGAGGGTAAGGTACTTGGGATTTTGGGGCCAAAGAGAGCATGCATTGTTCTCTTGTATAAAGGCAAAGGGGACAAAGAGAGAGTGCAAAAAATTATAGGGGGAATAAGTCTGTTGAGTATACCTGGGTAATAGTGCATGGTAGAGTTATTATGACCGACAATTGCAGGAGTCACCGACAGAGAATAGGATAGCAGATGAACAAGGAGGGTTTAGGAAAGGTTAGGGGGTGTGTGGAACGGTGTTTCCTGTGTAACATATAAGGAACATTATTTAGCTAAGGCTAAAGAGGTTTTTGTGGCATTTTATGGATTTTGAAAAGCGCAAATGACAGGAGTGGAGTAGGGGGGCTCACAATGTGTGAGATGTTGGGTGTATGGTGGAGGATGGTAGGTTACTGAAAAGCAGTGAAGAGTTTTTACGTAGGATAGTGAGGCTTCAGTTAGATATGTAGGAAAAGAGGGTGATTATTCCAAGTAAAAGTAGGCCCTTAGAACAAGGTGTGTGATTGTCACATGGTGTTTAATATATTTATGGATGGGTTGTAAGAGAGTAATGCGAGGGTCTTGGCAAGATGATCATGAGTTAAAAGATAAATAAATCACACAAAGGGGATTAGTCACAGTTGCTATTTGACTGATGACACTGTGCTCTTGGAGATTTGAAGTGATAGTTGCAGTGATTGGTGGATGAATTGGTAGGGTATGCAACAGAGAAAATTAAAGTGAATATACAAGGAAGAGTAAAAAATAAGGAGAGGTTTTTGTGTGGATAACAAACAGATAAGGTGATGAAGATTGGCTATCAGATTGGAGGGAGAGATTATGGAGGAGGTGATGTGAACATCAAATTGGATATACACTCCGACAGGTTGTTAGGTAAGGTCACATATACAACAGTACGCTCCCCTATCTTCCCCAGAAACGTTTCGCCTACACGTAGGCTTCTTCAGTCGAATACAGAGAAGCAGGAAATTAGAGCTGTGACGACGATGTAATTAGTCCATCACCTTAAAGTCGTTAGAATTTGAGGTTGTCAGGTCCCTCGGCCTGGAGAATTCAGTTCCATAGTCAGGGAACTATTGATGATCGTTCTGACTATGGACACTGAACTTCTCCAGGACGAAGGGATGACAACTCCTAATTCTGATCTTTATGGTGATGGACTGATTAACATCGTCTTCACATCTCCTAAATGTTCCTGCCTACTGTTCTTGTTTCGACTAGAGAAGCCTACTGTGTAGGCGAAAAACGTTTCGGAATTAAAGTTGTCTAAACTGTTGCATATGTGTTTCCTAACAGGATCGTGAATGTATTGAGATATTTGGGAGTGGACGTGTTCAGCGGATGGGTCTATGAAGATGAGGTGAAATCATAGAACTGATGAGGAAAGATAGTGTGAGTGGTGCACTTAGGAGTCTGTGGAGACAAAGAACTTTGTCTTGGAGGCAAAGAGGGAAGTATGAGAGTATAGTTTTACTCCAACGCTCTTATATGGGTGTGTAAGCATGGGTGATGAATGTGCAGCAGGAGAAGGCTGGAGGCCGTGGAGATGTCATGTCTGAGGGCAATGCGTAGGTTTGAATATATGCAGAGAATTCATAGATTGGAAGTTTGGAGGAGGTGCGGGATTTACCAAACCTGTTGTCCAGAGGGCTGAGGAAGGGTTGTTGAGGTGGTTTGGACATGTAGAGAGAATTGGAGCGAATAAGAATGACTTCAAGAGTGTATCAGTCTGTAGTGGAATGAAGTGGGGTAGGGGTCGGTAGGAAAGGTTGGGAGGAGGGGGTAAAGTGAGGTTTTGTGTGCCGAGGGGCTTTGGACTTCCAGCAGGCAGGTCGTGAGTGTATTTGATAGGAGTGACTGGAGACAAAGGTTTTTTAATTACTTGGACACGTGCTGTTGGTGATGTTGAGCCAAAGTGAATAATTTATGAAGGGGTTCAGGGGAACCGGCAGGCTGGACTTGAGTCCTGGAACTGGGAAGTATAGTGCCTGCACTATGATGGAGGGGGTGTTTATGTTGCAGTTTAAAAAACTGTAGTGTAACAATGACCCTTCTGGCAGAGTCAGTGATGGAGTGAATGTGGTGGAAAGTTTTTCTTTTTGGGCGCCATCTCCTTGCGCTCTTGGTGGGAATTCGGTCAGTGTGATAATATATAAACAATAATATGTATATGTGGAGACAAAAATACGTTATTATGGAAGCAAAGATGGGAATGTATGAAAGTTTAGTAGATATCAACAACTCTTTTATAGGGTGTGAAGCTTGGGTTTTGAATGCTGCAGCGAGGAGGCGGTTGGAGGGCAGCGCAGATGTCCTGTTCTAAGGTGTAAATATTATGCAGATAATTTCGGAGTTGGCGTTTTCAGGCATAGTCTAGTGCCCTCAGACACGTTTGTTCCGAGGAGGGAAATTAGAGCTAAACAAAAATGATCCAAAATTGGAATGATCAATAGATTAAAACATCTCCCTGTCAAAAGAGTGGCATACATAGGCGAATCAAAAGAGGGGATTAGGCAGTTTAAGAAATCATTATATTCCATTAAAGAGAGAAATAAGAAGGAGAGTAATTTTTTATTTTTTTTCACACTGGCCGATTCCCACACGGCAGGTGGCCGAGAAGAAAACTTTCACCAACAATCACTCCATCACTGTATTGCAGAAGGGTTGCTCTGTACACTACAGTTTTTAAAAATCTCAACATTAACACCCTCTTCAGAGTGCAGGCACTGTACTTCCATCTCCAGGACTCAAGTCCGGCTGCCGATTTCCTCTGCAATCCCTTCATAAATGTTTCTTTGCTCACACTCAAACAGCGTACCCGACAACCCAAACCATTTGTCTCCATTACTCATATCAAACATCGACTTCACGCATTGGCTGCTGGAAGTCCAAAGCCCCTCGCACACAAAACCTCTCCTTTACCCCTCCCCTCCAAACCTTTTTTTCTTGGCCGTCCCTATCCCAGCCTTCTATCTCTACTACAGATGATACACTCTTGAAGTCATTTCTTGTTTTGCTATTCTCTCTACATGTCCAGAGAACCACCTCTAACATCCCTTCTCAGCGCTGGACTAACAGTTTGGTTATCCCGCACCTCCTCCTAACTTTTCCAAAACGACGAATTCTACTGCATTAGAATTCCACCACCAACATTGCCCTCAGACTATGACTTCTCCACTGCCTCCAGCCTTTCATCATCGCTGCAACATTCATTTCACCCAATGCTTCACACCCCCCATATATAGAGCGTTGGTATGAAAATTACTCTCATTACATTCCATATTTGCTCAATGGGACAAAGATTCTTTGTCTCCACAGACTCCCCTAGTGCACCACTCACTCTTTTTCCCTCATCAATCCTATGATTCACCTCATTTTCTTAGGACCCATCTGCTGAACGTCCACTCCCAAATATCGGAATACGTTCCCTCCTCCATACTCTCTCCCTCCAATCTGATATTCAATCTTTACACCTAATATTTTTGTTTTCCTCATAACCTCCCTACCCCCCTCCCCCGTACTCTTCTGTATTCACCTTTAATTTTTCTTCTTTTGCACTCCTACCAAATTCATCCACCAATCTCTGCAACTTTCTTCAGAATCTCTTCAAGAGCCACAGTGTCCTATCAGCTAAGAGGAGCTGTGACAACTCTACTTCTGTGTGTGATTGTTTATTTTTATATCTCACGCTCGTTGTCAAGACCCTCGCTCATTTTAAGTCTCGTACATATACCATCTATATTATATATTACAACAAAACCACAGTGACATCACAACATCCTTGTCTTTAAGGCTATTTTACTGGGAAATAATTTCCCTCTTTCTCTTATATACTCTAACTTGAGCACTCCTATCCTCGTAAAAACTCTTCAGCTGCTTTCAGTAACCTACCTCCTCCACACACACTTGCAACGTCTGCCCACATTGACCCCGATCCACCCTGTCATTACGCCTTTTCCAAAGCCATAAATGCCACATAGAACCTCTTTAGCCTTTATCTAAATACGGTTCACTTCATATGTTGTCACTGGTAAAATCTGCGTCCACCAAACCCCTACCTTTCCTAAAGAATCCTTGTTCCATCTGCTATCCTATTTCCGTTTACTCTTAATTGCTTTTACAATTTAACTCTACCTACCACTTTACCAGGTATACTCTCAACAGATTATCCCCTATAATTTTTGATTTTTCTCCTTTGTTTATCAAAGGGTATTACTGCATGCTCTCGTGCCAAATCCCTATGTTTACCTTAACCCTCTTCCATACATTATTAAATAAATTGCACAACCACTCCTAAAAAAACTATATCCACTGCTTTTAACATTTTCTATCCTTTTTCCCATCTCCCATCCTCCCAGTGACACCTTACCCCCTTTCATTTTACATACTGCCTCACGAACCCTTTCCCCCACACTCACAATGAGTTTTCCTCAGACTCCTACAAAATGTTATTCTCCTTGCCTATACACGAAATCACTGCTTCCCTATCTTCATTCACATTTAACCAATTCCTCAACAATATTCCCTCCATCTTCCCAAATACCTCTAACTCTCCATTTAATAACTCTCTCTCTCCTATTTTTAATGACAAATCATTTGTTTCTAGGCTTTCTTATACTTGTTAAATCTCACTCAAACTTTTTCTTTTGTTCACAAAATTTGTTGATAACAGTACTCACTCACTCTCTTATTTGCTCTCTTCTTTACATTGATTCTCCCCTCTCTCTTCAACCCTCTCTTTTTCTCATATACTCTTTCCCTACTTGCATCACTTCTACTTTGTAAAAAATTCTCATATTGTAACGTTTTCTCCATACTTCTTCTTTACATCAATCGATTTCCACCTAATCGCTACATCTTCCCTCCTGACCCACACTTTTCCTGTACCACCACACTTATCTGCTGAACACTCTAAACACTACATGTTTAAACCTCCCATACTTTCAGACCCATTGCCTAGGCTCTCATTAGCCCTTACTATCCTCCATATAGCTGTTTATTCTTACCCTACTGCCTCCTTCTTTTAGTTTATAAACTTCACCTTCTCTTCCCTGACTGCTTCTATTCTCCTTGTATCCATCTACTTTTTACTCTCTGTGTAGCTTACAACTAGGAATAAAGGGCGTGATATATCTGTGGCCCCTCTAATAAAACTGTACATCTGGAGTCTACTCAACAGTCTATTCTATCTACCAACGCACAGATATCACAACAAATACTGTCATTTGCCACTACATCTTATCTTGTATACTTATTTTTCCTCTATTTTCTTACAAATTTGGTATTCCTATAACTTAACCCCTCTTCTATAAAGTTCCAATCAAGGGCGCCCAATTATCATTTACACCTGGACCCCCCAATTACTACACACCCATCTCTAAACTGTTTCTTCATACTTTTAGCATTCACGGTCCCTTACCACAATTACTCTCTCACGTGGTTCTAAGGCTCCTATAATTCACTATATCTCCAAAAATCTGCTCTGTCCTCTTCCTCTGCAATTCCTCTCTCTCCAGGTGCATACACGCGTATTATGACCCACTTTCGCTCCAACTTTACCTGTAATACACATAATTCTTGAATTTACACATTCATATTTCTCTTTTATATTCCAATAACTGATATTATAACATTACTGCTACCCCTTCTTTGCCTCTAACTCTTCAGTTACTCCTGATTTAATCCCATTTTATTTCCCCCCACTGAACTTCTACCCCCGTCCGCTTTGTTTCGCTTAGGGCCAGGACATCCAACGTCTTTTCATTCATAACATTCAGCAATCAGTCTGTTTCTTTTCATCGCCTACATCAGCACATTAAGCATCCAGTTTTATAAAGTTTTTCTTCTTCTGTTTTTTAGTAAATGTCTACAGGAGAGGGTTAACTAGCATTGCTCCGGCATTTTAGTCGCTTATACGACAAGCCATGGCCCTTAAGGAGGAAAGATTTGTTTTCAATTCCCCATGGACAATAGAAGAAATAAAGAAGAACAAGAGCTAATTTGATAAAAGGAGAAAAAAACTAGATGTATGTATATATATATGCATGTTGCGTGCTGTGAAGTGTGACGAAAGTGTATGTAGATAGCAAGATATCCTGTTATCTAGGTGTTTATGAGACAGAAAGAAACCAGCAATCTACCATCAAGCCCAAAACAGTTACAGGTTTGTGTTTCACAGTATCTGCCAGGATGGTAGTACTTCTGGGGGGTGGTTGCTGTTACCAAACCTACTACCTAGGGATTATGAGGCTAAGGTCGCAAGGGACTTCGAAGACTAAACCAAAGGGTTCTTTCTACGTATAAGAAGTAAGATTGGGACTCAAGATTAGGCCCAATTAGAGTAACCTGGTCAGATCACTGACAGTGATAGGATATTTTGTGAGAAATTTAAAATACTATTCCTTCAGTTTTCACCTCAGGAAATACTGCGATATACTGGAGTTTACCATGGTGAGAGTTCGGGGGTCAACGCCCCCATGGGCCAGTCTGTGACAGGCCTCTGCAATAATGAATATGTAGAACAGGATGTAATAAAAACTAATGTACAATTGGCAGTAACTAGTGACATGGTCTAGACAATTGGAGAAACTAAAACCAACAAATCCCCAGGACCTGATGAACTGTTTGCAAGGGTGTTAAGGTATGGTAAGAGGAGCTTAGCTACCTTTGGTAATCTTTTCAGATGTACTTAACATGGCATAGTGATGATAAGTGAAAATGGCAAATGTAATACCTATTTACATGGCCAGGTGGAGGGTCCTTGGCTTCGAACTATAGACCATTAAGCTTACCTCCATAGTGGGAAAAAATTTTATGGAATCAATATTTGCCGAAAGTAATTCGTAGCATCTTGACAAGCACATCAGATTGATTAATGATATGAACATGGTTTTACCAAAGGCGTTCCTGTCTTACGAACGTTAATTACATTTTCACTAAGGTGTTTGAGGCGGTAGCTCTTGGTAATGAATATGATTATTGTGTATATGGACTTCAGTACGATTTCTATAGTGTTCCACAACGGTTGCTTGAGGGAAACTTTTTTTTTTTAGGCACACGGAATAGAGGAGAAATTTTTTCCTGGGTAGAGAGGGCATGGTGACAAATTAGGACAGCAGAGAGTTTGATAAAAATGGGGGAAATCCGAAAAGGGGCATCGTCACAAGCGGTGTTCCTCAGGGGCCAGTGTTTGGGCCATTGTTGTCACAATTTAACATAAATGACATAGTATGAGAGAATAAATAGCGCACATAAGGATCAAAAATTTGCTGATGACACAAAATAGCATCAATTCCATTCTAATGAGGCATTAGAGCACTTCAGGATGATTTTGAATAGACTGACGCAATGGTCGGAGGAAGGTGAGCAGACTGCAGTTTATCTATGACAAATGAAAGTTTCTAAATGTTGGCACAGTTAAATAACCAGCCACAATAAACTAAATAGATGTAGATTTTATTATACATGATTGGGAATGGCGATTTAGGTGTGGGTGGAGGATTCTGGTTAGCTGTAACCTTAAACCAAGACACCGTGCATTAGTGTTTGCAATAAAGCCTAACAGATTTTGGTTCATACTAGAGGTATAATTAATAGAAGTCCTCGTGTTATTCAACTCTCCATATATCCTGGTTAGGTCTCTTTTTAGACTATGATGCTGTTCTGGTCACCGTAATACAGAATGGATATTAAATGTATGGAAAATGTTACAAAGGAGGATGCAAAGATGATCCCATGTATCAGGAAATATTCCTATGAGGATAGACTGAGGGCCTGATCTGCGCACTCTCTCAAAAGGCGTAGAATTAGGGGGATATGATCGAGGTGTAATAAATGGAAATCAGGATTAAATAAAGGGGATGTAAATAGTGTGACTGCAAATTTCTCCCGCTCCAAGACAGGGACTTGCAGCATTTTGTTTCAGTAGGAAAATTTAGATTCGGAAGGTATAGGAAAGCACTGGTTTGTAATTGGTATTGTGGTGAGTGGAACAAGCTCCGAGTAAGGGAATTGATGCTAAAACGTTGTGTAGTTTTAAAAATGGTTAGATTAAATCACAGATAGTGAGTGTGGGTTGGGTGTGAGTTGGACACGACTAGCTTTGTGCTGCTGGTCTGGTAACAGTGCTTCATCTTGGTGGGGATGCCAGAGGGGTGGGTCAAGTGATTAAATTCCGGGGGTGGTCATTGTCTCATCCGGGGGGGGACATGGACTGCTCTGATGGGTCCGTAGGCTGCTGCAGTGTTTCTTCTTTCTTATGTTTTATGTTTCTTATGTAATAAACGTGTTAGTCAGAAAGGGCTGAAGAGGGTTGTTGAGGTGGTTTGGTCTTTACAGAGAATCAGATCAAGTAAAATGACATGGAGAGATTAAAATCTGTAGGGGAAGGAAGGCGGGGTACGCGGAGTCGCGTCCTCAAAAAGGTTGGAAAGAGGGGTTTTGGGAGGTTTTGTGGGCGAGGGCTTTGACTTCAGGCGGCCCCCCCCGTGGTGAGCTTGTTCGATAGAGTGAATGGCGGCGAATGGTCTTTGGGACTGTCGCTCTGTGGAGTGTGAGCAGGTTTAATATTTAGGTTAGGGATTCAAAGGAGAAACAGTTTTTTTATTTAGCCAGATTGAGTCCGGGAAATGGAAAGAATAAAAAAAAAATACAATGTATGCTGCATCTGAAGGGGGGTTGTTGCGATATAGCGTTTGGAGGGAGGAGTTGTGTATCTTTAGTATGAGTACATATATGCTTCTAAAACTGTTGTCTTGAGCCCTTGCAAAAAACAGTGATTATGTGTGAGTGAGGTGAAAGTGTGATGACTGATGAAAAGTATTTTCATTTGGGGATTTCTTCTTTGGGTTCACCC
The DNA here is from genome assembly GCF_026875155.1 of Cherax quadricarinatus. Taxonomy (NCBI): domain Eukaryota; kingdom Metazoa; phylum Arthropoda; class Malacostraca; order Decapoda; family Parastacidae; genus Cherax; species Cherax quadricarinatus. The sequence goes on along the minus strand of NC_069458.1, from coordinate 10,058,400 downwards.
TGTCTCAGGTGACCCCTTGCTTGGTGGGTCACCCTGCTCTGTGGGGTCCCCCTGCCTCGGTGGGTCACCCAGCCACGAGTGTTCATTCCTCGTGGGTCACTGCTCGGTGGGTCACCCGCTGTTGGTGGGCCCCTGCCTCGGTGGGTCACCCTGCCTCTCGGTGGGTCAACCCTGCCGCAGTGGGGTCATCCTGCCTCTCTGTGGGTCACCCTGCCTCGGGGGTCACCTGCCTTGGTGGGTCACCTAGCGCGGTGGGAGATGGCCGAACTCGTTGAAAAAAAAAAAAAAATAGACAAGAGAATAACCTGGAGCTGTATACTGAAGTGTTACTTCTGTCACACAGAATAAGGGTAACGCAAGAGTTTGGGGACTGACAGGACTGCTGAATGACTTGATGATTCTGAGTAACTTTGACTGGCTTACTGAGTGACTTAACTGACTTACTGAATGACTGAATGACTTAATGCATGTGACTTGACTGACTTCGACTTTACTTGACTGTACTGAGTGACTTGACTTGACTTTACTGAATGACTTGACTGACTTCCTGAATGATTGATTGACGTACTGAATGACTGACGGACTTACTGATGTGATTGACTGAGACTGACTGAATGACTTGACTGACTAACTAAGACTGATGACTTATTGGTGACAATGAAATGACATGTTGACTTACTGATGTCTGACTGATTATGATAACAATGACCGTCAATTTAAAGCAAGAAGGCTGGTGGCCACATCTGAGAGATATAAAAAAAAAAATGGAAAATAAAAAATTTAATTGACAAAACAAGGGGGGAAAACAAAGAAGAAAAAAAGGGTCTCGGTGGTAGTTTGCAATATAGAATAAATCTGGACGCCCCCACATGGCATTGTTGGGTATGCACAAAGATAGCTTTGTTCACGTGCCAGGCGGCAAGGAAGCTCTCATCTCCACTCACTCTCCGGGTGAATTGACCTCTCTTTTCACAACTTACAAAGTTTTAAGACTGTGCAAGAAGTTTTAAAATACCGACAATTATGAAAGTTAAGACACATATGCAACATCTGGATATCTTATTGTAGACGTTTCGCCAAACTCAGTGGAGTTTTCAATACAGATTATAGGACTATAATAGGAAGACAGTAGATACTTATATACAAACAAAGTATGAGGTAATCAGTCCCTCGGCCTTGGAGTTAGTGTTCACAGCTCGTGGTGGAGGAGGACTCTGAGAAAAGGCAAAGACGGACTGGCGGTTATAATACGCCGTCTGTGGGTAGGGACTGGCAGCAGACGAGGCAGTCACTGGGAGGCGGATTCCCAGTGGAGTAGGAATCTTCCCAGAGATGGGTTAGTTGCAGAAGCGTGAAGAAGGTTTGTAGATGATCCTCTGAACCAAGATTCCATGATGTTGTTTTTTACAAGTGTCTGACAAGTTGGTGCAAGACAGGTATAAAATACCGACAATATGAAAGTTAAGACACTATGCAACATTGGATATCTTTATTGTAGAGACGTTTCACAACACCCAGTGGCTTTTAGCAATACAGATCTGGGACATAATAGTGAAAGACAGTATGTAACTTTACAACAGATGAGTAATCCGTCCCTCGGCCTTGGAGTTAGTGTCACCGCTCGTGGTGGAGGGTATTGAGAAAAGGCAAGAAGACTGGCGGTTATATTCGCGTCAGTGGATAGGGAACGGGCGCCGAGAGGGCAGTCACTGGTAGGCGGAATCACCAGTGGAAGAATGCGGTCACTTACCAAGAAGATCGGAGAAAGTTGCCGGCCGCGTAAGCAGGTCTTCCTGAAGTAGTCACAATTAACAACACCCCCCCCCCCACTACACCAAATAAGAACAAAGTCCTCTGAACCAAGATTCAAGATTCCTGGACTCTTGTTCTAGAGGACAGTCTACAAGACCTTCTTCACGGCCTTTGCAACTAACCATCTCTTTGGGAGGACCTACTTCCACTGGGGAATCCGCCTTACCGTGACTGCCCTCGTCTGCTGCCCGTCACCTATCACTGGACGCGAATATAACCGCAGTTTCTTGCCTTTTCTCCAGATTCTCCATCACCAGACGAATGCTGTGAACACAAACTCCTAAGGCCCGACGCGAATGATTACTCATCTTTTGTGTATAGTTTACTGTCTTCCTTTTATGTCCTAGAATCTGTTATGGATAAAGCCACTGGTTTGGGACAGAACCGTCTACAATAAGAATATCCGATGCTTTTGCATATGTGTTTAACACTTTCATATTGTCGGTATTTTATACCTTTCTTGCACAAACTTGTCAGACCCCAGCAACATCATGGAATCTTGGTTCAGAGGACATTTACAAGACCTTCTTCACGGCTTCTGACAAACTAGAACCCATCTTCTTTGGAAGGAGACTATTCCACTGGGGGATATCACCGCCTACCAGTGACTGCCATAGTCTTGCTGCCAGTCCCTATCACTGACGAGTATAGAACGCCAGTTTCTTGCCTTTTCTCAGATTCTCCTCCCCACGATGCTTGTGAACACAACTCAAGGCCGAGGGGAGGGCTGATTACCCTCATCTCTGGTATATAGTTCTAATGTTCTTCCTATTATGTCCTAGTTGTATTGTTAAAGCCACTGGTTGCGAAACGTCTACTATAAGATATCCAGATGTTGCATATGTGTCTTAACTTTCATATTGTCGGTACTTTTATCCTTTCTTGCACAACTTGTCAGCCACTGCTTGCAACATCATGGAATCTTGGTTCAGCGGAGACCTTACCAGACTTCATTTCTCGGCTTCTGCAATAGACCCATCTCTTTGGGAAGGACCTACTCCCACTGGGGGGATCCGCCTACCAGTGAAAGCCCTGTCTGCTGCGTCCCTATCATGAGCGTAGCATAACGCCAGTCTTCTTGCCTTTTCTCACAGATTACTCTCCCCCCACCGAAGTTGTGAACACTAACTCCAAGGCGAGACGGACGGATTTAACTCATCTTTTTTATATTAGTTCTTACTTGTCTTCCTATTATGTCTAGAATCTGTATTGATAAAGCCACTGGTTGGCGAAACGTCTAATTAGAAAGATATCCAAGATGTTGCATATGTGTTCTTAACTTTCAGTTCTATAGGCATGAGAAGTGGAGCTGAAGAGTAAATTCTATGTTTGAACACTATACCTGGGTTACTGGAGAGAGTTCGGGGGTCAACGCCTTCACGCGGCCCTCAGTCTGTGACCAGGGCTCCTGGTGGGGGAGCAGAGCCTGTCAACCAAGGCTGTTGCTGCTGGATGCTCGCAAACCAAACGTACGAGCCACAGCCCGGCCTGGTCAGGAACCGCTTTAGGTGCGCTCTCTGTCACAGTATCAGCTTAGAGACTGACAGGGGGTCTGTTGGGTAATCCCACCTTATGTATGCTGGAGCGGCTCAGTTGAACAGTCTCGGGCCCCTTGACACCATATTGTTGTATGGTCTTTCACGTGCTAGTGACGCACCCTGCATTGTCTACGTAATACAATTTTGGTACCTTTGTACCATTGTACATATGAGTACAATGGTATCCTATGGTACACTGGTACTCATTGACACAATTTACATAAGGTATCATTGTGCACCCCCCCCCCCCCCCCCCCCCCCCCCCCTTATGGTTACATTATACCTTATGGTACATCGGTACGTAATAGAAACCCTAATGGAATTAAGTCTGTCTGACTCTTTTTTGGGTTTTATCCTCGGTTCTCCAAAAATATGCTTGCTATGTATGTTAATTATTGTAACTGGATTGTGTACTAAATATAAATACTTTATGGTAAGCCACAATGTTATCACTTGATTAAGTTTATATCAGGAATATACATACAAAATCAGTTACGCATTCGATTTCCAATTCATAGAAGCATTGGTATAAAATCCCCACCCTAGGATAACCCAAAAAAAGTTCAGGGTGACGATATTTCCATAAAGGAATCCGTGTATCTGTACCATATGGTGTACCTGTACTGTAAGGTAACCCATGTAACATGGTACCTGTGCCTTTATGGTACCCTGTGCCATTGGTACCCTGGGCCAATTGTCCCTGTGCCATATGGTACCTGTACCATATGGTACCTGCACAATATGGGACCCTATACAATTAGTACAATGTATCCGGTGTACCTGTAACCTATGATACCGTGTACCAATTATATGTGTCAATAAGATGTTGGTGGCACGAGACACAGCCAAGATGAGTGAGTGCCGTCACAAGCTAGCTACTGATCAGCAGTTTCCCCCGACCCCAATAAACGCTTTGTATCCACCTCAGTAACATGTCAAGTTCCTGTACATTTGTAAAATTATATTACAGAACATTACTAATATACATCGTTGTTAGCATACAGAAGTCTTTTACAAGTAGATGTGTTGCAAGGAGGGAAGGTATATGGAGGAGATAATGAGAGAGGTTAAAGAGAGTAAGTGAAGCATGTAAAAAGAGAGCAATGAGAGTGTGGGTGAGATGTTATCAAAAATTTGGTTGAAATAAGAAAAAACGTTTTGGAGTGAGATTATCAACTAAAGGAAGCCTAGAGAACAATTGGATTTGTCAGTTAAATATAGGAAGCGGAGAGTTATTAACCCCTTTGAGGTCGACAGGCCCTTCCAGAAAACTCGTTCTTCAGGGTCTGGCCAAATTTCGAAAAGAAAAAATTTTTTTTTCTTATGAAGATAAAATAGAGTTTTTTTTTTCGTCAACTTTATAGGGATAAACAAAAAAAATTTACCATAATACTTAGGAGATATGGATGCATGAAGTTTGCAGACAATGAGCCGCGTTATGCGCAACACAGCGGCGACTGCGCTCACCCGTAAACTTTAGTTTACTGTATTTGAAGGTTTGTTGTTTTTTTCATATTTTATTTTTCACATATCTTATGTGGCCTATGAGACCAAAGTAAGTGTGCAATATACTCATATATACACTCGTTGTATACACACCAATAAGCACACAAACATAATTATCATATATTGTTTACAAACTTGGTTTACAAATCAAACAATACAAAAACATTGTTTATTATTATTGTTCTTAATTCTATACCATTATACAGTCACTTGAACATATTCCTATAGTTCTTGCAGCTGTGGAACTTGAATACATGGTGTCAGACACAATGGTGTTTTATCTTTCTCCCTCATTTATCTTTTCAATCTGATCTCTCTCTCTTCTATCTGTCTGCTATCTCTGTCTCACAGTAACATTAATACAAGTTAAATAGTATAAATTACCTAGGATAACCCAATGAATTCAGACAACAGTGCTATTACTTGCTTGAAGATGGTGAGTAAAAAGTGATGAACAGCTTGTGGCTCTCTCTGAGACAGAGCGCTAGACGGATAGAAGATAGACAGGGAGCTTGACAGTCGACAAATAGAAGACGAATGTTAGGTACTCCAGTAACAGGGTACTAGTGTTCACCTCTCTCCTCTTCTTCCTCTTCCATACTCTTCCTCTCTTCCCCCTACTTTCTATCTCTTCTCTTCTCTTCCTCTACATCTACTCTTTCCTCCTCTCATCCACTCTCCACTTCTCTACTATCTTTCACTTCCCTCCTACTCTTCATATTCCTTCTTTCCTTTTCCTCCTCTTATTCTCTTCCTCCCCTTTCCTTCCTCCTTCCCCTAATCTTCTCTATATTCTTTCCTCCTCCTCTTCCTCTTATTTCCTTTCTTCCTATCTTCCTTTCTCTTTTTCCATCCTCTCCTTTCTTCCCTTTCTTTCCTCTTCCTCCTACTCTTCCTCTTCTCTACTTTCCTCTCTCCTCCTCTTTTCCTCATCCTCCTCTTCCCCTATCTTCCTCCTACTATTCCTCTCCTTCTTATTCCTCTTCCTCTACTCACACTTCTTTCCTCTCCTTCCTCCTTTCCTCCTCCTCCTCTTCTTCCTCTTCCCTATTCTTCTCCTTCTCCTTCTCTAAATAGTGTAAGATTACAGGAGTCTGGCAGCTGTCAAATTGACATATTGTCTATTCTCACTCCCTCCCGCCTGTCAAAACAATGGGGGCGGATGCTGCTTTCCCTTCCTCATTCTATCTACTTATCTTTCTCCCTCATTTATCTGGTCTTTTTATCTTGTTCACATGATACACATAAATCAATTTATACCTTAGTAAATTTACCTAGGAATAACCAGAAACCCAGACAAGTCTATACTCTGCTTGAAGATGTGAGTAAAAGTGATGACCAGTTTGTGGATCTCTGAGACTGAGAAGCTAGTGGATTGACAGATAGACAGGGAGTTGACAGGACGGCAATTAGCCAGAACAGATATGTTAGTATCCCAGCCAAAACCCAAAGGGAGGTGATGTTTATCTCATCTTTTGGCATTCAGCTCTACCCTCATCAAACGTCAGCACTTTATCCAGATGTTTTCTCCCCTTATCTTGTTATGTCTGGGTGGAAATTTTATTATTACTATTATTATTACTTATGTATTATTATTATGTATTTTATTATTTATGTTTTTATTATTAGGTATATGTGATCATTAGTATTCTTCTTTTCTCCTCTCCTCTTTTTCTTCCTCCTCCTCTCCTCTCTTCTTCCGCTCCTCCTTTCTTCTTCCTCTTCTGCTCCCTCTCTCTTGCCTCTCCTTCTGGCCTCCTCCTCCTCTTGCTCCTTCCTCCTTTGGCTCTCCTCTCTGCCTCCTCCTCCTTGCCCTCCTCCTCCACCTCCTCCATCTTGGAACATGTTTGAAGACGCTTGTGGTTCATAATCACTATTCACTACCCTCACAATGCTCACATCTGAGGCTGGAGATTTTGAACATTGAGTTTCCTTCTTTGTACTTTTCTGGTACAATGATTAACGTTGAACAAGATGGCCCAGCACTGAGGTGGAAGGCTAGTGGGGTTGGTTGTCGGTTTTCCTCACTATTACCCATTATTATTGGTTTTAGTTCGGTAAACCTCACAGAACCTTGAACCACATCTTCCATGTCCCCATTCCATATGTATTTAGAACTGTCACAGGGTCCCCAAAGTGTCCCATTCGCGAGGAGTGAGGACTTCTTACCACAGGCTCCGTGGTAAATTGTGTACTATGTGGCATTCCCCACATGCCCACTGGTCCCAGATTTTTTTCCTACTGCGCACAGACACCCCCGACCTTCTACAATCTAGGCTTATCAGCTTTTTCCTGTGAGATTTGAGGCACTAGAATTTATGCGTACTAGTCGAAAAATCGCTCGGTACAGCGTCCTCGTAGTCCACCACCACCCCAAGGGTTAAATGGAGAGTTGTCGGACGATTATTGGGAAGATGGAGGAATATTTTGAGGAATGTTAAATGTTGATGAAGCATAGGGAAGTGTGATTCGTGTATTGGGCAGGCGAATACAACATCTTCAGGAGAGAGGAAAGAGCACGTTGTGAGTGTGTGGAGTTTGTGCGCAGTAGGTACCAATCCCTTTTTTAGGGCAGCCGGGATTGATGGGCTAAAAGATAGAGAAATGTTCAAAGCAGAGTGGGGAGATCGTTTTTGGAGGGTTGGTGCACTTATTTAATTAAATGCTAGGAAGAGGGTAAGGTACTTGGGATTTTGGGGCCAAAGAGAGCATGCATTGTTCTCTTGTATAAAGGCAAAGGGGACAAAGAGAGAGTGCAAAAAATTATAGGGGGAATAAGTCTGTTGAGTATACCTGGGTAATAGTGCATGGTAGAGTTATTATGACCGACAATTGCAGGAGTCACCGACAGAGAATAGGATAGCAGATGAACAAGGAGGGTTTAGGAAAGGTTAGGGGGTGTGTGGAACGGTGTTTCCTGTGTAACATATAAGGAACATTATTTAGCTAAGGCTAAAGAGGTTTTTGTGGCATTTTATGGATTTTGAAAAGCGCAAATGACAGGAGTGGAGTAGGGGGGCTCACAATGTGTGAGATGTTGGGTGTATGGTGGAGGATGGTAGGTTACTGAAAAGCAGTGAAGAGTTTTTACGTAGGATAGTGAGGCTTCAGTTAGATATGTAGGAAAAGAGGGTGATTATTCCAAGTAAAAGTAGGCCCTTAGAACAAGGTGTGTGATTGTCACATGGTGTTTAATATATTTATGGATGGGTTGTAAGAGAGTAATGCGAGGGTCTTGGCAAGATGATCATGAGTTAAAAGATAAATAAATCACACAAAGGGGATTAGTCACAGTTGCTATTTGACTGATGACACTGTGCTCTTGGAGATTTGAAGTGATAGTTGCAGTGATTGGTGGATGAATTGGTAGGGTATGCAACAGAGAAAATTAAAGTGAATATACAAGGAAGAGTAAAAAATAAGGAGAGGTTTTTGTGTGGATAACAAACAGATAAGGTGATGAAGATTGGCTATCAGATTGGAGGGAGAGATTATGGAGGAGGTGATGTGAACATCAAATTGGATATACACTCCGACAGGTTGTTAGGTAAGGTCACATATACAACAGTACGCTCCCCTATCTTCCCCAGAAACGTTTCGCCTACACGTAGGCTTCTTCAGTCGAATACAGAGAAGCAGGAAATTAGAGCTGTGACGACGATGTAATTAGTCCATCACCTTAAAGTCGTTAGAATTTGAGGTTGTCAGGTCCCTCGGCCTGGAGAATTCAGTTCCATAGTCAGGGAACTATTGATGATCGTTCTGACTATGGACACTGAACTTCTCCAGGACGAAGGGATGACAACTCCTAATTCTGATCTTTATGGTGATGGACTGATTAACATCGTCTTCACATCTCCTAAATGTTCCTGCCTACTGTTCTTGTTTCGACTAGAGAAGCCTACTGTGTAGGCGAAAAACGTTTCGGAATTAAAGTTGTCTAAACTGTTGCATATGTGTTTCCTAACAGGATCGTGAATGTATTGAGATATTTGGGAGTGGACGTGTTCAGCGGATGGGTCTATGAAGATGAGGTGAAATCATAGAACTGATGAGGAAAGATAGTGTGAGTGGTGCACTTAGGAGTCTGTGGAGACAAAGAACTTTGTCTTGGAGGCAAAGAGGGAAGTATGAGAGTATAGTTTTACTCCAACGCTCTTATATGGGTGTGTAAGCATGGGTGATGAATGTGCAGCAGGAGAAGGCTGGAGGCCGTGGAGATGTCATGTCTGAGGGCAATGCGTAGGTTTGAATATATGCAGAGAATTCATAGATTGGAAGTTTGGAGGAGGTGCGGGATTTACCAAACCTGTTGTCCAGAGGGCTGAGGAAGGGTTGTTGAGGTGGTTTGGACATGTAGAGAGAATTGGAGCGAATAAGAATGACTTCAAGAGTGTATCAGTCTGTAGTGGAATGAAGTGGGGTAGGGGTCGGTAGGAAAGGTTGGGAGGAGGGGGTAAAGTGAGGTTTTGTGTGCCGAGGGGCTTTGGACTTCCAGCAGGCAGGTCGTGAGTGTATTTGATAGGAGTGACTGGAGACAAAGGTTTTTTAATTACTTGGACACGTGCTGTTGGTGATGTTGAGCCAAAGTGAATAATTTATGAAGGGGTTCAGGGGAACCGGCAGGCTGGACTTGAGTCCTGGAACTGGGAAGTATAGTGCCTGCACTATGATGGAGGGGGTGTTTATGTTGCAGTTTAAAAAACTGTAGTGTAACAATGACCCTTCTGGCAGAGTCAGTGATGGAGTGAATGTGGTGGAAAGTTTTTCTTTTTGGGCGCCATCTCCTTGCGCTCTTGGTGGGAATTCGGTCAGTGTGATAATATATAAACAATAATATGTATATGTGGAGACAAAAATACGTTATTATGGAAGCAAAGATGGGAATGTATGAAAGTTTAGTAGATATCAACAACTCTTTTATAGGGTGTGAAGCTTGGGTTTTGAATGCTGCAGCGAGGAGGCGGTTGGAGGGCAGCGCAGATGTCCTGTTCTAAGGTGTAAATATTATGCAGATAATTTCGGAGTTGGCGTTTTCAGGCATAGTCTAGTGCCCTCAGACACGTTTGTTCCGAGGAGGGAAATTAGAGCTAAACAAAAATGATCCAAAATTGGAATGATCAATAGATTAAAACATCTCCCTGTCAAAAGAGTGGCATACATAGGCGAATCAAAAGAGGGGATTAGGCAGTTTAAGAAATCATTATATTCCATTAAAGAGAGAAATAAGAAGGAGAGTAATTTTTTATTTTTTTTCACACTGGCCGATTCCCACACGGCAGGTGGCCGAGAAGAAAACTTTCACCAACAATCACTCCATCACTGTATTGCAGAAGGGTTGCTCTGTACACTACAGTTTTTAAAAATCTCAACATTAACACCCTCTTCAGAGTGCAGGCACTGTACTTCCATCTCCAGGACTCAAGTCCGGCTGCCGATTTCCTCTGCAATCCCTTCATAAATGTTTCTTTGCTCACACTCAAACAGCGTACCCGACAACCCAAACCATTTGTCTCCATTACTCATATCAAACATCGACTTCACGCATTGGCTGCTGGAAGTCCAAAGCCCCTCGCACACAAAACCTCTCCTTTACCCCTCCCCTCCAAACCTTTTTTTCTTGGCCGTCCCTATCCCAGCCTTCTATCTCTACTACAGATGATACACTCTTGAAGTCATTTCTTGTTTTGCTATTCTCTCTACATGTCCAGAGAACCACCTCTAACATCCCTTCTCAGCGCTGGACTAACAGTTTGGTTATCCCGCACCTCCTCCTAACTTTTCCAAAACGACGAATTCTACTGCATTAGAATTCCACCACCAACATTGCCCTCAGACTATGACTTCTCCACTGCCTCCAGCCTTTCATCATCGCTGCAACATTCATTTCACCCAATGCTTCACACCCCCCATATATAGAGCGTTGGTATGAAAATTACTCTCATTACATTCCATATTTGCTCAATGGGACAAAGATTCTTTGTCTCCACAGACTCCCCTAGTGCACCACTCACTCTTTTTCCCTCATCAATCCTATGATTCACCTCATTTTCTTAGGACCCATCTGCTGAACGTCCACTCCCAAATATCGGAATACGTTCCCTCCTCCATACTCTCTCCCTCCAATCTGATATTCAATCTTTACACCTAATATTTTTGTTTTCCTCATAACCTCCCTACCCCCCTCCCCCGTACTCTTCTGTATTCACCTTTAATTTTTCTTCTTTTGCACTCCTACCAAATTCATCCACCAATCTCTGCAACTTTCTTCAGAATCTCTTCAAGAGCCACAGTGTCCTATCAGCTAAGAGGAGCTGTGACAACTCTACTTCTGTGTGTGATTGTTTATTTTTATATCTCACGCTCGTTGTCAAGACCCTCGCTCATTTTAAGTCTCGTACATATACCATCTATATTATATATTACAACAAAACCACAGTGACATCACAACATCCTTGTCTTTAAGGCTATTTTACTGGGAAATAATTTCCCTCTTTCTCTTATATACTCTAACTTGAGCACTCCTATCCTCGTAAAAACTCTTCAGCTGCTTTCAGTAACCTACCTCCTCCACACACACTTGCAACGTCTGCCCACATTGACCCCGATCCACCCTGTCATTACGCCTTTTCCAAAGCCATAAATGCCACATAGAACCTCTTTAGCCTTTATCTAAATACGGTTCACTTCATATGTTGTCACTGGTAAAATCTGCGTCCACCAAACCCCTACCTTTCCTAAAGAATCCTTGTTCCATCTGCTATCCTATTTCCGTTTACTCTTAATTGCTTTTACAATTTAACTCTACCTACCACTTTACCAGGTATACTCTCAACAGATTATCCCCTATAATTTTTGATTTTTCTCCTTTGTTTATCAAAGGGTATTACTGCATGCTCTCGTGCCAAATCCCTATGTTTACCTTAACCCTCTTCCATACATTATTAAATAAATTGCACAACCACTCCTAAAAAAACTATATCCACTGCTTTTAACATTTTCTATCCTTTTTCCCATCTCCCATCCTCCCAGTGACACCTTACCCCCTTTCATTTTACATACTGCCTCACGAACCCTTTCCCCCACACTCACAATGAGTTTTCCTCAGACTCCTACAAAATGTTATTCTCCTTGCCTATACACGAAATCACTGCTTCCCTATCTTCATTCACATTTAACCAATTCCTCAACAATATTCCCTCCATCTTCCCAAATACCTCTAACTCTCCATTTAATAACTCTCTCTCTCCTATTTTTAATGACAAATCATTTGTTTCTAGGCTTTCTTATACTTGTTAAATCTCACTCAAACTTTTTCTTTTGTTCACAAAATTTGTTGATAACAGTACTCACTCACTCTCTTATTTGCTCTCTTCTTTACATTGATTCTCCCCTCTCTCTTCAACCCTCTCTTTTTCTCATATACTCTTTCCCTACTTGCATCACTTCTACTTTGTAAAAAATTCTCATATTGTAACGTTTTCTCCATACTTCTTCTTTACATCAATCGATTTCCACCTAATCGCTACATCTTCCCTCCTGACCCACACTTTTCCTGTACCACCACACTTATCTGCTGAACACTCTAAACACTACATGTTTAAACCTCCCATACTTTCAGACCCATTGCCTAGGCTCTCATTAGCCCTTACTATCCTCCATATAGCTGTTTATTCTTACCCTACTGCCTCCTTCTTTTAGTTTATAAACTTCACCTTCTCTTCCCTGACTGCTTCTATTCTCCTTGTATCCATCTACTTTTTACTCTCTGTGTAGCTTACAACTAGGAATAAAGGGCGTGATATATCTGTGGCCCCTCTAATAAAACTGTACATCTGGAGTCTACTCAACAGTCTATTCTATCTACCAACGCACAGATATCACAACAAATACTGTCATTTGCCACTACATCTTATCTTGTATACTTATTTTTCCTCTATTTTCTTACAAATTTGGTATTCCTATAACTTAACCCCTCTTCTATAAAGTTCCAATCAAGGGCGCCCAATTATCATTTACACCTGGACCCCCCAATTACTACACACCCATCTCTAAACTGTTTCTTCATACTTTTAGCATTCACGGTCCCTTACCACAATTACTCTCTCACGTGGTTCTAAGGCTCCTATAATTCACTATATCTCCAAAAATCTGCTCTGTCCTCTTCCTCTGCAATTCCTCTCTCTCCAGGTGCATACACGCGTATTATGACCCACTTTCGCTCCAACTTTACCTGTAATACACATAATTCTTGAATTTACACATTCATATTTCTCTTTTATATTCCAATAACTGATATTATAACATTACTGCTACCCCTTCTTTGCCTCTAACTCTTCAGTTACTCCTGATTTAATCCCATTTTATTTCCCCCCACTGAACTTCTACCCCCGTCCGCTTTGTTTCGCTTAGGGCCAGGACATCCAACGTCTTTTCATTCATAACATTCAGCAATCAGTCTGTTTCTTTTCATCGCCTACATCAGCACATTAAGCATCCAGTTTTATAAAGTTTTTCTTCTTCTGTTTTTTAGTAAATGTCTACAGGAGAGGGTTAACTAGCATTGCTCCGGCATTTTAGTCGCTTATACGACAAGCCATGGCCCTTAAGGAGGAAAGATTTGTTTTCAATTCCCCATGGACAATAGAAGAAATAAAGAAGAACAAGAGCTAATTTGATAAAAGGAGAAAAAAACTAGATGTATGTATATATATATGCATGTTGCGTGCTGTGAAGTGTGACGAAAGTGTATGTAGATAGCAAGATATCCTGTTATCTAGGTGTTTATGAGACAGAAAGAAACCAGCAATCTACCATCAAGCCCAAAACAGTTACAGGTTTGTGTTTCACAGTATCTGCCAGGATGGTAGTACTTCTGGGGGGTGGTTGCTGTTACCAAACCTACTACCTAGGGATTATGAGGCTAAGGTCGCAAGGGACTTCGAAGACTAAACCAAAGGGTTCTTTCTACGTATAAGAAGTAAGATTGGGACTCAAGATTAGGCCCAATTAGAGTAACCTGGTCAGATCACTGACAGTGATAGGATATTTTGTGAGAAATTTAAAATACTATTCCTTCAGTTTTCACCTCAGGAAATACTGCGATATACTGGAGTTTACCATGGTGAGAGTTCGGGGGTCAACGCCCCCATGGGCCAGTCTGTGACAGGCCTCTGCAATAATGAATATGTAGAACAGGATGTAATAAAAACTAATGTACAATTGGCAGTAACTAGTGACATGGTCTAGACAATTGGAGAAACTAAAACCAACAAATCCCCAGGACCTGATGAACTGTTTGCAAGGGTGTTAAGGTATGGTAAGAGGAGCTTAGCTACCTTTGGTAATCTTTTCAGATGTACTTAACATGGCATAGTGATGATAAGTGAAAATGGCAAATGTAATACCTATTTACATGGCCAGGTGGAGGGTCCTTGGCTTCGAACTATAGACCATTAAGCTTACCTCCATAGTGGGAAAAAATTTTATGGAATCAATATTTGCCGAAAGTAATTCGTAGCATCTTGACAAGCACATCAGATTGATTAATGATATGAACATGGTTTTACCAAAGGCGTTCCTGTCTTACGAACGTTAATTACATTTTCACTAAGGTGTTTGAGGCGGTAGCTCTTGGTAATGAATATGATTATTGTGTATATGGACTTCAGTACGATTTCTATAGTGTTCCACAACGGTTGCTTGAGGGAAACTTTTTTTTTTTAGGCACACGGAATAGAGGAGAAATTTTTTCCTGGGTAGAGAGGGCATGGTGACAAATTAGGACAGCAGAGAGTTTGATAAAAATGGGGGAAATCCGAAAAGGGGCATCGTCACAAGCGGTGTTCCTCAGGGGCCAGTGTTTGGGCCATTGTTGTCACAATTTAACATAAATGACATAGTATGAGAGAATAAATAGCGCACATAAGGATCAAAAATTTGCTGATGACACAAAATAGCATCAATTCCATTCTAATGAGGCATTAGAGCACTTCAGGATGATTTTGAATAGACTGACGCAATGGTCGGAGGAAGGTGAGCAGACTGCAGTTTATCTATGACAAATGAAAGTTTCTAAATGTTGGCACAGTTAAATAACCAGCCACAATAAACTAAATAGATGTAGATTTTATTATACATGATTGGGAATGGCGATTTAGGTGTGGGTGGAGGATTCTGGTTAGCTGTAACCTTAAACCAAGACACCGTGCATTAGTGTTTGCAATAAAGCCTAACAGATTTTGGTTCATACTAGAGGTATAATTAATAGAAGTCCTCGTGTTATTCAACTCTCCATATATCCTGGTTAGGTCTCTTTTTAGACTATGATGCTGTTCTGGTCACCGTAATACAGAATGGATATTAAATGTATGGAAAATGTTACAAAGGAGGATGCAAAGATGATCCCATGTATCAGGAAATATTCCTATGAGGATAGACTGAGGGCCTGATCTGCGCACTCTCTCAAAAGGCGTAGAATTAGGGGGATATGATCGAGGTGTAATAAATGGAAATCAGGATTAAATAAAGGGGATGTAAATAGTGTGACTGCAAATTTCTCCCGCTCCAAGACAGGGACTTGCAGCATTTTGTTTCAGTAGGAAAATTTAGATTCGGAAGGTATAGGAAAGCACTGGTTTGTAATTGGTATTGTGGTGAGTGGAACAAGCTCCGAGTAAGGGAATTGATGCTAAAACGTTGTGTAGTTTTAAAAATGGTTAGATTAAATCACAGATAGTGAGTGTGGGTTGGGTGTGAGTTGGACACGACTAGCTTTGTGCTGCTGGTCTGGTAACAGTGCTTCATCTTGGTGGGGATGCCAGAGGGGTGGGTCAAGTGATTAAATTCCGGGGGTGGTCATTGTCTCATCCGGGGGGGGACATGGACTGCTCTGATGGGTCCGTAGGCTGCTGCAGTGTTTCTTCTTTCTTATGTTTTATGTTTCTTATGTAATAAACGTGTTAGTCAGAAAGGGCTGAAGAGGGTTGTTGAGGTGGTTTGGTCTTTACAGAGAATCAGATCAAGTAAAATGACATGGAGAGATTAAAATCTGTAGGGGAAGGAAGGCGGGGTACGCGGAGTCGCGTCCTCAAAAAGGTTGGAAAGAGGGGTTTTGGGAGGTTTTGTGGGCGAGGGCTTTGACTTCAGGCGGCCCCCCCCGTGGTGAGCTTGTTCGATAGAGTGAATGGCGGCGAATGGTCTTTGGGACTGTCGCTCTGTGGAGTGTGAGCAGGTTTAATATTTAGGTTAGGGATTCAAAGGAGAAACAGTTTTTTTATTTAGCCAGATTGAGTCCGGGAAATGGAAAGAATAAAAAAAAAATACAATGTATGCTGCATCTGAAGGGGGGTTGTTGCGATATAGCGTTTGGAGGGAGGAGTTGTGTATCTTTAGTATGAGTACATATATGCTTCTAAAACTGTTGTCTTGAGCCCTTGCAAAAAACAGTGATTATGTGTGAGTGAGGTGAAAGTGTGATGACTGATGAAAAGTATTTTCATTTGGGGATTTCTTCTTTGGGTTCACCCTGTCTCAGGTGACCCCTTGCTTGGTGGGTCACCCTGCTCTGTGGGGTCCCCCTGCCTCGGTGGGTCACCCAGCCACGAGTGTTCATTCCTCGTGGGTCACTGCTCGGTGGGTCACCCGCTGTTGGTGGGCCCCTGCCTCGGTGGGTCACCCTGCCTCTCGGTGGGTCAACCCTGCCGCAGTGGGGTCATCCTGCCTCTCTGTGGGTCACCCTGCCTCGGGGGTCACCTGCCTTGGTGGGTCACCTAGCGCGGTGGGAGATGGCCGAACTCGTTGAAAAAAAAAAAAAAATAGACAAGAGAATAACCTGGAGCTGTATACTGAAGTGTTACTTCTGTCACACAGAATAAGGGTAACGCAAGAGTTTGGGGACTGACAGGACTGCTGAATGACTTGATGATTCTGAGTAACTTTGACTGGCTTACTGAGTGACTTAACTGACTTACTGAATGACTGAATGACTTAATGCATGTGACTTGACTGACTTCGACTTTACTTGACTGTACTGAGTGACTTGACTTGACTTTACTGAATGACTTGACTGACTTCCTGAATGATTGATTGACGTACTGAATGACTGACGGACTTACTGATGTGATTGACTGAGACTGACTGAATGACTTGACTGACTAACTAAGACTGATGACTTATTGGTGACAATGAAATGACATGTTGACTTACTGATGTCTGACTGATTATGATAACAATGACCGTCAATTTAAAGCAAGAAGGCTGGTGGCCACATCTGAGAGATATAAAAAAAAAAATGGAAAATAAAAAATTTAATTGACAAAACAAGGGGGGAAAACAAAGAAGAAAAAAAGGGTCTCGGTGGTAGTTTGCAATATAGAATAAATCTGGACGCCCCCACATGGCATTGTTGGGTATGCACAAAGATAGCTTTGTTCACGTGCCAGGCGGCAAGGAAGCTCTCATCTCCACTCACTCTCCGGGTGAATTGACCTCTCTTTTCACAACTTACAAAGTTTTAAGACTGTGCAAGAAGTTTTAAAATACCGACAATTATGAAAGTTAAGACACATATGCAACATCTGGATATCTTATTGTAGACGTTTCGCCAAACTCAGTGGAGTTTTCAATACAGATTATAGGACTATAATAGGAAGACAGTAGATACTTATATACAAACAAAGTATGAGGTAATCAGTCCCTCGGCCTTGGAGTTAGTGTTCACAGCTCGTGGTGGAGGAGGACTCTGAGAAAAGGCAAAGACGGACTGGCGGTTATAATACGCCGTCTGTGGGTAGGGACTGGCAGCAGACGAGGCAGTCACTGGGAGGCGGATTCCCAGTGGAGTAGGAATCTTCCCAGAGATGGGTTAGTTGCAGAAGCGTGAAGAAGGTTTGTAGATGATCCTCTGAACCAAGATTCCATGATGTTGTTTTTTACAAGTGTCTGACAAGTTGGTGCAAGACAGGTATAAAATACCGACAATATGAAAGTTAAGACACTATGCAACATTGGATATCTTTATTGTAGAGACGTTTCACAACACCCAGTGGCTTTTAGCAATACAGATCTGGGACATAATAGTGAAAGACAGTATGTAACTTTACAACAGATGAGTAATCCGTCCCTCGGCCTTGGAGTTAGTGTCACCGCTCGTGGTGGAGGGTATTGAGAAAAGGCAAGAAGACTGGCGGTTATATTCGCGTCAGTGGATAGGGAACGGGCGCCGAGAGGGCAGTCACTGGTAGGCGGAATCACCAGTGGAAGAATGCGGTCACTTACCAAGAAGATCGGAGAAAGTTGCCGGCCGCGTAAGCAGGTCTTCCTGAAGTAGTCACAATTAACAACACCCCCCCCCCCACTACACCAAATAAGAACAAAGTCCTCTGAACCAAGATTCAAGATTCCTGGACTCTTGTTCTAGAGGACAGTCTACAAGACCTTCTTCACGGCCTTTGCAACTAACCATCTCTTTGGGAGGACCTACTTCCACTGGGGAATCCGCCTTACCGTGACTGCCCTCGTCTGCTGCCCGTCACCTATCACTGGACGCGAATATAACCGCAGTTTCTTGCCTTTTCTCCAGATTCTCCATCACCAGACGAATGCTGTGAACACAAACTCCTAAGGCCCGACGCGAATGATTACTCATCTTTTGTGTATAGTTTACTGTCTTCCTTTTATGTCCTAGAATCTGTTATGGATAAAGCCACTGGTTTGGGACAGAACCGTCTACAATAAGAATATCCGATGCTTTTGCATATGTGTTTAACACTTTCATATTGTCGGTATTTTATACCTTTCTTGCACAAACTTGTCAGACCCCAGCAACATCATGGAATCTTGGTTCAGAGGACATTTACAAGACCTTCTTCACGGCTTCTGACAAACTAGAACCCATCTTCTTTGGAAGGAGACTATTCCACTGGGGGATATCACCGCCTACCAGTGACTGCCATAGTCTTGCTGCCAGTCCCTATCACTGACGAGTATAGAACGCCAGTTTCTTGCCTTTTCTCAGATTCTCCTCCCCACGATGCTTGTGAACACAACTCAAGGCCGAGGGGAGGGCTGATTACCCTCATCTCTGGTATATAGTTCTAATGTTCTTCCTATTATGTCCTAGTTGTATTGTTAAAGCCACTGGTTGCGAAACGTCTACTATAAGATATCCAGATGTTGCATATGTGTCTTAACTTTCATATTGTCGGTACTTTTATCCTTTCTTGCACAACTTGTCAGCCACTGCTTGCAACATCATGGAATCTTGGTTCAGCGGAGACCTTACCAGACTTCATTTCTCGGCTTCTGCAATAGACCCATCTCTTTGGGAAGGACCTACTCCCACTGGGGGGATCCGCCTACCAGTGAAAGCCCTGTCTGCTGCGTCCCTATCATGAGCGTAGCATAACGCCAGTCTTCTTGCCTTTTCTCACAGATTACTCTCCCCCCACCGAAGTTGTGAACACTAACTCCAAGGCGAGACGGACGGATTTAACTCATCTTTTTTATATTAGTTCTTACTTGTCTTCCTATTATGTCTAGAATCTGTATTGATAAAGCCACTGGTTGGCGAAACGTCTAATTAGAAAGATATCCAAGATGTTGCATATGTGTTCTTAACTTTCAGTTCTATAGGCATGAGAAGTGGAGCTGAAGAGTAAATTCTATGTTTGAACACTATACCTGGGTTACTGGAGAGAGTTCGGGGGTCAACGCCTTCACGCGGCCCTCAGTCTGTGACCAGGGCTCCTGGTGGGGGAGCAGAGCCTGTCAACCAAGGCTGTTGCTGCTGGATGCTCGCAAACCAAACGTACGAGCCACAGCCCGGCCTGGTCAGGAACCGCTTTAGGTGCGCTCTCTGTCACAGTATCAGCTTAGAGACTGACAGGGGGTCTGTTGGGTAATCCCACCTTATGTATGCTGGAGCGGCTCAGTTGAACAGTCTCGGGCCCCTTGACACCATATTGTTGTATGGTCTTTCACGTGCTAGTGACGCACCCTGCATTGTCTACGTAATACAATTTTGGTACCTTTGTACCATTGTACATATGAGTACAATGGTATCCTATGGTACACTGGTACTCATTGACACAATTTACATAAGGTATCATTGTGCACCCCCCCCCCCCCCCCCCCCCCCCCCCCTTATGGTTACATTATACCTTATGGTACATCGGTACGTAATAGAAACCCTAATGGAATTAAGTCTGTCTGACTCTTTTTTGGGTTTTATCCTCGGTTCTCCAAAAATATGCTTGCTATGTATGTTAATTATTGTAACTGGATTGTGTACTAAATATAAATACTTTATGGTAAGCCACAATGTTATCACTTGATTAAGTTTATATCAGGAATATACATACAAAATCAGTTACGCATTCGATTTCCAATTCATAGAAGCATTGGTATAAAATCCCCACCCTAGGATAACCCAAAAAAAGTTCAGGGTGACGATATTTCCATAAAGGAATCCGTGTATCTGTACCATATGGTGTACCTGTACTGTAAGGTAACCCATGTAACATGGTACCTGTGCCTTTATGGTACCCTGTGCCATTGGTACCCTGGGCCAATTGTCCCTGTGCCATATGGTACCTGTACCATATGGTACCTGCACAATATGGGACCCTATACAATTAGTACAATGTATCCGGTGTACCTGTAACCTATGATACCGTGTACCAATTATATGTGTCAATAAGATGTTGGTGGCACGAGACACAGCCAAGATGAGTGAGTGCCGTCACAAGCTAGCTACTGATCAGCAGTTTCCCCCGACCCCAATAAACGCTTTGTATCCACCTCAGTAACATGTCAAGTTCCTGTACATTTGTAAAATTATATTACAGAACATTACTAATATCAAAGGTAAGTTGGGAGTAAACTTGAACATTTATAAATGTTTGTAGATGGATGGTTCAGAGAACCGACATGTTGATAAATTAGACACATGTGCAACTCTTGGGTATCATGTGTCTAATTTATCATTTATAAATGTGTAGATATAAATCATGGTACTCGTAAACTAATTAAAAACAATGTGAATGTAGCAGATTGATGAGTCATTTGGCTTGTTGTGTCCATAGATTTATGGAATGACAATGGCTTATTGGGAATGAAAATAACTCTAGAAATTATAAACTAGGTGAAGAAGAGCTTGATCACACAGTGTGAAAAGGACTTGGGAGTCATGGTAAGCAGAAACCTAAAGCCAAGACAACAGTGCCTAAGTGTTCAAAATAAAGCTAACAGATTACTTGGATTTATTTCAAGAAGTATAAGTAATAGGAGTCCAAAAGTTACTACGCTGCTCAGTTTTGGTCTTCTTACTACAGGATGAATATAAATTCATCGGAGAACATACAGAGAAAGATGATTAAATGATTCAATATATAAGGCATCTCCCATATGAAGATAGACTTAGATCCTTGAATCTTCACTCTTGAGAGATGTAGAATGATAGGAGATATCATTGAACATTAAAATGGTATAAAATACCGACAGGTTGTTAGGTAAGACACATAAGCAACACAAAGGTATCTTGGTACAGACCTGAAATCAACTTCGACAACCTCTACTAGTGAGAACGGCTGTATTTGAGAGAGACCTGACCTCCCAACATCTGAGTTCTACTAGTGACCTACGTCTCACCTCCTGGCGCTATACAAGGCTCCATCCTGTCACTTCAACTCCATATTGTTTCAGACTATGGAACAATGCTCTTCTCCAGACTGAGGGCCTAACCACCTCAAAACTTTAAGGGTGATGGACTGATTACATCGTCTTCAAGTCTCTTCTGCTTCTATCAACTTTTCTGTACTCGACTGAAGAAGCCTACTGTGTAGGCGAAACGTTTCGAAATAAAGATACCTAACTTTTGCATATGTGTCTTACCTAACAACCTGTCGGTATTTTATACCATTTTAACGTTCAATCTGTCAGACACTGCAACACAAGTGGTATCTTGGTACAGACCTGAAATCAACTTCGACAACCTCTACTAGTGAGAACGGCTGGATTTGAGAGGGACCTGACCTCCCAACATCTGCGTTCTACTAGTGACCTACGTCTCGCCTCCTGGCGCTATACAAGGCTCCATCCTGTCACTTCAACTCCATATTGTTTCAGACTATGGAACAATGCTCTTCTCCAGACTGAGGGACTGTCCACCTCAAAATTTTAAGGGTGATGGACTGATTACATTGTCTTCAAGTCTCTTCTGCTTCTATCAACTTTTCTGTACTCGACTGAAGAAGCCTACTGTGTAGGCGAAACGTTTCGAAATAAAGATACTAACTTTTGATATGTGTCTTCCCTAACAACCTGTCGGTATTTTATACCATTTTAACGTTCAATCTGTCAGACACTGCAACACAAGTGGTATCTTGGTACAGACCTGAAATCAACTTCGACAACCTCTACTAGTGAGAACGGCTGGATTTGAGAGGGACCTGACCTCCCAACATCTGCGTTCTACTAGTGACCTACATCTCACCTCCTGGCGCTATACAAGGCTCCATCCTGTCACTTCAACTCCATATTGTTTCAGACTATGGAACAATGCTCTTCTCCAGACTGAGGGACTGTCCACCTCAAAATTTTAAGGGTGATGGACTGATTACATCGTCTTCAAGTCTCTTCTGCTTCTATCAACTTTTCTGTACTCGACTGAAGAAGCCTACTGTGTAGGCGAAACGTTTCGAAATAAAGATACCTAACTGTTAAATAACAAAAAAAGGCACAATACCGTGACTGGAACGATACACAAATAACCCGCACATAAAAGAGAGAAGCTTACGACGACGTTTCGGTCCGACTTGGACCATTGACAAAGTCACACTCAGTGTGACTTTGTCAATGGTCCAAGTCGGACCGAAACGTCGTCGTAAGCTTCTCTCTTTTATGTGCGGGTTATTTGTATACCTAACTGTTGCATATGTGTCTTACCTAACAACATAGGAGATATCATCGAAGTGTATAAGTGGATGATGGGCAAAAACAAAGGTGATATTAATAAAATACTGAGGACATCAAGTTAGTTAAGAACCAGGAATAACGGATTTAAGTTGGATAAATTTAGATTTAGAAAGGACATAGATAAGTACTGGTTTTCAAACAGAGTGGTTGATGCATAGACCAATCCTCCGAGTAGGGTAATCGAGGCTAGGGCCCTGGGTAGCTTTAAGAAGAGATCGGAAAAATATATGAGTGGGAGGGGCTGGGTTTGATTGGTGTTGTGGGTATGGCAGTAAATTCTTGGGTAGCTTTGGGTAGGGGTGGTTTTGATAAGGACCTGCCTTGTATGGGCCAGTAGGCCTTCTGCAGTGTTCCTCCATTCTTATGTTCTTATGAGACTGAAAGAAAAGAATGGCAGTTCAGGCAGAGTGCAAAACATTTAACAGGCTTTTGTTTCAGACTCATGTGTCAGGATGATAGTATCATTCCTTTTTAGTTGCTGTCTAGCAATTTACTATCTTGAATGGGTGGGAATCCTGCAGTTTGGTGAGATACGTATTTGAATCTCATTATGTAAACTTATTTATGAACAAGTACAAATAAGTACAATTATTATACATAGTTTAACCCTTTGACTGTTTAGGCCATATATATACATCTTATGAGCCAGTGTTTCAGACATATATACACTCAATAAGTCTAGCGGCTTCGAATCGAGCAGGAGAAAGCTGGTAGGATCACATGTGAGAGAATGAGTCTGTGTGGTCAGTGTGCACTGTACAAAAAAAATCCTGCAGCACACAGTGCATAATGAGAGGAAAAAAACTCTGATTGTAATTTTGTATTAAAATGCCGACTTTGAGGTGTATTTTCCTATAGTATTTATGGTTGTATTCTCATTTTCTTGGTCTCATTTGATAGAATGGAAAACATATGACAGAAATAGAGATGATTTTGATTAGTTTCACGATGAAAACAACCTTGAAATTGAGCTCAAAGTAGCGGAAATGTTCGAAGTTATACCAATGTTCAAGAGTAAGCAAATCACACCACATGTCCAATATACATCAGCCAGGGAGTCTAATATTCTTTCCTTAGTGCACTGATATTATTTATACCATTTTTACAATAATGGAGTTGTCTGCATAACAGTAAATCTTCTATTTTTTTGTGTGAATAAAAATCAAAATAGAAAGCAAGAGTAATATAAAAGGGGCCTGGAGATGTGACTAATGAACAGAGGATATGTTATTTTAGTGCCAAGAATGTCTCTACCGTTTATTCTGGACCCTATTTTGAATTTGGCATCTTTTTTACTTTGCATGAAATTGGCTAAATTGCCAATTTATGACCATTTTCTTGGGTAGTTGAAATCGGTAAATGGGCAGTTGCTTGTACTCAATTGATACGAAAAATGGAGTTCTAAAGAAATAGCTATGAGTTTGATCGACTGGAACAATGGAATTGGCCGAAAATAGGGCTCAAGTCGACAAAATCGCCGATGTATATATATATTGCCGAGATTGCTAACTTCACGAGAGCGTAATTCCGTATGTTTTCGATCAAGTTTCATACTTTTGGTGTCATTACCATCGGGAAAAGATTCTCTATCATTTCGTAAGAAAAAATAATATTTTTTTTTTTCCAAAAATTTATCGACACCAAGAGACACTTCAGGATTTGGGGTTGCGACAGTCAAAGGGTTAAATTACCTAGAATAACCCAAAAACGTCAGACCAAAGTACTTATTTCCATTTGGATGCTCATCTGCACACTTTGGAAGACACAAAAACACCTGACATGCTTATGCTAACCCCTTCCCTTCCACACACACTAACATCCCCACACGGACAAGCTAACACCCCCACAAAAGACACGCTAACACCACCACCCCCACACACATTCTAGCACCCTTAAACACACGCTAACACCACCACCCCCCCACACACACACTAACACCCCCTACACACACACACGCTAACACCCACACACACACACATGCTAACACCCCCCACACACACACATATGCATGTGCTAACAACCCCCCTACACACACACACTACCACCCCCACACAAATGCTAAGACCCCCTACACAAATGTTAAAACCACCCCACACAAATGCTAAGGCCCCCACACACCACTACCACCCCCACACAAATGCTAAGACCCCCAAACACACACACACACACACACACACACACACTAACACCTCTCCCACTCACACTAACACCCCAGACACACACACATGGCAGGATGAAGAAGCAAGGGTACTGAGGATAGCTGGGCTAAACAAGAAGCATTGGCAACAAAAGCACAATGGAACAGGAGTGAGTTTTGCAACATACTGGTCAAGAAATCTACAGAAACCAAGAAGTGGTAGTCAACAGCTCTTTCTGCAGAGACTGGTGGAGGAACTGGAAGTGCTGAAGTGGAATATTGAGGTGAGGACTGATAAAAACAAGGAGCTGGGTGAAGGAACAACAGCAGACAAGAATTGAAGGAGGGGAAAGAGCAAAGAAATCCCTTGAGAAAATGATACTAGGCCACAGGGACGTCTGGAAGATAAGGAAGACAACCAAGGAGATGCTTAAATTGAACCCAGAGATACAGAGGGAAACAAAATGGGACGAGGAAAGGGAGAGGACACTTATTATTCATGGGTTCCATGAGACAGAAGGGAAGTGTGAGGAAAACTTGCTTGCTAAGATCACTTTCTGACAAAAATAATAATAATAATAACAATAATAATAATAATAATAATGATAACACACAAAAACAAGAAGGCCATTTAGCGTTAATTGACAACTCAGACTTCTTGCAGCCGTGGTTCAAGAAGTCTCCTTCAATTGAGCCGAAGGCCTCCCTCACATGAGCTGTAGAATGATGAGTAACTTGATTAATTTTATTCAGAGGAGTGTATATGTCAAATATTTCCCATCTACTTGAAATGTGATAAGCTACTCACAGTTGTTGGGCGTATCGCCCATAGGTTACGACCCAGAATAGGTCAGCCCTAATCACCTTGTGTCAACCTATAGACTGCAGTGCGATGCAAGTGAGAATAGGATGTACCTGTCTTGAATAGGCTATTCAGATACATCGCATTAATGTTCTATCACTCGCAGCACTACCACCACTCATTGTGTACAGTATGAAGAAATTTCACCCAATATTCGATTACGCTTGAGTGCACACTGCGGAACACGTTAAATACACTTTATCATGATTTTATCACAGATTTTCAGTCTTATTTACACTAGTTTAACTTCCTAGTGAGTGCTGTTAGTATTCCAGAGTCTACGATTGCACTTCACTTATGTCTTTGTTCTCAGTGGGAGGTACCAGACACATTCACACTAAGAGTACTTAAAGCAATCTGACTTCTCGGGTGCTGCAGAGCACCCTAGTTCCTCATCCCACAAAGGAAATGTTGACTTCAGTTTTATAGACATTCATTGCTAGCTTTGAAACAGAACTTAACCTAAAATCACAGTTTCTTGGAATTCTACGTGGGTTCGAGGAACCTTAATACTCCTATCTTGTAGATCAAGTGAGGTGAACATCAAAATGGTATACAATACCGACAGGTTGGTAGGTAAGACACATAGGCAACAGCTAGGCAACTTTATTCCGAAACGTTTCGCCTACACAGTAGGCTTCTTCAGTCGAATACAGAAAGTAGGCAGGAACAGTAGAGATGTGAAGACGATGTAATCAGTCCATCACCCTTGAAGTCGTAGAATTTGAGGTTGTCAGTCCCTCGGCCTGGAGAAGTTCAGTTCCATAGTCAGTGTTCACATATTTTTCCTTTTATGGGAAAAGAGCAATTGAAACAGACTTAGCCTCGTATTTGCAACAGGTCAGCAAGTCTGGTGAAGAGAGACATGACTGGTGATGCCTTGCTTGACATGCGGTTTTAACCCTTTCAGGGTCGACAGGCCCTCTCAGAAACTTGTTCTCAGGGTCGGAAATTTTTCGAAAAAAAGAAGATAATTATTTTTTCTTACGGAATGAATCTTTTCCCAATCATAATGACACCAAAAGTATGAAATTTGATGGAAAACTTACGGAATTATGCTCTTGCGAAGTTATTGGTCTCAACAATGTTTACGCATCGGCGATTTTGCCCACTTTGAGCCCTATTTTTGGCCAATTCCAATGCACCAATAGACACAAATCATAACTATTTCGGTAGAACTCCATTTTTTCTAGCAAATGAGTACAAGAAGCCACCCATTTACTGATTTCAACTATCCAATAAAGTGGCCAGAAATTGGCAATTTTGCCAATTTCACACAAATTTCAAAAGATGCCAATTTCCAAATAGGATCCAAAATAAACAAGACAGACATTCCTGGCACTAAAATAACATTTCCTCTGTTCATTAGTCATGTCCCAAGGCCTCTGTTACATTTCTTTTGCTTTCCACTTTGAATTTTTATTCTCACAAAAAATAAAAGATTTACTGTTATGCAGAGTACTGCATTAGTGTAGAAATGGTATAAATAATATCAGCGCACTTATAAATGAATATTAGACTCACCAGTTGATGTGTATTGGACGCATGGCATGTTTTGTTTACTTTTGAACTTCGGCAAAAATCGAACATTTCTGCTACTTTGAGCTCAATTTCAAGGTACTTTTCATTCTGAAACCAAACAAAATCATCTCCATTTCTGTAATATTTCTTCCATTCTATAAAATGAGACCAAAAAAGCTAGAATACAACCATAAATAGCATACAAAAATACACTGCAAAGTCGCTGTTTTAAACCAAAAACACAGTCAGAGTTTTTTTTTCTCATTATTTACTGTGTGCTGCAGGATTTTTTTTATACTGTGCACACTGACCACATAGACCCATTCTGTCATATGTAAGCCTACCAGCTTTCTCTCGCTAGATTTGAAGGCGCTAGAATTTATGCGTACTAGTATGGCACCAACCCTGGCGTGCAAGCTGTACTAGTACGGCACCAACCCTGAAAGGGTTAATAATGCTGTTGTGGGAGGGAGAAAGCAAGATGGTACACAAGTCCCTCTGAGAGGGGGTAGCCCTCTCTGGAGAGGATCATTACCCTGCCTTCAAGAGGGAGGGGGAATATTGTACCCTTCAAAACTGGAGATTTTTATCCACACTGGGGGAGCGGCGTTTCTCACTGGTCACCAAGGCTGATTGTCTTTTCTTAGCAACTTTAGTCTGTGGAGTTTCATGAGAATCACTAAGTTCGTTTGGTAATAGTTTATCTATCATCCGCTTGTTCATTATACCTTTGCATAAAATTTAACTGTCCTGATGGTTCCATTTGCATCAGGATGTATGGTCATTATTTTTCCTAGAGGTCATTGAGACCTTGGGCAATCATTGTCAATTATCACTATGTCACCAGGTTTCAAGGACATATGATTTTCAGGAACTCTAGCTCCATAGAAGTGTTTTGTCTCAGTGAGGGGAGATAGTCTTCTCCCCAACTTTTCTCCCAGTGTTCAATCACTTTATTGAGATGCAGTTCCTTAAAAATCGTATGTCCTTGAAACCTGGTAACAGAGATTATTGACAATTATGGCTCAAGGTCTCAATGGCCTCTAGGAAAAATAGTGACCAAACATCCTGATGCAAATGGAACTATCAAGACAGTTGAAGTTTTGAGCAAAGATGTAGTGGACAAGCAGACGGTAGATAAACTAGTGCTGTTACACTTAAACAGTGTTGAAAGCAAACTTACTGATTCTCAAGAAAGTCCACAGACTAAAGTTGTTAAGATAAGACAATCAGCCATGGTGGCCAGTGAGAAAATCAGAATGATGTTAAGAGAGGAATACAGGAAGGCCCCACTTATATGGCGGGTTAGGTTCCAGGCTACCGCCGTAAAGCGGAAACCGCCGTAAAGTGGAACACCCTTTTTTTCCACTTACAAATGCATACAAACACTAGATAACAAGTTTACACTAACATATATTATGTTAGCAATAGAACCAGGCATCAAAAAACAATAAAAAAGTACAATACACACATAGTGCACTCATTACTTACCTTAAAATATTTATAGTCTTAATCTAGGGTGAGACAAGTAGTATTTATTGTAAGAAATCAAGTGTGGTATGTATTGTAATAGCCAGGCTACCTCACCAGGCCACCCCACCCACACATACTATTCTATGATATTTAAGCATCCCAGAGCGATAAAATGTATATACAGTTCACTCATTACTTACCTTAAAATATTTGTAGTCTTAATGTAGGGTCAGGAGTAAGTAAATGAGATAAAACGAATAAATGAGAGAGAGAAAGAATGAGTACATGAGAGGTAACAGGCGCAGAGTTATGTAAACAAACCAGGCTCCCACATCTTATATTTATGTTTATTTATTCTATTGTGGGGTGTATTTATCATGTTTTTATGTTATGTATCGTGTTTATTATATAATTTTGAAAAAAATATCATGGATGGATTAATGAAAATGTGTATATTACCGCAATATACGACATTTAATGAGACTCGGTGACTATTGTTATTATCACCACTTGTGGAAGTCGTCTGCTACCACAGCTCACATTTATGTTTATTTATTCTACTGTGGGGTGTATTTATCTTATTTATATGTTATGCATCGTGTTTATTATATAATTTTGAAAAAAATATCATGGATGGATTAATGAAAATGTGTATATTACCGTAATATACGACATTTAATGAGACTCGGTGACTATTGTTATTATCACCACTTGTGGAAGTCGTCTGCTACCACAGCTCACATTTATGTTTATTTATTCTACTGTGGGGTGTATTTATCTTATTTATATGTTATGCATCGTGTTTATTATATAATTTTGAAAAAAATATCATGGATGGATTAATGAAAATGTGTATATTACCGTAATATACGACATTTAATGAGACTCGGTGACTATTGTTATTATGGCGTCACTTGTGGAAGTCGTCTGCTCACATCTCACATTTATGTTTATTTATTCTACTGTGGGGTGTATTTATCTTATTTATATGTTATGCATCGTGTTTATTATATAATTTTGAAAAAAATATCATGGATGGATTAATGAAAATGTGTATATTACCGTAATATACGACATTTAATGAGACTCGGTGACTATTGTTATTATGGCGTCACTTGTGGAAGTCGTCTGCTCACATCTCACATTTATGTTTATTTATTCTACTGTGGGGTGTATTTATCTTATTTATATGTTATGCATCGTGTTTATTATATAATTTTGAAAAAAATATCATGGATGGATTAATGAAAATGTGTATATTAACGTAATATACGACATTTAAATGACTCGATGTATGTAAGTTTATTTAGGTACAGGTATACATAAGTATAATTATCAGAGTATATATAAAATATGAAATAACTTTTAAAAACATTTGAAATTTTGGAGTTTCCAGACAAAATGGAGAGACTTAGTGCTTACTGAGCTCATGGAGAATGTAAACAAACAGGGTGGGGCACGGTGACCGTATTAGAAAGTCAGGTGGGGGGAGCCGTATAGTGAGTTTTGGTCATAATTTGAAATGTCCGTATTAGCGGAACGCCGTAAAGTGAAACGCCGTAAAGCGGGGCCTTCCTGTAGTTCACCTATGGTGAACTAAGATGCTGCCCCCCCAATGTGGATATAAATCTCCAGTTTTGAAGGGAGTGATATTACCCTGTCTTGAAGGGAGGTTAATGACCCTCTACAGAGAGGGCTACCCCTCTCAGAGGGATTTGTGTACCACCTTGCTTTCTCCATCCTGCAACATGTTACTAAACCACATGTCTTGCGAGGCATCACCAGGCATCTCTCTCGTTACCAGACTTGCTGGCTTGTTGCATATATGAGGTTAAGTCTGGGACAAATGCTTTTCCCATAGCAGGAAAAATATGTGAAAGCCTGTGCCCCACTTGATCTACAAGCTAGGAGTATTAAAGTTCCTCAAACCCGCTTAGAATTCCAAGAAACCATCATTCTAGGTTAAGTTCTCTTGCAAAGCTAGCAATGAATGTCCATAAAGCTGACATCAGCATTTCCTTTGTGAGATCAGAAAGTCAGACTGCTTTAAGTAATCGAAGCATGAATGTATCTGGTATCTCCCACTGAGAACAAAGACAGCAGTGAAATGTGACTGTAGACTCTGAAATACTGACAATCTCCAATAGGAAGTTAAACTAGTGCAAATAAGAGTGACAATCCATGGTAAAACCACGATAAAGTGTGCTTAACATGTTCTGCACTGTGCACTCAGGTGTAATCGAACACTGGGTGAAATTTCTTCCTACCGTGGACAACGAATGGCGATAGTGAAAATGACTGTACCAATGCGTTGTGAGTGATAGGACATTAATGCGACATATCTGGATAGCAGCCTACTCAAGTCATTATTCTCAGCCTAATATAATTCAATCATTGTTTTTCACAAAAGCATTTTAGAATATAAATACGTATATCTTTGTATAATACAAATTTTGATTCATTTATAATCAATATTCTACTGTACAACTATGAAATAATTACTTTCCTACTATGATATACTACTCCTTAGTATTAAGTAGACTGTAAGTCAATAATGTTAAGTTGGCCCATAATGCCTAGGCATAACAGAGGCTCTCTTTGTGTTGCAACCCACTATTGTATATACACAATCTCAATGTACTGTTTGCAAAGACATTAAATAAATAAATAAATAAATAAGTGGTGCAGCCAACATCACAAGCTCTCGTTAGGTTGACAAAAGGTGATTAGGGCTGACCTATTCTAGGTTGTAACCAAAGGGCGATATGCCCAACAACCATAACTTATAACATTTCAAACAAATGTGTAATACTTGACATACACACTCTTTCTTTCTTTCAACACACCAGCCATATCCCACCGAGGTGGGGTGGCCCAAAAGGAAAAACAAAAGTTTCTCCTTTTAAATTTAGTACATAATGTATACAGGAGAAGGGGTTACTAGCCCCTTGCTCCCGGCATTTTAATCGCCTCTTACGACATGCATGGCTTATGGAGGAAGAATTCAGTTCCACTTCCCCATGGAGATAAGAGAAAATAAACAAGAACAAGAACTATAAAGAAAATAGAAGAAAACCCAGAGGGGTGTGTATATATATGCTTGTACATGTATGTGTAGTGTGACCTGAGTGTAAGTAGAAGTAGCAAGACATACCTGAAATCTTGCATGTTTATGAGACAGAAAAAGGGACACCAGCAATCCTACCATCATGTACAACAATTACAGGCTTTCGTTTCACATTCACTTAGCAGGACAGTAGTACCTCCCTGGGCAGTTGCTGTCTACCAACCTACTACCTAGACATACACACTCATTTGGTGTAAAATTAATCAATTACAGCTCATGTGAGGGAGACCTTAAACTCAGTCAAAGGAGACTTCTTGAACTGCGGCCGCAAGAAGTCTGAGCTATCAATAAAAGCTAAGTTCCCTACTTGTCATGTAATATTATTATGTTGGAAAGTAAACTTAGCTAGCAGGGTTCCCGCACAATTTTGTTTATTTACTATATTTTGAACAAAACAGTGATAATAATCACTTCCAATGAACAGATGAATTGGGCTGACAGTGTTCGTCTGCATGTCTGGACAAGCCAGTTTGACCTTGGCTGCTTTCAGTGCAATGATGTAGGCAAAACATCTACTACCACAGCTTCCGCTGTCTTTTTCCTATTTCATAGACCAACAGTGAATTTGGCTAGGTCATAAGTCTGTTTACCAGAATATTGGAAAAAACCAGCTGAGCTGTATTTTGGAATAGGGCTGTTTATTCAGTTTCTGCAACACTGTTCGTCTTATGAAAAGCAATTGAGAACAACCTTGATCAAATAGAGACAGCACATTTGTTTACTGTAATTTATAGAAGAACTGAACTTGAGCTGTGGAAGTCAGCTGTCATCACAGGTGTTTGGGTATAATGCTGTAAGGTGCATGCCCTTATACCTAAACCTTTCATTGTCGAGACCCCTGCTCACAAACTTCCTCTCAGTGTCGAAGAATTTAAAAAAAATATTTTTTCTTATGAAATGATAGAGAATCTTTTTTCTGATGGTAATGATACCAAAAGTATGAAATATGATGGAAAAGTTACAGAATTACGCTTTTGTGAAGTCAGTGGTCTTGGCGATATTTATGCATTGGCAATTTCTCCCATTTTGAGTCCTATTTTCAGCCAATTCCATTGTTCCAGTCGACTAAACTCATAACTATTTCATTAGAACTCTTTTTCTTCTATCGATTGAGTATAATAAACCGCCCATTTACTGATGTCAACTACCCAATAAAGTGATCAGAAATTAGTAATTTGGCCAATTTCATACACAACTCAAGTAAGGCCAATTTCAAAATATTGGACAGAACAATGCAACATTCCTAGCACTAAAATAACATTTTCTCTGTTCATTAGTCACATTTCCAGGCCTTTCTTATATTATGCTTGCCTTCCATTTTGAATATTTATTCACACATAAAATAGATTTACTGTTATGCAGACTACTGCATTATTGTAAAAATGGTATAAATAACATCAGCACATCAGTGAAAGCATATTAGACCCACCACTTGGCTTACATTGGATGTGTGGCTTGATTTGTTTACTCTTCAACATAGGCAAAAATCTCACATTTTCGCTTCTTTGAGCTCAATTTCAAGGTACTTTTAGCCCAAAAATCAATCAAAATCATTTGAATTTCTGTAATATATCTTCCATTCTATCAAGTGAGACCAAGAAAA
The DNA here is from genome assembly GCF_026875155.1 of Cherax quadricarinatus. Taxonomy (NCBI): domain Eukaryota; kingdom Metazoa; phylum Arthropoda; class Malacostraca; order Decapoda; family Parastacidae; genus Cherax; species Cherax quadricarinatus. Next base: position 10,024,845 of record NC_069458.1, on the reverse strand, counting down.
TGAGAATACAACCATAAATACTATACAAAATACACCACAAAGTTGCTGTTTTAAACCAAAAAAACAGACAAAGTTTTTTTTTCATTATGCACTGCATGATGAAGGATTTTTTTTATACTGCGTACACTGAGCATGCAGCACCATTCTCTCATATGTAGGTCGACCAGCTTTCTCCCGATAGATTTGAAGCCACTAGAAATTTGGCACAGTACATATTATGGCACCAACACTGGCTTGCAAGCCACAGTACTATGGCAACCACACAGGGAGGCACTACCATCCTCTGGTAGTAGCTTGGTAGACAGCAACCACCAAGGGAGATACTACCAACCTGTGGTAGTAGGTTGGTAGACAGCAACCACCCAGGGAGGTACTACCATCCTGTGGTAGTAGGTTGGTAGACAGCACACCCAGGGAGGTACTACCAACCTGTGGTAGTAGGTTAGTAGACAGCAACCACCCAGGGAGGTACTACCATCATGTGGAAGTAGGTTGGTAGACAGTAACCACCCAGGGAGGTACTACCATCCTGTGGTAGGAGGTTGGTAGACAGCAACCACCCATGGAGGTACTACCATCCTGTGGTAGTAGGTTTTGGGGGACAAAAAAAACCACCCCTTTAAGGTACTAAACCCTCCTGTGGTAGTAGGTTTGGGAGGCAGCAAACCCCCAAAATGGGGTATACCATCCTGTGGCGTAGGTGGAAACGCAAAATAAACCATGGGGTAAATACTATTTCCCGTGGTAGTAGGTTGGGTTTGACAGCAAACCACCCCGGGGGGTTCTACCATCCCGTGGTAGTAGGGGTTTGGTTTGACAGCAAACCCCCCAAGGGAAATTTCTCCAACCTGTGGTTTGGGAGGTTGGTAACGCAACCCCCCCAGGGGGGTACTTCCAAACCTGCGGTTTGTAGGTTGGGAGCAGCAACCGCCCCCGGGAGGTACTACATCCTGTGGTATTTGGTTGGTAGACAGCAAAACCCCCCAAGGGGGGGTACTACCATCCCGTTGGGGAAGGGGAAAGGGTTTTGGGAGGGCGCCAAACCCCCGGGAAAGGTACTACCCCAAACCCGTGGTAGTTTGGGGTTTGTAAGACAGCAACCCCCCAAGGGGTAAATTCCATCCTTTTGGTTGTAGGTTGGTAGACAGCCCAAACCCCCCAGGGAGGTTATTTCCATCCCGTGGGAAATAGGTTTGGGGACCCGGGAAACCCCCCCAGGGGAGGGAAAACCAATTTCCCGTGGTTTGTAGGTTGGGAGCAAACAACCACCCAAAGGGGGGTACTACCATTCCTGTGGGGACTTTGGTTGGTAGAAAAGGGGAAAAAAACCCCGGGAGGGAAATACCCTCCTTGGTTTGGGAAATAGGTTGGGAGACAGGAACCCCCCCAGGGAAAGGGTTTCTACCGTCCTGTGGTAGTAGGTTGGCCCGAAAAAAACACCCAGGGGGGTACTACCCTTTCCCCGTGGTAGTAGGGTTTTTTTGACAGAAAACCAAACCCCGGGGGTAAATTTCCCTCCCGTGGTAGTAGGGTTGGGAGACAGCAAACCCCCCAGGGGGGGGTACTTTAAAATCCTGTTGTAGTAGGTTGGGGAGGCCCCGCAACCCCCCACGGAGGTTAAATACCATCCTGTGGTAGTTGGTTAGTAAAACAGCAACCCCCCAGGGAAAGGGGGGACTTTCCCTCCTGTGGTAGTAGGTTGGTAGACAGGGAAACCCAAACCCCGGGAGGTACTACCTCCTGTGGTAGTAGGTTTGGGGGACAGCCCAAACCCCCCCAGGGAAAAGGGGCTTTAAACCCTCCCGTGGGTTTGTAGGTTAGTAGACAGCAACCCCCCGGGAGGTTCTACCTTCCTGTGGGTAGTAGGGGGTTTGTATTGGCACAAAACCCCCAGGGGGGGTACTTTCCATCCTGTGGTAGGGTAGGGGTTTGGGAAAACAGGGAAAAACCCCAAAGGGGGGGTTTCTTTCCATCCTGAGGGGGTAGGTGGGTTTAGGGCGCAACCCCCAAGAGGTACTACCTTCCCGTGGGTAGTAGGTTGGTAGACAGTAAACCCCACGGGAAGGTTTCTACCCTCCTTTGTTGGGGAGTAGGTTGGAGGGGCAGCAACCACCCCGGGGGGTACTTTCCATTTTTGTGTTAGTTAAAGGGTTTTGGAAGGGCCCGAACCACCCAGGGGAAAGTACTTCCAAACCTGTGGTAGTAGGTTGGAGACAGCAACCCCCCAGGGAAAAAACTACCATCCTGTGGTAAAAGGTTGGTCCCAAAAGTTTTAAAACCCCCAGGGAGGTTTCTTTCCATCCCGTGGGAGAGGTTGGAAGACAGAACCCCCCCCGGGGGGGGACTACCATCCCCGTTGGGGAGTTTGGATGGTAGACCGAAACCACCCAGGGAGGGGACTACCATCCGTGGGAGTAGGTTTGGGAGACAGCAAACCCCCAGGGAAAGGGACTACCGTCCTGTGGGAGGGGGGTTGGTAGACAGCAACCAAACCCCGGGGGTAATTCCATCCTTTTGGGGAGTAGGTTTGGGGGAGGGCGCAAACCCCCCCAGGGGAAGGTAATTTCCATCCCGTGGGGGTAGGGTTGGGGAGGAAAAGCCCAAACCCCCAAAGGGGGGTACTTCCCCTACTGTGGTAGGGGTTTGGTTTACAGCAACCCCCAAAGGGGTACTACCAAAACGTGGTAGTAGGTTGGTAGAAAAGCAAAAACCCCCCATGAAAAGGTTTTAACATCTTTTGGTAAGTGGTTTTGGGAGGCAGGGAACCCCCCCATGGGGGTACTACCTTCCTGTGGGGAGTAGGTTTGGGAGCAGGGAAACCCCCCCAGGGGGGGGGTTTTCTACCATCCCCGTGGTAGTAGGTTGGTTTTGCAGCAACCACCCAAAAAAGGGGGTTCTACCCAACCTGTGGTAGTAGGTTGGGTTAGACCAAAAAAACCACCCCCGAGAGGGTACTACCATCCCGCAGTTTGTAGGTTGGTTTGGGCAGCAACCCCCGCAGGGGAGGTACTTTCCATTCCCGTGGTGGGGTTTTGGGTTGGGTAGACCCGAAACCAACCCCGAAAAGGGGGCTACCATCCCGGGGTTTGTGGTTGGTAGACAGCAACCACCCCGGGGGGGGTACTACCATTTCCCGTGGTAGTAGGTTGGTAGACAACAAAACCAAACCCCGGGAGGTACTACCTTCCCCTTTTGGGAGTAGGTTGGTTTGACAAACAAAAAACCCCCCGGGAGGTTTCTACCATCCTGTGGAAAATAGGTTGGGGAGACAGCAACCACCCAGGGAGGTACTACCCTCCTGTGGTAGTAGGTTTTGGGAGACAGCAAACCCCCCAGGGAGGTACTTACCAAACCCGTTGGGGGGTAAAGGTTTGGTTTGACAGGAAAACCCCCCCAGGGAGGTACTACCTCCTGTGGGGGTAGGTTGGTAGTCAGCAACCCCCCCCAGGGAGGTACTACCAAACCTGTTGTTGTAGGTTGGTAACAGCAACCCCCACGGGAGGTTTTCTACCATCTGTGGTGTAGGTTAGAGGACAGCAACCACCCCAGGGAGGGACTACCACCCGTTGGGAGTAGGTTGGTTTTTACCCGGGAACCACCCAGGGAGGGGTACTACCTCCTGTGGTAGTAGGGTTTGGGAGACAGCAACCACCCAGGGGAGGTGCTACCGCCTGTGGGTTTTGTAGCGGGGTTGGGTAGACGCAACCAACCCCGGGAAAGGGGGTTTACCATTCCCGTTTTGGTTTGTAGGTTTGTAAGGGGCAGCAACCCCCAGGGAGGTACTAAACCATCCCGTGGTAGTAGGTTAGTAGGCAGAAACCCCCCAGGGAGGTTTCTTTCCATTCCCGTGGGGAGTAGGTTGGAGCAACCCCACCCAGGGAAGGTATACCTCCCGTGGGTAAATAGGTTGTAGAAAATCAACCACCCGGGTGGTATCCCTCCCGTGGTAGTTAGGTTTTGGGAGGGCAGCAAACCCCCCAGGGAAAAGGGACTACCTTTTCCTTTTTGTTTTGTAGGTTAGTAGGCAGCAACCCCCCAGGGAGAGGTTTCTACTGTCCCGTGGTAGTAGGTTGGGAGGGCAAACAACCACCCAGGGAAAGGGTAAAACCATCGGTTGTGGTAGTGGTTAGTAAGCAGAAAAAACCCCCCAGGGAAAGGGACTACCACCCTTTTGGGATAGGTTAGTAAAAAGCAACCACCAAGGAGGTACACATCCTGGGGGTAAATAGGTTGGTAGGGCAGCAACCACCCCGGGATGGTTTTCTACCCCTCCCGTTTGGTTTGTAGGTTTGGGAGACAGCAACCACCCAGGGAGGTACTACCATCCTTTTGGTAGTAGGTTGGTAGACAAACCCAACCCCCCAAGGATGTACTTTCCTTTCCCGTGGTTTCTAGGGTTGGGAGACAGGGAACCAAACCCCGGGAGGTACTACCCTCCTGTGGGGGAAATAGGTTTGGTAGACAGCAACCAAAACCCCGGGGAGGTACTACCGGGCCCGTGGTTTGTAGGTTGGGAGAAAGCAACCACCCCGGGGTACTACCCTCCTGTGGGAGTAGGTTTTGGGGGACAGCAACCCCCCCAAAGGGGGGGGACTACCTTCCGGTAGTAAAGGGTTGGGGAGACCCGAAAACCCCCCAGGGGGGGGTATACCGTCCCGCCAAGTGAAAGTGAAAAAGAAAGCCCGTAATTGTTTTACATTATGGGAGGATTGCTGGTGTCATTTTTTTCTTAAAAACTGCATGATAAAAAAGGCACAGTTTAAAAACCCGTTTTGATGATTAAACCCCTTTCCCGTAACTTTTTCACCCCGAAAATGTTTTAAACCCCTTCGTACAGGGGAAAAACAGTGGGTTAAAAACTTAATTGCCACATTTTCCCTTTAAAGGGGGGCAAAAGATAAAAAAACATTCCAGGCCATGGGGAAAACCCCGGGTAGCCCAGCCACTCAAGAGGGAGAGGTTTTTTAGTGCAGGAAGGAAAAAAAAAATGGCGGAAATGGCAGAAAATCGTCACCAAATCCGGCTTCCTGGGTGGAACCACGTCGTGGCCTCCCTCCAAAAAACAGATCAGTACTAATCCCGGGAAAAAAAAATATCCCCCAGTACCAACAATACCACCGTCGATAAAAATTCTTCTTTGCAAATATACAGGGTCTAAGCCAGCAACAAACAAAAAAAATACCTTTCATCCGTGGACTGCTTGCGAGGCAAAGGCAATGTTCGGGCTTCACGAGGCCCACAAAAAGGATCCTTGGACAACGAAATATGGATCCCGGTTTTACAAACCTTCAGATGTGACAGAGTAAAAGGGAAAAAAAGGGGGGGGGGTTTGGCCCTGTACATTGCAGAGTCACTTGTTTGCACAGAACTGCTTAATGCCCCCAAATGATGTAGGGGAAAAGTTTTAGCAGTAAAGGTCGAGAACCAAAACCTAGTCTTTGGGGTAGTCTACAAGCCCCCGGATGCAAATCCCAGCAATTCCGGAACAGCTGTTAAAATTGACCACTGTCTGGAAAATTTTCCCAGCTACTGCCCCCAAAACATCTTGCTCCTGGGGGATTTCAATTTAAGCACCCCCAAAATGGAGGAATATAGCAAATATTTGTTGCAGTAATAAACACCAGGGGCAGCTCTGATGAAAACTCCCCACTCACCGAGCTTTTAAATTTGCACAAAAATTTAATTTAAACCCGCAAATAATAGGCCACTTGTGGAGAATACACTGACCCCTTTTTCCCAAAAATGTGATTGATAAGAAATGTCATCATACAAAAACAAAAAACTCAGTCACAAACCCTAATTGGGGTTCAGTCTGTTGCGCGGAAAACCCCAGACCGACATAATGAGACTACACGAGGGAGCATTCACCCAAATTAACTTCATAACAAAAACAAAAAGTGGGGGCCAAGGGAAACCAAGTCCAACCAAAATAAGTGGGAAGATTCTAAGCAACACAGACCCCAACTTATGCCTAGAACAGATTAACTCGGTGGCACTCGATGTATGCACAAGGCTTATTCCTCTAAGAAAAAGGAGGAGTAGATGTAAAATAGAAAGAGACAGCTAACCAGACTGAGAGTCGAAGATCAAAATGAATTTTTTATGAGAGAGCCACAAAATTTGATTAACACAAGCCTATCCGATGTTATCCTGACGTCAAATGACTTCGAACAGGCGATAAATGACATGCCCATGCACTCTGCCCCAGGGCCAGACTCATGGAACTCTGTGTTCATCAAGAACTGCAAGAAGCCCCTATCACGAGCCTTTTCCATCCTATGGAGAGGTAGCATGGACACGGGGGTCGTCCCATAGTTACTAAAAACAACAGACATAGCCCCACTCCACAAAGGGGGCAGTAAAGCAACAGCAAAGAACTACAGACCAATAGCACTAACATCCCATATCATAAAATCTTTGAAAGGGTCCTAAGAAGCAAGATCACCACCCATCTAGAAACCCATCAGTTACACAACCCAGGGCAACATGGGTTTAGAACAGGTCGCTCCTGTCTGTCTCAACTACTGGATCACTACGACAAGGTCCTAAATGCACTAGAAGACAAAAAGAATGCAGATGTAATATATACAGACTTTGCAAAAGCCTTCAACAAGTGTGACCATGGCGTAATAGTGCACAAAATGCGTGCTAAAGGAATAACAGGAAAAGTCGGTCGATGGATCTATAATTTCCTCACTAACAGAACAGAGAGAGTAGTCGTCAACAGAGTAAAGTCCGAGGCAGCTACGGTGAAAAGCTCTGTTCCACAAGGCACAGTACTCGCTCCCATCTTGTTCCTCATCCTCATATCCGACATAGACAAGGATGTCAGCCACAGCACCGTGTCTTCGTTTGCAGATGACACCCGAATCTGCATGACAGTGTCTTCCATTGTAGACACTGCAAGGCTCCAGGCGGACATCAACCAAATCTTTCAGTGGGCTGCAGAAAACAATATGAAGTTCAACGATGAGAAATTTCAATTACTCAGATATGGTAAACATGAGGAAATTAAATCTTCATCAGAGTACAAAACAAATTCTGGCCACAAAATAGAGCGAAACACCAACGTCAAAGACCTGGGAGTGATCATGTCGGAGGATCTCACCTTCAAGGACCATAACATTGTATCAATCGCATCTGCTAGAAAAATGACAGGATGGATAATGAGAACCTTCAAAACTAGGGAGGCCAAGCCCATGATAACACTCTTCATGTCACTTGTTCTATCTAGGTTGGAATATTGCTGCACACTAACAGCACCTTTCAAGGCAGGTGAAATTGCCGACCTAGAAAATGTACAGAGAACTTTCACGGTGTGCATAACGGAGATAAAACACCTCAATTACTGGGAGCGCTTGAGGTTCCTAAACCTGTATTCCCTGGAACGCAGGAGGGAGAGATACATGATTATATACACCTGGAAAATCCTAGAGGGACTAGTACCGAACTTGCACACGAAAATCACTCACTACGAAAGCAAAAGACTTGGCAGACGATGCACCATCCCCCCAATGAAAAGCAGGGGTGTCACTAGCACGTTAAGAGACCATACAATAAGTGTCAGGGGCCCGAGACTGTTCAACTGCCTCCCAGCACACATAAGGGGGATTACCAACAGACCCCTGGCAGTCTTCAAGCTGGCACTGGACAAGCACCTAAAGTCAGTTCCTGATCAGCCGGGCTGTGGCTCGTACGTTGGTTTGCGTGCAGCCAGCAGCAACAGCCTGGTTGATCAGGCTCTGATCCACCAGGAGGCCTGGTCACAGACCTGGCCACGGGGGCGTTGACCCCCGGAACTCTCTCCAGGTAAACTCCAGGTTCGAAAAAGTCTTACAAAAACCAAATCGTACGAAAACGGAAGCAATATTTCTTATAAGAAACAATGAAAATCCAATTAATTCATTCCAGACACCCAAAAATATTAACAACAAATACATTTTACAGAGAATTTTCTCCACGAATTCTCTCATCTAGGTCGTACGAAAACCGAGGTTCCACTGTAATCTTGCTACTTCGGCTTACACTTAGATCAGACTACATATAGTGCATGCATATAGAGTGGGCCCCTGCCTAACGTTGGCATTACATAACGTTAAATCCGCCTAGCGTTACATTTTATCGCTAAAATTTTGCCTTGCATAGCGCTAAAAAACTTGCTCAACGCAATTCGTCTAGGACGCGTCTAAGAGGACTAAGAGGACCTTGAACTCTGCTTGGAAGAAACTTTGGCCAGAATGTGTAGACAAAAGGGATTTTGAAGGATTTGAGGCTAACCCTGAGAGGCATATGCCAGTTGAGGAATCAATTGTGGCATTGGGGAAGTCCTTGGGGCTGAAGGTTAGTGGGGAGGATGTGGAGAGTTGGTGGAGGAGGACAATGAAGAACTAACCACTGATGAGCTGCTAGATCAACTTCAACAGCAAGAGGCCAGACCTGAGGAAACTGCTTCGGAGGAAGGGAGAGAGAAATTGAAGAAGTTGCCTACTTCAAAGATTAAGGAAATCTGTGCAATGTGGCTTAAAGTGCAAACCTTTTTAGATGAAAATCACCCTCAGACAGCTGTTGCAAGCCGTGTTGGCAACCTGTACACTGACAATGTTGTGAACCACTTTAGGAAAGTCATAAAGGAACGAGAGGTACAGACCTCTATGGACAGATATGTTGTGTGATATAAGTCCAATGACTCTGAAGCTGGTCCTAGTAGCATTAAAAGAAGAAGGGAAGTAACCCCGGAAAAGGACTTGACACCTGTACATTAACATCTCCATTCAAAGCAGGTGAAATCGCAGATCTAGAGAGTGTACAGAGATCCTTTACTGCACGTATAAGTTCTGTCAAGCACCTTAACTACTGGGAACGCTTGGAAGCACTTGGCTTGTACTCGTTGGAACGCAGGAGGGAGAGATATATCATAATCTACACTTGGAAAATCTTGGAAAAATTGGTCCCAAATCTGCACACAGAAATCACTCCCTACGAAAGTAAAAGACTGGGCTGGCGATGCAAAATGCCCCCAATAAAAAGTAGGGGCGCCATTGGTACACTAAGAGAAAACACCATAAGTGTCCGGGGCCCAAAACTGTTCAACAGCCTCCCATCAAGCATTAGGGGAATTGCCAATAAACCCCTGGCTGCCTTCAAGAGAGAGCTGGACAGATACCTAAAGTCAGTGCCGGATCAGCCGGGCTGTGGCTCGTACGTTGGACTGCGTGCGGCCAGCAGTAACAGCCTAGTTGATCAGGCCCTGATCCATCGGGAGGCCTGGTCATGGACCGGGCCGCGGGGGCGTTGATCCCCGGAATAACCTCCAGGTAACCTCAAGTTATAATGGAAGGGGATTCCCCTTCTAAACACTAAGACCATCAACACTCTCCCCTCCTCCCATCCCATCAATCATCACCAGATCTTCAATAAAGGTAAGTGCCATGTAACTGTGCATGTCTTCTTCAGTTTGTATGTATTAAAATTAATATTTCATGTGGTAAATTTTTTTTTTTTTTTGTACTTTGGGGTGTCTTGCACAGATTAATTTGATTTCCATTATTTCTTATGGGGAAAATTCATTCGCCTAACGATAAATTCGCCTAACATTGAGCTCTCAGGAATGGATTAATAGCGTTATGCGAGGGTCCACTGTATGTATATATACACACATTCGAGTTTTCTTTTATTTTCCTAATAGTTCTTGTTCTTCTTTATTTCCTCTTATCTCAGTGGGAAAGTGGAACAGAATTCTTCCTCTGTAAGTCATGCATGTTGGATTGTATGCATGTTGTAAGAGGTGACTAAAATGCCAAGAACAAGTGGCTAGTAACCCTTACTCCTGTATAATTAATTACTTAATTTATAAGGAAAACTTTCATTTTTCTTCATAGGTCACCCTACCTCAGTGGGATATGGCCAGTTGGTTGAGCAAAAAAAAAAAAAAAAAAAAAAAATTACCAAAATTAATAACAATCTTAACAATTTCTATCTCTTTTAACTGTATTTCAGAATGCATTATAGTCTTTTCAAATTAATATAAAGTTGCAACTGAAGAGAAGATAAAAAGGCACATCACTCTCACAGCATCACGTGATAAATATGGATTAATGGCAAATACAAAAATGCTAAGGTTGCTGGAGAGAAATTCCTCCTCGGTGATACATACCACTGAAAAATGAAGCAATTTCACTTTTCTTGTCCATCTCAAGAAGATATTTATCGATGATGTCACGTGGGTTGCTGGGGTCCAATTTGGCTTTGTGAGACTCAATAATACCCTGGAGAAAAAAATTATTTTAGAAACTTAAGTATAACGGAGATAAAACACCTCAATTATTGGGAGCGCTTGAGGTTCCTAAACCTGTATTCCCTGGAACGCAGGAGGGAGAGATACATGATTATATACACCTGGAAAATCCTAGAGGGACTAGTACCGAACTTGCACACGAAAATCACTCATTACGAAAGCAAAAGACTTGGCAGACGATGCACCATCCCCCCAATGAAAAGCAGGGGTGTCACTAGCACGTTAAGAGACCATACAATAAGTGTCAGGGGCCCGAGACTGTTCAACTGCCTCCCAGCACACATAAGGGGGATTACCAACAGACCCCTGGCAGTCTTCAAGCTGGCACTGGACAAGCACCTAAAGTCAGTTCCGGATCAGCCGGGCTGTGGCTCGTATGTTGGTTTGCGTGCAGCCAGCAGCAACAGCCTGGTTGATCAGGCTCTGATCCACCAGGAGGCCTGGTCTCAGACCGGGCCGCGGGGGCGTTGACCCCCGGAACTCTCCAGGTAAACTCCAGGTAAACTCCATACATTACAGTGGACCCCCGCTTAACGATCACCTCCCAATGCGACCAATTATGTAAGTGTATTTATGTAAGTGCGTTTGTACATGTATGTTTGGGGGTCTGAAATGGACTAATCTACTTCACAATATTCCTTATGGGAACAAATTCGGCCAGTACTGGCACCTGAACATACTTCTGGAATGAAAAAATATCGTTAACCGGGGGTCCACTGTATTTGCAATGAAACTGAGGTTTGTATTTTGGATTGTGTGTGTAAAGCAGTAACAGCCTTCAAGGGGAGTTCCTTGATGCTGGTGAGGGGCTCTTGATCTAGGCAATTGGATTTGTGATCCAATTCCCTGAATTAAGCCTGAATGTCTTCTATCCCCTCCCTAAATGCACTGTATAATCCCTATGGGTTTAGCACTCCCCATGATAATAATAATAATAATAATAAATGGCAGTAACAGCCTGAGTGATCAGGGCCTGATGCACCAGGAGGCCTGGTTATGGACCAGGTTGGGGGGCACTGACCCCTGGAACACCCTCCAGGTAGACACTATATTACACAAAATGTTAACGTAAGAACATAGAAAGAAGGAACACTGCAACAGACCTACTGACCCATGCAAAGCAGGTCCATGCCACCCCCCAGGCCTAGAACAATGACCACCTCGTCAGATTATTTCCACTTAAGGAAGGAGCATGGCACCAGACCTGGTAGCCCAAGCTAGTCAGGTCCAACTCACACCCACCCACGCCCACTCACGTACTTATCCACCCTATTTTTAAAACTACACAACGTCTTAGCGTCTATGACGGTACTTGGGAGTTTGTTCCACTCATCCACAACTCTATTACCAAACCAGTGCTTTCCTACATCCTTCCTGAATCTGAACTTTTCCAACTCGAAGTCATTGCTGTGAGTCCTGTCTTTGCTGGATATTTTTAGCATGCTATTTACATCCCCTTTATTTATTCCTGTTTTCCATTTATACACCTCAATCATATCCCCACTAATTCTATGCCTTTCTAGAGAGTGCAGATTCAGGGCCTTCAGTCTATCCTCATAGGGAAGATTTCTGATACATGTACATGTGATCAACTTTGCCATCCTCCTCCGTATGTTTTCCAGTACATTTATATTCATTCTGTAATATGGTGACCAGAACTGAGCAGCATAGTCTAAATGAGGCCTAACCAAGGATATATAGAGTTGAAGAACAACCTGAGGACTTCTTGATATGAAGCCAAGGATTCTGTTAGCTTTATTGCGAACACTTATGCACTGTTGTCTTGGTTTCAGATTACTGCTAACCAGAACTCCTAAATCCTTTTTGCAATCAGTAGTATTACGATCTACACTATTCAGTTTATAAGTGGCATGGTTATTGTCCTGTCCAACATTTAGCACTTTGCATTTGTCTACATTGAACTGCATCTGCCACTTCTCCGACCACTGCGTCAGTCTATTCAAATCATCCTGGGGTGCACTAATGTCCTCAATAAAATGAATTGGAGAGCCTATTTTGGTGTCATCAGCAAATTTGCTTATGTCGCTATTTATTCCCTCATCTATATCGTTTATGTAGATTGTGAACAACAAGGGGCCCAACACTGACCCGTGGAACACCACTTTTGATGTGCCCCCATTTTGATTTCTCCCCATTTATGCAAATTCTTTGCTGCCTATTTGTCAACCACGCCTCTACCCAGGAAAAAATTTCTCCTCCTATTCTGTGTGCCTTAAGTTTCCTCAAAAGTCTCTGATGTGGAACTCTATCAAAAGCCTTAGTAAAGTCCATATACACAATATCATATTCATTACCATGATCTACCTCCTCAAACTCCTTAGCAAAAAAAAGTTAGTAAATTCGTAAGACAGGAACGCCTCTTAGTAAAACCGTGTTGAGATTCATTTATCAATTTATGCCTATCAAGATGGCTACGAATTGCCTCGGCAATTATTGATTCCATAAATTTTCCCACTATGGAAGTAAGACTACGCGACGGGCTGGAGTTTTGAGACTCTATGACCGCGGGTTCAATCCTGGCCGGGGTTATGGTTTGTTTGCAATCGTGTCATTACGATTTCTTGAGTCAAGTAAGACTACTCTTAAGTGGGCCTATCTTGTCCCTAATCTTACTTCTGTATACCTGAAAGAACCCAGGAAATCAGCCAATCGAAAGTCTGGGACAGAGACTTGATTGCAGTTTACTGGGTAATTTCATAACACAGTGGACCCCTGCCTTGTGATCAGCTTCCAATGCGACCAATTATGTAAGTGTATTTTATATAACTACCTAGATCATATATTCGAAATTGTTAAACTAATCAAGGTGCTATTCTCAGGTGCTAAAGTTAATAAGTTCACTATTTTGCCATTATATTCCAAAGCTCATTTATTTGATTACCACTTTATTGTTCACCACAAATTATATTAGTCCCTTTTATATTATAATTTTATATTATAATTCTAACTTTAAAGAATTACCTTTAAAGTACTACCTACTATCATATTCCCAAGCTCCATTATTTGATCATCACTTTATTTGTTCACCACAAATTATTTTAGTCTCTTTTATATTGTCTCCTTTATTTTAGCTTTAAAAAACTACCTTAGCTCATTATTTTTTACATTTGTTTAATAATTCAGGTGCTATTTTTTTAGCTTTAGAATATTTACTTTGTTTTATACTTAATTCTAACTATAGATTCACTACAAATCTTATGATTACAAGCATTGATCCTGATACCAACCTCTTATTTAATGACTTAAATGATTCAAACAGTTACTGTAATTACTACACAGCAGAACAATCAAAGGCACTTCTCAGAGCTAACAACAACATAACTATCTTTAACTACAATATCAGATCTTTAAGCAAGCATTATGATGACCTCCAAGCATTACTAAATTCCTTACATGCCAATATGTCCATCATTACACTAACTGAAACCTGGCTAAAGCCTGATACTACAGATGTCTATGCCATTCCTGGTTACACAGCCATACACAACTGTAGGCCAGACCAACAAGGGGGTGGCACAGCTATATACTACTCAGACCAACTAGAATGTATCACTAATACTTGCACAAGGGATGAACATGGGGAATATATAATAGCTAAATTCAAATCCAAATACCTACAAAAACCTCTCACAGTGATAAACATCTACAGAATTCCACAATCAAACATTAGCCAATTTAGTCAAAACCTAGGAAGTATGATAACTGATGCACGCATGAACAAAGATCAATTACTACTCTCAGGTGACTTCAATATAAATCTCCTGCAAGACCAGGACCCACACATTACTGAATTCACAACACAATGAGTAACTGCATGTTGCTACCAACAGTAACAAAACCTACAAGATTACAGAGACAAGTGTTTTCCTACTTGACCACATCTGGACCAACACCATATCCCTTTAAAATCAGGCATAATTACAGATAATACCACAGACCACTACCCTACTTTCCTCATAACAACTCTTGGTAAAATACCCCAAGACACTACTAAAGTCACCTTCAGACTTCACAATGAGGCAGCCATTAATAACTTCACAACAGCAGTAACAAACATTGACTGGCACACTGAGCTAGAAAGCTATACAGATATTGACGAATGTTTTAATAATTTTCTAAAAAAGACCCAATACCTTTATAACAAGCACTGCCCTAAAAAAACTAAACAGATGACAGCTAAGAGACTGAACAGTCCCTGGCTAACACCCAGCATTCTCAAATCAATAAATACAAAACACCAATATGAAAAACAGTACAGAATGGGTCACATAACCAGAGACCAAACAAAACGTTACTCGTCAATCCTAACCAGCCTGATAAGAAGGGCAAAAAAATTGCATTATGAGAACAGATTATCCAACTTACGAGGTGATATAAAAAAGACCTGGAAAACCCTATCAGAAATTCTGGGAACAAAAAAGATATCACGAAATAGCGAAATAAAATTAGCAAAATCAGATGAACCCCAACTCCCACCAACAGAAACAGCAAACAGACTCAATTGATTTCTTCTCCACTATAGGACAAAACCTTGCCAATAAAATCCCAAGCTCAGATACCCCACCAAATGACTACCTCACTGGCAACTACCCGAACACATTTGTTCCTAGCTCCGACTAACCCATACGAAGTCCCCCTTATTACAACGCACTAAAAAACAAGGCAGGAGATTTAAATACCTTACCACCCTTTATATACAAAAAAGCATCACAAGTACTATCACCAATCATTGCAACACTCTTTAACAAATCCATTGAATCCTCCACCTTCCCTACAGTTCTCAAAATAGCAAGGGTCCCCCGATCCACAAAGGAGGAACCAAAAAAGAGTTGAATAACTATAGCCAATATCCAACTTACACCCTTCTCAAAAATCTTCGAAAAATTAATTCATAAACGAATCAAACTCCTACCTCATTTCCCATACATTCTCAACCCTCCCAAATTTGGATTAAAGGCCTAATAAAAATACTAATGATGCTATTATACACATGCTAGAACATATATACACTGGCAATAGAGAAAAAAGAAGTCCCGGGGGATCTTAAATTGACTTACGTAAGCTTTGATACAGTTGCCAGGGACTTGCTCCACGTAAAATTGGCACACTATGGAAATTAGAGGGCACTCCCTCAACTACCTCAAGTCATACCTCACAACAGAAGCCAATATGTGTATGCAAAGGGGGGCAAACTCTTCTGCACAACCAATTACAGTTGGTGTCCCACAGGGAAGTGTCCTTGGCCCCTTCTCTTTCTCCCTAAAACATAAATGCCCTACCAAATGCTTCGCAATTACTCAAACCCACACAAATTTGCAGATAAAACATACATACGTCTTCTCTCACCCGAGCCCGTCACGCTAGCCAATACTGTAAACACCGAATTACAGAAAATATCTACCGGATGAGACTAACAAACTTACACTAAACATTGACAAAACCTACTTCATTCAGTTTGGTAACAGAGCTACAGATGTCCCTCTTAACATAATGATAAACGGATCACCATCACAAACTAACAGAGGGAAAATTCTTAGGAATCCACCTTGAAATAGTTTTCAAATTTCATACGCATATACAACAAATTTCTAAGAAAATTTCCAAGACTGTAGGCATACTATCGAAGATACGGTACTATGTTCCACAGTCAGCCCCCTGCCCTTATCACTCTCTTTTTTACCCCCTATCTCACCTATGGAATTTGTGCATGGGGCCAACAACAATTAACCATCTCAGACCACTAATTATCCAAAAAAAGGCTGCAGTCAGAATGATAACAAATTCTCACTACAGGGAGCACACTCCACCAATATTCAAAACACTCAAACCCACTCACCATACAAAACATCCATACTTATTATTGCACTTATTACATACATAGAACACTTAACTATGATATTAACCCTCCCCTCAAACATCTCCTTGCCAACCTCAACAGAACACATGACCATAATACAAGGCACAGATCACTCTTTGATGTTCCTCGTGTCCATCTCACGCTATGCAAAAACTCAATGCACATAAAAGGCCCTAAAATCTGGAATTCATTACCTGTAAATATAAAAGAAACACTACCTGTTCATAAATTCAAGTCTCTTCTCAAAGATCACTTACTCACCCAAAACCAAATAAATACTGAATAATTGAACCTTATAAATTGTATATCTTAAATGTTTCTCACAATTATATCACATAAATGTTAAACCTAAAACCCAATCTAACTTCATTATTTTTTAAATACACTACCTAACAGAATACTCCATACGACTGAATGTACAACAATGCATGCAACCATATGACCTGTCTTTGTAATACTCGCTTATGCTTTATAGTAATCTGTTTACAGTAATGTTTTATCACTGATTTCATCATTGCTTAGTTAATCTTAAGTTAATTTTAAGCCAGCCCGTAATGCTATGCATAGTATAAGTGGCTTTGGCATGCTGCTCTTATCTGTATTTTTTTGTACCTCTGTATGTGTGCTCAAATTGTAAATAAATAAATAAATAAGTGGTTTTGTTCGTGTATTTTTGGGGGTCTGAAACGGACTAATCTAATTCATAATATTCCTTATGGGAACAAATTCGTTTGGTAACGGCACCCGAACATACTTCTGGAATGAAATCATATCGTAAGGCGGGGGTCCACTGTGTATTGAAACTATGTGATTTGTGATCACTTTCCCTAAGCTCATCATTAACCTCAAGATTATTAATTAGTGAATCATTGTTGGCAAGAACCAAGTCAAGCAGATTGTTTCCTCTAGTTGGTTCTGTCACAAACTGTTTTAAAAAGCAATCCTGAACCGTATCAAGAAAGTCACTAGACTCAAGATTTCCTGTCAAATAAGTGATTGTCTAGAGCTCTTAATCAGAGGAATTGAAATTCCTCTCCCTTTCCTTGGATTTAACTTGATTTTGCACCTATCATTTCCCAGGCGCTATATGGGCTTTATGGGTTTAGTGCTTTTTTTTCAACAAGTCGACCATCTCACAAGGAGGCAGAGTGACCCAAAAAACAAAGAAAATCCCCAAAAAGAAAATACTTTCATCATCATTCAACACTTTCACCTCACTCACACATAATCACTGTTTTTGCAGAGGTGCTCAGAATACAACAGTTTAGAAGCATATACGTATAAAGATACACAACATATCCCTCCAAACTGCCGATATCCCAAACCCCTCCTTTAAAGTGCAGGCACTGTACTTCCCATTTCCAGGACTCAAGTCCGGCTTATAAAAATAACCGGTTTCCCTGAATCCCTTCACTAAATATTACCCTGCTCACACTCCAACAGATCGTCAGGTCCCAAATACCATTCGTCTCCATTCACTACCTAACACGCTCATGCACACTTGCTGGAAGTCCAAGCCCCTCTCCCACAAAACCGCCTTTACCCCCTCCCACCAACCTGTTCGAGGATGACCCCTACCCAACCTTCCTTTCCCTACAGATTTATACACTCTCCATGTCATTCTACTTTGATCCATTCTCTCTAAATGACCAAACCACCTCAACAACCCCTCTTCAGTCCTCTGACTAATACTTTTATTAACTCCACACCTTTTCCTAATTTCCACACTCCGAATATTCTGCATAATATTTACACCACACATTACCCTTAGACAGGACATCTCCACTGCCTCCAATCACCTCCTCACTGCAGCATTTACAACCAAAGCTTCACACCCATATAAGAGTGTTGATACTACTATACTTTCATACATTCCCTTCTTTGCCTCCACAGATAACATTTTTTGTCTCCACATATACCTCAATGCACCACTCACCTTTTTTCCTTCATCAATTCTATGATTAATCTCATCCTTCATAAATCCATCCGCTGACATGTCATCTCCCAAATATCTGAAAACATTCACTTCCATACTCCTCCTCCCCAATTTGATATCCAATTTTTCTTTATCTAAATCTTTTGATACCCTCATCACCTTAGTCTTTTCTATGTTCACTCTCAACTTTCTACCTTTACACACACACTCCCAAATTCGTCCACTAACATTTGCAATTTTTCTTTAGAATCTCCCATAAGCACAGTAACATCAGCAAAAAGTAACTGTGTCACTTCCCATTTTGTATTTGATTCCCCATAATTTAATCCCACCCCTCTCCCGAACACCCTAGCATTTACTTCTTTTACAACCCCATCTATAAATATATTAACCCTCTGAGGGTCGACAGGGCCTCTTAGAGACTCGTTCTCAGGGTCGGCCAAATTTGAAAAAAAAAAAATTATTTTTTCTTATGAAAAAATAGTTTTTTTTTTCTAAACATTATAGGCTAAACAAAATTTTTTTACCATCAATACTTACCGAGATATGGAGGAGTGAAGTTTGCCAAAATTGAACAACATCTGGTAACATTGCCGACTGCCATCACCCAGTATTTTTCTATTTACTTTTTTATGTACTATTTTCAATTATTTTTCAATTTTTCTTTTTCTGAGTAACTTTTATGGCCTCTGAGACCAATATGATCAGTATTTTGTAAGTTATTTCTTTTTCAATACTACACAAAAAGGGCGTAAACACTGTTGTCATTATTTTGTTTATAGAAAATATTTACACAAACAAACGATATGAAATGGTGTTTATTACTATTTTTCTATATTTTATATACACATATACAGTCACAGGGAATGTTTCTAGAAGTTCTGCAGCCTGTGGAAGTCTTTGAAACATGGTGTCATGCACAGTGGTGTTTTACACTCCTCACACATAAAATGAGTGTCTCTGTGTTGTTGTGGGTGTTTCCTTGTATGTGCACAGACGTAACACCTCTTCTGAGCCTTTTTTTTGAAAGCAGTAGCAGGCAGTTTTACTAGGAAGTGATCACCATGCTTCAGATGAGAAGGTAGTTGTCGATAATTTGGTGGGCGGTCAATTGCAGGTGTCCTTCCTTGGTACTTGAATACTATTTGTCTGATGACAGACAAACAGAATTCGCCATACTGTGGTTTGTTTCTGGTCCTCATCTTATATATATTATAAGCATTGAGCATGGAAATGTCCAGAAGATGGAAAAGGAGTTTGATGTACCACTTATAACTCTTGCAAACACAATCAGCAAACCCAATCTGCATGTCACACTTGTCCACTGAACACATGTTCAAGGTGTAATCAATCACAGCTGCAGGTTTTAGAATAGGTTCATTGCTCTCTCTATGCTGCCTGCCACTGTCTGCCATTTCATTAGGGTGAACTGATGACAACAGTGTGACATCTCATTTGTCATGCCACCGAAATGCCATGATGTCATTGGCAGCAAACGCCTGCACCTCACCTCTACGAGTGCCAGCATCAAACCTGGGCATATGTTTCTGATTTGCACGCACTGTGCCACACACATCTGTCATGTTCACTCGCAAAAAATCACTGAGTGAGGGGCTTGTGTACCAGTTAGCGGTATATAATATATGCCCCTTACCAAGGTATGGTTCTATCATTGTTCTAACCACATCACCAGAGATGCCCAATAACTTCCTGGTATTTTGCAATGTATAACTTCCAGTGTACACAATAATATCCAATACCAGACCACTGTAACAATCACAAAGCACAAACAACTTTATACCAAAGCGCTTCCTCTTGCTTGGTATGTACTGCTTGAAAGAGAGTCTTCCTTTGAACAGAATCAAAGACTCG
Organism: Cherax quadricarinatus; assembly: GCF_026875155.1. Classification (NCBI taxonomy): domain Eukaryota; kingdom Metazoa; phylum Arthropoda; class Malacostraca; order Decapoda; family Parastacidae; genus Cherax; species Cherax quadricarinatus. The sequence continues at coordinate 10,004,865 of NC_069458.1, read as the reverse complement.
TCAATTACAAGCTTCCTGAAGGGATAAAAATGCGTAGTGAATTTCTCTTTCAGATACACAAACACATTCTTAATCTTATATAACTTGTCGTTTCTGTCAGGCCTGGTTTTGTCTGAGAAGTGAAGCATACGTAACATTAGCACAAATCGATTCACTGGCATTATATCACTGAAACCTGGGGTTGCAATCAGGCGGTCTGTTGACCAGTATGATTTAACTTTGTGCTTATACACATGTGGCATAAGCATTATTGTGGCAAAGAAAAGATACATCTCAGTCACAGTTGCCTCCTTCCACTGGTGTAGACATGATTTTGGTGAAAGTAATGTGTTTGCCAAGGTGTACTCACAGTATGTGTTGCTTTCCATGACAATACTTTCCATCAGGGGTTTGTCAAAGAATAACTCGAAACATTCCAGTTCAGTGGCACTGTTCCCAAGTGTACAAGATGGCCGTATTCCACTTTGGCTGTCATCAAACTGGTGGGGATTTGGAACAAAATTGACAGCTCCCTGCCAATCCCAGGTGCAGTCTGCTGGTGGGTACTGGACAATGACAGGTGGCTGTGGTTGTGGAGGTTGTGGTTGTAGAGGCTGGTGTGGTGGGTGGGTGGGGGATGGTGGCCTTTGTTGTAGATCAGCTGAGACAGCAGCGTGGGTGGCAGCGTGGGTGGCAGCGTGGGTGGCAGCATGGCCCACTGCTGGTGCCTCACCACCGGCACCACTACCACCACGAACATTTTCCATCCCAATTGCAACAATATCATCGTCATTTTCACTGTCTGCTCCTGTTGTACAGCCATGCGATGTACTCCGAGATGTACTCCTTCCCCTTGGAATAGCATATGGCACACTACCAGAGCGCATATATCGTCATATATGCTGACGCTTCACTGGGAAATATTGCACTTCACTATCACTACTGGAACTAGTTTGAAGAGCTTGTAGTTCATATTCACTATCACTATCGTCACAAATGCTCTCATCTGAGTCTGGGATTTGGGAAAATAGGAGTTTCCTCTTGGATTCTGGTACAACTGAACGTGCAAACTCCCTTCCTGTAAGCTTTTTCACCCTGAACTGTGTACCTCTTCAGTACAGGAAAGACTGTGCTATAACTTAAATTTCCAGGCATACCATCTAAAGGGGACAAAAAGATACAAAACATCCAGGCCATGGGAAAACCTGGGTAGCCACAGCCACTCAAGAGGGAGAGGTTTTTTAGTGCCAGGAAGGAAAAAAAACTGGCAGGAAATGGCAGAAATCGTACACCAAATCCAGTCATTCCTGGAGTGGAACCACAGTCGATGGCCTCCACTCCAAACCAACAGATACAGATACTAATGCCGGAAAAAAATCCCCCCCCAGTACCAACAATACCACCAGTCCGATAACATTCTTCTTGACAAATATACAGGGTCTAAAGCCAGCAACAAACAACAAAATACCTTTCATCCGTGGACTGCTTGCAGAGGCAAAGGCAATGTTCGCGGCTTTCACTGAGACCCACATAAAGGATCACTTGGACAACGAAATATGGATCCCAGGTTACAACCTATACAGATGTGACAGAGTGAACAGGCAAAAGGGGGAGGGTTGGCCTGTACATTGCAGAGTCACTTGTTTGCACAGAACTGATAAATACCTCAAATGATGTAGTGGAAGTTTTAGTTCCTCCATTCTTATGTTCTTATGACATTCCTCAGGTCACATGCGTCACATCTCACTCTCCGCCTATATATATAATGTCTTTCTTACTTCTAACATAAGTACATGAGTGGGAGGGGTTGGACTTGAGTGGGACTTGCACATCAGAGCTTATTAGTCATTGTGGTAGTCTACAAGCCTCCGGATGCAACATCCCAGCAATTCCAGGAACAGCTGTTAAAAATTGACCACTGTCTGGAAAATCTTCCAGCTCCTGCACCCAACATCTTGCTCCTGGGGGATTTCAACTTAAGGCACCTAAAATGGAGGAATATAGCAAATAATATTGTTGCAGTAATAACACCAGGAGGCAGCTCTGATGAAAACTCACACTCACGCGAGCTTTTAAATCTCTGCACAAAATTCAATTTAAACCAGCAAATAATAGAGCCTACTAGACTGGAGAATACACTAGACCTCATCTTCACTAACAATGATGATCTGATAAGAAATGTCACCATATCAAAAACGATATACTCAGATCACAACATAATTGAGGTTCAGTCATGTATGCGCGGAGCCCCAGACCGACATAATGAGATTAGTCACGAGGGAACATTCACCAAATTCAACTTCAATAACAAAAACATAAAGTGGGACCAAGTAAACCAAGTCCTAACCGATATAAGCTGGGAAGATATACTAAGCAACACAGACCCCAACTTATGCCTAGAACAGATTAACTCGGTGGCACTCGATGTATGCACAAGGCTTATTCCTCTAAGAAAAAGGAGGAGTAGATGTAAAATAGAAAGAGACAGGCGCTCCCTTTACAGGCGACAGAAAAGAATAACAGAGCGGCTAAAAGAGGTCAATATATCTGAAATGCGTAGGGAGACACTGGTCAGAGAAATAGCAAGCATCGAACTTAAGCTAAAAGAATCCTTTAGGAGTCAGGAATCACGGGAAGAACTAAAAGCCATAAATGAAATCGAAAGAAACCCAAAGTATTTCTTCTCCTATGCCAAATCAAAATCGAGAACAACGTCCAGTATTGGGCCCCTACTTAAACAAGATGGGTCCTACACAGATGACAGCAAGGAAATGAGTGAGCTACTCAAGTCCCAATATGACTCAGTTTTTAGCAAGCCGCTAACCAGACTGAGAGTAGAAGATCAAAATGAATTTTTTTATGAGAGAGCCACAAAATTTGATTAACACAAGCCTATCCGATGTTATCCTGACGCCAAATGACTTCGAACAGGCGATAAATGACATGCCCATGCACTCTGCCCCAGGGCCAGACTCATGGAACTCTGTGTTCATCAAGAACTGCAAGAAGCCCCTATCACGAGCCTTTTCCATCCTATGGAGAGGGAGCATGGAAACGGGGGTCGTCCCACAGTTACTAAAAACAACAGACATAGCCCCACTCCACAAAGGGGGCAGTAAAGCAACAGCAAAGAACTACAGACCAATAGCACTAACATCCCATATCATAAAAATCTTTGAAAGGGTCCTAAGAAGCAAGATCACCACCCATCTAGAAACCCATCAGTTACACAACCCAGGGCAACATGGGTTTAGAACAGGTCGCTCCTGTCTGTCTCAACTATTGGATCACTACGACAAGGTCCTAAATGCACTAGAAGACAAAAAGAATGCAGATGTAATATATACAGACTTTGCAAAAGCCTTCGACAAGTGTGACCATGGCGTAATAGCGCACAAAATGCGTGCTAAAGGAATAACAGGAAAAGTCGGTCGATGGATCTATAATTTCCTCACTAACAGAACACAGAGAGTAGTCGTCAACAGAGTAAAGTCCGAGGCAGCTACGGTGAAAAGCTCTGTTCCACAAGGCACAGTACTCGCTCCCATCTTGTTCCTCATCCTCATATCCGACATAGACAAGGATGTCAGCCACAGCACCATGTCTTCCTTTGCAGATGACACCCGAATCTGCATGACAGTGTCTTCCATTGCAGACACTGCAAGGCTCCAGGCGGACATCAACCAAATCTTTCAGTGGGCTGCAGAAAACAATATGAAGTTCAACGATGAAAAATTTCAATTACTCAGATATGGTAAACATGAGGAAATTAAATCTTCATCAGAGTACAAAACAAATTCTGGCCCCAAAATAGAGCGAAACACCAACGTCAAAGACCTGGGAGTGATTATGTCGGAGGATCTCACCTTCAAGGACCATAACATTGTATCAATCGCATCTGCTAGAAAAATGACAGGATGGATAATGAGAACCTTCAAAACTAGGGAGGCCAAGCCCATGATGACACTCTTCAGGTCATTTGTTCTATCTAGGCTGGAATATTGCTGCACACTAACAGCACCTTTCAAGGCAGGTGAAATTGTACAGAGAACTTTCATGGCGCGCATAACGGAGATAAAACACCTCAATTACTGGGAGCGCTTGAGGTTCCTAAACCTGTATTCCCTGGAATGCAGGAGCGAGAGATACATGATTATATACACCTGGAAAATCCTAGAGGGATTAGTACCGAACTTGCACACGAAAATCACTCACTACGAAAGCAAAAGACTTGGCAGACGATGCACCATCCCCCCAATGAAAAGCAGGGGTGTCACTAGCACCTTAAGAGACCATACAATAAGTGTCAGGGGCCCAAGACTGTTCAACTGCCTCCCAGCACACATAAGGGGGATTACCAACAGACCCCTGGCAGTCTTCAAGCTGGCACTGGACAAGCACCTGCAGTCAGTTCCTGATCAGCCGGGCTGTGGCTCGTACGTTGGTTTGCGTGCAGCCAGCAGCAACAGCCTGGTTGATCAGGCTCTGATCCACCAGGAGGCCTGGTCACAGACCGGGCCGCGGGGGCGTTGACCCCCGGAACTCTCTCCAGGTAAACTCCAGGTAAACACAATACTGAGAAGAGAGTGTCACTTGATCTACAGAATACTGAGAAGTGTGTGTCACTTGATCTACACAATACTTAGAAGAGTGTGTTACTTGATAAATAACAAAAAAGGCACAATACCGTGACTGGAACGATACACAAATAACCCGCACATAAAAGAGAGAAGCTTACGACAACGTTTCGGTCCGACTTGGACCATTTACAAAGTCACACTAACCAGAAGTGGAGCAGGACGCCTATATATAGGCAGGAAGAGGTAGTGGTGGTGGTGGTGGTGGTAGCAGCAGCAGCAGCAGTAGTAGTAGTAGTAGTAGTAGTAGTAGTAGTAGTAGTAGTGGTGGTAGTAGTGGTATTAGTAGTGGTAGTAGTAGTGGTAGTAGTAGTGGTAGTAGTAGTGGTAGTAGTAGTGGTAGTAGTGGTAGTAGTAGTAGTATTAGTAGTATTAGTAGTGGTAGTAGTGTAGTAGTGGTAGTAGTAGTAGTAGTGGTAGTAGTAGTAGTAGTGGTAGTAGTAGTGGTAGTAGTAGTGGTAGTGGTAGTAGTAGTAGTAGTGGTAGTAGTGGTAGTAGTAGTAGTGGTAGTAGTAGTAGTGGTAGTAGTAGTAGTAGTGGTGGTAGTAGTAGTAGTAGTAGTAGTAGTAGTAGTAGTAGTAGTAGTAGTAGTAGTAGTAGTAGTAGTAGTAGTAGTAGTAGTAGTAGTAGTAGTAGTAGTAGTAGTAGTAGTAGTAGTAGTAGTAGTAGTAGTAGTAGTAGTAGTAGTAGTAGTAGTAGTAGTAGTAGTGGTAATAGTAGTAGTATTGGTAGTAGTGGGGAATTAGGGAGGAGGAGCCAGTCAAATAGAAAGAAAGGGGAGCACTGCAAGGAAGCTAGATGCCCACAAGGAAGCTAGGTGCCCACATAGGGAGAGCAAGTGCACAGAGGTGGGGGGAAAGGGAAGTGGTGAAAAAATGAAGGAACAGAAACACGCAACAGAAGAAAGACAAAGAAAGGAAAGAGGAAAGGGGAAAAGGGAGAAGAAGAAAAAATGAGGAATCAGGTTAAGCCACGGGTGTTCTGAAGTTTGGAGCATTTTACAATGTAGTGGGAGAGGAAGGCATCTACAGAGGTGAAACCAGGACTAAGATTCATACAAGGAAAGTTGTGTATTAGAGAGGATTCAACTAGACGTCTAGTTGAATTGAGGCTTGGTTACAGACCCTGATCCACTACGAAGCTTTATCACAAACCAGGCTGTGGGGGCACTGATCCCAGAAATACTCTCCAAGAATACAAACTTATGATGACACCTCAGTCCAACTTAGACCATTAACTAGTCGTTGTGTGACCGGTTATTATTGGTCCACGTCAGACTAACATCTCATCATAAGTTTCTTGTTTCTACTTATGGGTTATTTGTGCATTATAAACACATGATGTTTCAGGCTAAGAAGACCTTTAAAAGGCTCTCTGTAAAGCCAATCATTACCTGGAGTTTACCTGGAGAGAGTTCCGGGGGTCAACGCCCCCACAGCCCGGCCTGTGACCAGGCCTCATGGTGGATCAGAGCCTGATCAACCAGGCTGTTATTGCTGGCTGCATGCAATCCAACATATGAGCCACAGGCTGGCTGATCAGGTAACAACTTTGGGTGCTTGTCCAGTGCCAGCTTGAAGACTGCCAGGGGTCTGTTGGTAATCCCCCTTATGTATGCTGGGAGGGAGTTGAACAGTCTCGGGCCCCTGACACTTACTGTATGGTCTCTTAACGTGCTAGTGACACCCCTGCTTTTCATTGGGGGGATGTTGCATCGTCTGCCAAGTCTTTTGCTTTCGTAAGGAGTGATTTTCGTGTGCAAGTTCGGTACTAGTCCCTCTAGGATTTTACAGGTGTATATAATCATGTATCTCTCCCGCCTGCATTCCAGGGAATACAGGTTTAGGAACCTCAAGCGCTCCCAGTAACTGAGGTGTTTTATCTCCGTTATGCACGCCGTGAAGGTTCTCTGTACATTTTCTAGATCAGCAATTTCACTTGCCTTGAAAGGTGCTGTTAGTGTGCAGCAATATTCCAGCCTAGATAGAACAAGTGACCTGAAGAGTGTCATCATGGGCTTGGTATCCCTAGTTTTGAAGGTTCTCATTATCCATCCTGTCATTTTTCTAGCAGATGCGATCGGTACAATGTTATGGTCCTTGAAGGTGAGATCCTCCGACATGATCACTCCCAGGTCTTTGACGTTGGTTTTTCGCTCTATTTTGTGGCTGAAATTTGTTTTGTACTCTGATGAAGATTTAATTTCCTCATGTTTACCATATCAGAGAAATTGAAATTTCTCATCGTTGAACTTCATACTGTTTTCTGCAGCCCATTGAAAGATTTGGTTGATGTCCACCTGGAGTCTTGCAGTGTCTGCAATGGAAGACACTGTCATGCAGATTCAGGTGCAAAGGAAGACACAGTGCTGTGGCTGACATCCTTGTCTATGTCAGATATGAGGATGAGAAACAGGATGGGAGAGAGTACTGTGCCTTGTGGAACAGAGCTTTTCACCGTAGCTGCCTCGGACTTTACTCTGTTGACTACTACTCTTTGTGTTCTGTTTGTGAGGAAATTATTTATTTCTTTGCAAGTAGTACATTGAGATTATGTATTTATATTAATGGGTAGTAGTGCAAAGAGAATCTCTATTATGCCTAGGCATTATGGGCCGACTTAATTTAATACCCTACTGGCTACTTAACACTAAAGAAATTTATCATAGTTGTACAATAGTTCTGTTTATTATAAATGAATCAAATTTACACAAACCAAATGATATATTCATATTTTCAAAAATGTTTTTTTTTATGATACATGATTCAATTATATTCCTGTCAACAACGGACAATAGGTTCAAAAGTAAACATTGAAATTATATTATGGGAATATTCACTAAAAGTAGTTTACAGTATGAGAATGCTACAATTTGGTGTATTGAGTATTTAGTCTAGGGTGATTAAGTGGCTTTTTAGAAGAGTCTTAAATTGATTTTCAGACTGGGTTACTTTAGTATTTTCTGGTACTGAATTCCATATTTTGGTGTCCTTTATGTACATAGAGTTTTTACACAGTATGATATGGACACGAGGTATATCAAAAAGAGATTTGTGTCTTGTGTTATGGTCGTTATATGTCTTGTCTTTTGATTATGTTGTTTGCAAGCCTTGTCATCCACCATTTGAGAATAATATGAATACAGTGGACCCTCGACATTCGATACTAATCTGTTCCTGAGAGCTATCGAATGTCGAAAATATCGAAAGTCGAATTAATTTTCCCCATAAGAAATAATGGAAATCAAATTAATCCGTGCAAGACACCCAAAAGTTTGAAAAAAAAAAATTTACCACATGAAATATTAAGTTCAATGCAATAGAATAATTAGAATAACAATAACAATAGATTAATAACAATAGAATAATTGACACTTACCTTTAACCCTTTGAGGGTCGACAGGCCCTCTCCGAAACTCGTTCTCAGGGTCGGCCAAATTTCAAAAAAAAAAAAAAATATTTTTTCTTATGAAAAAATAGAGTTTTTTTTTCTAAACATTATAGGATAAACAAAAAACTTTTACCATCAATACTTACGGAGATATGGATGCATGAAGTTTGCAGAAAATGAGCCGCGTATGGCAACAGCGGCGACTGCCGCTCACCCGGTAAACTTTGATTTACTTGTATTTGAAGGTTTGTTGTTTTTTTCACTATTTTATTTTTTCACATAACTTATGTGGCCTATGAGACCAAAGTAAGGTGCAATGTACATATATACACTCGTTGTATACAACACAATAAGCACACAAAAATAATTATCAATATATTGTTTACAAAACTTGTTTACAAAAACAAACAATACAAAACATTGTTTATTATTATTGTTCTATAATATATATACCAATATACAGTCACTGAACATATTCCTATTAGTTCTGCAGCTTGTGGAACTCTGAAACATGGTGTCATACACAATGGTGTTTTATCTTTCTCCCTCATTCTATCTCTTTCAATCTGTCTCTCTCTTGCTATCTGTCTGTCTATCTCTGTCTCACAGGTACACATAAATACAAGTATACATAGTATAAATTACCTAGGATAACCCAAGAAACCCAGACAAAGTGCTATACTCTGCTTGAAGATGTGAGTAAAAGTGATGACGCAGTCTTGTAGCTCTCTGAGACAGAGAGCTAGATGGATAGACAGGGAGCTTGACAGACAGGCAAATAGACAGACAGAAATGTTAGTATATCAGCAAAAACAAAGGGAGGGCGATGTTCATCTCATCTTTTGGCATCAGCTCTACCCTCATTTACCCTCATCAAACGTCAGCACTTATCAGATGTTATCTCCCCTTATCTTGTTACTGTCATGGGTGAACATTTATTATTACATATTATTATTATTACCTATTATTATTATTATGTATTATTATTATTATGTATTATTATTATTATGTATTATTATTATTATGTATTATTATGTATTATTGTTATCATTACGTATTCTTCTTCTTCCTCCTCCTCCTCCTCCTCTTCCTCCTCCTCCTCTCCTCCTCTTCTTCCTCCTCCTCCTCCTCCTCTTCTTCCTCCTCCTCCTCCTCCTCCTCCTCCTCTGCCTCCTCCTCCTCTTGCCTCCTCCTCCTCTTGCCTCCTCCTCCTCTTGCCTCCTCCTCCTCTGCCTCCTCCTCCTCTGCCTCCTCCTCCTCCTCCATTCTTGGAACAAGTTTGAAGAGCTTGTAGTTCATAATCACTATCATTATCATCACCAATGCTCACATCTGAGTCTGGGATTTTGGAAAATAGGAGTTTCCTCTTTGATTCTGGTACAACTGAACGACGGCCCAGCACCAGAGGTGGAAGGCTGTGGGTTGTCTGGGTTTTCCTCACTATTACCCATATTATGGTCATTAGTTTCGGTCAAAACCTCACCAGAACCTTGAAACTCATCTTCACTGTCACTTCCATCTGTATTAGAACTGTCACTGGGGAACAAAAGTGTCCCAATTCACCGAGGAGTGAGGAACTTCTTACGGCAGGGCACGGTGGAAATTGTGTACTATGATGGCATTCCCACAATGCACCACTGGGTCCCAGATTTTTTCCTACTGCGCACACCCACCACACAGACCCATTCTCTCACATCTAGGCTTATCAGCCTTTTCCTGCGAGATTTGAGGCCGCTAGAATTTATGCGTACTAGTACGTCAAAAACCCCTACGCGTAAGACGTACTAGTACGACCAAAACCCTCAAAGGGTTAATGAAGATCTGGTGATGATTGATGGGATGGGAGGAGGGGAGAGTGTGGATGGTCTTAGTGTTTAGAAGGGGAATCCCCTTCCATTAGGACTTGAGGTAGCAAGTCCTTTTCCGGGGTTACTTCCCTTCCTCTTTTAATGCCACTAGGACCAGCTTGAGTGTCACTGGACCTCTGTCGCACAACAAATCTGTCCATAGAGCTCTGTACCTCCCTTTCCTTTACAATTTGTCTAAAATAGGCCACAACATTGTCACTGTAATAGTCACCAGCACGGCTTGCAATAGCTGTGTTAGGTTGATTTTCATCCATAAAGGTTTGCAGTTCAATGCACTGTGCACACATTTCCTTAATTTTTGAAGTAGGCACAATGGATTCCAAAACTGGCATAGGTTTCTCAGGGTTAGCCCCAAACCCTTCAAAATCTTTCTTAATTTCCATACAAATTCTCACCCTTTTTACCACAGGGTTGGCACTAGAAGCTTTCTTGGGGCCCATGGTGACTTCTTTTGCAGAAACAAGCACCAAAAACAGTGATAATATGGATAATATGGAATGTACCGAATGTATCCTTAGATGCGCGCACACTGGCTAGCTTGTAAACACTGGCACACACGGGGCAGTTCAGGCCGCACGTGGACACGTCTCGTACTAATCATATCGAATGTCGGGTATTCCATCGAATGTCAAGGCAAAATTTTTGTGTTAAAATGCATCGAATGTCAAATTTATCGAATGTCGGGGGTCCACTGTAGTACTCTTTGTACATAAACAATCTGAGTGCTGTAAAATAATGTTGTATAATAGAAAAAATGAATGGTGTTTCTTGTTGGTAGATGATGCACAGCAAAGTTTAAGTTCAGATGGACAGACACAATACGCATAACTTTATATATTTACACAAAGTCTAACAATTAAGTGCACTAAAATCAAACTTCCAGACACTTTTGTGAGTTGCATGGAGAATCTGATACTGTAAATTAATTTATAAGTGCAAACTGAGTCAGAGTCAAACTCAACGTTTGTGGATTCACGGAGACCTACATAAAGGATCACACTGACAACGAAATATTGATCCCAGGTTAAAACCTATTCAGATATGACAGAGTAAACAGGCAATGGGGAGGGGTGTTTACATGACAGAGTCGTTCATTTGTCCGGAACTAAACACCAGGAATGATGTAGCTGAAGTTTTGGCAATTAAAATACAGAGCCAAAAACCTTGTCACTGTAGTTGTATGCAAGCCTTCAGATGCTACTTCCCAACAATTCCAGGAACAGCTTCGTAAAATTGACCACTGTCTAGAAAATCTCCTGACTCCTGCCCCAAACACCTTGCTGCTGAGTGATTTCAACTTAAGGCACCTAAAGTGGAGGAATGTAGCAAATAGTGTTTAGCAGAGATAACCCCAGGAGGCAACTCAGACAAAAATTCACACACAACAAATTCACCTTAAACCAGCAAATACACTAGATTTCATCTTCAACAATGACGATCTGATAAGAGAGGTACAGGATTCATGACCAGTAAATGGTGACCAGTTATGAGGGTACCTTCGTGAAATTCAACTTCAATAACAAAAACATGCAGTGGGATCAAGTCAACGATGTCTTCAATAAAACAAGTAGGAAGGATCTTTCTTCTTTCTTTCAACACACCGGCCATATCCCACCGAGGCGGGGTGGCCCAAAAGGAAAAACGAAAGTTTCTCCTTTTACATTTAGTAATATATATAGGAAAAAAGGTTACTAGCCCCTTGCTCCCGGCATTTTAGTCGCCTCATACGACACACATGGCTTACGGAGGAAGAATTCTGTTCCACTTCCCCATGGAGATAAGAGGAAATAAACAAGAACAAGAACTAGAAAGAAAATAGAAGAAAACCCAGAGGGGTAAGTATGTATATATATGCTTGTACATGTATGTGTAGTGTGACCTAAGTGTAAGTAGAAGTAGCAAGACGTACCTGAAACCTTGCATGTTCATGAGACAAAAATGGACACCAGAAATCCTACCATCATGTAAAACAATTACAGGCTTTCATTTTACACCCACTTGGCAGGATGGTAGTACCTCCCTGGGTGGTTGCTGTCTACCAACCTACTACCTAGAAGTAGGAAGGATATCCTAAACAATATAGATCCAAACCTATGCCTAGAAACAATTAACTCTGTGGCACTTGGGGTATGGTCAAGGAACATTCCTTTAAGAAAAAGGAAGAAAAGATGTAAACTAAAAAGAGACACTCCCTATACAGGTGAGGGCAAAGAATCACAGAGCTGTTGAAAGGGGCCAGCCTATTTGAAATATGAAGGGAGGCACTGGTCAGAGAAATAGAAAATATTGAAGTTAAGCTTAAGGAATCATTCAGGAGACAAGAAACTCAGGAAGAACTTAAAGCCATTGGAAAAAATATATATTTCTTTTCTTATGCCAAATCTAAGGCAAAAACAACATTAGGTACTGGACCCCTGCTTAGACATGATGGGGCTTATACAGATGACAGCAAAGAAATGGCTAAGATACTAGTGTCAATATGACTCAGCATTGAGCTAGCCATTAACCGGACTAAGGGTCAAAAATTTAAATAATTTTTTTATTACCGAGACTCAAAACTTGGTCAATCCAAAAATCTCCAATATTATCCTAACACCACAAGACTTTCAGAAAGCAATAAATGACCTGCCCATGCACTCTGCCCCAGGCTCAGACTTCTGGAACTCCATGTTCATCAAGAACTGCAAGAAGCCCTTTTCACAGCCCTCAGCATTCTTTGGAGAGGGAGCATGGACACAAGGATCACTGCAAAAGAATTACACACCGATAGCACTAACGTCCTATAACATAAAATTTTTTGAAAGGGTTCTAAGAAGCAAGATTACCAACCCAGGGCAACATGGGTTTAGAGCAGTTTGCTCCTGCCGGTCCCAACTACTGGACCACTATGACTAGGTCTTAGATTCACTAGATGACTTTGCAAAAGCCTTTGACAAGTTTGGCCATGGTGTAATAGTATATAAAATACATGAAAAATGAATAACAGGAAAAGTTGGTAGATGGATCTATAATTTCCTAACAAATAGAACACAAAGAGTAATAGTAAACAGAGTAAAGTCTGAGGTGGCTACAGTGAAAAGCTCCATTCCACAAGGCACTGTACTTGCCCCAACCTGTTCCTTATCTTCATATCTGACATAGAAAGAGATGTAAGCTACAGCACCGTGTCTTCCTTTGTGGACGACATCTGAATCTGCATGATGATGTCATCCATTGAAGACACTGAAAGACTCCAAGCAAACATAAACCAAATCTTTAAATGGGCTGCAGAAAACAACAAAGTTCAATGAAGAGAAATTTCAATTACTCCAATATGAAAATCTCAAGGAAATTAAAGCTGTATCGGAGTATAAAACAAATTACAACCACACAACAGAGCGAAATACTAATGTGAAAGACTTGGGAGTCATAATGTCAGAGGATCACACTATCAAGGATCACAATGTTTCTATTACATCTGCTAAGAAAATGATAAGATGGAAAATGAGAACCGTCAAAACTAGGGATGCCAAACTCATGATGGTTCTCTTCAAATCGCTTGTTCCCTCTAGGCTTGAATATTGCTGTACAATAATGGCCCCTTTCAAGGTAGGCAAAATTGCAGATCTGGAGAATGTACAGAGAACTTTTATGGGATGCATAAATATGACAAAGCGCTCATCCCTTTCAGGGTTGGTCCCATACATGTATGACTTAACAGCCAGTGTCGGTCACTCCCTAGGAAAGTAAATGAGATGCAAAATCCCCCTAATGAAAAGCAGAGGCACCATGAGTATGCTAAGAGACAACAAGTATCAGGGGTCCAAGACTATTCAACTGCCTCCCAGCATACATAAGGGGAATTACTAATAGTCCTCTGGCTGTCTTCAAGAAGGTGCTGGACAGGCACTGAAAGTCAGTACCTGACCAGCCGACCTGTGGTTCGTACATTGGTCTGCGTGCAGCCAGCAGTAACAGCCTGGTTGATCAGACCCTGATCCACCAGGATGCCTGGTCACAGACCGGGCTGTGGGAGCATTGACCCCTGAAACTCCCTCCAGGTATACCCTAGGTACAAGAAGCTGCAAAGTTTCAATGGTCAACATTTTGCAGCTTGCAAATTTGCCACTGATCACACACCTGCAAATTTGCCACTGATCACACACCTGCAAACTTGCCACTGATCACACACCTGCAAACTTGCCATGATCACACACTGCAAACTTGCCACTGATCACACACCTGCAAACTTGCCACTGATCACACACCTGCAAACTTGCCACTGATCACACACCTGCAAACTTGCCACTGATCACACACCTGCAAACTTGCCACTGATCACACACCTGCAAACTTGCCACTGATCACACACCTGCAAACTTGCCACTGATCACACACCTGCAAACTTGCCACTGATCAACACCTGCAAACTTGCCACTGATCACACACCTGCAAACTTGCCACTGATCACACACCTGCAAACTTGCCACTGATCACACACCTGCAAACTTGTCACTGATCACAACACACTGCAAACTTGCCACTGATCACACACCTGCAAACTTGCCACTGATCACACACCTGCAAACTTGCCACTGATCACACACCTGCAAACTTGCCACTGATCACACACCTGCAAACTTGCCACTGATCACACACCTGCAAACTTGCCACTGATCACACACCTGCAAACTTGCCACTGATCACACACCTGCAAACTTGCTATTGATCACACACCTGCAAACTTGCCACTGATCACACACCTGCAAACTTTCCACTGATCACACACCTGCAAACTTGTCACTGATCACACACCTGCAAACTTGCCACTGATCACACACCTGCAAACTTGCCACTGATCACACACCTGCAAACTTGCCACTGATCACACACCTGACAAACTTGCCACTGATCACACACCTGCAAACTTGCCACTGATCACACACCTGCAAACTTGCCACTGATCACACACCTGCAAACTTGCCACTGATCACACCACCTGCAAACTTGCCACTGATCACCACACCTGCAAACTTGCCACTGATCACACACCTGCAAACTTGCCACTGATCACACACCTGCAAACTTGCCACTGATCACACACCTGCCAAACTTGCCACTGATCACACACCTGCAAACTTGCCACTGATCACACACCTGCAAACTTGTCACTGATCACACACCTGCAAACTTGTCACTGATCACACACCTGCAAACTTGCCACTGATCACACACCTGCAAACTTGCCACTGATCACACACCTGCAAACTTGTCACTGATCACACACCTGCAAACTTGCCACTGATCACACACCTGCAAACTTGCCACTGATCACACACCTGCAAACTTGCCACTGATCACACACCTGCAAACTTGTCACTGATCACACACCTGCAAACTTGCCACTGATCACACACTGCAAACTTGCCACTGATCACACACCTGCAAACTTGTCACTGATCACACACCTGCAAACTTGCCACTGATCACACACCTGCAAACTTGTCACTGATCTCACACCTGCAAACTTGCCACTGATCACACACCTGCAAACTTGCCACTGATCACACACCTGCAAACTTGCCACTGATCACACACCTGCAAACTTGCCACTGATCACACACCTGCAAACTTGCCACTGATCACACACCTGCAAACTTGCCACTGATCACACACCTGCACTTCAAAATGAGATACTTGGGGACCAAATAATATTTAACAAGTTGAAATTTCTTTACTAACATTTATGAGTCATAACATATAATATTGTATTGTTTCTTAAACAAACAGCTCATTTATATGGATATAAGCAATATGCAGAAAAAAAATTTTTTTAAGCAACTAAATTTTGCTCTACCTTGAGTAAAACCTATCTGACACAAGCTTCTTCTGCATATGTAACTTCTCACTCATATCTACTGGCATTACAGTTATACTTTCAACCCTTTTAAGTTGAATGTTATTTTATTATTATTATTTTTTATTAACACACTGGCCGATTCCCACCAAGGCAGGGTGGCCCGAAAAAGAAAAACTTTCACCATAATTCACTCCATCACTGATGAATGTTGAATGTTACCTGTATAAAATAATGCTGTGTTCAGACTTACCCCCATGAGCTCTAAGACGTTCTGTTTTACTTTGTCTATTAATTCAAGACTAAGAAGTTTTCTTGTGAGAAATCTTGGAAGATAATTTAGTATAGGAAAGAATATTGGTAGAAATAAACCAGTGATGTCTTCTTGGAAGGATTTTAGAAGCGCAATAAAGGAACCGATTTCTTTGTCGTCCAACTCATAGCGACGACCTAAGGAAACAAATAACATAAGATTAGAAATAAAATAACTTTATGTAATTAAAATTTGAGTAACCACTTAAAATGCTAGGAAAATAGAGATTATTATTAAAACAACATAATTCTTGGTGCAGTAGTATTAAGTATAATGATACCAATGATCTACCAGGGTCACTAATTATTCAGTAACATTTGTATACGCTTAATGTCCCTAAAAACATACTTGCATTGTTTATTGCTCTTGCAGTAATATGTTTAAGCTTGCACGAAATGTTCTGCATAACCATGGGCTTTCTGCAACCACTTAGTGTCAACCATTTCTGTATATACAATGTATCATGTGGAAATACCCTTGAATTTTAACTCTTACAAGAACTAGAGCATATTCAACCCAAAATATGTGCTGTTGTTGTTACTTAGCAACAAACTGATACTTAGGAGTTGAGCCATTTGTTATAGGCCTTTGAGTTGAAGAAATAATAGTCATTACAAATAATTCAATTCTGAAATAAAGGCCGTCAATTCATATCCCATACCTTGATTGCTAGCTCACTCAGCTCTCACACTGAGATCCAACAGTCAATCCCGGGTACAGGGACACCTGCTGTGTCCCCACATGTATACAAAAAACAGTACAGGCTGGGTCAAATTACGAAGGAACAGACAAAACGATACTCGTCGACGCTTACGAATCCAATACAAAGGGCCAAAAAACTGTATAGTGAAAACAGATTTTTTGACATAAAAGGGGACATGAAAAAGACGTGGAAAACCTTCTCTGAAATTCTAGGTTCTAGGAAACTGTCCCCATGAAAAGTGATTAACCTAATTAAACCTAATGAACCTCTCATCCCACCGATGGATACTGCCAACAAACTAAATGTCTTTTTCACCACTGTAGGAACAACGCTAGCAAGCAAAATCCCAAACTCAAACACACAACCAAAAAACTACCTCAGTGGCAACTACCCAATACTCTGTTCCTAGCCCCAACAAACCCTACTGAAACCTCACTCATCATCAAAACACTAAAGAACAAAGCAGGAGACCTAAATACCTTACCACCATTTATGTATAAAAAAGCTTCTCATTTTTTTTTTTTTTTTTTTTATTATCACACCGGCCGATTCCCACCAAGGCAGGGTGGCCCGAAAAAGAAAAACTTTCACCATCATTGTCTTGCCAGAAGGGTGCTTTACACTACAGTTTTTAAACTGCAACATTAACACCCCTCCTTCAGAGTGCAGGCACTGTACTTCCCATCTCCAGGACTCAAGTCCGGCCTGCCGGTTTCCCTGAATCCCTTCATAAATGTTACTTTGCTCACACTCCAACAGCACGTCAAGTATTAAAAACCATTTGTCTCCATTCACTCCTATCAAACACGCTCACGCATGCCTGCTGGAAGTCCAAGCCCCTCGCACACAAAACCTCCTTTACCCCCTCCCTTCTCATTTGTCACCCATTATTGCAACACTTTTTAACGAGTCTACTGAGGGTTACACTAGTCCACAAAGGAGGTGATCCTACTGATTTAAATAACTATATGAAACCTACCTCTTCTAACTAAAAACTTCGAAAAAGTAATACACAAGCCAGTTTACTCCTACTTTGTATCCCACAATATACAGTGGAACCTTGACTTACGAGTGTCCCAACTTATGAGTTTTTTGAGATACGAGCCATCCCTGGGTCGATTTTTTGCTCTGAGCTACGAGCCAGCTCCCCCCTCCCTCTTCCCCCTCAACCCAAAACCTGGACACCTCACTTGTTTACCTATGATTTCATGCTTTAATTCCATGGAAATCATTCTCTTTTTCTTCTCAGCAATAATAATACAAAAATAATAATACAGTGGACCCTCGACCAACGATGGCATCATATAACGTTAAATCCGACTAGCAATACATTTTGACGCAAAAATTTTGCCTCGACTAGCACTAAAAAACTCGACCAAAGCGATTCGTTCTGTTCGAGACGCGTCCACATGTGGCCTGAGCGCGCCTCACTTGTCCCGTGGGTCCCAGTGTTTACAAGCCAGCCACCGAGGTCGCATCCAAACATACAATCGGAACATTTCATATTATCACAGTGCTTTTAGTTATTGCACCTGCAAAATAAGTCACCATGGGCCCCAAGAGAGCTTCTAGTGCCAACCCTACAGCAAAAAGGGTGAGAATTACTATGGATATGAAGAAAGAGATCATTGCTAAGTATGAAAGTGGAGTGCGTCTCTCCGAGCTGGCCAGGTTGTACACAAAACCCCAATCAACCATCGCTACTATTATGGCCAAGAAAACAGCAATCAAGGAAGCTGTTCTTGCCAAAGGTGATAGAAGATGTTGAGAGACTATTATTGGGGTGGATAAACGAAAAACAGATAGCAGGAGATAGCATCTCTCAAGCGATCATATGTGAAAAGGCTAGGAAGTTGCATAAGGATTTGATTAGAAAAATACCTGCAACTAGTGGTGATGTGAGTGAATTTAAGGCCAGCAAAGGTTGGTTTGATAGATTTAAGAATCGTAGTGGCATACATAGTGTGATAAGGCATGGTGAGGCTGCCAGTTCGGACCAAAAAGCAGCTGAAAAATATGTGCAGGAATTCAAGGAGTAAATAGACAGTGAAGAATTTAAACCTGAACAAGTGTTTAATTGTGACAAAACAGGCCTGTTTTGGAAGGAAATGCCAAGTAGGACCTACATTGCTCAGGAGGAAAAGGCACTCCCAGGACATAAGCCTATGAAAGACAGGCTTACTCTGTTGATGTGTGCTAATGCTAGTGGTGATTGCAAAGTGAAGCCTTTATCGGTGTATCACTCTGAAACTCCCAGAGTGTTCAGGAAAAACAATGTCCTCAAGGCTAATTTGTGTGTGCTGTGGAGGGCAAACAGTAAGGCATGGGTCACTAGGGACTTTTTCTATGACTGGTTACACCATGCATTTGTCCCCACTGTGAAAAAATTACCTCCTGGAAAATAAATTGGACCTTACGTGTCTCCTGGTATTAGACAATGCTCATGGTCATCCTTCAGACTTGGCAGACATAGGAGTGAGGACCTGATTAGCAGGTATAGGTCAGCAATAGAGATAATTAGGAGGAAGGGTGGGAACCCTGTCATATGTTGTATTTTGCCAAGGAGAGAAGTTGGAAATGAATGGTTGTCCAGGGCAATTGGTGTCAATTGCTGGCCGGACAAATACTGTAAGGAAAATGCGGTAACATTCATTGACAACTGGGACCTCTTCTATGGCAGAAATGACACGTATGCAGGGATGGGGTTCACTTATCTAGGTCTGGGGTGGGAGCACTGGCAACTGCAGTAGAGGGAGCTGTTAGGGCTTTAAACTAGGAATAGTTTTATGAGTTCTAGGGAAACTAGTAATAGGGAGAATGAGGTGGATATTGGAAAGCCAGTGGCACTAGGTGACAAGGACAGTAATAGGTTTAGTGGAAAAACACAAATGAGCAGGAAGGCTAAAGAGAAAAGAGGGTCTATAAATATATATTATGCTAATAGCCGGCGTGCTAGGAATAAGATGGATGAGTTGAAATTAGTTGCTAGTGCACGTAACATTGATGTATTTGCCATAACCGGGATGTGGTTTAATTCAAAATGCCTGTAGAATGTCATATTCAGGGTTTTAAGTTGTTCCAAGTAGATAGAAGTATCGGTAACTGGGGTGGGGTGGGGTGGCACTGTATGTCTGAGATCGCTTGAACTGTTGCATAAAAACAGTTAAGACTCAAACGACTTCTTGGGAGTAGTTCAGGATTGTTTTTTGAAGCAGTTTGTGACAGAACCTACAAGGGAAAATAACCTGCTTGACCTGGTTCTGGCAAACAAGGAAACCCTTGTTAATAATTTAGAAATTACAGAGGAACTCGGCATAAGCAATCACAAAACCTTGGGTAGATTCAAATTTAGTTTGGATAAATACATGAGTGAGAGGGGTTGGATTTGAGTGAGACTTGCACATAAGTAAATAGATTTATCAAGCTTATTGCCTGAGTAGCTCTGAAAATGGGTTAGGCAAATATTCTGTTAGTGGGTTGAATTTGTAGAGGACCTGCCTAGTATGGGCCAACAGACCTGCTGCAATGTTCCTCCTTTCTTATGTTGATAAATTAGACACATGTGCAACTCTTGGGTATCTCTATTAAGGAAACATTTCGCCACACAGTGGCTTCATTAGTCCATACACAGGAGAAACTTGAAGAACAGGAGGAGAATGAGGTAATCAGTCCCTCAACCTTTAGTTGATGTGGTCAGTCCATCAATCTTGAATAGACTGATGGACTGATTGATGGACTGACCACATCGACTAAAGGTTGAGGGACTGATTACCTCATTCTCCTCCTGTTCTTCAAGTTTCTCCTGTGTATGGACTGATGAAGCCACTGTGTGGCGAAACGTTTCCTTAATAAAGATACCCAAGAGCTGCACATGTGTCTAATTTATCAACGTGTCGGTTCTGTGAACCATTCATCTACAATCCTTTCTTATGTTCTTATGTTACGTCAAGGCTGCCTTAGTGCTATACGTCAAGGCTACTTAGTGCTATATTAGTGAACCTATACATGGAAGAACTGGAAGCTAAGCAATTTTCCTCTATTATTCCCTCTTCGGTCACCTGGCTCCATTATGTTGACGACATTCTGCTCATAACTCCCAGACGCTTCAACGTTCAAGCTCTCCAACACAAACTCAACCAAGTCGAGCCCTCAATACAGTTCACACTAGAAGAAGTTGACCACACTCTTCCTATCCTTGTTGTTATTCTGTGCAAAGATGACCAAGAACTTTATTTTAAAGTCTATTGAAAACCTAGCAACCATCACAACCTTCTGCACTTCTACTCTCACCTTGACACCAAAACCAAATGTGGTGTAATTATATTCTTTTTCCTTCATGCACTCAGAATCTGTAGCAATGAGTTCCATGAGAAAAAATGCTCTCTAATTGAGCAAGTATTTTCTAAACTTCACTATCCTCATCACTTCATTAGAATCTGCAGATGCCCATCAAATAACATCTTTAACGCATCCAGAGAAGACACTACTGAGAGGAGATGTATAGTCCTCCCCACCAACTCAGTTGCCAAACATGTTTCCAATATCATTTCCTATATCTCATTCCAAGCATCTACCTTCACATCCACCAACATCAAGGACATCACCAGTAACAGACAGGATAAGCAAATTATACATGGGCAAAACATCCAGAGACCTCCAAACATACACAAATAACCCGCACATAGGAGAGAGGAGCTTACGGCGACGTTTCGATCTGACTTATTTCAGAACACCAGTACGCAGGCAGATCTTATGATTAAGGAATGCCTGCACTGAACACCAAAATATCCACAACCACTTAATCAATTACAGAAATGCAAGACTTAATGCCAGAGAAGACAACAATACCTCAGAATCCTGGAATCATCACTTACCTGTATATGCAACAATTTCAACCAAAACAACGGCTTCTGTAGCATAGCTGAATCCTTGCCAAAAAACTTCTTCATCGTTATCCCACATAACTACACATGCACCCACCAGTCACATGCAGGTCCTTATCAGATCAAAACCTACCAAACATCCTCAGCAGTCCCTTACAGATCCATCTCATATCCAGCCTACCCAGCATTCTCCACCTGATTAATGAGAAACTTTTGCAACATCTGGGTATCTTTATTTTGGAAATGTTTTGCTACACAGTGGCTTCTTCAGTGCAATGCAGAAAAGGGTAAACAAAGAGGAGGAGTTTGAGGTAATCAGTCCCTCAGCCTTGAGTCAATGTGTTCAGTCCATCAGTCTTGTTAAAAGTGCAGCATATTTACCACTGTGTGGCGAAACATTGCCAGAACAGATACCCAAATGCTGCAAGGTGTCAGTTTTGTAAAGAATTTAGTCACATTCTCCACCTGACTACATCCTATAAACAACCAGGTACTATAAACAACCAGGTACTATAAATAACCAGGTACTATAAACAACCAGGTACTATAAATAACCAGGTACTATAAACAACCAGGTACTATAAATAACCAGGTACTATAAACAACCAGGTACTATAAATAACCAGGTACTATAAACAACCAGGTACTATAAATAACCAGGTACTATAAACAACCAGGTACTATAAATAACCAGGTACTATAAAACAAACCAGGTACTATAAACATAACAAGTACTATATAAACAACCAGGTACTATAAATAACCAGGTACTATAAACAACCAGGTACTATAAATAACCAGGTACTATAAACAACCAGGTACTATAAATAACCAGGTACTATAAACAACCAGGTACTATAAACAACCAGGTACTATAAACTAACCAGGTACTATAAATAACCAGGTACTATAAAACAACCAGGTACTATAAATAACCAGGTACTATAAACAACCAGGTACTATAAATAACCAGGTACTATAAACAACCAGGTACTATAAACAACCAGGTACTATAAACAACCAGGTACTATAAATAACCAGGTACTATAAACAACCAGGTACTATAAATAACCAGGTACTATAAACAACCAGGTACTATAAACAACCAGGTACTATAAACAACCAGGTACTATAAACAACCAGGTACTATAAACAACCAGGTACTATAAACAACCAGGTACTATAAACAACCAGGTACTATAAACAACCAGGTACTATAAACAACCAGGACTATAAACAACCAGGTACTATAAACAACCAGGTACTATAAACAACCAGGACTATAAACAACCAGGTACTATAAACAACCAGGTACTATAAACAACCAGGTACTATAAACAACCAGGTACTATAAACAACCAGGTACTATAAACAACCAGGTACTATAAACAACCAGGTACTATAAACCAGGTACTATAAACAACCAGGTACTATAAACAACCAGGTACTATAAATAACCAGGTACTATAAACAACCAGGTACTATAAACAACCAGGTACTATAAACAACCAGGACTATAAACAACCAGGTACTATAAACAACCAGGTACTATAAACAACCAGGTACTATAAACAACCAGGTACATAAACAACCAGGTACTATAAACAACCAGGTACTATAAACAACCAGGACTATAAACAACCAGGTACTATAAACAACCAGGTACTATAAACAACCAGGTACTATAAACAACCAGGTACTATAAACAACCAGGTACTATAAACAACCAGGTACTATAAACAACCAGGTACTATAAACAACCAGGACTATAAACAACCAGGTACTATAAACAACCAGGTACTATAAACAACCAGGTACTATAAACAACCAGGACTATAAACAACCAGGTACTATAAACAACCAGGTACTATAAACAACCAGGTACTATAAACAACCAGGTACTATAAACAACCAGGACTATAAACAACCAGGTACTATAAACAACCAGGTACTATAAACAACCAGGTACTATAAACCAGGTACTATAAACAACCAGGTACTATAAACAACCAGGTACTATAAACAACCAGGTACTATAAACAACCAGGACTATAAACAACCAGGTACTATAAACAACCAGGTACTATAAACAACCAGGTACTATAAAACCAGGTACTATAAACAACCAGGTACTATAAACAACAGGTACTATAAACAACCAGGTACTATAAACAACCAGGTACTATAAAAACCAGGTACTATAAACAACCAGGTACTATAAACAACCAGGTACTATAAACAACCAGGTACTATAAACAACCAGGTACTATAAACAACCAGGTACTATAAACAACCAGGTACTATAAACAACCAGGTACTATAAATAACCAGGTACTATAAACAACCAGGTACTATAAACAACCAGGTACTATAAACAACCAGGTACTATAAACTAACCAGGTACTATAAAAACCAGGTACTATAAACAACCAGGTACTATAAACAACCAGGTACTATAAATAACCAGGTACTATAAACAACCAGGTACTATAAACAACCAGGTACTATAAACAACCAGGTACTATAAATAACCAGGTACTATAAATAACCAGGTACTATAAACAACCAGGTACTATAAACAACCAGGTACTATAAACAACCAGGTACTAACATATAAACAACCAGGTACTATAAATCAACCAGGTACTATAAACAACCAGGTACTATAAAAAACCAGGTACTATAAATAACCAGGTACTATAAAAACCAGGTACTATAAACAACCAGGTACTATAAACAACCAGGTACTATAAAAACCAGGTACTATAAACAACCAGGTACTATAAACAACCAGGTACTATAAACAACCAGGTACTATAAACAACCAGGTGCTATAAACAACCAGGTACTATATCAACCAGGTACTATAAACAACCAGGTACTATAAACAACCAGGTACTATAAACAACCAGGTACTATAAACAACCAGGTACTATAAACAACCAGGTACTATAAAAACCAGGTACTATAAACAACCAGGTACTATAAACAACCAGGTACTATAAACAACCAGGTACTATAAACAACCAGGTACTATAAACAACCAGGTACTATAAACAACCAGGTACTATAAATAACCAGGTACTATAAATAACCAGGTACTATAAATAACCAGGTACTATAAACAACCAGGTACTATAAACAACCAGGTACTATAAACAACCAGGTACTATAAAAACCAGGTACTATAAATAACCAGGTACTATAAACAACCAGGTACTATAAACAACCAGGTACTATAAAAACCAGGTACTATAAATAACCAGGTACTATAAACAACCAGGTACTATAAACAACCAGGTACTATAAACAACCAGGTACTATAAACAACCAGGTACTATAAAAACCAGGTACTATAAAAAACCAGGTACTATAAATAACCAGGTACTATAAACAACCAGGTACTATAAACAACCAGGTACTATAAACAACCAGGTACTATAAACAACCAGGTACTATAAACAACCAGGTACTATAAATACCAGGTACTTAAATAACCAGTACTATAAACAACCAGGTACTATAAACAACCAGGTGCATAAAAACCAGGTACTATAATCATACAGGAACTTGTGACTGGAACCACTGTGTGGAGAAACATTGTGTGGAGAAACATTGTGTGGGAGAAACATTGTGTGGGAGAAACATGTGTGGAGAAACATTGTGTGAGAAACATGTGTGGGAGAAAAACATTGTGTGGGAGAAACATTGTGTGGGAGAAACGTTTGTGACTTGGTAAAGTCCACTGTGTGGGAGAAACATTGTGTGTGAGAAACATTGTGTGGGAGAAACATTGTGTGGGAGAAACATTGTGTGGGAGAAACATTGTGTGGGAGAAACATTGTGTGGGAGAAACATTGTGTGGGAGAAACATTGTGTGGGAGAAACATTGTGTGGGAGAAACAGTGTGTGAGAAACATTGTGTGTGAGTAACATTGTGTGTGAGAAACATTGTGTGTGGATAACATTGTGTGGGAGAAACATTGTGTGGGAGAAACATTGTGGGAGAAACATTGTGTGGGAGAAACATTGTGTGTGAGAAACATTGTGTGGGAGAAACATTGTGTGGGAGAAACATTGTGTGTGAGAAACATTGTGTGTGAGAAACATTGTGTGTGAGAAACATT
Source organism: Cherax quadricarinatus (assembly GCF_026875155.1). Lineage (NCBI taxonomy): Eukaryota > Metazoa > Arthropoda > Malacostraca > Decapoda > Parastacidae > Cherax > Cherax quadricarinatus. The sequence continues at coordinate 9,979,129 of NC_069458.1, read as the reverse complement.
GTGTGGGAGAAACATTGTGTGAGAAACATTGTGTGTGAGAAACATTGTGTGTGAGAAACATTGTGTGTGAGAAACATTGTGTGGAAAACATTGTGTGGGAGAAACATTGTGTGTGAGAAACATTGTGTGGAGAAACATTGTGTGTGAGAAACATTGTGTGGAGAAACATTGTGTGGAGAAACATTGTGTGGGAGAAACATTGTGTGTGAGAAACATTGTGTGGGAGAAACATTGTGTGTGAGAAACATTGTGTGTGAGAAACATTGTGTGGGAGAAACATTGTGTGGGAGAAACATTGTGTGTGAGAAACATTGTGTGGGAGAAACATTGTCAATATAGCATCACATTATACTGCACTTGTTTATCCATCGTGTCGATATTTTATACCATTTACTTCTTATTCATTGATGTATATAGGCTGCATGTATGGAAAATTACATGCAGCCAAATACATGAGTGGGGTGTGAGTAGGACCTGACTAGCTTAGGCCAATAGGCCTGCTGCAGTTCTGTTTCCTTCTTAAGTGGATGTGACTTGACCTGCCTAGCATGGTCCCACTGTGACCCATGCTAACCTCCCTATGGTGTATAAATATACCTAGTTGGATGAATCGTATTGTAGCCTGGATGAATCTTTGTAGGTTGAGTTTTACCACTCACTTGCAGTGAGTTCGAGCCCCACCCGTACCATGGTTCGCTTGTAACAAGGTTGTTCCATACCACAATCAGCACCAAATGCTGTACGGTTCTGAATTCACTACAGTTTCAGGAGATCAGTCTTTGCACCAAGTGAAAGAGCCGTGAGAAATGGTCATATAAAGGCCTCGTATAGGTGTTATTTAGTGTGTGGATGTGCACCTTTGAGCTTGTATAGTCGCCCAAGGGCTTCACTAGCTATAGCTAAGGAGCTTCAACTATGATGCCTCCTAATTAAAATGTTCAAATTTCATTGTTTAAAATACTCATTTGTACTTCATGTTATAATTTGTTTACTGTAATTTTTACCACTGAATATATCATTGCTTAGTTAATCTTAAGTTAATTTTAAGCTGCCCAGAATGTTCTACATACAAGGGGCTTCTGGCATGTTCACCCAAGAACTATAATTCCTTCTACAACTATGTATCATGTCCAAATAAAAAATTATTATTATTATTATTATTATTATTATTATTCAGTAGCCATACTTAGTGAGCTTCACTACCCACTACCTGGCACTGATGTGGGTGTGGAATCTGAGATTGAGGTCAAGGTTAACTTGTTCCTGGAATAGGCATTCTTGTACTGGTTGCTGTGAGTTTGACAGGTAGTGGTGGGAGTCCTTTTGGGAAGAAGTACATTATTTTGGATTTATTAGTGTCAATCTTAATATGCCACAGTATCTCCCAGGCACTAATTCTGTTGAACTCGTTATGTTCATGTTTTGTGTGTGGTGAGTTGTGTAATTTCATCCACATATGCAAGTGTATGTTTTGGTATGTTGAAACGTGGGCCAAGGTGTACTAATTGTTTTTGTGTGACTAGTTGCTGTAATTACCTGCCATATATGCTAGTGTAGGTGTCAAGGAAGGTTGTGTGTTTTTGCATTAGGTCAGCAAGAAGATAAACAAGCATGAAGCTGTGATTAAAAAGAAGAGTTAAATCAGGAAAGTTTATGTCAGAATTTGGCCGAGCATAAGTAGTGTAAATAATAATAATAGGTCCGTGAAGGGTGAAAACATTTATAACCATGCTGTGAGGATAGGTGAAAGGAATGTTTAGAAAATCATGCTGTATAGTACTGTTCACCATAAGGGCAATGCCATAATAGGGATCAGCACCACTGTGACAAGTAGTGTAGCCCAGTGTCTGGTTCACTGAGCACCTTGCACATGTATGATGCTTAATAGCAGCACATCTAGGCATTCAGCTTCAGTGAATTCAGCCAAGATGTGTTTGTTCATGTTGTAGCTTAGTATATTGAACTGTGTGACCTTAAGGGTCATGTTGTGTGTTACTAGTGGGAATAGGAAGTAGATAGTGAGCCAAGTCCTGTTTTGGACCCATCTGGAATGTACCAACTGCAGTAATTTGTTTGTTACATAAATAATCTAATTTGCTGCATGTATTGTGTGTCTGAAGATGGGGATTTCTGGGGTTTAATTGATTTCTTAATGTTTTCTCAATCTTGCCTATCATCAATGTGTGTTTTCTGAGGCTGTTGTGTTCACTTCTGGTGGAGTAGCATGAGGTAGGGGCTGGGAGAGGTTGTTGTGAGACCATGTTGAAGTAGGTACAATAAAAGTGGAAGAGGAAGGGTTAGAGGGTTCAATAAGGGATTGTGTGGGTGTTGCAGTTGTAGAAGGTTCAGTGTAAGAAGATGTGTTGGAAGAAGAGGGCTCAGTAGGGGTTGGTGTAGATGATGCAGTTGTAGAAGGTTCAGTGTAAGAAGATGTGTTGGAAGAAGAGGGCTCAGTAAGGGTTGGTGTAGATGATGCAGTTGTAGAAGGTTCAGTGTAAGAAGATGTGTTGCAAGAAGAGGGCTCAGTAAGGGTTGGTGTAGATGATGCAGTTGTAGAAGGTTCAGTGTAAGCAGGTGTGTTGGAAGAAGAGGGCTCAGTAAGGATTGGTGTAGATGATGCAGTTGTAGAAGGATCACTTTTGACAGAGGTGGCCAAGAAAGATGCAGTATATTCAAGAATGGGAGATATACTGTGGTCATTTTCAGGAAGAGAAGGAAGAGGTAGAGAGAAGTTGGGAGGAAAATTAAGAGTATTTAAATCATTGGTCATTTTGAATTTTATGAAAATTAGCATCAAAATGTTTAGCAATCGTAACAAATGTTTGTACAATAGTGGTGACCAAACATGCTGTACTGCAAGAAATAGCACAAGAGGGATCAGAAGTGATGAGCTACCAATGATATTTACATAAGAGGGAGATGTAGATGTTGGTGTAGAAGTGTGTGTAGATGTTGGGGGTTGTGTGATGTGTTTGTAGAAGCAGCTGGTGTGCATAGAGGGGGGAAGTTAGCATAAGTTAAAGATGGCTCAGGTTAAAAGGAGAAGGGTTTAGAAGAATTACCTGACTTATCTTTACATAAAGAAATGTATTCTTTATGTTTAGGGCACTGGAATGAGGTGGCAGAGTGAGGTTGCTGGAAGTTAGGACATTTAAATTAAAGGGAGCATTTTGTTCAATAACGCTCAAACAATTCCTCTGGCCACCATAGAGGGAACAGATCCTCTTCCCAGAAATGAAGCAAGCCTTGGATCTGTTAATTCTCCTACACCTGACATCAATGCTTCAGCACCTGTCAGTACACTAGACAGTGCACATACCATCTCTGATCCTACACCTGTCAGCACACCTGCCAACACTATTCCAACATCTGGCAGCACTGCTTTATCTGCAAGTACTGAGTCAGGATTTTCTCCACCAGAGATTGGTGCAGTAAATAATCAGGGGTCTTTCACTACACATGAACACTTGCTGCGAAAAACAATGAACAGCAGGGACACATCTGTCAGAATTGTTAAGGAGCATGGTGGAGGATGTGGGGATTGAAGACATCTACAGCCACCTCACCTACACCAACAGTCCCAACAGCAGAACATATGGACAAATCAGCAGCAAAACACAGGAGGTGCAACAAATAGGAGTCCACCCTCCCAGGCACCTAGGCAGTGCTCTCGCTGTCACCAAAGGGGGCACACCACTAACAACTGCCTGCGAGATACCAGGCACAATTACTGCCACAAGAAAGGACATCAGGAGGACCAGTGCCGAAAGAAAAAGGAACTTGACAGACAGGACCACCTGTTTAGAGACCTGTTCTTGGAACAAACCAGCAATATTTCTGAACTGGTAAACACTCTCACACATCACTCACTCAGCTACTCCTATCTCAGCCCAGCAGGTGGTATTGTGCCTTATACAAGACCACAAACCTACATCCAAGCAGCTGCCTCGGTGCCCTACCTCTCTCAAGGGCAGGCACCTTACATGCCTTACACACCCACCACCTCAAGCTGAACACATCATGAGGAGCCAATCTATCACCATCCTGTCGGCCAACATCAGAGGTTTCATTACTAATGATGGAGACCTCACACATAGTTTTGTGAACACTCGACGTCCCGACATGATAGCTGTTGTTGAAACATTTTTGGATGACAGGACTCCAGAAAATTTTGCAAGAACTGCTGGCTACACCTCATGGATGAGAAGAAACAGGCAAGGGCAAGGAGGAGGTGTTGCTGTGTGCTTCTCTAAAAGTGTTCATGCCCAGCACATTGATGTTGCCACCCCTACACATCTTGAAATGATGTTCTTCAAGCTCTTCATAAACACTAGTACCTCTGTACTAGCATGTGCAATGTACAGACCTCAGTGGCAACATGCAGACCCCATCAACTTCCTAATGGAAAATATTGACTCCCTTCTGCTACAACACAACTGTCAACATATCATAATTGTTGGTGACCTCAACCAGCACCTTATACAGAGGGACTTTGATGACCTTCTTGCAGTGTTTGACATGAGAAACTTTGTTGATTTCCCTACTCACATCTCTGGCTCCTCCCTTGACCTAGTAGTGAGTGATCTGGCAGAAGGCATAGTCACTTGTCAACCCCTCGGCTATGTTGGATCGTCTCACCACAAGGCTGTTTTTACGACACTTAAGATCCCAACAGAATGAGGTGAGGAGTCCACATGCACAACCTGGCTATGGAAAAGAGGTAATTGGCCAGCCCTTCGCTCTGAGCTCGCCACCACCGATTGGAATGCTCTTCTCCAAGGGGATGTTGACAACCAAGTGAAAGCCTTCACTGGACACATCCTTAATCTACAACAAGAACACATTCCTCACTGGCAATATGTGACGAAGCCTACAAATCAGCCTTGGTTTGGCTTTCATTGAAGAGAGGCTGCTACTGCTAAGTACAAAGCATGGCGAAGGTATATGTGACATCTTACCACCTATAACAGGAACTTGCACAGACAAGCCTGTAGGCATATGGGTGATGTTCAAAAGTGGGCCATTGCTAAATGGGAGGTGAACACTAAAAGAAAGCTAGCATCAGGTAGGGTAGGCTCCAAAACCTGGTGTTCCCTGGTCAAGGACAGACAAGGTTATCTGCCTGATGAACTAATTCCACCTCTAAATCGACAGGATGGGACCACCTCTACAAGTAGTCAAAAGAAAGCGGACCTCTTTGCTGAACACTTTGCTACCAAAATGCAAGTTCCTGATCCAGCAAGGGACCCTCCTTGGCTAGCTTCAAGAACTGTGTCAAAACTGTCAGTGGTGACAATAAGGCAGGAAGAGGTGCATGTCCTTCTTAAATCACTTGACCAAGAAAAGGCTGTGGGCCCACACAAGTTGAGCCCAAGATTGCTGAGATGTGCACACCAGCTAGTAGCACCTTTAACTCGCATCTTTCAGCACTGCCTAGTACAGTGTAAATGGCCCTCTGTGAAGGCTTACTCAGCTCTGTAATAACTTCAGACAGTATTACCAAAGCTGGCTCCTCCTCAGGAAAATTAATGAATAGAAAACGAAATAATAATTAACAAAGATAAACACTTTATTATTTATTAAAGCAAACATAAAACAATAAAACATGACAGGTATATCCAATTTGAAAGAAAAATGAAAAATGAAATGAATAAAAAAAAACATTTGAACCAACCTAATATAAAATATTGGGGGTTGGTGTTGGTGACACTTCGTGTTGTTGAAATCTTAGCTGTTGCTGATGTGGGGGGGGGGGTCGCAGGTGTTGGTGACCACCACCAGCTAGTTCTTCACAGAGTATCACCGTGAGTTTTCTATCCCGATGACGGGAAAGCAGGTTCTTACCGCTGCAATGATGTGGGGTTACGTCTTGCAATTTCATACAGGTGCACAGGTAATTAAAATCCAATATGGGACGCTCCAGGACGTTAGTCCATCTCCGTCAGTTTTTCTCGTTGATTGACAGGTGACCCTCTCTGTCACCAAGCTGAAAAGATAGACAGGTTCCCACTGCTTAAATAATCACTCCCCATAAGTACAATACCTAAAAGACGTGGTGATTATTACAACAGCCCAACTTAGAGCAAGGCTGAAAGAAGATCTATTTATATTGGTCCAAAGTGAAGCTTTAAACCCAAATAAATCCACAGAATACAAGGGCAGGCATGTACTTACATAGTGTTGGGAGCTGTGAGTCAATGATTTACTGTTTAAACCAGAGCCCCCAACACGTCCCTTTCGGGGGGGGGGGAAGAGGGAGGGGAAGGGATAGTGGGAGGTTTTGACTGACCTATTTAAAAAGGGCAGCCGGCAATCAAACTATCACTTTAGGGGGGAGGAAAAAAGGTGGGAATAGCGGAAGCTTGACTTACCCTACCTTAACAAGTAGCCGGCAATGAAACTATTGTTACTATATATTCCCTTGCTACTCCTATCTGTTTGAACTTTTCCCTCACATCCCCTTTACCAAGACTTATAGTCAGGAGTATAAGAAGAATAGGCGAGGAAAAAGTTCTAACATGTGGAAGTCGCGTAAGGAAAAGAAATCTTCTACTGACTGTCTTTGACTTAACCAGTCAGAGAAAAAATTTGGATAAAACCTTTGATATACCAATATGGAACTTAAAACCCTGGGTGCCAATGTCCACCTCAAGAGGCAACTGTTGGTTCCCTTAAAAGTTTCTAGGTATATCAAAGGTTTGTAGTCCATTTCTAAAATGAATTCTTTTCCCAGCAAATAAAATTTAAGTCTGGAGATACCCCACACAAGGGCTAAACATTCTTTTTCTATGGTGGAGTATCTCGTTTCTGCGGGAAGGAGTTTCCGGCTTATGAAGCATACAGGGAAGGGAGTACCATCATGGTATTGTAGTAACACTGCACCTAAGCCAGTATTGGAGGCATCAGTTCTCAAACAAAAGGTTTTATTAATATCTGGAATCTTAAGTATAGGGTCTTTCGAAAAGGTGCTTTTAATCTCATTAAACTTTTCCTGAGCTACGTCGGAAAGCTCAAGAGGTTCCTTCCCAGACTTTTTAAGGAAGTCAGATAAGATGCCTGTAAGATCAGTAAGGTTCGGGATAAACCGTGCATAAAAATTTACAGAACCAAGAAAGCTACGCATGAGCTTCTTGGTTTTGGGGAATTTAAATTCTAATAAAGCTTTGATCTTACTGGGGAGAGGCTGCAGAGATTATTAGAAAGTATCAGTCCAAGATATCTAATCTTGTTATACCCAAGGAAGCATTTCTTCAGCTTGGCAGTGAGGCCATGTGAGCGTAACCTACGTAAAACTGAAAGTTAATGTTTGGATATGTTCGCCCCACGTAGATGTCATTACGTAAATGTTATCAAAATAAACTGAAACATTTGGCATATTACCCAAGACCTTTCTCATCAGTCTCATAGGTAGCACAGGCAGTTACCAAACCGAAGGGCATAGTTCTATATTGCATCAGTCCTTGGTGTGTAGGAAAAGCGCTGTACTGCTTTAGAAGAAGGATCTAACATTACTTGATGATATGCCCGTGCAATATCAATCTCTGAAAAGAAGGGAAGCGTCATAAAATTTGTGTAGATCGCTATCTATTTAAAGGGGATAGGCTCAGCATCCCACCGAGTTATAGCATTAAGACCTCTGAAGTCAATAGCAAGTCTATATGACTTTTTCCTCCTTCTTAACCATGAAACTGGTGAACAATATGAAGATACTGAAGGTTCAATTTATCTTTAGTTTTAATAATTTGTTACCCCTCGGTCAAATGCATCCCTACGGTGAACTGGAACTGGGTATAATTTTCGTTTGATAGGATTGTCCGTCACTAAGTCAATCTTATGGACTACGGTGGAGGTAACACCTGGAATATCAGTAAAGACGTCTGAAAAGTTACACATTGAAGTAGTTCATGTCTCTTATGGTCATCCAAAGATTCATTAATATTAATGTTGGTTGTGCCCGAGTGGTCAAGAGTCACCAAGTCATGTAGTTATTCATCATAGTCTAAGTTAGAGGTGTCAATTATGCACATCTTACATTCTTCAGTTGCCTGGAGTTTACCTGGAGTTTACCTGGAGAGAGTTCTGGGGGTCAACACCCCCGCGGCCCGGTCTGTGACCAGGCCTCCTGGTGGATCAGAGCCTGATCAACCAGGCTGTTGCTGCTGGCTGCACGCAAACCAACATACGAGCCACAGCCCGGCTGATCAGGAACTGACTTTAGGTGCTTGTCCAGTGCCAGCTTGAAGACTGCCAGGGGTCTGTTGGTAATCCCCCTTATGTGTGCTGGGAGGCAGTTGAACAGTCTCGGGCCCCTGACATTTATTGTATGGTCTCTTAACGTGCTAGTGACACCCCTGCTTTTCATTGGGGGGATGGTGCATCGTCTGCCGTATCAAGTTCGTGTGGAAAAACTAAGTGATAGTTATTAAGGCAGTTAACCGAATTTCTTCGGTAATATTTCTTAACACTTTGACTGTTGCGGCCGTATATATACGTTTTACGAGGTGCCGTGTTTGACGTATATATACTCATAAATTCTAGCAGCTTGAAATCAAGCAGGAGAAAGCTGGTAGGCCCACATGTGAGAGAATGGGTCTGTGTGGTCAGTGTGCACCATATAAAAAAAATCCTGGAGCACGCAGTGCATAATGAGAAAAAAAAAACTCCGACCGTTTTTTTTAATTAACCCTTTGACTGTTTCAGGCCCCTCTCTGAAACTGTCATTCTATGTCGCCAAATATTCAAAAAAAAATAAATTATTTTTTCTTATGAAAATGTTAAGATTATTTTTCTGAGTGTTTTAGTCCAAAAAAAAAATTTTTGCCATCGGTATTTACCGAGATATAGAGCCGTGAAGTTTGCAGAAAATGAGCCGCGTATGGCAACAGCGGCGACTGCCGCTCACCCGGTAAACTTTAGTTTACTTGTAATTGAAGGTTTTTTGTTTTTTTCACTATTTTATTTTTTCACATAACTTATGTGGCCTATGAGACCAAAGTAAGGTGCAATGTATATATATACACTCCTTGTATACAACACAATAAGCACACAAACATAATTATCAATATATTGTTTACAAAAACAAACAAACCATCATCATCATCATCATCATCATCATCATCATCATCATCATCATCATCATTCAATCATCATCTCATCATCATCATCATCATCATCATCATCATCATCATCATCATCATCATCATCATCATCATCATCATCATCATCATCATCATCATCCTCATCATCATCATCATCATCCTCATCCTCATCCTCATCCTCATCCTCATCCTCATCCTCCTTCTCCTCCTCCTTCTCCTCCTCCTCCTTCCTTCTCTCCTCCTTCTCCTTCTCCTTCTCTCTCCTCTCCTTCTCCTTCTCCTTCTCCTTCTCCTCCTCCTTCTTCTCCTCCTCCTCCTTCTTCTTCTCCTCCTTCTTCTCCTTCTCCTTCTCCTTCTCCTCCTCCTTCTTCTTCTCCTCCTTCTTCTCCTTCTCCTCCTCTTCTCCTTCTCCTTCTCCTCTCCTTCTCTTCTCCTCCTCCTTCTCCTTCTCCTCCTCCTTCTCCTTCTCCTCCTCCTTCTCCTCCTTCTCCTTCTCCTCTCCTTCTCCTTCACTCCTCCTCTCTCCTCCTCCTCCTCCTCCTCCCCTCCTCCTTCTCCTCCTCCTTCTCCTTCTCCTCCTCCTTCTCCTTCTCCTTCTCCTTCTCCCTCCTCCTTCTCCTTCTCCTCCTCCTTCTCCTTCTCCTCCTCCTTCTCCTTCTCCTTCTCCTTTCTCTTCCTCCTCCTTCTCCTCCTCCTTCTCCTTCTCTCCTCCTTCTCCTCCTCCTTTCCTTCTCCTCCTCCTTCTCCTCCTCCTTCTTCTTCTCCTCCTTCTTCTCCTCTCTTCTCCTCCTTCTTCTCCTTCTCTTCTCCTCCTCCTTCTTCTTCTCCTCCTTCTTCTCCTCCTTCTTCTCCTTCTCCTTCTTCTCCTTCTTCTTCTCCTTCTTCTTCTCCTTCTTCTTCTCCTTCTTCTTCTCCTTCTTCTTCTCCTTCTCCTCCTCCTCCTTGTCTTGTGTGGGAGTGTGTGGCTTATAATTGTTTTGAGTCAGAAGTCGGCAGCTGTCAAAGTGACATATTGTCTCATTAGTCACTACCCCTACTGCCTGTCAAAACAATGGGGTCGGATGCTGCTTCCCCTCCTCCATTCTATCTAATTATCTTTCTCCCTCATTCTATATCTTTCAATCTGTCTCTCTTTCTATCTGTCTGCCTATCTCTGTCTCACAGGTACACATAAATACAAGTATACATAGTGTAAATTACCTAGGATAACCCAAGAAATCCAGACAAAGTGCTATACTCTGCTTGAAGATGTGAGAGTAAACGTGATGACACAGTCTTGTGGCTCTCTCTGAGACAGAGAGCTAGATGGACAGACAGGGAGCTTGACAGACAGACAAATAGACAGACAGAAATGTTTGTGTACAGCAAAAACAAAGGGAGGCGATGGTCATGTAATATTACCCTCCTTTACGCTCATCAAAGTCAGCTCTTATCAGATGTTATCTCCCCTTATCTTGTCACTGTCATGGGGTGGACTTTTTTTTTTCTTGCTTCAAGGGAACAATATTATTACATCTTCTTCTTCTCTCCTCCTCTCTCTTCTCTCCTCCTCCTCCTCCTCCTCCTCTCTTCCTTCCCTCCTCCTCCTCCTCCTCTTCCTCCCCTCCTCCCCCTCCTCCTCCTCCATTGCTTTTGGTCTCAAACTCCTCCAATCATGAAATGATCTTCACTGACACTTCATCTGTGTTAGAGCATCACTTGGAAGAGAAGAGTCCCAGATTTGCTGGGGAATCACATATTTCTTACCACTAGACATGCTGAAAAATGACAACTGAAATGGCATTCCCACAATGCACCACTGGCTCCCCGATTTTTTTTATATGGTGCACACTGACCATGGAGACCCATTCTCACACATGTGGGCCTAGCAGCTTTCTCCTGCTTGATTTGAAGCTGCTAGAATTTATGCGTATAAAATACGTCAGAAACATTGGCTTGTAAGACGTATTTATACGTCGGAAACAGTCAAAGGGTTAAAATGCCGACTTTGTGGTCTATTTTCGTATAGTATTTATGGTTGTATTCTCGTTTTCTTGGTCTCATTTGATAGAATGGAAAACATATTACAGAAATAGAGGTGTTTTTGATTGATTTTACTATAAAAAGAACCTAGAAATGGAGCTCAAAGTAGGGGAAATGTTTGATTTTTGCCAATGTTCAAAAGTAAACAAATGATGCCATTGTCCAATAAATGTCCAACTAGCCATTCTAATATGCAGTCATGAATGGGTTGATGTTATTTATACAGTTATTACAGCATTGCAGTTGTCTGCATAATAGTAAGTCTAATATTTTTTGTTTGAATAAAAATTCAAAATAGAAAGCAAGAGTAATATCAGAGGGGCCTGGAGACGTGACTGATGAACAAAGAAAACGTTATTTTAGAGCCTGGAATGTCTGCATTGTTCATTCTGGACCTTATTTTGAAATTGTCATATTTTTTAATTTTCGTGAAATTGGCCAAATTGCAAATTTCTGACCACATTATTAGGTAGTTGAAATCAGTAAATGGGCAATTTCTTGCACTCAATCGATAGAAAAAATGAAGTTCTAAAGAAATAGCTATGAGTTTGGGCGACTGGAACGATGGAATTAGCCGAAAATAGGGCTCAAAGTGGGCGAAATCGCCGATTTGTAAACAGCGCCGAGGTCGCTAACTTCGCGAGAGCATAATTCCATCAGTTTTCCATCAAATTTCGTTTTTTTGGTGTCATTACAATCGGGAAAAGATTCTCTATCATTTCATAAGAAAATTTTTTTTTTTTTTTTTTTTTAAATTTTGCGACACCAGGAGACACCTCAGGATTGGGGGTTGCGACAGTCAAAGGGATAAGGATGTTGATATGATAAAGCTTAGGTTTCCCCTTGACTTCTATGAGGTAGTCAACTTTCCCACAAATTTTTAATACCTTATATGGACCTTTCCATGCTACTAATAATTTATTTGACTTTATAGGCAAAAGTACCAGAACTTCATACCCTACTTTAAAACTTCTCCTCTGACTTTTGGAATCAAAATACGTTTTGTACTGGTCCATTGACAAGCTTAAGTTTTTCGAAACTATGTCAGAGGTCCCCAAAATTTGGACTAAGGTCAAGGAAAACTGATAAAAGACTGAACCTCAGATTTCCCTTCTCATTAGCCCATAAGTCATGAAGGATTGCAGTGGACCTCTGGCCTGTCTCCCATAGAGAAGTTAAAAAAGGTGAAAACTCCAAAGAACACTGGGAGCTTCCCCATGGCAAACAAAGCACGGGTAGTAACGTCCCACTCCTTAGGTATAGGGAGCAAATTTTTCCTTAAAGGGACTTGGAATCGAATGCGGGCGCTCAATCCTCCCTTTAAACAGTGGGGATAATAGGGTGTTGTGAAGAGAGGCTTCATCCTAAAAGTTGGGTAGAGATTTTGCTTTAAGCAGATGTGAATTGGTTTCAGGGTCAGACAAAATTTCTTAGGGAGCCCACACTGGAAAAGGGGCAAAAGGGCTTCAGCCACCTCTATAGTATTTAGGTTTTAAGGGAACGGTTTGGGGAAACTCGAAGCAAATCAACAAATGTTAAAAATTTATCTATGTCCCCCGATGATGGTGGAGATAAAGGCCAAAAGATGTAAATAGCAAATTCTTTCAAACGGTACCGAAAGTGGGCATTTTTGACCTAGGTACTTGCCGGTACCCCTGGGAGGATACAGTTGGCAAACTTTACAGATCTCAAAAGTGTGACCGAGGACATTTTTGGCCAAAAATGGGTTTTCCCCTAATTTTTTTAAGGTTTTTTCGAGCGAGAATGTCCGGCCACCGGGTCATGAGCCATTTTAAGAACAGCTCTCTGCATTGGATTTGGGAAAACAACTAAGAAAATATCTGTTCATCTAAATTTTAAATTTGAATACTGCTTTAAAAATACCTTTAATTTTTTCAAATTTATATAAAAAGTTTTTCCTTTGGATAACTTAAATTTTTTTAGGGGCATTATGGCAATTCTGAAGAAAGGAAATTACTTTGTAAATTGAAAAAAAGAGTCCTTTGAAAAATTTCTAAAGGTTTGAAGTCAGGGAAAATAAAAGGAGGGGACAGAAGGAGAAGTTTGGGGGCTTTAGTCTGAGCCCTAGTCAAGACATTTAGGGTATCGGGGTGATATCTTCTTTTTCATCTAAACAAGTGAACCGTGCCCTACTACCTCACTTTGAGAGTAGCATCACTGGTTTTTAATCCCACTAAATCTCACGAGAATTGTCTCACCCGAGCTTTCGGGGGGGCTTTCTGATTTTTTACAGGAAAGGATCTAAACACTTATTCCATCTTTGCGATGAAAGGAAAAACCTCAGAAGGAAAAAGAATGGCACCTTTTTTCATTACCTATTAGTACGGGCAGAAGTGAGGGGAGCTAGTACGGCTTCAGACCAACCTGTGAACCATTTAGACCTAATGTAACAACGGAGGGTAGGAAAAGTGTCGTAGGGCCCCAAGTAGCTGAAAGTTATTAGAGGAATGAGTTTCTTTAGGATTAGGGAAAACACTTATCGGAAATTATATACTTGTATCTAGTATCTGTAAATGGTAGAAATTAAGTCCATTAAAGTTCCTGAACAAAGGGGGCTTGGTCATTACAGTCTTTAAAAAATCTTCCAACTTTTTTTACCTTCTTGGGGCAATCTGGACTTTATGTCCCTTAACACCCACAAATGACAAAAAGGAATAAAAGAACATTTTTAATTTCCATAAGGCTTTGATTTCTTTTAAGGGCTGATGAACCCTTGCCCTTTTGGGGTTTGATCCCTTTAGGTCTTTATAGGGAAAGTGACCTCACAACAGGTCAAGCCTCAGCAACTCCTCAGTTTTAATAGTTACGTTCTCTAATGAAGTTCGATCTGGTGAGGAAGGGGGCTGTCGGAAATGGTCAGCAACCATGAAGTCTCGAAGAGATTCTAACTGTGATAATTTCCCGAACTCTTATCCAAAAAACGAGGGAAACGAAAGAGTTTCCGAACTGTTGAAAGTTCTGGCTAGGGTGTAAGGTGGCATACCCGAAATCTTTCCTGTAAAAATTGTGGTTTTTTTTTTTATGTTTAAGGGTTCCTTCTTCAGTAGGTTATAATTACATGTGATATCGTGCGACAAAGTTGCATAATATTCAAAGCGTACCAGAAAAATAACATTCTTTAACTGGTAGCCAGGTGTCAGCAGGCCCTTTCCCGAGGGGTGGGTATTTTCAAAACCCATAAGTTGAAATTATGTCTTTCCCTCTGTGAAGGGAGGTAAATTAGGTGTTGGAATATGTGCACAAACTGGGGACGTTTTTCCATTACCCTCATCTAATTGTGTTGTGAAAAGTTAACTTTTTATTTTCTAATTCAAGGTGAGTTTGTTCAGCTCGCGATCCTTTTCTCTCTCCCTTTAATCTTTCTCTGTCCTTTGCTCTTTCCTCAAATTCCCTTAATTTTAACTGTTCCTCACAATCTTAGTTTTTTTCCTCAGTACTCAGCTCTCTCCCACGTCAAGTTATCACGCTCCTTTTTTTTTTCTCTTCCCTTTTTGTCTTGGATTTCTCTCTCAATTCTCTCTCTCTCTCCTTTTTTCTTCTTTTCGATTTTTCTCTCTCCTTTTTTTCTTCTCTTTTCCCTTTTCCCCGTCTTTTTCTCTTCAATTCTCTCTTTTCAAGTCTTTCCTGGATCTTTGCCTAATGAAAGTTCAAATTTTTCCCTGTTATTCCTAACTTTCCCGCATTCATCCAAAACTGGTATTTTATCCATACTTGCAAGAATAATTTTTAAACTATCAGGGGGGAAAAGAAGGGATTAAAGAAAAGGAGGGGTTTAATTCCTGCTCCGCTCAAACTGTAAATAAACCCGAGGGCTCGATCCCTGCTTCAATTAAACAATATGTATTAATGAAAACGAAGGGTTCTATGCCGGGTCCGAGCAAACAGTAATAGAATGGGGTCATTTTACCATCCCAATCTTCTCACCAACAAAACAAGAGTGCCCTATGACAGTTCCCCTTTATTAATAAAGTGCCAATGAAACAAATTGTCACGGAAAATTCCGGGGGCCCCCAGAGTCTAATCCTCCAAAATTTTCAATTATTATAATCAAAGAAGCGTCAGCCCCCAAGGACTATACAGCAAAAAGTGTTTCAAGCCACAAAAAGGTTCAGAATTAACTATTATATCCTGCCGACTTGATTACAATAAATTGAGGGTATAACAAACACCAAAACTTTTTAAAAACCTGTACCGTAGTCCTACCCAAAAGAATGATTACTCATGGCTGGTGGTAACCGTCTGTGGTATGCGGCGTTGAAGTTCCAATGGTAGATTCGAATGGAGTTGAATCTTGATTCAGTAGAGTTGAACCCGGCAAGGTCGCCACTTGTGAGGGTTTAAACTCACTCTGTAAAAACTTAAACCATTATTACCAAAGCTGGCTCCTCCTCAGGAAAAATTATTAAATTAGAAAACGAAATAAATAAAACAAAGATAAAACACTTTATTATTTTTTAAGCAAACATAAAACAATAAAACATGACAGGTAATCCTATTTGAAAGAAAAATGAAAAATGAAATGAATAAAATAACTTTTGAACTAAACGCTAATATATTGGGGTGTCTGGTGTTGGTGACACTTCGTGTTGCTAAAATTTCTTAGCCGTTGCTGATGTGGGGGGGGGGGGGGGGTCGCGGGTGTTGGTGACCACCACTGGCTATTTTCTTCACAGAGTATCACCATGAGTATTCTATCCCGATGACAGGAAAGCAGGTTCTTTACCGCTGCAATGATGTGGGGTTACGTCCTGCAATTTCATACAGGTGCACAGGTACTTAAATCCAATATGGGACGTCTCCAGGACGTTAGTCCATCTCCGTCAGTTTTCCTCGTTGATTGACAGGTGACCCTCTCTGGCCCCCATCCAAGCTAAAAAAGATAGACAGGTTACCCACTGCTTAAATAATCACTCTCCATAAGTACAATACCTAAAAGACGTGGTGATTATTACAACAGTCAACTTACAGCAAGGCTGAAAAGACTAAGATTATTATTGGTCCAAAGTGAAGCTTTCAACCAATAAATCCACTAGAATACAAGGCAGGCATGTACTTACAGTAGTGTTGGGAGCTGTGAGTCGAGTGATTTACTGTTTGACCAGAGCCCCACACGTCACCTTTCGGGGGGGGGGGTGAAGAGGGGGGGTGAAGAGGGAGGGGAAGGGATAGTGGGAGCTAGACTGACCCTACGTTAACAAGCAGCCGGCAATCAAACTATCACTTTAGGCGTGGGGGAGAAAAGGCGGGAATAGCGGGAGCTTGACTTACCCTACCTTAACAAGTAGCCGGCAATGAAACTATTGTTACTATATATTCCCTCGCTACTCCTATCTATTGAACTTTTCCCTCACACCCTCTCTATGGAAAGAGGCAAATGTAGTCCCTGTTCACAAAAAGAAGAGCAGAGCAGAAATCAGCAACTACAGACCAGTGTCACTCCTGTCCATCACTGATAAGATCCTTGAGACAATAATCTCAAGACAAATGACAGAGTTCTTTGACTACCACTCACTACTTTGTGATCGTCAATATGGCTTCAGGAAAGGTAACTCTGCTGCTGATCTGTTGTTAAACCTCTCCACTAAGTGGCACCAGTCACTGGATGAATCAAAAGTCAGCTGTGTGGTAGCACTGGACATTGCTGGTGCTTTCAACCGGGTGTGGCACCAGGGCCTCTTAGCAATACTTCAAGTACTGGGAATTGCAGGCTCTATGCTGTCTCCTCAGTGATTACCTTCATGGTAGATCTCTAAGTATGGTTTTCAATGGAACGGAATCAGCAAGACATCCTATTGGGGCAAGTGTTCCACAAGGAAGCATGCTGGGACCATTGTTAATAATGTCTACTTCAACGACCTTCTTCATCTCATCCCAGAATCACATGCATATGCAGACGAATGTACACTGACGTTCACTTATCCAAGAGAAGAAATGCCAGCTGCTCTAAGCTACATCAATGACCAGCTGAGAGGTATGTCAGCTTGGGGAAATAGATGGCAAGTAACATTTGCACCTGAGAAAAAACGCAAATGATGATCGTCTCTAGGCACCATGATGGTAATGCTGGTGCAGTAGTAAGGATGAATGGGAGGGTGTTGGCACCTGGAGAAGAAGTTGATATCCTTGGGGTGAAATTTGACTCCAAACTAACCATGAAGAACCATGTTGTAAATCTTGCAAACAAGGCAGCCAGGAAGCTTACAGCACTTCGCCGTATCTCGCATCTACTTGACAGTAGGGGTTGCAAGATTCTGTACGAGGCACAAGTACGCTCACACCTTGAGTATGCTCCACTTTCTTGGTTTGCCTTCCCCTCCTCTCATCTGCGACTGCTTGACAGAGTTGATGTCTCATCTCTTGCCTGGACCCATCCTGGATAGATCTGTCATTTCTGCAGAGCCTTCAACATAGGAGGGATGTGGGTGGCCTTACTGTTATGTACAAGGCCAATATTGTCAAAGTACCACACTTGGATCCACTTCGAGGACAGCATGAAACAAGCTTTTATGCCACAAGATGGGCAGAAAGCAGCAACTTCACTCTGGCTGTACCCTTCTCCAGAACATCACTCCATCTGAGATCCTATATACCCAGGATGACTCGAGTATGGAACACATTCGTACAGCATAAAGATGTCAACGAGATAAAGTCAGTTGATCAAATGAAAATGTGGGCCCACAGATGGCTCCAACTTCATCCTGTTCCCTACCTGTATGCCTCATAACAATACAAAATTTAAAAGTTTTTTTAAAATGATTTACACCGGGTCATTAAGTTGGCAAGTCACCACCAATCATGAGTACGTTAATGCCTTAAATAAGGTGTGACTAAATAGTTTATAAAACTGACAAGATGATGAGACACTTGTGCAACATTTATCATGAAAAATGGACTGAACACATTGGCTCCATTTTGAGGGACTGATTACCTCAAACTCTTTATCTTCCACCTTTTTCTGCATTGGACTGAAGAAGCCACTGGCTGACGAAATGTTTCCTGAATAAAAATATCCAAATGTTCCACAAGTGTCTCATTTATTGCCTTAATTAAATAGGGATGGAAGTCAACTCTCAGTGTATGCTGAAAGACACTTCAGTCAGTGTATGTATGCTGAAACACACTTCAGTCAGTGTGTGAAACATGATTATTTGGTGTTTCTGGTAGCAGAGAGTAAATGATATGTCTTCGGAGGCTTCTTACTTTATTTGCAAAGTCGTTGTGGTTACACAGGCTTGTGTGTTTGTGCCCATGGCCCGGGAGGGACATGCCCACGAGGGAGAGAGGGAGTAGGACTGTTGTCTGAGTCTAGGCTGCTGAATGAGTGAGCGAGTGGGACCAGTGTCCCACTGACCTGGGCAGGCCTAGAGAGGGCAGAGCCTGAGTGCCACAAAATATGAACTAAGCTGGCAGACAGCATAGGCTGTCTGTGCAGACAGTACAGGCTGTCTACATTTGCTCGGCCACCTACCTCGCATCAAACTGGTGGTAAAAAAAACTCGGTCTCTCTCTCGCAGGAAGAGGGCACAGACTTTTGGGTTATCCAAGGTTCTCTACACATATGCTGCTATGAATGATAATTCTATGTAACTGTATTTGAGTATACCTGAATAAACTTACTATATACATATGGACATGGAAAAGAACTTCCTACAGGGAGGGAAGAAAAAAACATTTTTTTTTTTTTATTATCACACTGGCCGATTCCCACCAAGGCAGGGTGGCCCGAAAAAGAAAAACTTTCACCATCATTCACTCCATCACTGTCTTGCCAGAAGGGTGCTTTACACTACAGTTTTTAAACTGCAACATTAACACCCCTCCTTCAGAGTGCAGGCACTGTACTTCCCATCTCCAGGACTCAAGTCCGGCCTGCCGGTTTCCCTGAATCCCTTCATAAATGTTACTTTGCTCACACTCCAACAGCACGTCAAGTATTAAAAACCATTTGTCTCCATTCACTCCTATCAAACACGCTCACGCATGCCTGCTGGAAGTCCCAAACCCCTCGCACACAAAACCTCCTTTACCCCCCCCCTCCAACCCTTCCTAGGCCGACCCTACCCGCCTTCCTTCCACTACAGACTGATACACTCTTGAAGTTATTCTGTTTCGCTCCATTCTCTCTACATGTCCGAACCACCTCAACAACCCTTCCTCAGCCCTCTGGACAAAAAGTTTTGGTAATCCCGCACCTCCTCTAACTTCCAAACTACGAATTCTCTGCATTATATTCACAAACCCCACATTGCCCCCAGACATGCATCTCCACTGCCTCCAGCCTTCTCCTCGCTGCAACATTAATCACCCATGCTTCAAAACCCATATAAGAGTGTTGGTAAAACTATACTCTCATACATTCCCCTCTTTGCCTCCAAGGAAAAAGTTCTCTGTCTCCACAGACTCCTAAGTGCCCCACTCACTCTTTTTCCCTCATCAATTCTATGATTCACCTCATCTTTCATAGACCCATCCGCTGACACGTCCACTCCCAAATATCTGAATACGTTCACCTCCTCCATACTCTCTCCTCCAATCTGATATTCAATCTTTCATCACCTAATCTTTTTGTTATCCTCATAACCTTACTCTTTCCTGTATTTCACCTTTAATTTTCTTCTTTTGCACACCCTACCAAATTCATCCACCAATCTCTGCAGCTTCTCTTCAGAATCTCCCAAGAGCACAGTGTCATCAGCAAAGAGCAGCTGTGACAACTCCCACCCTGTGTGTGATTCTTTATCTTTTAACTCCACGCCTCTTGCCAAGACCCTCGCATTTACTTCTCTTACAACCCCATCTATAAATATATTAAACAACCACGGTGACATCACACATCCTTGTCTAAGGCCTACTTTTACTGGGAAAAAATTTCCCTCTTTTCTACATACTCTAACTTGAGCCTCACTATCCTCGTAAAAACTCTTCACTGCTTTCAGTAACCTACCTCCTACACCATACACTTGCAACATCTGCCACATTGCCCCCCTATCCACCCTGTCATACGCCTTTTCCAAATCCATAAATGCCACAAAGACCTCTTTAGCCTTATCTAAATACTGTTCACTTATATGGGGTGTGCTAAACATCGAGGTCATAGGCAGTGAGTGTCGATGGGCATCACTGCATGCCTTCCTGCGTCTGGACAGATATTGCAACACAGGAGACATCGTTGCGGCTGAGCTGTGACATAATGGGTTACGGTCTCCTCTAGAACGGTGAAGCAGTCATTGTAGGAGTCACTGCAGGTTTCACTCAACCTGGGGCACGACATGCTGGTGCCCTCGAGTGAGGCGTCATCAAAACTTGGCAACTGGGCAGGGCTTCTGGCAAGCGACTCAGGAGAACACTTCTCAACTGGTACTGTCGCTGGGCTGTCACTGCTGGCAAGTGTGGAGTAAGTCGTGGAGCGAGTCATGGCAGAGACGACTGGGCAAAACATCTGGGAGTCGTAACATTATACACCAGACTGCAGTGAGTGAGCTAGCAGTCAAAGTGACATCATCTTTGTGCAAGAGCTCACTGAAGCTATGACAGGAGGCTGACACAGCGCCTGCCGACACTGCTTAAACTGTGGTTTGATGAGTGTCATTCTCTCGACAGTTGGAGTTATAGCAGAGGTTAGTCTAAGCATCCCCAGACTTGTTTCTCTACATATAACTGCACTCTGAAGGTCTGGAGGTGAAGTGAAACAAATCTTGATGGGAATC
Organism: Cherax quadricarinatus; assembly: GCF_026875155.1. Lineage (NCBI taxonomy): Eukaryota > Metazoa > Arthropoda > Malacostraca > Decapoda > Parastacidae > Cherax > Cherax quadricarinatus. Next base: position 9,958,281 of record NC_069458.1, on the reverse strand, counting down.
GTAGCAGGTACAATTCTGCAGAACATCTATGAGTGACGAGCATAAGAGCTTTCTGTACAAGGGGCTCATACGCTCAGGGCTGACTAATATTAATCAGCTGTCAAACGCGCTGGTCACACCAGGTGACAACACAAGGTGCTACTTTGAGGTCTGGGCTCAAGACCACACTGGACACACGGAAAACTTTACACACACCCGCGGTACATGCGGTACAACATGGCTTAACTAGCAAATAATGCTTTTCTGTGCACAAAAATGACACTAAGCCATACACTAACATGTGAGAACACTGACTGAGAGGAATTAATTAACACACGACATATATCTTCTCTCAATCATCGACAATACTGACATAATTACTGAAACATTCGATGTGACATCATGTGATGTCAGGTGTGATGTCGCGAGGTGACGTCAACAGCACTGTGACATCAGCAGACGTCTTGAGGTGACGTCAGGCAGACATCGTGACATCATGAAGTCGGGCAGCAGCAGACCACAGCATGTGGCCTGGGACGTCTGGCTCAGTAACTCACGTGGCTCGTAGATCTGTGTGGCTTCGTCCACACCCCACGTGACATCGGGATCCACATGGCATTGTGATCTATGTGGCTTACTGATCTACATGGCTTGCTGATCCACGTGACTTGCTGATCCACGTGGCTTCGAGTGGCCTCAGGCACTCGGATACACAGCTCTGGCAAAGAATTCACACGAAAAACAGCAGAAAACACAGCAGAGGGAGTGAGCACATAGTGGAATGTGGTGGCAGGTGGGTGAGGTGTGAGTGAGCCAGGAATGTGGCCAATTCCTCCTCTTCTCCCACAAACACAGAGACACGCACACTGGACACACACTGGATGCAGAAATCACCACAAAACTCACCTCTGGCTTGCTGAAATAGCTGTGCTGAGCTGAACAACAAAAGCAGAATATACAAGTGATGCTGAACACGTGACTTGAGAAACAGCGTGGGACACTGTAGCATGGGGTCACTTACAATTCTCCAAGAAATTCGGCAAATTTTGGCCAGATCCTGCTTGTACCTGTGTCTGGATGCTGAAACGTACAGATACGACATCAGGATAACTCGATGAGAGACGGATGCTTCTTGTATGGGGTGATGAAGTAAACACAACTTCTTCCTCTGTCTGGGCAAAAATAACTGCTGCAACCACCGCTGCTACCAATGTGAAACTGATTATTTGGCATTTCTGGTAGCAGAGAGTAAATGATACGTCTTCGGAGGCTTCTTACTTTATTTGCAAAGTTGTGGTGGGTACACAGGCTTGTGTGTTTGTGCCCATGGCCCGGGAGGGCCGTGCCCATGGCCATGGAGGGCCGTGCCCATGGCCCGGGAGGGCCATGCCCATGAGGGAGAGAGGGAGTAGGACTGTTGTCTGAGTCTAGGCAGCTGTGTGAGTGAGCGACTGGGACCAGCGTCCCACCGACCTGGGCAGGTTTAGAGAGGGCAGCACCTGAGTGCCACGAAATATGAACTAAGCTGGCAGACAACATAGGCTGTTTGTGCAGACAGTACAGGCTGTCTACAAGTGTATGTATGTTGAAAGACACTTCAGTCAACGTATGTATGTTGAAAGACACTTTGGTCAGTGTATGTATGTTGAAAGACACTTCAGTAATTTGGTGTCATTTGCTGATGAGACCAAAATAGGCCGTCCAATTCATTCTATTGAGGACATTAGTGCACCCCGGATGATATGAATAGACTGATGCAGTGGTCGGAGAAGTGGCAGATGCAGTTTAATATAGACAAATGCAAAGTTCTAAATGTTGGACAGGACAATAACCATGCCACTTATAAACTGAATAATGTAGATGTTAATACTACTGATTGCAAAAAGGATTTAGGAGTTCTGGTTAGAAGTAATCTGAAACCAAGATAACAGTGCATAAGGGTTTGCAATAAAGCTAACAGAATCCTTGGTTTCATATCAAGAAGTATAAATAATATAAGTCGTCAGGTTGTTCTTCAACTCTATATATCCTTGGTTAGGCCTCATTTAGATTATACTGCTCAGTTCTGGTCACCGTATTACAGAATGGATATAAATGCTCTGGAAAACGTACAAAGGAGGATGACAAAGATGATCCCATGTATCAGAAATCTTCCCTATGAGGATAGACTGAGGGCCCTGAATCTGCACTCTCTAGAAATTCTAGGCATAGAATTAGGGGGGATATGACTGAGGTGTGTAAATGGAAAACAGGAATAAATAAAGGGGATGTAAATAGCGTGCTGAAAATATCCAGCCAAGACAGGACTCGCAGCAATGGCTTCAAGTTGGAAAAGTTCAGATTCAGGAAGGACACAGGAAAGCAGCACTGGTTTGGTAATAGAGTTGTGGATGAGTGGAACAACCTCCCGAGTACCATCACAGATGCTAAGACGTTGTGTAGTTTTAAAAATAGGTTGGATAAATACATGGGTGGGTGTGGGTGGGTGTGAGTTGGACCTGACTAGCTTGGGCTACCAGGTCTGGTGCCATGCTCCTTCCTTAAGTGGAAGTGACCTGACTAGCTGGTCATTGTTCTAGGCCGGGGGAATGGCATGGACCTGCTTCACATGGGTCAATAGGCCTGTTGCAGTGTTCCTTCTTTCTTATGTTCTCATGTTCAATGTATGTATGCTGAAAGACACTTCAGTCAGTGTATGTATGCTGAAGGATACTTCAGTCAGTGTATAAACTCACTTTATACATGATAGTTGTAATCATTCTAGGTAGAAGGTTGGTAGACAGCAACCACCCAGGGAGGTACTACCGTCCTGCCAAGTGAGTGTGAAACTGAAGCCTGTAATTGTTTTACACGATGGTAGGATTGCTGGTGTCTTTTTTTTTCTCTCATACACATGCAAGATTTCAGGTATGTCTTGCTACTTCAACTTACACTTAGGTCACACTACACATACATGTACAAGCATATATATACACACCCCTTTGGGTTTTCTTCTATTTTCTTTCTAGTTCTTATTCTTATTCTAGTTCTTATTCTTGGAACAGAATTCTTCCTCTGTAAGCCATGCGTGTTGTAAGAGGCGACTAAAATACCGGGAGCAAGGGGCTAGTAACCCCTTCTCCTGTATATATTACTAAATGTAAAAGGAGAAATTTTCGTTTTTCCTTTTGGGCCACCCCGCCTCGGTGGGATACGGCCGGTGTGTTGAAAGAAAGAAGTTGTAATCACTTAAATTTGTGTAACTGTACTTACGTGTACCTGTACCTAAATAAATTTACTGGAATAAAACTTGTAAAGATCAAAAAGCTCCTGGGAAATGGAAATGGGAAGCAATCAGGTTGGGCGACCCATAGCTTGGTTGGTAGCACACTCACCTCACACACCACGTGTATGAGGTTCAATACCCGGTACGGATGGAAACGTTGGGTATGTTTCCTTACACTTGCTGTCCCTATTCACCTAGTAGTAAGTAGGTCCCTGGGTGTCAACCACCTTACACTTGCTGTCCTTGTTACCTAGCAATAAGTAGGTCCCTGAGTGTTAGTCACTTTACACATGCTATCCCTGTTGACCTAGTAGTAAGCAGGTACCTGGATATTAGTCATCTTACACCTCCTTTAGAAAGGAATATGAATAATAATAAGCATTAAACCTACTTGCTACTAGTTGCCAGATAACATTGAGAACTGCTATGTTGATAGACTTGGGCAGATGACCTTCCTTGCCATCATATTTTCGGAAATCATTGACCAGCATCTGTGCCTCCTCCTGTATGACAGCTTCCAGACAAGACTTGCCCATACCCAGGTCCCTCAGGTTACGTAGCAAGAACCTTCGTGCATTTTGCCACTGTTCTCCATTGGTCAATATTACTCCTGGTTGTAGGAAGAATAATACAATCATTGGTCAATATTACATCTGGTTGTAGGGAGAATAATACAGTCATTGGCCAATATTACCTGGTGTCGGAGACAAATTGGCCAACATTACACCTGGTTGTTGGGAGAATATGATCATTGGCAATACTACACCTGGTTGTAGGGAGAATAATACAATCATTGGTCAATACTATACCTGGTTGTAGAGAGAATAATACAATCAGTGGCCAATACTACACCTCGTTGCAGGGAGAATAATACAATCATTGGTCAATACTACACCTGGTTGTAGGGAGAATACAATCATTGGTCAAGTAAAAGGACACAAGTGCAACTAATGTGACATTTTTATTGTGGCAACGTTTCACTCTCCAGGAGCTTTGTCAAGCCATTACAAACAGTACATGGACACAGAGGGTATATATAGGCTCAGAGTGAGGTGCAATACTTGTGGTAGAAGAAGAAGAAGAAGAAGAAGAAGAAGAAGAGAAGAAGAAGAAGAAGAGGAGGAGGCAGAGGAGGCAGAGGAGGCAGAGGAGGCAGAGGAGGCAGAGGAGGAGGAGGAGGAGGAGGAGGAGGAGGAGGAGGAGGAGGAGGAGGAGGAGGAGGAGGAGGAGGCGGCGGCGGCGGCGGCGGCGGGCGGCGGCGGCGGCGGCGGCGGCGGCGGCGGCGGGCGGCGGCGGCGGCGGCGGCGGCGGCGCGGCGGCGGGGCGGCGGCGGCGGCGGCGGCGGCGGCGGCGGCGGCGGCGGCGGCGGCGGCGGCGGGCGGCGGCAGGCGGCAGCAGCGCAGCGGCAGCAGCAGCAGCAGCAGCAGCAGCAGCAGCAGCAGCAGCAGCAGCAGCAGCAGCAGCAGCAGAAGCAGAAGCAGCAGTAGTCCATCACAAATCCGGCATCATTGGGACCTGTAGTGTGCCGGATTTTTGAGTTTGCCAGATTACAGAGTGGTTAGGTAAAAGTTCATTGAACATCGGCAAAAATTGAACATTTCTGCTACTTTCAGCTCAATTTCAAGGTACTTTTCGTCATGAAAGCAATCAAAATCATGTCTATTTCTGTAATATATCTTCCATTCTATCAAACGAGTCCAAAAAAAATGAGAATGCAACCATAAAAACCATACAAAAATATACTGCAAAGAGGCGGCTAATGACTGAGAAGTGAACTCCCTTATTTATCGTCCGTCTTTTTTTTTATTTTTGTTGTCCGTTAAGAAGCATCTTTCCAACATACATTGCCCAAGTTTCAATGAGATAGCCCAACAAACAACCGAGAAAAAAAACAATATTTACCAAAAATAATATATGGCAAGCCCAAGCCAGGTACTGGAAATAAGTCACTTTGTCTGACTCTTCTGGGTTATCCTACATTCTCTATACATATGCTGCTATGTATGATAATCTATGTAACTGTATTTGTGTATACCTGAATAAACTTATTTACTTTCAGTCTGTCAACTGATTACAACAGTAAGGCCTGAGTGGTTGAGGGGAGAGGACGTGTGTGTTGAGTGAGGTCCTAGGCCTTCTATATCAGAACTGCTTAACTCATCCGACTGATAACTCATCATGCAACAAATATTGTTGGAGCGCAGCTGAATTGCTGCTGGAACTCTTATGTGTGAACTGTGACTAGTGATATACCTAGTGAAACACAAACATGTTGATTTGAAGTGGCTATAGGAGGCCTACCTTCACTCCACCTCGCCTGCCTCCCCTCCTTCCTCGATTTGGAACTCAGCCATTCGCCTCTATTTACTTATGGTCTAGAGGCAGTTTTTGCCAGACCACATAAATGCTTGAGCGCCAGTGTCAGTCCTCTGTGCCGCACTCCACTCATCTTACGAATGTCTCCTGTGTGCCTACCTGCCTGCTACAAGCAAATATCCAAATGGTTGACACGGGCTTAGCAAACACATTCAAGCAGGCTTGAAAGCAGCACTCCAAGCTAGCCTGCATTTACAGCTGTCCTGACCTCCAGCATGTCTATGTATACGTTCTACAGTGCTGCTAGCATACCAGTGTTTCCTGTAGTAGCTTAGTTAAGAACAATTTAACGAGCATTGCAGTACTGACTTTTTAAGTGGGATATGCCAGAAGTTCACCTACAAACATAGTAAGTTTGAGCTGATTTGCTTGTGCACAGAGTGAACATTCGTCTGTCATACGTGTGCTAGAAGTGTTAAGTGCTGCAGGCTTGTTGTAACTATCTGCATGAGTGGATTTCACTGACTTAGGACATTGTGCGACCATCAGTACCTACGTAGGCTTAAAATGAGTGAGGAATGTCTGGCCTGCTGGGTGACCTTGAAAATGGCACTATAAGACCCGCATGCCACTTACACCCATACTGCATGTGTCTAGTGAGGTGAATGTCCCTTCCTCGACTTTCCTATTCACCGGTTTCCCTTAACTCGTCGCCATTATCTACATATGGGATAAGGGCGAGTTTAGCTGATCCAGGCTAAACAGCACTCCAATTCTGTCAGTGAAGGCCAAGTTACACTGCAATTACATCTGTTCTGAATCCCAGCATGCCTTTGTGAACATTCTACAGTGTTCCGGCCGTACCATTGTTTTTCCTGCATTGAGAATGTGTGGGTTGATGAGCCAGATGGTTTAAAAAGTGAGTAATGTCAGGCAGAGTGGAGTAGTCTCTGGTCTCTACCACCATCACCCACATATCTCTCCATGCTTGTACATTGTAAACCACCGCTCACACACCAGATGAAGAAAGAAGATATTCTGAGCGGTGATGACAAAGCCGCAGGCTCTGTGAGCCGTCGGAGAGCGCACATTGATCCCTCAGAAGTCGACTGTCAAGATGCTGTGTAACAACGTCAACTTTCTTTCACCACTACAATAGGATTATTTCTGACTTTCCCCAACAGTGTTTCACTTTATAGACAGTAATTGTCATTTGTAAGCCTGTATTAAGACTTTAAAAGGCTCAGAGTGTACTTCAGTGTAGTGACTCATTACATTTGATAAATCAGTGTAATACATGCTCTGCTCAGTGTAACTGAACTATTAAATACAGTTACATAATTAAGTTGCTTGTCCGAGTGTCATTGCTGTGTTTTCTAATGCATTTTCTCGTTCAGACTGAAACTTTACTGCTAAATTCCCAGTAATATTTCAAATTGCAGTGTTCATCTGTGGTGTGAGTGTGTAACTTATGCTTTGTATTTTTACTGTGAACAAGCTTACTCCTGCATAATGTTCAGTTTCATGAATACTTTCTCTCTTGAAAAATTCAGTTACCTTTAAACTGTGTTAAGCAAGAGTCAGCCTGTTCCTTGCCATCTCATCTAGTGGGTTTAGCGCCTAGTTAAAATTGTAATAGTAACAATTTGAAATCTTTTTAAATTTCTAGTTAAAATTGTGTAAATTGTTTTTATTTTATTTGGTAAAAGGATTGTAGTTTTTAAACTTTGAACACCATGAACCGTTAAATGACTGCAATTTGCATTGCACATAATAACATAAAAAAACTAAAACCTGGTAATCTCCAAAGTGGACCTAGTTTTGTGACCTTAAAGAAGTTGAGAGTGTTTACACGACCGCGGTTTCCATTTCCACCCATTTTTACATCAACACAAGTGTTTTCTATGATAAAGGTCCCTTTGGGTTTTGTACTTGGTAACATTGTATAATAGAAAACGATGTGTAAGTGAGTTTGTTTGGGTATGGTTTATCTTCTACAGCTGACACTTACGCTTGATACAAAAAACATTATGTAACGTGTGGTTCCCAGGATGGAAAAAGGGAAAAGTGACCAGATGATTTATCTCTTTGTATTGTAACATTACCTAGTTACCATGTTTTTTTTTTAAGTAATTTTTTTACAATCTAGGGGTTGGGGAAAGAGGCTGTCTTCACATTTTGTGAGCCGCTTTTTTTATTAAATTTTAGTGAGGTAATTAGGTGGCAGTAGCCTGAACTGGCTCAAGCACGTTTTTGGGACATGACGGGAAAAAGGAGGGTGTATCTCGACCGCGACAGAAACAAGAGAAAGGAAAAAACTGAAGAGTTGGAAAAAAGGGGGAAAGGAGGGAAGGAGGGGTGGAGAAAACAGCCCGGGGATCCAGACCCAGGAAGAAGTCAAATAAGCCCCCCTACAATTTCTATAGAAGCCCCCAACCAGGTCAACCCCAGGCAACCAAACACTCTAATCAAAACACCCTGCCCATCCAATGCCCCCCCCCTAATTACAAACTTCACCCCCAAAACAACAACCCCTATTCCCTTTCCAGGTCTCCCCCTTCCCCCCAAACCCCAATATACTCCCAAAACCACAGTCTTAGAAAAGAAGTTGAAGGTGGTATAAAAAGCAGATTGAATAAGAAAAAGTATGAGGATGGACGAAAGAATAAAAGAGACACCCCCACTAATAGCACTCACAGAAAAAAAACTACCAAATAAAAATAGATTCAATTTTTCCATCCGGTATCAATCTTAGGAAAGACAGAAGGAGGAGAGGGGGGAGGAGGAGTTGCACTCCCTCATTAAAAACCAGTGGGGTTTTGAGAAAATGGAAGGAATGGATGGCATGGGCGAAAGGGACTACTTAGTAGGAACAATCCAGTCTGAGGGACGTAAGGTGATAATTGCAGTTATGTACAACCCACCACAGAACTGCAGGAGGCCAAGAGAAGAATACGATGAGACCAACAGAGCAATGATCAAAAACACTACCCGAGGTGGCCAGGAGAGCACACATGGGGGGAGCAAAGTTACTAGTTATGGTGATTTAAATCACAAGGAGATTGACTGGGAAAACCTGGAGCCCCATGGGGGTCCCAAAACATGGAGAGCCAAGATGATGGATGTGGTACTGGAGAACCTCATGCATCAACATGTTAGAGACACTACCAGAGAGAAAAGGAGAGGATGAACCAGCAAGGATGGCCCTTGTATTCACAATGAGTAGTTCGGACATCGAGGGTTACCCATGTATGAAAGGCCCCTGGGAGCTAGTGATCATTGGTTCTGTGCTTCGACTACATAGTTGAGCTCCAAGTGGAGAGAGTAGCGGGGAATAGGCTGGGAAAAAACCAAAACTACAAAAGGGGGAACTACTCAGGCATGAGGAACTTCCTTCAAGACATTCAGTGGGAAAAGGGAACGACAGGAAAACCAGTACAAGAAATGATGGACTATGTAGCAACAAAATGCAAGGGCAGAGGAGAGGTTTTTTCCCCAAGGGAAACAGAAATAATGGGAAGAACAGAACGAGTCCTTGGTTCACCCAAAGGTGTAGGGAGGCAAAAACTAGGTGTACTAGAGAATGGAAAAGGTACAGAAGGGCAGAGAACTCAGGAAAATAAAGAAATCAGCGAAAGAGCCAGAAACGAAATGCACAGATAAGAAGGGAGGCTCAGAGACAAAATGAAAATGACATAACATCAAAAGTAAAGACTGACCCAAGCTGTTGTAAAAGCCACATCAGGAGGAAAACAACAGTCAAGGACCAGGTAATCAGACTGAGGAAGGGTTTATGGGGAATTCACAAGAAACGACCGAGAGGTATGTCAGGAGCTTCAACACAAGATTTAAAAAAGGTATTTACAGTGGAAACCAGTAGGACTCCAAGAAATCAGAACAGGGGGGCCACACCAGCAAGTGCTGGATGAGGTACATATAACCAAGGAGAAGGTGAAGAAGCTAGCTATGCGAAATTGACACCTCAAAGGCGGTGGGACCAGACATCTCTCCATGGGTCCTTAAAGAGGGAGCAGAGATATTGGGTGAGCCATTAACAAAGATCTTCAACACATCATTTGAAACTGGGCAACTCCCTGAGGTATGGAAAATGGCAAATGTAGTCCCAATTTTTAAAAAGGGAGACAGACATGAGGCACTAAACTACAGACCTGTATCACTAACGTGTATAGTATGCAAGGTCATGGAGAAGATCATCAGGAGGAGAGTGGTGGGGCACCTGGAAAGAAAACAAGTGCATAATTTTACAACCAGCACGGTTTCAGGGAAGGAAAATTCTGTGTCACAAACTTACTAGAGTTTTATGACAAGGTGACAGAAGTAAGACAAGAGAGAGAGGGGTGGATCGACTGCGTATTTTTGGACTGCAAGAAGGCACAAGAGGTTACTGCAAAAGCTAGAGGACCAGGCACACATAACAGGAAAGGCACTGCAATGGATCAGAGAATATCTGACAGGAGGCAACAACGAGTCATTTGGGACGCGACGAGGTGTCAGAGTGGGCGCCTGTGACAAGCGGGGTTCCACAGGGGTCAGTCCTAGGACCTGTGCTGTTCTTGGTATATGTGAACGACATAACGGAAGGGATAGACTCAGAAGTGTCCTTGTTTGCAGACGATGTGAAGTTAATGAGAAGAAACGAAATGGACGAGGATCAGGCAGGACTACAAAGAGGACTGGACGGCTACAAGCCTGGTCCAGCAAAATGGTCCTTGAATTTAACCCTGCCAAATGCAAAAATCCCTGAAGATTGGGGAAGGGGAAAGAAGACCGCAGACACAATATAGTTTAGATGGCCAAAGACTGCAAACCTCACTCAAGGAAAAAGATCTGGGGTGAGTACAACACCGAGCATATCTCCTGAGGCGCACATCAATCAGATAACTGCTGCAGCATACGGGCGCCTGGCAAACCTACAGAAAGCGTTCCGATACTCAGTAAGGATTCGTTTAAGACTCTGTACACCATCTACGTCAGGCCCATACTGGAGTATGCAGCACCAGTTTGGAATCCACACCTAGTCAAGCACGTCAGAAATTAGAGAAAGTGCAAAGGTTTGCACAAGACTAGTCCCAGAGCTACCGGGGATTGTCCTATGAAGAAAGGTTGAGGGAAAATCGGCCTGACGACACTGGAGGCCAGGAGGGTCAGGGGAGACATGATAACGACATATAAAATACTGCGCGGAATAGACGAGGTGGACAAAGACGGGATGTTCCAGAGATGGGACACAGACACAAGAGGTCACAATTGGAAGTTGAAGACTCAGATGAATCAAAGGGATGTTAGGAAGTATTTCTTCAGTCATAGAGTAGTCAGGCCATGGAATAGCCTACAAAGTGATGTGGTGGAGGCAGGAACCATACATAGTTTTAAGGCGAGGTATGATAGAGCTCATGGGGCAGGGAGAGAGAGGACCTAGTAGCAATCAGCAAAGAGGCGGGGCCAGGAGCTGTGACTCGACCCCTGCAAACACAAATAGGTGAGTACAAATAGGTGAGTACACTTACTCACACACTCACACACAAAGCTCAGGAAGCAGAGAGGGAGAGGACCTAGTAGCGATCAGGGAAGAGGCGGGGCCAGGAGCTGAGTCTTGACCCCTGCAACCATAATTAGGTGAGTACAATTAGGTGAGTACACACTCTCTCTCTCTCTTTCATCTTTGTAATTTGTAATAAGGTGTAAGACCTCGCCTGTACCATCCATTATATGTACCATATTATTAACACACACAGAAGAAGTCTCTGAATGTATACAGTAAGGCCCCGCTTTATGGCATTCCGCTAATATGGCGATGTCAAATTATGACCAAAATTTGCTATATGGCAAGCAGTCTTTCAAATACGGCGCCCCCACCCGGTTTGTGTACAATTGCCGTGACCACATCTATTGTGGAAATTTATTTGGTCCCTAAAGTTCCACAGGACAGATCCAGCATGGCCGTATGGGATGGCTGAGCTGGATGGCCCTTATACCCCACCCAAACATGAGAGCATTCTCTCTGGTCAGCGATGGATTCTTGGTAGGCATGTATTTAATTTATAGATTTATTCTTCAGGGAAGGAGTAGGTAGTTTTACTGTTAGTATATTAATATTAGGTTACTAAGGCAACTGTAGATAATAATAATGTAGACCTAAGTCCTTAACATAGGTAGTAATAGGCCGATAATGTAAGCAAACACTAGGATAAGTTAGCTAGGGAGAACTGGCAGCCCTAGCTTGAATGAGGAGGTGCGGGTCTAAAAGACAATAACATCCTTCTTAAGACAGACACCATCTGTACAATACGTGCCGTGATCAGCAGACGGTGCCCCCACGTGTCTTTACATCTGAGACCTGGGGAAATCTGGTAGAGGCACCTCGATGTACCGTAGATGACCTCCTCCGTCAGGCCCATACAGTAAGACAAGACCACTATTTCTCGTAGAATTCTGGCCAGTGTCTGGAGAGTTTGTGAGTTGAGTTTTGACTGGGGGCCCCGGTTTGGGCAACAGGTTGAGCTGCCCAGTAAGTAACCAGTGTCTCAGAGCAGTCTGGAAGCTAGTGTCTGAGTCTGCATAGTTATAATAGGGGATACATACCCTCTTGGATATAGGAATTTCTGAGGTGCAGGCAGGACACTAATTACGATTGAATATTGCAGGAATTAAGGCTCCCGGTTGCATGTGGTTTCTGAGGGAAAGTCCAGAGGGGCTAAGCTTAGGGAGGTTGAAGATCAGGATATATGCTGCAACACCAAGTAAGTTAGTCCTTTATACGTGCATGCAGGCGAGTTTCTTGCAACATCAATCATTTGTGAAAATCTGTCCTATAAGCCACTTGTGAGGCTGAGGTACCCACCTCAGAGCTCGGTGTCAACAGAGTTTGCTAGGGTAGGCGACTCACTTGGAGGCAGTCCACACAAATTTTCACAAAAGTGGTCCTTCGAACCGGATGTGGAATAGCTAGGTTAAGCTATCATAGCTAGGCAACAGTTAGGAACCAGTTTAAAAAAGTTAGGTTAAGTTAGCACCCTAGGCCCAGAGTTACAGAGGCTAGGCCAAGCTGACTATACAGAGAAGTTGTTATTTGCAGTAATTTACAGGCAGGCCAGGTAGGCTAGAGAAGCTTGTGAATTTAATTATTTACAGTGATTACAAGTAATCCAGAGTAGGAGACTTGTGTGTTGATTACTTACAGTGAATTTGCAAGGTAGCCACAGTTAGGCTAGGCTTGTGCAATTTTTACAAAGGTTATAGTAGCTAGGACAGATTTAACCTAGTTATTATTTACAGGGAGTTATAAAGCCAGGTTTAAGCTCTAGCACACTAGCTAGGTTAGGATTTACCTTATCCAACCATCCACGCTAGACAGACTAAGCTGGGCACAGTTAGGCCAAGCTGTTTACATACATTTTCATTTACTGTTCACAAGTTGAATTTTTTGAATTTATTTGTGTTAACCAAGTGAATTTCAATTTGTATACTGCACTTTTATTGTGTGATTTTCTTTGTCTTTGATTCATTTTAAAATGTGGGATTGTGAATTGTACCTGAAAACTAGGTTAAGTCCTGTAATTATTTGCTGGCATTGTACAGTTAAGTGCTAGGTTAAGCTTTCACATCGATACACATTTTGATTGGGATTTGAAAGCTAATAGTGTACATTTTTGATTCAGAATAGAGTCAATATAATAAGGGAATTGTTAAGCTTGTTGAGAAGCCTTGAGACTCTTTCATTCTCACCTAATACCGTTCGTGCTGTGAGGTGGGCTAATTGAAGTACAAATTAGTACCGTGATCTTAACTAAACCGCAACTATGGTAGATGAAGATGCAGTACCAGCTGTCCCAGCTCTAAGTCAATTAAAGCGGTCTATGGGAGCCTATAAGGGGCGCCTGAGCAAAGCATGTGAGGAGTGTCGTAAGGTCAGGCAAGATCCAGACGTAGACTGGGAGGAACTAGAGAGTTGCCTGAAACCTTTATCCTTTATGAGACAGAGGCCTATACTACAGGTGAGTCTGAATATACAGTCAAAGTAGCACGGACGGACTATGACGAACGAAGGGCAGAGTGTAAAGCAGAGATGAGACTCTGCAGGCAGTTAATAAAGACTTTGAAGGCCGGTACAGCACGGGCAGCGAATGTTTCAAGGAACACGAACAACAGCACGCCTGTTAATGTGTTGCCCAGATTGCCCCAGTTGAATTTACCAACGTTCGACGGAACCTTAACAGAGTACATTGCTTTCTGGGATCAGTTTAAAGCCCAGATAGATGACAGAGACGATTTGTCAGATGCCGTCAAATTACAATATTTACGTTCACAGCTCAAGGGTAAAGCCTTGGACTTGGCCCCGGCATTACCAAACCACCGACACCAATTACCAACATGCCAAAGACCAATTAAAGGACACGTTTGGCAACACTGAGGAGATAAAAGTAGCTAAAACTTTATCGGTTGTTGGATCTAGAGGCTTGTCGCCATGACTGTCAGAGCCTAGAGAATTCCGATCGAAGTTATGATTTGACGAATAGTCTTAAAGATTTAAAAGATTGGGTAAGTCAGAATGGTTCATCAGTCAGGTGATTCAGAGGAAACTCGCTGGCACTACAGTGCATGAGTTGCACTTAAAATACGGACAAACCGGTTCACAATACAACAGATCGTTGGGGGGTTGGGAGATCTCGTGTCTCACCTGAGCATAGGTCGGGGGGGAGAAATTGCCGACCAAGGTGGAATCGATAAACCCCTCCAGATACTCGGAGATAAAGCTAAACCACCTCCTACTAGGGTTGGCTCATATTATGCCCAGGACAAATTCCTCCACCCCAGAGGCAAGGGAGAATTTTCTTTCAAGGGGCCCAGTAAGAGACGGTGCGTGTTTTGTGAAGAACATGCTAGTTCAGGGTGTTCAAGCTTCACCACCTATAACCAAAGGGTTCAACGACTAAGGGAGTTGAGACTTTGTTTCAAGTGTTGTGGAGAACATTTTGCCAGGGACTGTAATGCCCAACTCAGGGAGTGTGGGGGCTGCTGGAAGGGTAAGCACCACAGTGCACTTTGTCCTAATGACGTCAGATTAGCACAAGTTAAGGAGAGCAAACCGCGAGAAAGGGCGGAGAGCAAGAACAAGTCTGAAGTAGTGGTGAGTGTGGCGAGTATGGCACCGAGAATTTGTTCTGGTGAGCAGTTTCAAGGCTCGGTGGCCTTGCCCTCCATAATGGCTGTGGTTGCAAACGGGAAGAAGTCTGAAATGACCCGTTTGTTCTTCGACAGTGGGGCACAGAGATCCTTCCCATAGTGGAGAGTCTAGCAACTAGATTGAAGCTGGAGACAGTTGGTAAAGTTGACATGAAGGTCATGTTTGGTGGGGAAGTCCCACGCAGGTCTTATCCAGTAGTCAATGTGACGGTCAGGTTAGCCGGGCATTGAGGGGAAATTTCAGCCTTGATAATAAAGAGGCTGCCCAATATCATTACCACTAAGGGACTGGCCTGCGCAGTCAAACGTTTGAGGGAGTTTGGGGGGTGAAGCTAGCAGAACCAGACATTGCTACAGACAATGTTAGTAATGTAGGAATCTTGGTAGGAGGGGATTACATAGACGAGTTCGTGTCTAAGAGAAAGGTTATCAAGGAGGGGGTTGGCCTGTACAGGACTCCAGCGGGGTACATCATAGGAGGCAGAGTACCAGCTTTACTTCCCTGCGACCCCGGGAAAGGAGGCTCTGGTATTACAGCGACTGAGGCTGTACTGGTGATGCGGATTGGTGTGCACGAAGGTCTGTCAGAGACGCAAGTTGGCATATCCGACAGTGAGCCGGTCCAAAAAACTATGGGGCCTGGATGTATAGGGATTAAAGGTGACCAGCCGCCCCCCAAACACGAAGAGACGTATCGAGATTACTTGAACTATGTGCAGTTCAGGGACGGGCAGTACTGGGTGCGACTCCCATGGAAACTGGGACACCCAACGCTGCCCACTAATTTCAAGAAGGCACGGGTCAATTTAATTCATTGGTGAACAGCCTGACCAAGAAGGGTCTGGTGGGGAAATATGATGATATTATTAAGGAACAGCTGGCCCTTGGATTCATTGAGAAAGTGCCCAATGCCAGCCCTGGGGAAAACACCCATTATCTTCCACACATGGCAGTCACCAAGGAGTCAGTAACCACTCCCCTCAGAGTAATCTTCAACTGCAGCTCGCAGGGCGAAATCCCCGAAGCCATCGTTGAACGACTGTCTCTCACAGGGCCCTCCCTGACCAGAAATTAGCAGATGTTTTTAGATCCCGACAGACATACCCTATCGCAGACATACAAGCCTTCTACGTATTGGGTTGCACCACAAGACAGGGCACCCAAGGTTCTTGTGGTTTGGGTACAGGGGTGCCCAACAAGGGTATGATACCTACAGATTCCCGGCAGGTTGTTTGTGCCACTATTCACCTTCTTATTACAGGCACCATAGACACCACCTGTGAACTTAACACCCGCTTAAAGAATTACTGAAGACCCTATTTATGAGACAACCCTGCAAGGTACCCCTCAGATGAAAGGCTGTTTTATGGACATTTACTGAGAGTCTAATCAGGAGATGCCCCTTTAACATGGGGCCCTTGAGAGAATGGGTGACAAACAATCCCAACGTTGGCGGGGCACGGTGGGAACTGACTATGGCCTGTACTCGTACCCTGAGGTAACATCGTGTTGGGACTGGATGGGAAATCGAGGAAGACAGACTTAGGCTAAAGAGGAAACCTATGGGGAAGGGGAAACTGACCAGGAGGTCTTTGCTGAGGCAAAGTGCAGACTTGCCTTCGATCCTTTAGGTTTGTTGACACCCATCCCCCATTCGAGGGAGATCTAGTGCAAACTGGGGCTGAAACCCAGGTTGGGACGACCCACTGCCAGAAACAGTCTGCCCGGAGTGGGATCTGGTTAGCAAAGATCTAAACGGAATTGCAGAGTTCACATTCCCCAGGTCCATCGTGCACCGGGTTTGGGATTATGATTGCACTCTCTGCATGCCTCCTCAGGGCCTATGGGGGCAGTAGCGTATTTGGTGGCCGGGGACCCAAATCAATCTGGTCCACCAGTCGTGCGCGGGTAAAACCCCTGAAGATTCTCGATTCCAAAGCAGAGCTCACGCGATGTTGCTGGGAGCAAGACTGGTAAGTACATAAGGAGGTGTTGAGTAATCTGAGGGTGACATACACCTATGTATGAAAAGACTCAGAGGTGGCCTTACAGTGGGTCCAGAACGACAGGTCAAAGCTCCCCTATGTCAGGAATCGGGTAAAGGAGATACGGGAACTACAGTCAACGTCAACAAATTTTGTATGTGCCTACAGATCAAAACCCAGCCGACCTGATAAGCCGAGGGGTGACACACAAAAAACTGAGTAAAAGGGGAGATTTGGTTTTAAAGGCCCAGACTGGGTTTCCGGCAAGGTATTGCTGGCCAGAGCAAAATTCGTGGAGCAACCAGCAGCATAGTAAAACTTTGTGGGGGAACCCGACACTGAATTATTTGACCCCAGGCGCTACTCCTCTTGGAGGAAACTTTTAGGAGTCCCCGGAAATGTATTTCAATTCGTGAGGAAGCTGCATGACAAGGTAACCAAGGTCAACAGTTGTCTCTCGTGGTCCCAGAGAATATTGGATAAGGCAGTACCAAAGGGAGAGGTTTCCAGGAGTGCTGGGAAATACTTGCACCAGGCAGCAGGGTTTTGGCGTCAGGACGTGTGTCCAACACGACGACTCAGGGAACAGTAAATTGGTTCACTCATTGGGATTGTTCCTAGATCATGCGGGGCTAATAAGATGCAGGGGGAAAAATACAAACTCTGAGCTCAGCTATGGGGCCAAACATCCCGTGCACTGGGAAAGGAGGGATGGGTGACAGAGCTATTGATACAAGATGCCCCTCAGAGGGCCTTACATGGGGGGTTTTTGGGGATACCCTCACCTG
The DNA here is from genome assembly GCF_026875155.1 of Cherax quadricarinatus. Lineage (NCBI taxonomy): Eukaryota > Metazoa > Arthropoda > Malacostraca > Decapoda > Parastacidae > Cherax > Cherax quadricarinatus. The sequence continues at coordinate 9,940,744 of NC_069458.1, read as the reverse complement.
CCTATGTCAGAATTACTGGGTACTGAAGGGTCGAGCTGCCGTCAAAAGGGTGCTAAAGAGTTGCCCCGGTCTGCCGGCGGTACGATGGGGGGACCCACCATAAACCCCGGTCCACCACCGCTGCCCAGGAGCGGGTACATAGTGACAGGCCCTTTGAGACTGTGGGAATAGACTATACTGGGGCTATCACATTGAAGAACCCAGGAGACGATAGGGTGGGCCCTCAGAAAGTATATGTCTGCCTGTTTACTTGTGCCACTACTCGAGCGGTGCATTTAGAGTTGGCAGAAGATATGTCAACAGAGACTTTCGTGAAGCTGTTCAGGAGGTTTACAGCCAGATTCTCGTGCCCACGATTGATTATCACAGACAATGGCACAAGCTTTAAGGTGGCCGATAAAGTTTTCAGGAATCTTAGGGACAACGGAGAAGTACGAGAACACCTGAAGAGAATAGAGTGTGAGTGGAGGTTCATAGCTCCCAGGGCACCTTGGCAAGGGGGATTCTATGAACGCATAGTGGGCACAGTCAAAAGGTGCATTCGGAAGGTCTTGCATGGCAGGAGAGTGAGCTTTGATGAACTGAGGACAGTGTTAGTTGAGATAGAGGCAAGAGTTAATAACAGGCCTCTGACCTACATACAAAATGGGATTGATGAGCAGGAAGCTCTCACCCCCAATCACATGCTTTTTGGAAGGAGGATTGAGCCCTTCCCTGCAATTTTGAGTCAGTCTTCCAAGGAGCTGGATTATTATGGGCCAGATGGTCCCCCCATCAATGAAGAACTGCACAGGAGTCACAACAGACTGGTGAACATCCTGGACAAATGGAACCAGGTGTGGCGCAGGGATTACTTGACAACCTTGCGGGAACATTTCTATGGTGCCGACCCCGAGGCAAATAAGATGATGCTAAGTGAAGGGGACCTGGTGCTAGTAGAATCCGAGGCGCCCCGGGCATACTGGCCTCTTGGCCTGGTAGTGTCAACCCACCCAGACAAGGCTGGGCGGTTGAGAATGGTGAAGGTGAGAATGAATGGTGTCGAGACTATAAGACCCATCAACAGGCTTTTACCTCTCGAGGTCAACACAGTGGGACCGGGACATGAGAAATTAGACCAGAGGCTGACCGAGCTGAGCGGCCGGACGACCCGTCGAACGGCGCTCAAGTCCAGGGCCCACTGGGAGGGCCTGCAGGAGGCAGACTTGATCTAGACTTAGCGCCTACCTTCGCCGGCGGGAGGATGTGGAAATTTATTTGGTCCCTAAAGTTCCACAGGACAGATCCAGCATGGCCGTACGGGATGGCTGAGCTGGATGGCCCTTATACCCCACCCAAACATGAGAGCATTCTCTCTGGTTGGCGATGGATTCTTGGTAGGCATGTATTTAATTTATAGATTTATTCTTCAGGGAAGGAGTAGGTAGTTTTACTGTTAGTATATTAATATTAGGTTACTAAGGCAACTGTAGATAATAATAATGTAGACCTAAGACCTTAAAATAGGTAGTAATAGGCCGATAATGTAGGCAAACACTAGGATAAGTTAGCTAGGGAGAACTGGCAGCCCTAGCTTGAATGAGGAGGCACGGGTCTAAAAGACAATAGCGTCCTTCTTAAGACAGACACCATCTCTACAATACGTGCCGTGATCAGCAGACGGTGCCCCCACGTGTCTTCACATCTGAGACCTGGGGAAATCTGGTAGAGGCACCTCGATGTACCGTAGATGACCTCCTCCATCAGGCCCATACAGTAAGACAAGACCACTATTTCTCGTAGAATTCTGGCCAGTGTCTGGAGAGTTTGTGAGTTGAGTTTTGACTGTGGGCCCGGTTGCAACAGGTTGAGCATGCCCAGTAAGTACCAGTGTCTCAGAGCAGTCTGGAAGCTAGTGTCTGAGTCTGCATAGTTATAATAGGGGATACATACCCTCTTGGATATAGGAATTTCTGAGGTGCAGGCAGGACACTAATTACGATTGAATATTGCAGGAATTAAGGCTCCCGGTTGCACGTGGTTTCTGAGGGAAAGTCCAGAGGGGCTAAGCTTAGGGAGGTTGAAGATCAGGATATATGCTGCAACACCAAGTAAGTTAGTCCTTTATACGTGCATGCAGGCGAGTTTCTTGCAACATCAATCATTTGTGAAAATCTGTCCTATAAGCCACTTGTGAGGCTGAGGTACCCACCTCAGAGCTCGGTGTCAACAGAGTTTGCTAGGGTAGGCGACTCACTTGGAGGCAGTCCACACAAATTTTCACATCTATTATGTCAGGAAACTTTCCAAAATTTCAAGTGTTTTAAAGTTACTGCATATTTTATACATACTCCGATAATTATACTTATGTGTACCTGTACCTAAATATACTTACACACTGTGCTGGTGTGCAGGTACACATTAAAATTGCTAAGAGTCTCTCTACTCATGATGCCCCAATACTACGTAATAATAATCACTCTTGGGCACACTAAATGTCTTATTTTACATCAATGTAGGCATTATCATTAATCCATCTATGATATTTTCCTCAAAATTATATATGAAACCCATTACATAGCATATAAACATGATACATACACTCACAGAATATAAATTGATGTAAATATGAGATTTGTTTACAAAGCGGCTGTGTAGGTAGTGTTGAAAGAATTATGTTTTCTCTAGTCAAACACTGGGGGGTAACTCTAGAAAAATATTCTTTTCATATGCCTTTATACATAGAAATTCACGACCCTTGTGGGCTTAGTGCTTTTTATTATAATAATAATAATAATATAATATTATTATTATTATTAATTATTGTTATTAATATTAATAATGATATCATTATTATTATTATTATTATTATTATTATTATGTTCATTCACTCTAAAAATGGTGTGTTGCTGTTTGTTTATTCTGAACTAACTTGTACAACTTGTACACAATGTAAGAGTATTTGTATTGTGAGGTAATTATTATTATAAAAAAAAATATTGAGGTAAATGTTTTACAAACTCTTACAAACGTAAGTGAATGAACTAAAAGTAGACACATATTAATATGCATTTATTTTGCCTGACCAAGTGATCATCTACTACCTGTTCAGTTTGTGTTCTTACATTGTCTCAACTCTGTATCTCGTTCTCTCTCTCATTTACTCTTTTGTTAACTAGTTGGCTCTCATTGACAATGGCGTCTAAGGTTAGCTGTAATAAAAAGAGTAGTCATAAGCCTCTTGCTTTAAGTGCCAAGTAAGTAATAACTGTACTCTGTGTGTATCTTACCTTTTATTGTGTTTTTAATGCCTATTTATATTGCTAACTTTATATAAGTTAGTGTAAACTTGTTGTCTGTTATTTATTGCATATTTTATGTGTGCTCTGATAATAATACTTGTGGAGCTGTGTGGTAGCTGGGTGGAGGGACAACATTATGTTTTCTCTGCTCAGCCATCAGAGAAAACGTGTATGAATCTGCGTTTGGCCCAGCCACTCCCCCACTCCGCTTTTGTTTACAATTTTCGGCATGAATTATTCATTAATTCTACCTTCGTTTATGATGGCATCTAAAGGTAGTTGTTAGAAATTATTAAATTCAGTGAACACAATATGTCGATGTTAATAATATGGCTCTGGCCCACAGTGTAGGTAGCCGGTAGGTAGCCCGGCTACCTACACTGACTTCCTACAAATAAATACTACTCACCTCTCTTCCTATATTAAGACTACACATATTTTAAGGTAAATAATGAGTGTACTGTATGTGTATTTTACCTCTCTGGGACGTTTTAAATATTGTATATTAAGTATGAGACGGGGAGCCAGTGCTACCTACACCTGGGCTACCTACACCAGGGCTACCTACACCTGGGCTACCTGCACCTGACTTCGTACAAATAAGTACTACTCACCTCTCTCCCTACATTAAGATTACAAATACTTTAAGATAAGTAATGAATTTACTGTGAATGTATTTTACTTTGTGTGTTTTTAATGCCTAGTTCTATTACTAACCTAATATAATTTAGTGTAAACTTGTTGTCTGGCATTTATATGCATTTATAAATGGAAAAAAATGGCATTCTGCCTTCTGGCGATGTCTGCTTTCCGGCGACAGCCTGGAACCTAACCCGCCATATAAGTGGGGCCCTATTGTATTTAGTAAGGTGTGTATCATATTAAGTAGTAACCTGAGTTAAGTATAATTGGAAGTGTTCATTGAACTTGAACACTTGTGTCATATGATCTATTTCATACTTCTGACTTTACAGTAAATATTTACTCTTGCATAAGCTATAAGGGAAAGGTAAGCGAGGAATTCTTGTGTTGTGAGTCTTACACGAGATATCATCACTGGCAAACATTGTGAGTCTTACACGAGATATCATCACTGGCAAACATTGTGAGTCTTACACGAGATATCATCACTGGCAAACATTGAGAGTCTTACACAAGATATCATCACTGGCAAACATGGCAACTGTCATAGAGGAACCTATTTCAGCAGGTGATGGAAATGATAACTTCCAGACCTTTAAAAGAAAACAAAGGAGAAAAAGTGAGAAAGGACTAGAGCGCCGATGTAGTCAGACTCACTTGACTCGTAGACAATGTGAAACTAAACGTCACTGGTGCACACAGGCTGCAAGAAGTCTTTCTTCAAAGGAAGAATGTGTTAAGCTGAACTTCCCTCATGACAACACCCTGATGCATGCTAAGTGTGCATGACGACACATGCACATGCCTGCTAAGTGTGCATGACAACACCCAGATGCCTGCTAAGTGTGCATGACAACACCCTGCTGCCTGCTAAGTATGAATGGCTAATGGAAGCAGTAAGGAAACATCCTAAGTCAAGGATCCAATTTAGGAAAAACACACACCACATTGTGTTTGTGGAACAGAATGAAGAACTGATCAATGATCTACTTAGTACACCTTATGGGGGTATTAAGCTGCTCCGACCTCCATCAGACACTCACCACTTTAAAAAATGGGTCAGTATCATAATCTTTGGATACCCTCCCTGCATGGACCCATCCCATCTGACTCTAAGTGAGCACATCATCAAGCCTAAAAGACTTAAAGGAAAATCCCAAATTACTGCCAGTTGGGTAGGTCCTGCGCCCCTCCCCCCTCCCCCGAAATATCTGGGTGCATGGTTTACGTTTCCTAAACATCGAAGTGTACCTACCAGCTAAACGTAGGTGTTGCAAATGCCAGCACTATGGCCATGTTGCAGTAGACTGTGGAATACTACATTCTTGGTGTGGTAAGTGTGCTGGGAAACATTCCACTAGAGAATGCACAGAAGGCCTTGGCAGCCAAAAATTTAAGTGTATTAACTGTAAAGAAATTGGGGTTACAGTTTCCCACAAGGACTGCAGTCAGAACCCAAACAACCTTCGATGTAAACCTGATAACAGTCCTTTAATGGTAAATGAGGATGAGGCCATCCAGTCTACCACAGCCAGATCTGAGACTGAACCTCTGCAAAGTGTGGAAGAACCCCACCTCACTGCAAAGGATTCATGTGATACCAGAATGCCATCACTCTCACCAGCTGTGGAGAAGCTAGCCATCCCTGCTAGCACATGTGGAACTACTGATCTGCTACTACTGATACCTACGGCTACACCTGAATATGGGGATAAGCTTGTCATTTTTCCCAATACACACAACTACAATAGTCAGACGAACACCACACAGGTAACCCCCCTGGAAACTGGAGATGAGTCAGATGCACAGGGCCTACCTGCAATAAATGATGAAGCAGACTTGCCACAGGCACCACCAGAGAACAATAATGTAACCATGGTACCTGTTAAGGTGATAGGTGTTAAAGAAAGCACTAACTCAGAAGTGCCATCCTCCGGAGAGGCATTGGACTCGCCTGACCTTCCTCATATTATAACAAATTTCCAGAAAAAAATTGAGCATCTTGAACAGATCCTAACAAGTTTAATAAATATATGTAATCAGGATGATGCTCTTGAGCATGGTGATGATGTCAAAAGTGCAGCAATCTCCATTCAGTTTCCAGCCATTTGTAAGAAAGAAGCCCATGACTTTTGGCTTCAAGACTTGCCTTTTAACTGGCTGCCAAGATGCCAAAAAATGCTTAAAAATAAAGGTCCTGAAGATAAAGACATACAAACTATGCTATTTACTCTTAAGTGCCTGCACACTGTAGTCAAAGCAAAATAGTTACCATCTTATGAACAAGAGTTTGTAATAACTCACTACAATGGATACATTACAAATCTTTTCATGGAACATTGCTTCCATTAGTAAGTGGTTGCCTGACTTACATCATATTAGTGAAACCAAGAATATTGATGTCATCTGTTTGCAGGAATGTAGATTGAAAGATGGAGCACCTCCACCAAACTTGCCTGGATATGCAGCTTATAACCTAAGGTCAATCAACTGTTGTGAGAAAAAAGAAGTCCCACTGGGGATCTTCATTGACTTAAGTAAAGCTTTTGATACAGTTGACCATGACTTGCTCCACATAAAATTGTCACACTATGGTATAAGAGGGCACTCCCTCAACTACCTCAAGTCATACCTCAGCAACAGAAGCCAATATGTGAACAGAAATGGGGCAAACTTTTCCGCACAACCAATTACAGTTGGTGTCCCACAGGGAAGTGTCCTTGGCCCTCTTCTCTTTCTCATATACATAAATGACCTACCAAATGCTTTGCAATTACTCAAGCCCACACTATTTGCAGACGATACTACATACATCTTCTCTCACCCGAACCCAGTCATGCTAGCCAGTACTGAAAGTACCGAATTACAGAAAATATTTACCTGGATGAGGACTAACAAACTTACACTAAACATGGACAAAACCTACTTCATTCAATTTGGTAACAGAGCTACAAATGGATCACCTATCACAAACCTAACAGAGGGAAAATTTTTAGGAATCCACCTTGATAATAGACTCAAATTTCATACACATATACAACAAATTTCTAAGAAAATTTCCAAAACCATTGGCCCTCCTGGCCCTTTATCACTCTCTTATTTACCTCTATCTCACCAATGGAATTTGTGCATGGGGCTCAACAACAATTAACCATCTCAGACCACTAATTACCCAGCAAAAGGCTGCAGTCAGAATGATAACAAATTCCCACTACAGGCAGCACACTCCACCAATATTCAAAACACTAAACCTACTCACCATACAAAACATCCATACTTATTACTGTACCTATTACATACATAGAATACGTAACTCTGATATTAACCCTCCCCTCAAACATCTTCTTGCCAACCTCAACAGAACACGTGACCATAACACAAGGCACAGATCACTCTTTGATGTTCCTTGTGTCCATCTCACGCTATGCAAAAACTCAATGCACATAAAAGGCCCTCAAATCTGGAATTCATTAACTGTAAATATAAAAGAAACACTACCTGTTTATAAATCCAAGTCTCTTCTCAAAGATCACTTACACAAAACCAAATAAATACTGAATAACTGAACCTTATAAATTGTATATCTTAAATGTTTCTCACAATTATATCACATTAATGTTAAACCTAAGACCCAATCTAACTTTGTTATTTTTTAAATACACTACCTAACAGAATACTCCATTCTACTGAATGTACATCAATGCATGCAACCATATGACCTGTCTTTGTAATACTCATTTGTGCTTTATTGTTATCTGTTTACAATAATGTTTTATCACTGATTACATCATTGCTTAGTTAATCTTAAGTTAATTTTAAGCCTGCCCGTAATGCTATGCATACAAGTGGCTTTGGCATGCTGATCTTACCTGTATTTTTTGTACTTCTGTATGTATGCTCAAATTATAAAATAAATAAAATAAATAAATAAATAAATAAATAAATGTATGTCAGAAAGAACTTGCCACATTCACTCCTTTCCTTGCAGAGTCGAGTTAACATGCAGTATCATGGTGTCAAAGTATATGCAGGCGATTTTTCCATAAACATTTTTAATCTCTATGCCGCAGCGAACCAGCTTCGACCTGATGCTTTACCAGATCGCATCGATAGTGAGCCTACCCTCATTCTTGGAGATTTTAAGGCCAGACGTAAGAATATTAGTGGGTCTATAACAAACACCAATGGAACTAAACTAGTGAAATTGCTAAATGACCATGATAATGTTCGAATTGTGGGCACTACTGAGCCTACTCACATATACAGTGGCATACTAAATCAGTGCCTTGGATTTAATACATCATATACGATGCATGACTCTGTCATAGTTGATGATCTTCTATCTGATCACTTCCCAAGACTAACAACTGTCAATCTTGATCACATCTCCAGCAATCAAGGAGCTAAATACAGAAGGAGGAAACTTATTCTCAAACCAGAACACAGAGACAACTTTATTAACCACTTGGATCAATGGTATAAGAATTACGAGCCCATTGGCACACAAAAATTTAATGAAGATTTAGTTATCACTATTGAGAGTGTCCTCACAGATCAAGTGGGCAGGAATAGGAAACATAGACCCTCCACTATAAATAACAATAAAAACCAATGTAAATACTATAATGATCCACAGCTACGCAATCTAACACATACAGCTAGGAGGATTGGTAAAGCATACCGTGAATGTAGAACCCCAGACCTGCTCAGAACGTTCCAAGCTGCACTAACAAATGCAAGGAATAGAAAGCAAGAACTTAGGCAACAGGAATGGGAACAATTTGTTAGTGGATTAAATAGGTCCACCCCTTTAAGTTTGGCTTGGAAAAGTATAAATAAAATAACCAGGAAAAAGACTGGCAATGTTGCTCATCCCTTTCCTTGGCCTATACCTCGACAACAACCTAAGTTTCAGAACCCATATCCAACACATAACAAAAAAAGTATCCAAAACAGTGGGGATCATCTCCAAGATACGATACTACATGCCGCAAACTGCCCTTCTCACACTATACCATTCACTTATATATCCATACCTCACCTATGCTATCTGTGCTTGGGGTTCAACTGCAGCAACACACCTAAAGACAATAATAACCCAACAAAAAGCCGCAGTAAGAATAATCACTAAATTCCATCCCTGGCAACACCCCCCCCCCACTCTTCATAGATCTAAACTTACTCCCAGTTCAGAACATCCACACTTACTACTGTGCAATCTATATCTACAGGACCTTAAATTCCAATATTAACCTTGACCTAAAATGCTTTCTTGATAGTTGTGACAGGATCCACAGGCATAACACCCGCCACCAACATCTCTGTGACATTCCCTGTGTTCGACTAAACCTTTACAAAAATTCAATGCATTTCAAAGGGCCTAAAATCTGGAACACCCTACCTGAAAACTCTAGAACTGCAGACACATTCATCACTTTCAAAACTACAGTTAGAAAACATCTTATCTCCCTGATACACCCCGACAACTAACTACATGATAACCACCTGGTGGTTCACAATTACACTCACTCACCCACTGACTATAAACCCAGAAATACTAATCTTAATCTTAAAATAATAAATCCTAACTAGTCATAAGTTTGTCTATGATACCCCACTATAGACACTTTGCATTGTGCCAAAACAAAAGCATTCACATTGCTAAACTCACAAATTATGTAGTCACTTAGCCTTAATGCCATAATCTGTAATGATTTAATGTTAAGAATTAATCTAAGTCTGCCCGAAATGCCTAGCCATGCTAAGTGTCCTAGTGGCCTCTGTAATTAGTATTTTATAACATGTAAACCACACAATACCCAAAACCTGTAAACCCCACATTGTAACCCTTATAGAAAATAAAATTGAATTGAATTGAAAAAGCAAATGACCTCATAAATGACTGGTCCAAAACATCCAGGCAAGAAAACCTTCCATCTCATATTGGAAAAAAATTAGAGAGTACTTCTGAAGAAACGTTGAAACTGATTAATTTTATAAGCCAAAATATTGATGAGAGTGATTGCCTCTTTACCGAGTATGAATTAGATAATGCATTAACTAAAGGTCGATCAACTGCTCCTGGAGAGGATGGTATAACCTATGATATTCTCAGAACTTTAAGGCACGTGCCTGATAATCCTTTGTTGGTACTGTATAATCTCAGTTACATTGAGGGCGTTCTTCCTACTTCCTGGACCAATAGTCTCATTGTGCCTATCCCTAAGCCACAACAGCCTGATACATATAGACCGATCTCCTCAACTAGTTGTCTTTGTAAAACTTTTGAAAGAATGATACTTAACAGACTGTACTACAGAATCAGACACTAACTTTCCCCCTACCTCTATGGGTTCATGAAAGGTAAAAGTGTGCAGAACTGTATTTCCACCTTTCTAACTACACACACCAATTTTCTTGATCTAGAATCTGCATTTGATATTGCGAACAGAACCGTTATACTACATGAACTAGCCAAAATGAATATTGGTGGTAGCTTACTCTGCTGGATAATAGGATACCTGTCAAATAGAGTATCCTCTGTCCTTTACCAAGGCTTTAGAAGTGAGTCTAAAGAAATGTCTTTAGGTACACCACAGGGAGGAGTTCTTAGTCCCATGCTATTTAATATTCTGATTAATGCTCTCCTAAATGCTCTACCTGCCTCACCTAAACATATAGCTATAAGCTATGCTGATGATATCATGATCCATACAACAGGGCATATGAAGATGAGTACCATTCTTAATGAAGTTCAAGCAATTTGTAATCGACTAGGCCTCATAATATCTTCCTCTAAAACAAAGATATTAACAAGCAAACGACATCCCCCACCCATCTATTTGCAGGGTGAAATCATTAGCCACGTTAAAACTTACAGATATCTTTGTGTAGATGTACTCTTTAACAAATCCACTATACCACAACTAAACAAGAAATGCAAAGCTAGGCTAAATGCTCTCAAAGCTGTTGCTGGCTACAACCCAAACTATGGTGATAATGTGAGAATCGTGAGAATGATATACATAGCCTATGTTAGGTCCTTAATTGATTATGCTGCTCCCATGTTGATATTAGCTAGAGAAAGTTCCCTCCGACCCTTGGAGTTAATGCAAAATGAAGCTCTCAGGATTATTCTTGGCTGTCCCAGATCTCCAAAAGTTCTTAACATGAGGAAGGAGCTTGGTATTTCTAGTATCAGTGATAGGATTGTTGAGATTAACACTGTACTCGGTATTAGAATGTTGAGAAACAAACCAGACATTGTCACAATGAATCTTACCAAGTGTCTAGAGGTAAATACACACAGATCTAAATGGATTGTGAAAACGTGCAATTGCATTAAGTTTTATAACCTGCATGAACTGTATCACTGTAGGCAACAAGAGCATTTCACCCCTCCATGGAAGATGTGTTCATTTAATATCACATACCTACAAGTCCCTCCCAAGAAGCTCATTGCTTGTAATCCCTTCCTTAAATCACTTGTTAGAGCAACTGCTCAAGAAAAAATTTCTCACCTAGCTGGTAGTAATAAGTTATCACAAGTTATATACACTGATGGATCAAAACAGGAGTCTTCTGGCAGGGCTGCATCTGCTCTTGTTGCCACCTCCCTAGTTAAGAACGATAATAAATTTGTTGAGTTAGGCATAAGAATTAACAACTGGGCGTCTACACTGCAAACTGAATTGTTTGCAATCCTAATGGCGCTAAAGCTAACCTATGACACTGAGCTTGACTCTATCATCATTACTGATTCTATGTCATCATTGAAGGCTCTTGACTCATATAATAACTCCAACAACATGCTCACTGGAGAAGCCAGGTGTAGATACTCAAAAATTAGGGACAAAGGAATTAATGTACAATTGCTATGGATCCCATCACACATTGGATTACTCCTTCATGATAAAGCTGATATGTTAGCCAAGAAGAGTATCGAGAAGGAGAAAGTAGAATATAACTTTGGTATAAATGTGTCTAGCATTAGGAATAATATTAGGAGAGAAGTAAATAATGAAAATGATTGTTATAGGAATGCAGTTAGAAGCCTGAGTAGATCTATAACCCACTATGATAACATGAATGTAGATAAGTATGTTTATGGAGCAACTTGCAATGTGAACAGACTGACTGATGTTGTAGTGGCCAGGCTTTGGCTTGGTTACAAGTACTTCTGGCAGTTTGGGAGACACACAGATGATGATCAAACTAAATGTAAATTATGTGATCAGGCATATGGTCACTCTCTTGAACACTATGTGCTTAATTGTCCACTTATTGAAGAATACAGAGACAGACAGTATAACAACCTATGTGACATGTCAAGATATCTTATTAATGAAAATAAGATACCAGATATACTAAGCAAATTTCCTAAATTTGCTTGTAACAGATAAGTGAACTATAGATTTTTTTATTTTTATCTTTATCACACAGGCCGATTCCCACCAAGGCAGGGTGGCCCGAAAAAGAAAAACTTTCACCATCATTCACTCCATCACTGTTTTGCCAGAAGGGTGCTTTACACTACAGTTTTTAAACTGCAACATTAACACCCCTCCTTCAGAGTGCAGGCACTGTACTTCCCATCTCCAGGATTCAAGTCCGGCCTGCCGGTTTATGTAGATATAAATCTAAATGTATTCCTGTTAACCCTTTGAGGCCTAGTTCCTAGGCCTTTTGTGTATCCATATGCTCTCGCACTACCGTCCACAGGATGGATATGGGGTGCACAATAAATTAGCCACTTCGGTGGCAAAATCTAAAAAAAAAAAAATCTAACTGATTACAAGAAGCTGCCCATTCACTTATTTCAACTACCCAATAAAGTGGTCAGAAATTGGCAATTTGGCCGATTTCACACAAATTTCAACAGATGCCAATTTCAAAATAGGGTCCAGAATAAACAATGCAGACATTCCTGGCACTAAAATAACATTTTCTCTGTTCATTAGTCACGGCTACAGGCCCCTCTTATATTACTCTTGCTTACCATTTGGAATTTTTATTCACAAAAAAATAGAAGATTTGTTATACAGACTGCTGCATTATTGTAATAATTGTATAAATAATGTCAACCCATTCCTGACTCCGTATTGGAATTTAGTCTGGCAGGCGGACAGGTATTGGACGGTGACATCATTTGTTTACTCTTGAGCATCGCTAAATAATAGAACATTTTCGCTACTGTGAGCGCAATTTCAAGGTACTTTTCGTCATGAAAGCAATCAAAATCATATCTATTTCTGTAATATATCTTTCATTCTATCAAATGAGATTGAAAAAACGAGAATATAATCATAAAAACCATACAAAAATATACCGCTAAGCGGCCGCTAATGACTGAGAAGTGAATTCCGCTATTTATGGTCTGATTTCTTTCATTTTTGGTGTATGCGAAGAAGTATCTTTCCATCATACATTGCCCAAGTTTCAATAAGATAACCCAACAAACAACTAAGAAAATAATATTAATAATAATAATAATAACTTTATTTACTACACGTACATGTACAAGGTATACAGGCCTAGCTGACATCAGTGCCATATTACTGTATAGAAAGGCACTTGTTATGCTGAGTATTTCAAGAAAATTAGGTCAGTGTCCCAGGATAACACCCACACTAGTCGACTAACACCCAGGTACCCATTTACTGATGGGTAAACATAGACAACAGGTGTAAAGAAACAAGCCTAATGTTTCTACCCTGGCTGGGAATCGAATATTTACCAAAAATCATATATGGCTAACCCAAGCCAGGTACTAAAAATAAGCCACGTTGACTTTTTTGGGTAATCCTAGGTTCTCTACACATATGCTGCTATGTGTGATAATCTATATAGAGAAAATAACTTTTGTTTCAGGTTTATGGTGCAGTACGAGTGTATATCACAGTTAGCTCTGTGCTACACTCCGTTTTCTCTAATATAAGCCACCAAGACAGGGATAGGAGAATGGTATTTGTTTACCATATCCTCTTCATACCTCCGACGAACTGCTCGGTGTTATGCCAAATATTATTTATTCTGGAGTATTTAACATGTTTTACTTTATTTATATTGTTTATTATGTCATATTAGATCAATTGTGATAGGTAAATAAGCTGTTTACCTTACCTGTAGTGTTGATATTAGCGTAATAATAAAGCATATTCTCCTGCTTCATGAGACTGAGCTCATGACAACCGACAGTGGCTTCAAAGCCACCTTATCTTTAATGGATAATGTACTGTGTAGGTGCTTTACATAATGAGAAGCATTTCTTTTATTCATTGGAACCATGGATAGGGCTAAAAGTAAGCAGGTTAAAACAATAAATGGAGAAAAAGAAATTGGAATGACTTATGCAGCAAGTAGCGCCACCAAACAGTAGCAGCAGGTTGATATGGCGACCCTGGAAATTTGAAATTATGCTACCCAAAATTAGTGCCGAATAACTGAAGGAACCGAACAACTGATTGCCGGATTTGTGATGGCAGACCTGTAGTAGTAATACAGTATGGTAGAACAATTAACTTGCACATGAGTAAAAGGATATAAAAGCTATTACTTGGGTAACATAAAAATAAGTTGGACAAATATTTCTATTGGAGGCTGGAAAGAGAAGGCCTGTTCAATGCTTGTGTAGTATTAACAGGAGAGACTAAATGATGGCAGGGTTTACTGTTTTCAGGAGGATTTTCGCTAAGACTTCAGAGATGGTGAAGCTGCCTTTGTTTTGTTTAATTGTATTAGAAACAGCGATTAGTGCTGATTCCAGGAACTTGCGTCTGCGGAAATTAGTTTCTTTGATCACTAATTGGGGTCCCTGAATTTCATGAGATGATTTTTGGAATTTCGGTGTTGTAAGCAGACATTGTTCAAGTTATCGTACCTACATTCATAAATGTGTTCATTGAGGTAGGTGTCGAGGTTTCTTGCTGTTTCACCTACATAAATCTTTTCACAGCCTCCACAGGGTATAGTGTAAACCCCTGCGGTGACTGGTTCGTGGTGTTTTGATTTTGTCCTGGTTAGATCGTTTATTAAAGTGCTGGAAGTGATGGTGACTCTGGTGTTAGCTTGTGAAAGTACTTTAGAAATGCTCAGTGCAACCTGAACCTGAATGTTCTACGTTGTAGAACCTCGATGGCTTTTGTGGTAGGTACTTTAGTGAAGTACCTACCACAAAAGCCAAGTCAGCCAGTACCTTAATCTTCCTCTACCTCCCGAAGATTTTGTTGACTTGACTGAACTGTGTTAATTTCAATTGTTTTTCTTTCAATAACAGGCTCTACAAACAAACCTACGGCATGGGAATGGGGTCCCCCATCAGTGTAGTCCTTAGCCAACTTGTACATGGAACACCTAGAGTCTGAACACTTCTCCAACATCATCCCTTCAAGCATCACTTGGTTACATTACGTGGGCGAGGTCCTCGTAATAACTCCCAAACATTTTGATGTACGGAATCTTCAGGCAAGGCTCAACAGAGTTGAGCTGGCAATCCAGTTTGCACTACAAGAAGAGTCCAATGACAAGCTACCTTTCCTAGACATCCTCATTCACAAAGTAGATAACAACCTAAGATTTCAAGTTTACCAGAAACCTACATATAAAAATGATCTCACACACCTCTATTCCAGTCAAGATACTAAGATCAAAAGAGGCATCATCATCGGATTTTTCCTAAGAGCATACCGAATTTGTAGTTTCGAGTTTCTTGACAAGGAATGTACATACATTCACCAAACTTTCACTGATTTACATTTTCCTTCCTTTTTCATCAAAGACTGCAAGATCATTAATTCTCCACGCACCAACACCACTACTAACAAAGTTATAATTCTTTCCAACAGCCAGGTTGCACTGAGCGCTTCTAAAGTACTTTCACAAACTAACACCAGAGTCACCATCGCTTCCAGCACTTCAATAAAAGACCTAACCAGGACAAAATCAAAGCACCACAAACCAGTCAATGCAGGGGTTTACACTATACCCTGTGGAGGCTGTGACAAGATTTATGTAGGTGAAACAACAAGAAACCTCGACATGCGCCGCAATGAACACATTTATGCATGTAGGCATGATAACTTGAACAACGTCTGAGTACAACACCGAAATTCCACCAATCATCTCATGAAATTCAGGGACGCCCAATTAGTGATCAAAGGAACTAATTTCCTTGCCTTGAATCAGCACTAACTGCTGTTTCGAATACAATTAAACAAAACAAAGGCAGCTTCACCATCTCTAAAGTCTTAGCAAGAATCCTCTTGAAAACAGTAAACACTGCTATCACATAGTCTCTCCTGCTAATACTACACAAGCATTGAACAGGCCTTGTCTTTCCAGCCTCCAGCCTCCAATAGATATATCTGTCCAACTTGTTTTTATGTTGCCCAAGTATATCCTTTTATATCCTTTTACTCATGTGCAAGTTAATTGTTCTATCATATTGTAATATGTACTACTACTATTACTACTACAATTTATATCACTACTACTACTACTACCACAAGTATTGCACCTCACTCTGAGCCTATATATACCCTCTGTGTCCATGTAATGTTTGTAACGGCTTGACAAAGCTCCTGGAGAGCGAAACGTTGCCACAATAAAAATGTCACATTAGTTGCAATTGTGTCCTTTTACTTCACATATTGTCAGTAATTCTACCAACATTATTACAATCACTGGTCAAAATTGCACCTGGTTGTAGGGGGAATAATACAATCATTAGTCACTATCACACCTGAGTTGCAAGAGAATAATACAATGTTGCACTGTGACTGTGAAGGCTACAGTATCACTGTATAAATCATAATCAAGTCTAAAAAAAATATGCAATAAAACTTTTAAAAACTGAAAGCTCTTAAAAGTTGTATTGCTTAATTTATTTAGCTGTATTGCAAATTATTATTGAAAGAATTAAGAGTAAAACGGAGAATAGGATAGCAGATGAACAAGGAGGCTTTAGGAAAGGTAGGGGGTGTGTGGACCAGGTGTTTACAGTGAAACATATAAGTGAACAGTATTTAGATAAGGCTAAAGAGGTTTTTGTGGCATTTATGGATTTGGAAAAGGTGTATGACAGGGTGGATAGGGGGGCAATGTGGCAGATGTTGCAAGTGTATGGTGTAGGAGGTAGGTTACTGAAAGCAGTGAAGAGTTTTTACGAGGATAGTGAGGCTCAAGTTAGAGTATGTAGGAAAGAGGGAAATTATTTCCCAGTAAAAGTAGGCATTAGACAAGGATGTGTGATGTCACCGTGGTTGTTTAATATATTTGTAGATGGGGTTGTAAGAGAAGTAAATGCGAGGGTCTTGGCAAGAGGCGTGGAGTTAAAAGATAAAGAATCACACATAAAGTGGGAGTTGTCACAGTTGCTCTTTGCTGATGACACTGTGCTCTTGGGAGATTCTGAAGAGAAGTTGCAGAGATTGGTGGATGAATTTGGTAGGGTGTGCAAAAGAAGAAAATTAAAAGTGAATACAGGAAAGAGTAAGGTTATGAGGATAACAAAAAGATTAGGTGATGTAAGATTGGATATCAGATTGGAGGGAGAGAGTATGGAGGAGGTGAATGTATTCAGATATTTGGGAGTGGACGTGTCAGCGGATGGGTCTATGAAAGATGAGGTGAATCATAGAATTGATGAGGGGAAAAGGGTGAGCGGTGCACTTAGGAGTCTGTGGAGACAAAGAACTTTGTCTTTGGAGGCAAAGAGGGGAATGTATGAGAGTATAGTTTTACCAACGCTCTTATATGGGTGTGAAGCATGGGTGATGAATGTTGCAGCGAGGAGAAGGCTGGAGGCAGTGGAGATGTCATGTCTAAAGGCAATGTGTGGTGTGAATATAATGCAGAGAATTCGTAGTTTGGAAGTTAGGAGGAGGTGCGGGATTACCAAAACTGTTGTCCAGAGGGCTGAGGAAGGGTTGTTGAGGTGGTTCGGACATCTAGAGAGAATGGAGCGAAACAGAATGACTTCAAGAGTGTATCAGTCTGTAGTGGAAGGAAGGTGGGGTAGGGGTCAGCCTAGGAAAGGTTGGAGGGAGGGGGTAAAGGAGGTTTTGTGTGCGAGGGGCTTGGACTTCCAGGAGGCATGCGTGAGCGTGTTTGATAGGAGTGAATAGAGACAAAGGGTTTTTAATACTTGACGTGCTGTTGGAGTGTGAGCAAAGTAACATTTATGAAGGGATTCAGGGAAACCGGCAGGCCGGACTTGAGTCCTGGAGATGGGAAGTACAGTGCCTGCACTCTTAAGGAGGGGTGTTAATGTTGCAGTTTAAAAACTGTAGTGTAAAGCACCCTTCTGGCAAGACAGTGATAGAGTGAATGATGGTGAAAGTTTTTTTTTTTTGGGCCACCCTGCCTTGGTGGCCACCCTGCCTTGGTGGGCACCCTGCCTTGGTGGGAATCGGCAAGTGTGTTAATAAATAATAAATATAAAATAGTCCGTGAGTGCAGAAGTTTTCCCACACACACCAGTGTCTGGCTGTGTGTGGAGTTTTATGAGACCTTCCTTTGGCATACCAGTCCACCCCTTTAAATTTCTTTTATATACAGTGGTGTGATGATGTTAACAAGGTTTAGGTAAAAGATATGTAAACATTGATACCTTGAAGGAGTTCCAGGGGTGAACACCCCCACAGCCCTGTCCATGACCAGGCCTCGTGGTGGATCAGGGCCTGATCAAGCAAGCTGTTAATGCTGGCTACACATAGTCGAACGTACCAACCACAGCCCAGCTGGTCAGGTACTAACCAAGACATTTTTTAAGGAAACGTTTCCCCACAAGTGACCGAAGTAGGCACTTGGGGAGAAATGCTTCCTGTATTTTACCTACTAGAGCTTTTATCCAATCATGACTTGATAAAGCTCTACACAGAGCGAAATTACCTCCATATACAAGCTAGGCTGAAATACTCTGCATAACTATGAGCTATCTGCAACATCTGGGAACCTTTAATTGTAAATGTTTTGCCAATCAGTGGCTTTATCAATACAATACAAGGACATAATGTGAAGACTGTAGAACTGTATTCAAAACATCAAGTAATTAGTCCTTCAGCCTTGAAGCCAAAGACTACAGTAGTCTTTACTAACTCCAAGGCTGAAGACTACAGTAGTCTTTACTAACTCCAAGGCTGAAGACTACAGTAGTCTCTACTAACTCCAAGGCTGAAGACTACAGTAGTCTTTACTAACTTCAAGGCTGAAGACTACAGTAGTCTCTACTAACTCCAAGGCTGAAGACTACAGTAGTCTTTACTAAATCCAAGGCTGAAGACTACAGTAGTCTTTACTAACTCCAAGGCTGAAGACTACAGTAGTCTCTACTAACTCCAAGGCTGAAGACTACAGTAGTCTTTACTAACTCCAAGGCTGAAGACTACAGTAGTCTTTACTAACTCCAAGGCTGAAGACTACAGTAGTCTTTACTAACTCCAAGGCTGAAGACTACAGTAGTCTTTACTAACTCCAAGGCTGAAGACTACAGTAGTCTTTACTAACTCCAAGGCTGAAGACTACAGTAGTCTTTACTAACTCCAAGGCTGAAGACTACAGTAGTCTTTACTAACTCCAAGGCTGAAGACTACAGTAGTCTTTACTAGCTCCAAGGCTGAAGACTACAGTAGTCTTTACTAACTCCAAGGCTGAAGGACAGATTACCTCATCTTTTGTATACAGTTCTACAGTCTTCACATTATGTCCTTGCATTGCGTTGATAAGTCCTTGTATTGTATAGATAAAGCCACTGGACGATGAAATGTCTACAAGATACACAGATGTTGCACATTTGTCTAATTCTTTATCTTATTGTTATTGTATACCATTCATGTACAACAAAATGTCACCCATCTCTGTACATTGTATCATGGTGAAAGAAAATAACATTATTATTATTCTTGCTTTACAAAACATGTCTCTAATTTATTATGGGAGGAGATAGCAGTGTATAAACATAAAAGTTACAAACCTGATTCTTTTCCATCAGTAAGAAAATGAATGTTCTTCCACTGGGGACGGTCAGTACATTCTATCTTGGAGAAAGCTTCTTTCACCAGTTTGAAGTTGCAGATGAAAGTCATATCTACACATCCAGCTCTCATTCTGCAATGAAGTGACTTTTGTGGACAAGGTTGTGCTTGAACATGTTAATGGTGTACAATGCAGGGGAGGATCAGAGCATGGGTTTCAGGGGTTGTGTTTCAGGGGTTGTGTTTGAGCATAATAATGGTATACAATGCAGGGCTGGATTAAGGCATGGGTTTCAGGAACTGCAGCCCAGGGTCCTCACACCAACTGGAGGGCCTCCAGAGATTAAGTGAAAAGTGTCAGCAGGTTATAACCTATTCAGATGTGACAGATTAAATAGGTATCAAGGGAGGGGGGGAGGGGTTGGCCTGTACATCACAGAGTCGCTCATTTGCTCAGAACTACTAAACACCTCAAATGATGTAGTTGAAGTTTTGGCGGTAAAAACTGAAAACCAAAACATTGTCATTGTGGTTGTATACAAGCCTCCAGATGCAACTTCCCAGCAATTTTGAAAATTGACCACTGTCTGGAAAATCTCCCAACTCTTGCCCCAAACATCTTGCTACTGGGAGATTTCAACGTGAGACACCTAAAATAGAGGAGTGTAGCAAATAATATTTTAGCAGAGATCACCCCAGGAGGCAGCCAAGATAAAAATTCACACATACACAAGCTATTAAATCTATGCACCAAATTCACCTTATATCAGCAAATATTAGAGCCTACAAGACTAGAAAATTCGCTGGACCTCCTCTTCACTAACAACAACGATCTGATATGCAATATAACCGTATCAAAGACAATACACTCGGATTACAACATAATAGAGGTATAGACATGTATGCACATGGTTCCTGACCAGCAAAATGTGATCAGTCATGAGGGTGTCTTCACAAAATTCAATTTCAATAACAAAAACATACAGTGGGAACAAGTCAACCATGTCCTAAATGAAACAACCTGGGAAGATATCCTAAACAACACAGATCTGAACCTTTGCCTAGTAAAAATAAACTCTGAGGTTCTTAAGATCTGCTCAAGGCACATTCCATTCACAAAAAGACAAAGAAGATGTAAACTAGAAAGAAAGAGGTGCTCCCTATACAGACGAAGGTGAACAGTCACAGAGCTGCTGAGAGGGGCCAATATGTCTGAAATATGAAGAGTGGCACTGGTCAATGAAATTGCAAATATCGAACTTAAGCTGAAGGAATCTTACAGGAGACAAGAATCACAGGAAGAACTAAAAGCCATAAAAGAAATATAAAAAAAAATGTTTCTTCTCTTATGCCAAATCTAAGGAAAAAACAACATCCAGTATTGGGACCCTGCTTAAACAAGATGGGACATACACACATGACAGCCAAGAAATGAGTAAGATACTAAAGTCCCAATATGACTCAATGTTCAGTGAGCCACTGCCCAGATTAAGGGTCGACAATCCAAATGAATTCGTTAGGAAGGAGACCCAAACTTTGGTCATCTCAAAAACCTCAGATATTATCCTAACACCACAGACTTTGAAAAAGCAATAAATGACATGCCCATGCACTCTGCCCCAAACCCAAACTCATGGAACTCCATGTTCATCAAGAACTGCAAGAAGCCCTTATCATGTGCCTTCAGCACTCTATGGACATGGAGCATGGACACAGGGGTCATCCAACAATCAAAAAAACAACAAACATAGCTCCACTCCACAAAGGGGGCAGTAAAGCAATTGCGAAGAACTACAGACTGATAGCACTTACATCCCATATCATAAAAATCTTTGAAAGGGTTCTAAGAAGCAAGACCACCAACCACCTAGATACCCTTCGATTACACAACCCAGGGCAACACGGGTTTAGAGCAGATAACGCCTGCCTGTCCCAGCTACTGGACCAGTATGACGTGGTCCTGGATGCTGTAGGGGATAAACAAAATACAGATGTAGTATACACTGACTGCAAAAGATTTGAACAAGTGTGACCATGTTGTAATAATGAACAAAATGTGTGAAAAAGGAATAACAAATAGAACACAAAGAGTAATAGTAAACATGGTAAAGTCCCAGGCAGCTACGGTGAAAAGCTCTGTTTCACAAGGCACAGTACTCGCTCCTATTCTATTCCTCATCCTCATATCTGACATAGACAGAGATGTTAGCCATAGATCCATGTCTTCCTTTGTGGATGACACCCAAATTGCCATGACAGTGACTTCCATCAAAGACACTGCAAGACTTCAAGCAGATATCAACCAAATCTTCAAATGGGCCACTCAAAACAACATGAAATTCAATGAAGAGAAATTTCAACTACTCAGATATGGAAAACTTGAGGACATTGATACTGTATCAGGGTACACGACAAATTCTAACCATATAATAGAGCGAAAAAGAAATGTGAAGGACCTGGGAGTGATTATGTCAGAGGATCTCGGTTTAAAAACCCCAACAGTGTATCTACCACATCTGCTAAGAAAATGATAGGATAGATAATGAGAAACTTCAAAACTAGGGACGCCAAGCCCCTGATGATTCTCTTCAAATTGCTTGTTCTCTCTAGGCTGGAATACTGCTGTACACTAACTGCCCCCTTCAAGGCAGGCAAAATTGCTGATCTGGAGAGTGTACAAAGGACTTTCACAGCACACATAAGTATGATAAGGCACCTAAATTACTGGGAATGGTTGAAGTCCCTTGATTTGTATTACCTGGAACGAAGGTGAGAGAGATACATGATAATATACACTTGAAAAATCCTAGAGGGATCAGTGCCAAACCTGCACACAAAAATCACTCCCCATGAAAGCAAAAGACTTGGCAGGAGATGCAGCATTCTCACAATAAAGAGCTGGGGCACCACGAGTACACTGAGAAACAACACAATAAGTGTCCGGGGCCCAAAACTGTTCAACTGCCTCCCAGCATACATAAGGGGGATTACCAATAGACCCCTGGCTGTCTTCAAGAAGGCACTGGACAGGCACCTAAAGTCAGTACCTGACCAACCAACCAGACTGTGGTTCATATGTCAGTTTGTGTGCAGCCAGTAGTAACAGCCCGGTTAATCAGACCCTGATCCACCATGAGGCCTGGTCTCAGACCAAGTAAAGGGGGCACTGATCCCAAAAACCCTTTCCAGGTAAACTCCAGGTATACTGGTAAGCCAGTGGATTTTATTCCATCTGTCTCATTCATCAAGCTAGTGGAAGATAAGCAATTTAACAAGAAACCCTTGATATAGTCTGTGTCAGGACTCAGGAAATATTTGTCCTGTTTCCCGACAGGCGAATGCCTGCCGGCATCTTTCAGCTATATTTGTATCATATCTGGCTTGGTAGGCAACACTCTCGCCTCACACACTGAGTGTTCATGATTCAATGCCCGGCACAGGTGGAAACAATGGGTTACCTGCTATACCTGCTGTAACTGCAGTAAGTAGGTACCTGGGTGTTAATACACTGGTGTGGGTGGCATCCTGGGAGACAAGACTGAATGACTAAAATGGAAATAAGACAGACAGCCCTCAATGATGCACTGACTTTCTTGAGTTATCCTGGGTGGCTAACCCCTCCCTACCCTGGGTTATCTTGGGTGGCTAACCCCTCCCTACCCTGGGTTATCCTGGGTGGATTACTCTCCCTAACCTGGGTTATCCTGGTTGGCTAACCCTGCCTACTCTGGGCTATCCTGTGTGGCTAACCCTCCCTACCCCAGGTTATCCTGAGTGGCTTCCCCTCCCTACCCCAGGTTATCCTGGGTGGCTAACCTTCCCTACCCTGGGTTATCCTGGGTGGCTAACCCTCCCTACCCTGGGTTATCCTGAGTGGCTTACCCTCCCTACCCCAGGTTATCCTGGGTGGCTAACCTTCCCTACCCTGGGTTATCCTGGGTGGCTAACCCTCCCTACCCTGGGTTATCCTGGGTGGCTAACCCCTCCCTACCCTGGGTTATCCTGGGTGGCTAACCCTCCCTATTCTGGGATATCCTGGGTGGCTATCCCTCCCTACCCTGGGTTATCCTGGGTGGGTTACTCTCCCTAACCTGGGTTATCCTGGTTGGCTAACCCTGCCTACTCTGGGTTATCCTGTGTGGCTAACCCTCCCTACCCAAGGTTATCCTGAGTGGCTTACCCTCCCTATGCCAGGTTATCCTGGGTGGCTAACCTTCCTTACCCTGGGTTATCCTGGGTGACTAACCCTCCCTACCCTGTGTTATCCTGGGTGGCTAACCCTCCCTACCCTGTGTTATCCTGGGTGGCTAACCCTCCCTACCCTGGGTTATCCTGGGTGACTAACCCTCCCTACCCTGGGTGGCCAACCCTCTTGGTTTAAAATTCCAACAAATCTTAATCTTAACATATATTGCAGAACATTAACATGAAGCTGCGTACTCACCTAAAGATGTCGCCATATGTATTACAGAGTTTACGAACATCCTCTGCCACTATAACAGGTTTTAGGTTCCCAATGATAGGGAAAATCAAGGGTCCTGAAAGCCAACATATATATTATACACATATATATTATAAACATATATATTATAAACATATATATTGTAAACATATATATTATACACATACATATTATACACATATATATTATACACACATATAGAGTGGACCCTCAACTAACAGTAGCATTAAGAAACGGCAATTTCGTCTAACGGTGCTTTTTGGTGTAAAAAAACAAAATGTCTTAACCAATGGCGAAAGACTCTACCAACGACGTTCGTCCGGAACATGTCCATGAGCACGGAACGCGACCTGAGCGGGCCCAGCCACTCCAAGACTCAGTGTGCCATTCTTTACAAGCTGTTGCAGTCAGTTTCCACATGAGCCTCCCATCTATTTTGTTTATGTTTGTTAGCAGAGCAGGAGATGCGCAAATTAACATTAAGATCGACAACACTCTAATTACCAGGCATAATGAGGGCAAATTCCTAGGCCTATACCTCGACAACAACCTGAACTTCAGCACGCATATCCAACACATAACCAAAAAAGAATCCAAAACGGTTGGAATCCTCTCCAAGATACGATACTACGTGCCGCAAACTGCCCTTCTCACACTATACCATTCACTTATATATCCATACCTCACCTATGCTATCTGTGCTTGGGGTTCAACTGCAGCAACACACCTAAAGACAATAATAACCCAACAAAAACCTGCAGTAAGAATAATCACTAAATCCCATCCCTGGCAACACCCCCCCCCCACTCTTCATAGATCTAAACTTACTCCCTGTTCAGTACATCCACACTACTGTGCAATCTACATCTACAGGACCTTAAATTCCAATATTAACCTTGACCTAAAATGCTTTCTTGATAGTTGTGACAGAACCCACAGGCACAACACCAGACACAAACATCTCTATGACATTCCCCGTGTCCGACTAAACCTTTACAAAAATTCAATGTATGTCAAAGGCCCTAAAATCTGGAACACCCTACCTGAAAATTCCAAAACTGCAGACACATTCATCACCTTCAAAACTACCATCAGAAAACATCTTATCTCCCTGATACACCCTGTCAACTAATAATACGAATACAACCTGGTGGTTCACACTTACACTCACTCACCCATTTGACCATAAACAGAGATATCAATCTCAATCTCAAAATAATGAATCTTAACTAGTCATAAGTTGGCCTGTGATACTCCAATACTGAAACTACGTATAGTGCCAAAACAAAAGCATTCACATTGCTAAACTCACAAACTAGTATTTAGTCACTTAGCCATAATACCAACTTATCTCATAATTTTGTAACATTTTAAACCTAAGATTTAATATAAGTCTGCCCAAAATGCCTAACCATGCTAGGCGTTCTAGTGGTACACTCTGTAATTATTATTTTACTACAAGTAAACCACACAATAACCAAATTCTGTAAACTCAGCATTGTAATACTTATAGAGAATAAAGTTTGAATTGAATTGAATTGAAGTACTGACTGATGTTGTAGTGGCCAGGCTTAGGCTTGGTTACAAGTACTGACTGATATTGTAGTGGCCAGGCTTAGGTTTGGTTACAAGCACTGACTGATGTTGTAGTGGCCAGGCTTAGGCTTGGTTACAAGTACTGACTGACTGATATTGTAGTGGCCAGGCTTAGGTTTGGTTACAAGTACTGACTGATATTGTAGTGGCCAGGCTTAGGCTTGGTTACAAGTACTGACTGATATTGTAGTGGCCAGGCTTAGGTTTGGTTACAAGCACTGACTGATGTTGTAGTGGCCAGGCTTAGTCTTGGTTACAAGTACTGATTGATGTTGTAGTGGCCAGGCTTAGGCTTGGTTACAAGTACTGACTGATGTTGTAGTGGCCAGGCTTAGGCTTGGTTACAAGTACTGACTGATGTTGTAGTGGCCAGGCTTAGGCTTGGTTACAAGTACTTCTGGCAGTTTGGGAGACACACAGATGATGATCAAACTAAATGTAAATTATGTGATCAGGCATATGGTCACTGTCTTGAACACTATGTGCTTAATTGTCCACTTATTGAGGAATACAGAGACAGACAGTATAATAACCTATGTGACATGTCAAGATATCTTATTAATGAAAATGGGATACCAGATATACTAAGAAAATTAACTAAATTTGCTTGTAACAGATAATTGAACAATAGATATGTAGACATAAATCCATATGTATTCCTGTTAACCTTTGGGGCCTAGTTCCTGGGCCTTTTGTGTATCCATATGCTCTTGCCTTACCGTCCACAGGATGGATATGGGGCGCACAATAAACTAGCCACTTCAGTGGCAAAACATAAAAAATCTGACTCCTTCTATAATTCGTAATTTGAGTTTGCGTTTAATGACTATTTTCTTGTAGGTGTTTAACTTAAATTATGTCTGCATATATAATTTCTTACGACTGTGACTATATATAAACACGTATATAGTTCATTATCATTGTAACTTGTTCAGTTGTCAGAACTTTGCCACCCAGTCCCTGAACCATTATCAACCTCTGTAATGTTGAGGTACAGTCCCTGGACCATTATCAACCTCTGTAATGTTGAGGTACAGTCCCTGGACCATTATCAACCTCTGTAATGTTGAGGTACAGTCCCTGGACCATTATCAACCTCTGTAATGTTGAGGTACAGTCCCTGGACCATTATCAACCTCTGTAATGTTGAGGTACAGTCCCTGGACCATTATGTACCTCAGTAATGTTGAGGTACAGTCCATGGACCCATTATGTACCTCTGTAATGTTGAGATACAGTCCCTGGACCCATATTATCTCCCTGATACACCCCGTCAACTAACAACACGAATACCACCTGGTGGTTCACACTTACACTCACTCACCCATTTGACCATAAACAGAAATATTAATCTCAATCTTAAAATAATGAATCCTGTGATACTCCAATACTGAGACTATGTACTGTGCAAAAACAAAAGCATTCACATTGCTAAACTCACAAACTAGTATTTAATCACTTAGCCATAATACCAACTTACCTCATAATTTGTGATATTTTAAAATTAAGAATTAAACTAAGTCTGCCCGAAATGCCTAGCCATGCTAGGTGTTCTAGTGGTACACTCTGTAATTATTATTTTACTACATGTAAACCACACAATAACCAAATTCTGTAAACTCAGCATTGTAATCCTTATAGAGAATAAACTTTGAATTGAATTGAATTTATAGTGCTTGTAACTGCTAAATAAGCCACCATGGGCCTCAAGAAAGCTTCTAGTGCCAAGCCTGTGTTAAAAATGGTGAAAATTACGACGGAAATGAAGATTATTGAAAAATACGAGAGTGGAGTTCGTATGGCTGAGTTGGAAAGGCAATATAACAAATCACATTCAACCCTCAGTACTATTTTGGTGAACAGATAGGCAATCAAGGAAGCTGTTGTTGTGAAAGATTCAAGTATGTTTTCAAAACGGAGACTGCAAATAATTGAAGAGG
Source organism: Cherax quadricarinatus (assembly GCF_026875155.1). Lineage (NCBI taxonomy): Eukaryota > Metazoa > Arthropoda > Malacostraca > Decapoda > Parastacidae > Cherax > Cherax quadricarinatus. The sequence continues at coordinate 9,912,852 of NC_069458.1, read as the reverse complement.
TAGAGAGGCTGTTATTGGTATGGATAAACGAAAAACAATTACACCTACCATCCGACTTACAACCAAGCTTGGTTCCAACCAATCGGTCATAAGTCGAAATGGACGTAAGTCGAACCTTTGAAAATTGCCGACATATTGGGTAGGGCATAATGTCAAAACTTTCCTATATAAACTACCTACATAATACTGTAATGTAATGTACAATCATTATTTCATTCTTTTAACCATAATTTACTAATATTGTTGTATTTTAATTATTTATGTACTGTATATAATGTATACATGGTAGTGATATGTATTGTAAATTTTACGTCGCATACAGTATCATATGTTACTATTATCTTTATGTATTATCGACACAGTAGAATGGGAGAATACCACTGGTAGTGTCATCCTGCCAGAATGTTGTATAACCTATACCCTAAGTAAAGAGAAACAACTCTGGAACATGTGTAATATGTGTCTGGCTGGCTGGCTGGGTGGCCGGGTCTGTGGTTGGCCGGGTGGGTGGGTGGCTGGCTGGATGTGTGGGAGGGTGGGTAGGTAGGTGGCTTGATGATGGGTGGGTGGGTGGTGGGTGGCTGGATGGGTGGGTGGGTGGCTGGATGGGTGGGTGGGTGGATGGGTGGGTGGGTGGCTGGATGGGTGGGTGGGTGGGTGGCTGGATGGGTGGGTGGGTGGGTGGCTGGATGGGTGGGTGGGTAGTTGGCTGACTGGGGTGACCGAATGTGGCTGTCTCTTTGTATCTCTCTCTCTGTATCTCTCTCTCTCTCTCCTCTCTCCTCTCTCTCTCTCTCTCTCTCTCTCTCTCTCTCTCTCTCTCTCTCTCCTCTCCTCTCTCTCTCTCTCTCTCTCTCTCTCTCTCTCCTCTCTCCCCACTGGTACACGTAAGTCAAGTCATCATACATAGTATAAATTACCTAGGATAACCCAAAAAATCCAGACAAAGTGGATCACAGTGGATCTGTGCTCCAGTGCCCTAAATTAATAATAATATTAATAATCATTATTATTACAATAATACATATGAACTAATATTATTATTATTATTAAGCTATAATATAATAATCGCGTCCACTCATTACTTACCTTAAAATATCTGTAGTTTTAATGTAGAGTGAGAGGTGAGTAAACAAGATTAAATGAATAAATGAGAGAGAATGAGAATGTAGAATGTTTACGAGTTATGTAAACAAACGTTGTTGTTGCTGTTGTTGTTACCAGCCCGGACACGAATGGTTCCTGTTCACTGTCAAGCCGGCCAGAAAAACATCTCATATTTGTTAATTTATATGTTATGTAGCATGTTTATTATATAATTTTGAAAAAAAAATCATAGATGGATTAAGCAAAATGTCTATATTAACATTTTATATATATTTAATGCACCTCAGTGATTATTATTGTTATTATCATTATTAATATGGCATCTTCAAGACCAAGTACACTCTTAATGAGTGGCTCTGAGACAGACAAGCAGACAAAGACAGACACACAGGCAGACATAAAGACAGACACAGGTAGACATAAAAACAGACACAGGTAGACAGAAAGACACACAGGTAGACAGAAAGATAGACACAGGTAGACAGAAAGACACACATGTAGACAGAAAGACAGACACACAGGTAGACAGAAAGACACACAGGTAGACAGAAAGACAGACACACAGGTAGACAGAAAGACAGACACACTAGTAGACAGACACACAGAGATACAGACAGATATACAGGCAGACAGATACAGACAGGCTTATGTGCAACAGTGAAAAATAGGGAGTTCGAGAGTAAGAGCCTTTCTTGCCACAATCTCCAGTGCAAGATTCAGACTTCATCTTAGGGGCCATGGTGAAATTTACTGTCCAGTTAGTACAGTTAATACAGTATGATGCTGCTGATAGGACAGGGTTACTCAAACTGATGCTGCCTGCATGACACATTGCCTGGTGGCTAACGCTTCCGCTTCACACACGGAGGGCCCGGGTTCGATTCCCGGCGGGTGGAAACATTCGACACGTTTCCTTACACCTGTTGTCCTGTTCACCTAGCAGCAAATAGGTACCTGGGTGTTAGTCGACTGGTGTGGGTCGCATCCTGGGGGACAAGATTAAGGACCCCAATGGAAATAAGTTAGACAGTCCTCGATGACGCACTGACTTTCTTGGGTTATCCTGGGTGGCTAACCCTCCGGGGTTAAAAATCCGAACGAAATCTTATCTTATCTTAAATATTGTACAGTGGTGTGCATCAGCCGGCCCAGCCCAGCTGCCAGGTACACGGTCGTAAGTCGAGTGGACGTATGTCGAGCAGGTCGTAAGTCGGATGGTAGGTGTATCAATGATAGTGTTTCTCAGTCTATAATTTGTGAAAAGGCAAGGAAGTTGCATGATGATCTCATTAAGAAAATTCCTCAAAATAGTGCTGCTGCTGATGAATTTAAGGCCAGCCAAGGCTGGTTTGAGAGAATTAAGATTGTAGTGGCATACACAGTATGGTAAGGCATGGTGAGGCAGCCAGTTCAGACAAAAATGCGGCAGAAAAATATTTATTTATTTATTAATTTGAACATGATACAGAGAAGTACAAAGGAATACAGTTATTAAAGTGCAACATGCCAAAGCCCCTTGTATGCAGAGCATTATGAGCAGGCTTAAAATTAACTTAAGATTAACTAAGCAATGATATATTTAGTGGTAAAAACATTATTGTAAACAGATAACAATTTAGCACAAATTAGTATTACAAAGACAGGTCATATGGTTATTTACTGTGTTGCTGTGCATTCAGTAGAATGTAGTATTGTGTTAGGTAATGTATTTAAAAAATAACAAAGTTTGATTGGGTCACAGGTTAGACATTTATGAGATACAATAATGAGAAACATTTATGAGATACAATTTATGAGATACAATTGTTCAGTATTTATTTAGTAGTGGGTGAGTAAGTGATTTTTGAGAAGAGACTTGAATTTATAAGCAGACAGTGTTTCTTTTATATTCACAGGTAATGAATTCCAGATTTTAGGGCCTTTCATATGCATTGAGTTTTTGCATAGAGTGAGATGGACATGAGGAACATCAAAGAGTGATTAGTGCCTCGTGTTATGGTCATGTGTTCTGTTGAGGTTGGTAAGGAGATGTTTGAGGGGAGGGTTTATATCAGAGTTAAGTGTTCTATGTATGAAGTAGGTACAATAATAAGTATGGATGTTTTGTATGGTGAGTAGGTTTAGAGTTTTGAATATTGGTGGAATGTGCTGCTTGTAGTGGGAATTTGTTATCATTCTGGACTGCAGCCTTAGTTGGGTTAATTTAGTGGTCTGAGATGGTTTTATTGATTGTTGAGCCCCATGCACAAATTCCATAGGTGAGATAGGGTAAGTAAGTGAGTGATATAGGGCCAGGAGGGCTGACTGTGGAACATAGTACTGTAGCTTCAATAGTATGCCTACGGTCTTGGAAATTTTTTTGGAAATTTGTTGTATATGTGTTTGAAATTTGAGTCTATTATACAAGGTGGATTCCTAAGAATTTTCCCTCTGTGAGTTTTGTGATAGGTGATCCGTTTATCATTATGTTAAGAGGGACATCTGCAGCTCTGTTACCAAACTGAATGAAGTAGGTTTTGTCAATGGTTAGAGTCAATTTGTTAGTCCTCATCCAGGTAGAAATTTTCTGTAATTCGGTGTTTACAGTATTGGCTAGCGTGACTGGGCTCGGGTGAGAGAAGACATATGTAGTGTCATCTACAAATAGTGTGGGTTTGAGTAGTTGCGAAGCATTTGGTAGGTCATTTATGTATAGGAGAAAGAGAAGAGGGCCTAGGACACTTCCCTGTGAGCCACCAATTGTAACTGTCTGTGCGGAAGAGTTTGCCCCATTTGTGTAAACATATTGGCTTCTGCTGCTGAGGTATGACTTTAGGTAGTTGAGGAAGTGCCCTCTTATACCATAGTGCGACAATTTTATGTGGAGCAAGTCATGGTCAACTGTATCAAAAGCTTTATGTAAGTCAATGAAGATCCCCAGTGGGACTTCTTTTTTCTCTATTGCAGTGTATGTATGTTCTAGCATGTGTATAATAGCATCATTAGTATGTTTATTAGGCCTGAACCCAAACTGACAGGGGTTGAGTATGTTGTGGGAGATAAGGTAGGAATATATTCGCTTATGAATTAATTTTTCGAAGATTTTAGAGAGAGGATGTAAGTTGGATATTGGCCTATAGTTATTCAAGTGTATTTGGTCTCCTCCTTTATGGATCGGGGTGACCCTTGCTATTTTGAGAACTGTAGGACTTTAAGGAATACATAGAAACTGAAAAATTAAAACCTGAACAAGTGTTTAATTGTGACTAAACAGGCCTGTTTTGGAAGAAAATGCCAAACAGGACCTACATTACTCAGGAGGAAAAGGCACCCCCAGGACATAAGCCTATGAAAGACAGGCTGACATTAGTGTTGTGTAGTAATGCTAGTGGTTATTGCAAAGTGAAGCCTATATTGGTGTATCACTCTGAAACTCCCAGAGTGTTCAAGAAAAACAATATCATCAAGGGTAACTTGTGTGTGCTGTGGAGAACAAAGAGTAAGGCATGGGTCACTAGGGTATTTTTCTTGGACTGGTTTTATGGTGTGTTTGGCCCCACTGTGAAAAATTACTTCCAGGAAAAAAAATTGTCACTCAAGTGCCTCCTGGTAATGGACAATTCTCCTGCTCATCCTCACGACTTGCAAGAGGAAATTGCAGGGGAGTTTGGTTTCGTTAAGGTGAAGTTTTTGCCTCCTGATACAACTCCTCTCCTCCAGCCCATGGACCAGCAGGTAATTTCAAACTTCAAAAAACTCTACACAAAAGCAGTGTTTTAAAAGTGCTTTGAAGTGACCTCAGACACTCAACTGACCCTAAAAGAGTTTTAGAAAGATCACTTCAATATCCTCAGTTGTGTAAACCTTATAGGTAAGGCTTGGGAGGGAGTGACTACGAGGACCTTGAACTGTGCTTGGAGGAAACTGTGGCCAGAATGTGTAGAACAGAGGGATTTTGAAGGGTCTGGGGCTAACCCTAAGGAGGCTATGCCAGTAGTAGAAGCTATTGTGTCATTGGGGAAGTCCTTGGGGTTGGAGGTTTGTGACGAGGATGTGGAAGAGTTTGTGCAGAACGACGAGGAAGAACTAACCACTGCAGACCTGCAAGAGCTTCAGGTGCAACAGCAACAGATCACATCTCAGGAATGTTCTTCAGAGCAGGAGGAAGAGAGATGGAGGAAGATGACTTCATCAAGGATTAGGGAAATGTGTTCAATGTTTACAAAGGCGCAAGCATTTATTGATGAATTTTATCCTGTCATAGAAGTTGCAAGCCGTATTGACAACATGTACAATAGCACTCTTGTGTCCCATTTTAACCCTTTGACTGTTTCAGGCCCCTTTCTGAAACTGTCATTCTATGTCGCTAAATTTTTGAAAAAAAAAAAAATTATTTTTTCTTATGAAATGATAGAGAATCTTTTCCCGATGGTAATGACACCAAAAGTTTGAAATTTGGTCGAAAACTCATGGAATTACGCTCCCACGAATTTAGCGGTCTTGGCGACATATGCGTATCGACGATTTCGCCGAATTTGAGCCCTATTTTCACCCAATTCCATTGTTCCAGTTGACCAAACTCATATCTATTTCTTTAGAACTCCATTTTATCTATCAGCTGAGTACAAGAAACCTCCCATTTACCAATATGGACTACCCAATATTGTGGTCAGAAAATTTCAATTCGGCCAATTTCATGCAAACTAAAAAAGATGCCAATTTCGAAATAGGGTCCAGAATAAACAAGGTAGACATTCTTGGCACTAAAATAACATATCCTCTGTTCATTAGTCACATCTCTAGGCCCCTCTTATATTATTATTGCTTTCTATTTTGATTTTTTATTCATACAAAAAAATACAAAATTTACTGTTATGCAGACTACTGCATTATTGTAAAAATGGTATAAATAATATCAGTGCACTAGTGAAAGAATATTAGACTCCCCAGTTGACGTGTATTGGATGTGTGGTGTGATTTGTTTACTCCTGAACATTGGTAAAAATCGAACATTTCCGCTACTTTGAGCTCAGTTTCAAGGTCGTTTTCATCGCCAAAGTAATGAAAATTACCTCTATTTCTGTAATATGTTTTCCATTTTATCACCTAAGACCATGAAAATGCAAATACAGGAGGGCCCCACTTATACGGCAGGTTAGGTTCCAGGCTACCGCCATAAAGCGGAAATCGCCGTAAAGTGGAACACCCTTTTTTTCCACTTATAAATGCATACAAACACTAGATAACAAGTTTACACTAACATATATTAAGTTAGCAATAGAACCAGGCATCAAAAAACAATAAAAAAGTACAATACACACATAGTGCACTCATTACTTACCTTAAAATATTTATAGTCTTAATCTAGGGTGAGACAAGTAGTATTTATTGTAAGAAATCAAGTGTGGTACGTATGGTAATAGCCAGGCTACCTTACCAGGCCACCCCACCCACACATACTATTCTATGATATTTAGCATCCCAGAGCGATAAAATGTATATACAGTTCACTCATTACTTACCTTAAAATTATTTGTAGTCTTAATGTAGGGTCAGAGTAAGTAAATGAGATAAAACGAATAAATGAGAGAGAGAAAGAATGAGTACATGAGAGGGGGCAGGCGCAGAGTTATGTAAACAAAACCAGGCGAAGGTAAGTTTTGTAAACAAACGAAGTGTACACATCTGGTTTGGTACAAGTTACATTGTGTACAGGTTGTCTCTACAATTGATACGGTAGAATTAATAAAGAAGAACACTCCCATTCTCATGTAACATCATTTTTGAGAAGAAATGAAGCTCTGAGTGAAGGCAATGGAAATAAGTCACACTGACTTTTTTGGGTTATCCTAGGTTCTCTACACGTATGTTGTTATGTATGATAATCTATGTAACTGTATTTGTGTATACCTGATAAACTTCTTACATACTTACGAAAGGAAAAATTTTTTCTACAGTTACCCCCAGTAAACACATTTTCTCTTATGTTAGATTAGAGAAAATGTTATTCTTGCCGTCACTTGTACAATTTTATGTGGCTCCCACATCTTTTTATTTATTTTTTATTTATTCTATTGTGGGGTGTATTTATCATCTTTTTTATGTTATGTATCGTGTTTATTATATAATTTAAAAAAAAAAATATGGATGGATTAATGAAAATGTGTATATTAACGAAATATACGACATTTAATGGGGACTCGGTGAGTATTGTTATTTCATTTCTAATATGGCGTCACTTGTGAAAAGCGTCTGCTACCACATCTCACATTTATGTTTATTTATTCTATGTGGGGTTTGTTTTTATCTTTTTATTTGTTATGCATCGTGTTTATTATATAATTTTGAAAAAAATATCATGGATGGATTAATGAAAATGTGTTTTTATTAACGTAATATACGACATTTTTAATGACTCGATGATTATTTTCATTACTAATATGACGTCTGGAGAATAAGACACTTACCAATTTTAATGTGTACCTGCATGCCAGCACAGTATGTAAGTTTATTTAGGTACGGGTTTATACATAAGTATAATTATCAGAGTATATATAAAATTTTGAAATAACTTTTAAAAACTTTTGGAAATTTTGGAGTTTCCAGACAAAATGGAGAGACTTAGTGTTACTGAGCTCATGGAGAATGTAAACAAACAGGGTGGGGCACGGTGACCGTATTAGAAAGTCAGGTGGGGGGAGCCGTATAGCGAGTTTTGGTCATAATTTGAAATGTCCGTATTAGCGGAACGCCGTAAAGTGAAACGCCGTAAAGCGGGGCCTTCCTGTACAGTGGACCCCCGCTTAACGATCACCTCCCAATGTGACCAATTATGTAAGTGTATTTATGTAAGTGCGTTTGTACGTGTATGTTTGGGGGTCTGAAATGAACTAATCTACTTCACAATATTCCTTATAGGAACAAATTCGGTCAGTACTGGCACCTGAACATACTTCTGTAATGAAAAAATATCGTTAACCGGGGGTCCACTGTACATTGATAAATACTATACGAAAATACACCTCAAAGTCGGCGTTTTAATCCAAAAAAACGATCAGTTTTTTTTTTCTCATTACGCACTGTGTGCTGCAGGATTTTTTTTATGTGGTGCACACTGACCACACAGACCCATTCTCTCACATGTGGGCCTACCAGCTTTCTTCCGCTTGATTTGAAGCCGCTAGAATTATTGAGTATAAATACGTCAGAAACACTGGCTCGTAAGACATATATATACGACCAAAACAGTCAAAGGGTTAAGGAAGTTCTAAGGGCATGTGAGAAACAGAGCTCTCTGGACAGATATTTTGTGCGACAAGGGTCTAGTAACTCTCAAGCTGATCCTAGTAGCAATAAAAAACCAAGAAGGGAGGTAGCCCCACCAAAAGACTTGGTACCTGAAGTCTTTATGGAAGGGGATTCTCCTTCCAAGGAATAGACAATCCTGAATCTCCCCTGCTGCTGGCACATCACTCATCAACAACTCCACAATAAAGGTAAGTGGCATTTAATTATTGTTTATTTTGCATGTCCCTTTCATTTTGGTGTAAGGAAATGTATATTTCATGTAAAAAAAAAAAAAAAAAAAAAAAAAAAAAAAAAAAAAAAAAAAAAATCAGACTTTACGGATGTCAGGAACCGATTAATTCTATTTCCATTATTTCTTATGGGGAAAATTAATTCAACCAACAGCAAATTCGACTAACAGCAAGCTCTCTGGAATGGATTAATGCCGTTGGTTGAGGGTCCACTATTATACTATTTCTTGATAATGTGAGAAATCATAAAAGAGCTTGGAATTTCACTATTCACTATCTCACTCTGGTTATTTTGCATATTGTGATATCACCTCTTTACTGTGATCTTACTGCATATATATTATACAAGTACAGTACTAGAGTAGAAGAATAAAAATCATAGTACTACGTGGCTGGAATAATTCTCAACTTGCCTACAATATTGTGTCTGGAAAAATTCTTAACTAGCCTACAATATCATGGCTGGAATAATTCATAACTAATCCATAGTACCATGAGTGGAACAATTCATAACTAACCAACAATACTGTGACTGAAACAATTCAATCAATCAATATTATTTCTTTGCAAAATTTACAATGTGTGATTGACATGTTATAAGGAGTCATTTTCCATGCATAGTTTACAATGTGTAGCTTCAATATTGTTTACAAGAGCAAAGAAAGCCACTGACATGCTGAGGCATTTCGGGCTGACTAAACCTAGTGCTTTACAGACTACTTAATACTACACATATACATCGTAAATGATTTCAATTGAAAACTGATTTTTTATATATCAACAGAGGTAGTTACAGTATTATATTTTAGCACACTATAATAATGAAACTGTGGCAATTTTAGTTTTGAAATAATTTATAAAATATGATAATTTTTGGGTTGAAGGTGGCGATAGTATATAGTGCCTGTGTTGTTAGTTTTGGGAGATGAGGTGAGTTCTAAGTAGTGCCTTGAATTATTGTGCAGGCAGCAGGGGCCCTTTTGTATTATCAGGCAATGAGTCCCACAATACTATGACTGGAACAATTCATAACTAACCCACAATACTGTGACTGGAATAATTCATAACTAACCCACAACACTGTGACTGGAACAATTCATAACTAACCCACGATGCCCATAATGACACTCTTTAGGTTGCTTGTTCTATCTAGGCTGGAATATTGCTGCACACTAACAGCACCTTTCAAGGCAGGTGAAATTGCCGACCTAGAAAATGTACAGAGAACCTTCACGGCGCACATAACTGAGATAAAACACCTCAATTACTGGGAGCGCTTGAGGTTCCTAAACCTGTATTCCCTGGAACGCAGGCGGGAGAGATACATGATTATATACACCTGGAAAATCCTAGAGGGACTAATACCGAACTTGCACACAAAAATCACTCCTTACAAAAGCAAAAGACTCAGCAGACGATGCAACATCCCCCCAATGAAAAGCAGGGGTGTCACTAGCACGCTAAGAGACAACACAATAAGTGTCAGGAGCCCAAGACTGTTTAACTGCCTCCCAGCATACATAAGGGGGATTACCAATAGACCCCTGGCTGTCTTCAAGCAGGCACTGGACAAGCACCTGAAGTCAGTACTTGACCAGCCGGGCTATGGTTCGTACGTTGGATTGCATGCAGCCAGCAGTAACAGCCTGGTTGATCAGGCCCTGATCCACCATGAGGCTTGGTCACAGACCGGGCAGTGGGGGCATTGACCCCCAGAACTCTTTCCAGGTAAACTCCAGGTCTCCAGGTAAACACAATACTGTGACTGGAACAATTCATAATTAACCCACAATACTGTGACTGGAACAATTCATAACTACCCCATAATATTGCAAGTGGGACAATTCACAACTAACCCAAAACACTGTGACTGGAACAATTCATAACTCACAATACTGTGACTGGAACAATTCATAACCCAAAATACTGTGACTGGAAAAATTCACAACCCACAATAATGTGACTGGAACAATTCATAACCCACAATACTGTGACTGGAACAATTCATAACCCACAATACTGTGACTGGAACAATTCACAACTAACCCACAATACTGTGACTGGAACAATTCATAACCCATAATACTGTGAGTGGAACAATTCATAACCCACAATACTGTGAGTGGAACAATTCATAACCCACAATACTGTGAGTGGAACAATTCAAACTAACTCAAAATACTGTGACCGGAATAATTCATAACTAACCCACAATACTGTGACTGGAACAATTCATAACCCACAAAACTGTGACTGGAACAATTCATAACCCACAATACTTTGAGTGGAACAATTCATAACCCACAATACTGTGAATGGAACAATTCATAACCCACAATACTGTGAGTGGAACAATTCATAACCCACAATACTGTGAGTAGAACAATTCATAACCCACAATACTGTGCGTGGAACAATTCAAACAAACCCACAATACTGTGACCAGAAAAATTCATAACCCACAATACTGTGACTGGAACAATTCACAACTAACCCACAATACTGTGACTGGAACAATTCATAATCCACAATACTGTGACTGGAACAATTTACAACCCACAATACTGTGAGTGGAACAATTCATAAGCCACAATACTGTGAGTGGAACAATTCATAACCCAAAATACTGTGACTGGAACAATTCATAACCCACAGTACTGTGAGTGGAACAATTCATAATCCACAATATACTTTGACTGGAACAATTCACAACTAACCTGCAATACTGTGACTGGAACAATTCATAACCAACAATACTGTGACTGGAACAATTCATAACCCACAATACTGTGACTGGAACAATTCATAATCCACAATACTGTGACTGGAACAGTTCACAACTAACCTGCAATACTGTGACTGGAACAATTCATAACCCACAATACTGTGACTGGAACAATTCATAATCCATAATACTGTGACCAGAACAATTCACAACTAACCCACAATACTGTGACTGGAACAATTCATAACCCACAATACTGTGACTGGAACAATTCATAACCCACAATACAGTGACTGGAACAATTCACAACTAACCCACATAACTGTTATTGGAACAATTTCCAGAGAGGAACTTTAACCTAGAGTTATCCTAGGTTAAACCCTATATAATTTGTAATATAGGCCTACAGTAAGAATTTCAACTTATGTAAGAGGCCTAGATAAATTAACTTTAATATCGTTTGAAGACTTGTCTCCCATTTTTTAAATAGATTTTCAGTGTACTTGTAGGTTAGTCTCTATTTTTTAACCATCTGACTGTTTTGGTCGTATATATACGTCTTACGAGCCAGTGTAATAAATTCTAGCGGCTTCAAATCAAGCAGGAGAAAGCTGGTAGGCCCACATGTGAGAGAATGGGTCTGTGTCGTCAGTGTGCACCACATAAACAAAATCCTGCAGCACACAGTGCATAATGAGAAAAAAAAAGTGACCGATGTTTTTGATTAAAACACCATCTTTGAGGTGTATTTTCGTATAGTATTTATCGTTGTATTCTCGTTTTCTTGGTCTCATGTGATAAAATGGAAAACATATTACAGAAGTAGAGATGATTTTGATTAGTTTCACGATGAAAACGACCTTGAAATTGAGCTCAAAGTAGCGGAAATTTTCGATTTTTACCAATGTTCAGGAGTAAGCAAATCACACCACACGTCCAATACACATCAACTGGGGAATCTAATATTCTTTCACTAGTGCACTGATATTATTTATACCATTTTTACAATGATGCAGTAGTCTGCATAACAGTAAATTTTGTATTTTTTGTATGAATAAAAAATCAGAATAGAAAGCAATAGTAATATAAGAGGGGCCTAGAGACGTGACTAATGAACAGAGGATATCTTATTTTAGTGCCAAAAATGTCTACATTGAGGTCAGTGGTCAGTACGTTGAGGCCAGTGGTCACCTGCGGTCATACCTGTCAAAAGCTCCCTGGGAGTTAGCGTGGGCTGTTACCAAGCACCATGGCTTGTTGTAGTGTTTTAGAATCTCTGGTTGAAGAAGGAGGTCCTACTTCTTCAGGAGGAAAACAGGAGGCTGAAGCTTCGCATAGATGAGTTTGGGAGTGAGTGCGAGAAGGATTTAGCTGGTAAGGAGGAAATGGTCACTAGCAGTGATAGTGGCAGCCACTTTAAGTGGCAAGTGGTTCACAGTTCAGGAAGAAGGAAGATAAGAAGGGTTAACAGAGAAGATGTGAAGGAAGGAAATCGATTCTCTGTTCTCAAGGACGAGTGAACTTCAGTGGTTAGTGAGGGTGAAGGTACCACTGATTCCTCTGATAATCAAGGTAAGAATATTTTAATAGTAGGAGATTCTCAGGTAAGATATAAGGACCGAGCTTTTTGTAACAGAGAGAGAAAGGTCAGACAGAGGGTGTGCCTTCCAGGAACTGGTGTTGGTGACATAGTCATCAGACTGGATAATATTATGTCAGGTAATGCTGGGGGTAATGATATTGGGAAGGGCAGGAGACAGGAGCTGCTGGATAAGTACAGGTCAGCCATAGAAGTAGTTAGGTCTAAGAGAGGGATCCCAGTCATACGTAGCATCTTGCCTAGAAAGGGAGTGGGCAATGAATGGATGTCTAGGGCAATTGGTATAAATTGCTGGCTAGACAGGTACTGCAAGGAACTTGCAATCCCATTCATTGATAACTGGAACCTATTCATTGGCAAACGTGATTTGTATGCAAGGGATGGGGTTCATCTCTCTGGGGATGGAGTGGTTGCATTAGCCAATTCGATTGAGAGGGTAATTGATGACTTGTCTAGGAATTTAAACTGATAGATTATAGAGGTATGGGTGTTTGTGGGAAACAATCAGGCTGCAGCATTAGGGTTAAAAACAGCAGTTATTACCGGGATACCTCAGAGATATGTTTAAAAGACAATATTCAAAATAAAGTTGCTAGTAATGGTAAATATATTGATCAACAAACAAAGAGAGATAGTAGAGCGCAACGAGTGACTAGCTCCCTTTAGGTTTACTATACATATAGTAGGAGTCTAAGAAATAAGATAGATGAGCTAAGATTATTTGCAAGTGTAGGTAATATAGATATTATTGTTATAACAGAGACCTGGTTCAACCTGAATGATAGAGAAATGCCTTCTGAATGCAACATACAGGGTTATAAACTTTTCCACACTGATAGGGTCAACAGGAAGGGTGGTGGAGAGGGGATGTATGTCAGAGAAAACTTAAATTGTTGTCTTAGACATGATATAAGATTAGAAACATCGAACACAGAATCTGTTTGGCTACAGTTTCTAAAGGGTTGTGACAAATTAATTTTGTGTGTGATTTATAGGCCCCCAAACCATGATAGGGAGTTCAGTAAGCTGTTAAGGGACAAAAATGTTGTGATAATGGGAGATTTTAACTTTAGACAAATTGATTGGAACAATATGACAGAAAATCCTGAGTCTAGTGACTTTCTTGATACGGTTCAGGATTGCTTTTTAGAACAGGTTGTGACAGAACCAACTAGAGGAAACAATCTGCTTGATTTTTTTCTTGCCAACAAAGTGTCACTAATTAATAATCTTGAGGTTAATGATGAGCTTGGGGAAAGTGATCACAAATCACTTAGTTTCAATACATCATGGAATTACCCAGATAACTGTAATCAAATCTCTGTCCCAGATTTTCGCTTGGCCGACTTAAAGGGACTGAAAAATTACCTGGGTGGGCTAAATTGGGATGTCCTGACTATGGGTCAGGTAGGTGATCTTGGTTGCCAATGTGACATTTTTCAGATCATAGTTCTAGCTGCTAAAACAACTTTTGTTCCAAGTAGGGAAATCAGATCTAACAAAAATGATCCCAAATGGACGAACAATAGATTAAAACATCTCACTGGTCAAAAGAGAGGCATATATAGGCATATCAAAAGAGGGGATGGGCAGTTAAAAAATCAATATATTCAATTAGAGAGAGAAATAAAGAAAGGAATAAGAAAAGCAAAAAGGGATTATGAGGTTAAGGTCGCAAGGGATTCAAAGACTAACCCAAAAGGGTTCTTTCAGGAATACAGAAGTAAGATTAGGGACAAGATTGGCCCACTTAAGAGTAACTCTGGTCAGATCACTGACAGTGATAAGGATATGTGTGAAATTCTCAATACCTACTTCCTCTCAATTTTCACCCAGGAAATTACTAGCGACATTCCTGAAATAATAGATTATGTAGAACAGAACGATAATAAACTATGTACGATTGTGGTAACCAGTGACATGGTCTTCAGACAAATACGGAAACTAAAACCTAACAAATCCCCAGGTCCTGATGAACTGTTTGCAAGGGTGTTAAAGGAATGTAAAGAGGAACTTAGCATACCTTTGGCTAATCTTTCTAACATATCACTACAAACTGGCATAGTGCCTGATAAGTGGAAAATGGCAAATGTAATACCTATTTACAAGGCAGGTGGCAGGTCCTTGGCTTCGAGCTATAGACCAATAAGCCTTACCTCCATAGTGGGAAAATTTATGGAATCAATAATTGCCAAAGCAATTTGTAGCCATCTTGATAGGCACAGACTGATTAATGATTCTCAACACGGTTTTACAAAGGGGCATTCGTGTCTCACAAATTTACTTAATTTTTCACTAAGGTGTTTGAGGAGGTAGATCATGGTAATGAATATGATACTGTGAATATGGACTTCAGTAAGGCTTTCAATAGAGTTCCACATCAGAGGCTATTAAGGAAACCTAAGGCACATGGAAGGAGAAGGAGAAATTTTTTCCTGGGTAGAGGCATGGCTGACAAAAAAGCAGCATAGAGTTTGCATAAATGGGGAGAAATCAGAATAGGGGCACGTCACAAGTGGTGTTCCACAGGGGTCAGTGTTGGGCCCGCTTTTGTTCACAATTTACATAAACGACATAGATGAGGGAATAAATAGCGACATAAGCAAATTTGCTGATGACACCAAAATAGGCCGTTCAATTCATTCTACTGAGAACACTAGAGCACTCCAGGATGATTTGAATAGACTGATGCAATGGTCAGAGAAGTGGCAGATGCAGTTTAATATAGACAAATGCAAAGTTCTAGATGTTGGACAGGAAAATAACCATTTGGCATATAAATTAAATAATGTAGATCTTAATACTACTGATTGCAAAAAGGATTTAGGAGTTCTGGTTAGCAGTAATCTAAAACCAAGACAGTGCATAAGTGTTCGCAATAAAGCTCACAGAATTCTTGGCTTCATATCTAGAAGTATAAATAATAGAAGTTCTTAGGTTGCTCTTCAACTCTATATATCCTTGGTTAGGCCTCATTTAGACTATGCTGCTCAGTTCTGGTCACCGTATTATAGAATGAATATATGTAAATGCTCTGGAAAACGTACAGAGGAGGATGACAAAGATGATTCCATGTATCAGAAATTTTCCCTATGAGGATAGACTGAGGGCCCTGAATCTGCACTCTCTCAAAAGGCGTAGAATTAGGGGGGATATGATCGAGGTGTATAAATGGAAAACAGGAATAAATAAAGGGGATGTAAAAAGCGTGCTGAAAATTTCCAGCCAAGACAGGACTTGTAGCAATGGTTTCAAGTTGGAAATATTCAGATTCAGAAAGGATATAGGAAAGTACTGGTTTGGTAATAGAGTTGTAGATGAGTGGAACAAACTCCCGGATACAGTTATTGAGGCTAAAATGTTGTGTAGTTTTAAAAATAGGTTAGATAAATACATGAATGGGTGTGGATGGGTGTGAGTTGGACCTCACTAGCTTGTGCTGCTGGGTCTGATGCCGTACTCCTTCCTTGAGTGGAGGTGAGCAGACTGGGTGGGTCATTGGGCTAATCCGAGAGGGGAGGACATGGACCTGCCCCACATGGGTCAGTAGGCCTGTTGCAGTGTTCCTTCTTTCTTATGTTCTGGACCCTATTTTGAAATTGGCATTTTTTTTAATTTGAGTGAAATTGACCAAATTGCCAATTTCTGACCATTTTATTGGGTAGTTCAAATCGGTAAATGGGTGGTTTCTTGTACTCAACTGATAGAAAAAATGGAGTTCTAAAGAAACAGCTATGAGTTTGGTCAACTAGAACAACGGAATTGGCCTAAAACAGGGCTCAAAGTCGGCAAAATCGCCGATGCGTATATGTCGCTGAGACTGCTAACTTCATGGGTGCGTAATTCCGTGATTTTTAAACCAAATTTCTTACTTTTGGTGACATTACCATCGGGAAAAGATTCTCTATCATTTCATAAGAAATTTTTTTTTTCCAAAAATTTTGTGACATAGAATGAGTTTCAGAAAGGGGTTTGCAACAGTCAAAGGGTTAAAGCAACATAGACGTGTAACATCTGGGTATTTTGATTTGTAGACATTTCAATATCCAATGAGTTTATCAGTACAATACAAGGACATAATGTGAAGAATGTAGAACTTTATACAAAAGACAAGGTAATCAGTGCGTCAGCCTTCAAGACTATGATGATCTTCACAACTCTAGGACTAAGGGACTGATTATCTCATCTTTTATTTATTTATTTATTTATTTACGTCTTTGCAAATAGTACGTTGAGATTATGTATTTACAATAGTGGGTTGCAATGCAGAGAGAGCCTCTATTATGCCTAGGCATTATGGGCCGACTTAATATTATTGGCTTACTGACTACTTAACACTAAAAATTATATCATAGTTGTACAGAAGAATATTAATTATATCATAGTTGTACAGTTGTACTGTCCTTTTCCACTGCTCCTCCATCAACTCTTCCCTACCAGAACAATTCTTTTCTACAGCTCTTCCATCCACTCCTCCCTACGAGAACCTTCCTTTTCCACTGCTCCTCCAGCCACTCCTCCCTACCAGAACCATCCTTTTCCACTGCTCCTCCATCCACTCCTCCCTACCAGAACCATTCTTTTCTACTGCTCATCCATCCACTCCTCCCTACCAGAACCATCCTTTTCCACTGCTCCTCCATCCACTCCTCCCTACAAGAACCATCCTTTTCCACTGCTCCTCCATCCACTCCTCCCTACCAGAACCATCCTTTTCCACTGCTCCTCCATTCTACTCCTCCCTACCAGAACCATCCTTTTCCAATGCTCCTCCATCCACTCCTCCCTACCAGAACCATTATTTTCCAATGCTCCTCCATCCACTCCTCCCTACCAGAACCATCCTTTTCCCATGCTCCTCCATCCACTCCTCCCTACCAGAACCATCCTTTTTCCATTGCTCCTCCATCCACTCCTCCCTACCAGAACCATCCTTTTCCACTGCTCCTCCATCCACTCCTCCCTACCAGAACCATCCTTTTCCACTGCTCCTCCATCCAGTCCCTCCTACCAGAATCATCCTTTTCCACTGCTCCTCCATCCACTCCTCCCTACCAGAACCATCCTTTTCCACTGCTCCTCCATCTACTCCTCCCTACCAGAACCATCCTTTTCCAATGCTCCTCCATCCACTCCTCCCTACCAGAACCATTATTTTCCAATGCTCCTCCATCCACTCCTCCCTACCAAAACCATTCTTTTCCACTGCTCCTCCATCCACTCCCTCCTACCAGAACCATCCTTTTCCACTGCTCCTCCATCTACTCCTCCCTGCCAGAACCATCCTTTTCCAATGCTCCTCCATCCACTCTTCCCTACCAGAACCATTATTTTCCAATGCTCCTCCATCCACTCCTCCCTACCAGAACCATTATTTTCCAATGCTCCTCCATCCACTCCTCCTACCAGAACCATCCTTTTCCACTGCTCCTCCAGCCACTCCTCCCTACCAGAACCATCCATTCCCACTGCTCCTCCAGCCACTCCTCCCTACCAGAACCATCCTTTTCCACTGCTCATCCATCCACTCTTCCCTACCAGAACCATCCTTTTCCACTGCTCCTCCATCCACTCCTCCCTACCAGAACCATTCTTTTCTACTGCTCATCCACCCACTCCTCCCTACCAGAACCATCCTTTTCCACTGCTCCTCCATCCACTCCTCCCTACCAGAACCATCCTTTTCCACTGCTCCTCCATCCAGTCCCTCCTACCAGAATCATCCTTTTCCACTGCTCCTCCATCACTCCTCCCTACCAGAACCATCCTTTTCCACTGCTCCTCCATCCAGTCCCTCCTACCAGAATCATCCTTTTCCACTGCTCCTCCATCCACTCCTCCCTACCAGAACCATCCTTTTCCACTGCTCCTCCAACCACTCCTCCCTACCAGAACCATCCTTTTCCACTGCTCCTCCAACCACTCCTCCCTACCAGAACCATCCTTTTCCACTGCTCCTCCATCCGGGTCCCTCCTACCAGAATCATCCTTTTCCACTGCTCCTCCATCCACTCCTCCCTACCAGAACCATCCTTTTCCACTGCTCCTCCAACCACTCTTCCCTAACAGAACCATTCTCATCTGATCCCTGGTTCCTGCGAGTCCCCACCATTTTTTAATTTTTCCTTCTTTTCTCCCTCTTCTTCCTTTTTTTTCCTTTTTAGAAAAAGAAAAGAGAGAGATTGTGAGGGAAAAGTTCAACAGATAGGAGTAGTGAGTGAGTATATGGTAACGATAGTTTGATTGCCGGCTGCTTAAGGTAGGGTAAGTCTAACTCCCGCTATCCCCCCCCACCCCGAAAGGTGACGAGTGGGGCTCCGGCCAAACAGTAATCACTCGACTCACACCTCCCAGCACAACTGTAAGTACAACCTGCTCCTATTCTAGTGGACTTTTTGGTTGAAAGCTTCACTTTTGACAAATAATAAACTTAGTCCTTTCAGCCTTGATCTCTATATTAGATGTTTCAATAATCACCACATCTTTTAGGTATTGTACTTATCGTGGAGAGTGATTTCTTAAGCAGTGGGTAACCTGTCTCTCTTTCCAGCTTGGAATGACAGATTGGGTCACCTGCAAACCAACGAGAAGTATTGAAGGAGATGGACTAACGTCCCAAGACGTGACGTCACTCTTTGACTTACCTACCTGAAGTATACGCCACCGCACGACACAACCCCTCATCTTTGCAGTGGTAAAAAACCTGCGTTCCTGTCATCTGGACTGACTTATCAAGGCTATACTCTGTGAAGAACTGGCCGTTGGGTTGTCACCAACACCTGTGACCCCCCCCACATCATCAACAACAGCTATATTCTCTACAAGACTGCGTCAACATCAACCAGACACCCAAGTTTAATTGTATATATTAGTGTTGAATTCAGATATCATTTACATTTTTCATTTTTCATTTTTCTTTAACGTAGGATAAATATTTCATGTTTAAGTATTTTATATTTTCTATTTTCTAAATAATAAAGTGTTTATGTTTGTCAGTTTTTATTCTTTTTCTATTCATTAATTTTCCTGAGGAGGAGCCAGTCTTGGTAATACTGTCTGAAGTTGTTACAGGGCTGAGTAAGCCTTCACAAGTGGCGACCTTGCCAGGATCAACTCGACTGAATCAAGATTCAACTCTATCTCAAATCTACCATTGGAACTTCAACACCGCATACCACAGATGGTTACCACCAGCCATGAGTAATCTTTCTCTATGGTAGGACTACAGTACAGGTATTTAAAAGATATGGTGATTGTTATAGTCTCAGTTTATTGTAAGTCAAGTCAAGGCAGGATATACTAGTTAATTCTGCCACCTATTTTTGTAAGCTTGAAACGATTTGGAGAAATAGACTCTAGGAACCCGAGATTTTCCAGTGACAATTTATTTCATTGAGCTCTTTATTATATCAAGGGAACTGTCATAGGACACTCTTGATTTATTGGTGAGAAGATTGGATGGTCAAGGGACCCCATTCCACATACTGTTTGCTCGGAGCTGGCATAGAACCCTTCGTTTTCATTAATACATATTGTTTAATCGAAGCAGGGATCGAGTCCTCTGGTTTACTTACAGTTTGAGCGGAGCAGGAATTGAACCCTCCGTTTTCTTTGGTACTCGTTTCATTTTCACCTGGAAGTTTACGTTATTCTTGCAAGTATGGAGGAATACCAGTTTTGAATGAATGCTGGAAGTAAGTTAGGAATAACAGGGAAAAATTTAGAATCTTTCATTAGTGCTAAAATCCAGGAAAGAATTGAAAAGGAGAGAGAGAGAATCGAAAGAGAAGAGGAAAAGGAGAGAGAGAGAATTGAAAGAGAAGAGAAAAAGGAGAGAGAGAGAATTGAAAGAGAAGAGAAAAAGGAGAGAGAAAGAATAGAGAGAGAAAGCCAAGAAAGACAGAAAGAGAGAAGACAAAAAGGAGCGTGATAGACTTGATCATGAGGAGAGAGCTAAAGTATGTGAGGAACAAGTTAAATTAAGAGAACTTGAGGAAAGAGCAAAGGACAGAGAAGTTGAGGAAAGAGCTAGAGAACATGAGTTAAGAGAGAGAGAAAAAGATCACGAGCTCGAAAAATCTCGCCTTGAATTAGAGAATAAAAAATTATCTTTTACACAACAACAATTAGAGGAAGGAGTAATTGAACATCATGCAGTCAGTGCACATATTCCAACACCTAATTTACCTCCCTTCACAGAGGGTGAAGACATTACTTCATACATTATCAGGTATGAAAATACCGCTACCCTCTTTGAATGGCCTGCTGACACCTGGGCTACCAGGTTAGCAATGTTATTTTCTGGTACAGCTTTGAATATCTACGCAACTTTGTCACACAATATCATATGTAATAACCTAATAAAGAAGGCAATCCTCAAAGCATATCAAAAAACCACAAATTCTTATAGGAAAGATTTCAGGTATGCCACCTTACAACATGGCCAAAACTTTCAGCAGTTACAGGTAACACTCTTTCGTTTGTGCAACTTTTGGATAGAGAGTTCAGGAACTTATCACAGTTATGAATCTCTTAGAAACTTCATGGTTGCTGGCCAGTTCCTGACAGCTTTTCCCCACCAGATACAAACATTCATTAGAGAACGTAACCTGATTAAAGCTGAGGAAGTTGCTGAGGCTGCTGACTTGTATGCTGAGGCTCACAATTCCTAAAGGGATCGAACCCTAAGGGCAAGGGTTCACCAGATCTTAAGAAATCAAAGCCTCTAGTGGAAAGTAAACTGACTTCTTTTATTCCTGTTTGCCCATTTATGTGGTGTTAAGGGACATAAACGTCCCGATTGTCCTTCTAAGAAGGTCCAAAAAGTTGGAAGATGTTTTAAAGACTGTAATGACCAAGCACCCTTCTTTTCAGGAACAGTTATGGATTTAATGTATCTACCATTTTACGAGACACTGGATGCACATGCATAGTCATTTCTGATAAGCTGTTCCCCAATCTTAAAGAAACTCATTCCTCTGCTATACTTTCAGACTACTTGGGCCGTACGGACACTTTTCCTACCATCCGTTGTTACATTAGGTCTAAATGGTTCATAGGTTGGTCTGAAGCCGTACTAGCTCCCATCACTTCTTGCTCCGTACTAATAGGTAATGTAAAAGGTGCCATTCTTCCTTCTGAGGTTGACCTTTCATCACCAGAGATGGACATAAGCTTTTCAGATCCTCTTCCTGTAGAGTCAGGGAAGCCCCTCGAAAGTTCAGATGAGGCAATGTCTCGGGATATTAATGTGGGGTTAAAAATCGGTGATACTACTCTCGAAAGCAAGATAGTAGAATCACCGGTTCACTTGTTAGATGAAAGTGAAGATATCACCTCCGACACTATAAATGTCTTGACTAGGGCTCAGACCAAAGCCCAGGCTTCTCCTACTGTCCATCCTTTGATTTTCCCTGACTTTAAGCCTTTAGATATATCGAAGGACTCCTTTGTCAATTTACAATGTAATTGCCCTTCTCTTCAGACTTGCCATAATGCAGCTAGACAAAATCAAGTTATCCAAAGAAAAAACTTTTCATATAAATTTGAATATATAAAAGGTATCTTGTATAAATCAGTATTCAAATTAAATTCAGATGAGAGAGACTATTCCATCTTAGTTGTTCCAAGTCAATGCAGAGAGACTGTTCTTAAAATAGCTCATGACCTACCAGTGGCCGGGCATTTCTCGCATCGTAAAACCTTAAATAAAATAAGGGAAACCTATTTTTGGCCCAAAATGTCCTCAGATATCACTACCTATTGTAGATCGTGTAAAGTTTGCCAACTGTCATCCTCCCGAGGTACCCGGCGAGTATCTATGGTCAAAATGCCTATCTTTACGGTACCGTTTGAAAGAGTAGCTATTGACATAGTTGGTCCTTTATCACCACTTTCATCTGGGAGACATAGATATATATATTAACATTAGTTGATTATGCTTCGAGTTTCCCTGAAGCCGTACCCTTAAAGACCATAACAACCACAGAGGTGGCTGAAGCCCTTTTGTCAATCTTCTCCATTGTGGGCATTCCTAGAGAAATTTTGTCTGACCGTGGGACACAATTCACATCTGACTTAATGCAACATCTCTACCAACTTCTGGGAGTGAAGCCTCTCTTCACC
This sequence comes from Cherax quadricarinatus, assembly GCF_026875155.1. Taxonomy (NCBI): domain Eukaryota; kingdom Metazoa; phylum Arthropoda; class Malacostraca; order Decapoda; family Parastacidae; genus Cherax; species Cherax quadricarinatus. The sequence goes on along the minus strand of NC_069458.1, from coordinate 9,889,778 downwards.
ACACCCTATCATCCCAGCTGTAATGGGAGGATTGAGCGCCAGCATTTGGTTCTCAAGTCCATTTTAAGGAAACTTTGCTCCCTTATACCTAAGGAGTGGTATCGTTACCTACCCTGTGCTTTGTTTGCCATGAGGGAAGTTCCCAGTGACTCTTTGGGGTTTTTCACCTTTTGAACTTTTCTATGGGTAGACAGGCCAGAGGTCCATTGTCCATCCTTCATGACTTATGGACTAATGAGGACGTAAAGGCTGAAGTTCAGTCTTCTTATCAGTTTCTCCTTGACCTTAGATCCAAACTTGAGGAGACCTCTGACATAGTTTCGAAAAACTTAAGTTTGTCAATGGACCAGTACAAAACCTATTTTGATTCCAAAAGTCAGAGGAGAAGTTTTAAAGTAGGAGATGAAGTTCTGGTACTTTTGCCTATCAAGTCAAATAAATTATTAGTAGCATGGGAAGGTCCATATTAGGTGTTAAAAATTTCTGGGAAAGTTGATTACCTCATAGAAGTCAAGGGGAAACCTAAGCTTTATCATATCAACATCCTTAAGAAATATTACCGAAGAAATTCGGTTAACTGCCTTAATAACTTTAACTTAGTTTTTCCACACAAGCTTGATAAGACAACTGAAGAGTGTAAGGTGTGCATAATTGACACCTCTAACGTAGACTATGACAGAGAACTACATGACTTGGTGACTCTTGACCACTCGGGAGCAACAAACATTAATATTAATGAGTCTTTGGATGATCATAAGAAATATGAACTACTTCAATATGTGAGTAACTTCTCAGACGTTTTTACTGATATTCCAGGTGTCACCTCCATGGTAGTCCATACGATTGACTTAGTCACAGACAATCCTATCAAACGGAAATTATACCCAGTTCCAGTTCACCTTAGGGATGCATTTGACCGAGAGGTAGACAAATTATTAAAACTAAAGATCATTGAACCCTCAGTATCTGCATATTGCTCACAAGTAGTCATGGTTAAGAAGGAGGATAATTCATAAAGACTTGCTATTGACTTCAGAGGCCTTAATAGATAGCGATCTACACAAATTTTATGACTCTTCCTTCTTTTCAGTGATTGATATTGCGTAGGTATCTCATCAAGTAATGTTAGATCCTTCTTCTAAGCAGTACACCGCTTTTCCTACCCACAAAGGACTGATCCAGTATAGAACTATGCCCTTCGGTTTGGTAACTGCCTGTGCTACCTACGTGAGACTGATGAGAAAGGTCTTGGGTAATATGCCAAATGTTTCAGTTTGATAACATTTATGTAATGACATCCATGTGGGGCGAGCATACCCAAACATTAACATCAGTTTTGCGTAGGTTACGCTCACATGGCCTCACTGCCAAGCCAAAGAAATGCTTCCTTGGGTATAACAAGATTAGATATCTCGGACTGATCCTTTCTAATAACTCTTTGCAGCCTCTCCCCAGTAAGATCAAAGCTTTATTATAATTTAAATTCCCCAAAACCAAGAAGCTCATGCGTAGCTTTTTTGGCTCTGTAAATTTTTATGCACAGTTTATCTCGAACCTTACTGATCTTACAGGCATCTTATCCGACTTCCTTTAAAAGTCTGTGAAGGAACCTCTTGAACTTTCCGACGTAGCTCGGGAAAAGTTTAATGAGATTAAAAATATCTTCTCGAAAGACCCTATACTTAAGACTCCAGATATTAATAAAACATTTTGTTTAAGAACTGATGCCTCCAATACTGGCTTAGGTGCGTTTACAAAAATACCTGATGGTACTCCCCCCTGTTGTTCCTAACCGGAAACTCTTCTCGCAAAAACGGTTTCCCAAAATAGAAAGGAAATGTTTAGCCCTTGGGGGGGTATCTCCAAGTTTAAAATTTTTTATTTACGGGGAAATGAATTCTTTTTGAGGGCAGATCACAAACCCTTTTATATACCTAGAAACTTTCAAAGGGGAAACCAAAAAGTTCCTCTTTAGGTGGACATTGGCTCTCCAAGCTTCTAAGTTCCAATTGTGTATATCATGGTTACCAATTATTTCTCTGACGGGTTAAGTCATGACAGCGTAGAAGATTTTTTGCCTTCGCGGCTTCCCCAAAGTTTGAATTTTTCCTCGCCATTCTTTTATACCCTTTACTATAAGTCTTGGTTGGGGGGAGTGTGAGGGAAAAGTTCAAAAGATAGGAGTTTTCGAGTGAGTATGGTAAAGATAGCTTGATTGCCGGGGTGCTTTTAAATTTAAAGGGAGGGTAAGTCTAGCTCCCGCTATCCCCCCCCCCCCCGAAAGGTACGTTGGGGGCCGGCCAAACAGTTCATCGACTACAGCTCCCAACACAACTGTAAGTACAACTGCCCTATTTAGTGGACTTTTGGGTTTTAAGTTTCACTTTTTTACCAATATAATCTTAGTCCTTTCAGCCCTTTTACCCATGTTAGATGTTTTAAAATCCCAGTCTTTTAGGGATTGTACTTATCATGGAGAGTGATTTCTTAAGCAGTGGGTAACCTGTCTCTCTTTCCAGCTTGGAATTCAAATTCAAATTCAAATTCAAATTCAATTCAAATTCAAAGTTTATTCTCTATAAAGATTACAATGTTGAATTTACAGAATTTGGTTGTTGTGTGGTTTACATGTAGTTAAATAATGATTACAGAGTGTACCACTAGAACGCCTAGCATGGCTAGGCATTTCGGGCAGACTTAGTTTAATTCTTTATTTTAAAATATTACAAATTGTGAGGTAAGTTGGTATTATGGCTAAGTGACTAAATACTAGTTTGTGAGTTTAGCAATGTGAATGCTTTTGTTTTGGCACAGTACATAGTTTCAGTATTGGAGTATCATAGGATTCATTATTTTAAGATTGAGATTAATATTTCTGTTTATGGTCAAATGGGTGAGTGAGTGTAAGGGTCACCTGCCAACCAACGAGAAGTATTGAAGGAGACAGACTAATGTCCCGAGATGTCACTCTCTGACTTACCTACCTGAAGTACTGTACGCCACCGCAGGACACAACCCCTCATCTTTGCAGTGGTAAAGAACCTGAGTTCCTGTCATCTGGACTGACTAATCAAGGCTATACTCTGTGAAGAACTGGCCGTTGGGTTGTCACCAACACCTGTGACCCCCCCCCCACATCATCAACAATGGCTATATTCCCTACAAGACTGTGTCAACATCAACCAGACACCCAAGTTTAATTGTATATATTAGCGTTGAATTCAGATATCATTTATATTTTTCATTTTTCATTTTTCTTTAAAGTAGGATAAATATTTCATGTTTAAGTGTTTTATATTTTATATTTTCTAAATAATAAAGTGTTTATGTTTGTCAGTTTTTATTCTTTTTCTATTCATTAATTTTCGTGAGGAGGAGTCAGCCTTGGTAATACTGACTGAAGTTGTTACAGGGCTGAGTAAGCCTTCACAGAGAGAGAAAGAAAGAGAGAGAGAAAGAGAAGGGAAAAGTAGGAGAGAGAGAGGGGGAGTGAGAAGGGAGAAGGGGGAGAGAGTGAAAGAGAGGGAAAGAGAGAGAAGGGAAAGGTAGGAGAGAAGGGGAGAGTGAGAAGGGAAAAGGGAGGGAGAGAAAGAGAGAGAGAGATAGAGAGAGGAGAAAAGGGGAGAGAGAGAGGGGGCAAAGAGAGGGTAGAGACAGGGGGAGAGACAGGAGAGAAGGGGAAGAGAGGAGGAGATGGAAGAGAGAGAGTGTAGAGAGAGGATAGGGGGAGAGAGAGGGGAGAGATGGGAAATGGGAGAGGGGAGAGAAAATGAGAGGGGGAGAGATGTTAGAGGGGGAGAGGTGTTAGAGGGAAGAGATGTTAGAGGGAGAGATGGGAGAGGGAGAGATGGGAGAGGGGAGAGAGAGAGATAGGCAAAGAGATAGGTATAGAGAGACAGGTAGAGAGAGAGATAGGTAGTGAGAGAGATAGGTAGTGAGAGAGTAGAGAGAGAGAGACAGGTAAAGCGAAAGATAGGTAGAGAGATAGGTAGAGAGAGGTAGTGAGAGAGATATGTAGAGAGGGAGAGAGATAGATAGAGAGATATGTAGAGGTAGAGAGACAGGTATTGAGAGAGAGAGATAGGTAGAGGTAGAGAGAAAGGTATTGAGAGAGAAAGAGAGAGAGAGAGAGAGAAAGAGAGGGGGGATAGTGGAATGTTAGAGGGAGGGATTTCAGGTCAGTTAACAGGAAGGTGTGAAATCCTGTGCATGTGTGTGTGTATGCATGTGCACTACAGCTTTTACAAGTGCCTGACTGCTTGTTCCTGTGTATGTGTGTATGTGTATGTGTGTGTGTGTGTGTGTGTGTGTGTGTGTGTGTGTGTGTGTGTGTGTGTGTGTGTGTGTGTGTGTGTTGTGTGTGTGTGTGCCCCCACTTCTAAGTATTCATACTGCTAATAAATACCAGTAGTAATACCAGTAATTCTAAAACTACCATAGTAATTCTAACACTTATCAATTCTCCTTATAAAACACAGAAAGTAACTGGTTGTAAAATTTAGCTTGTCTCGTTCTAGGAGTGTCTACGAAATTCCCTTGCTAAAATGCTCCCCCTCCTCACATCTTGTCAACACTATTTTTCCCCTTACCTTTGCTATTTCAAATTAATTCTGGTAATCGCTTGCAGGGGGAAAGTGCCCGTTTCTTACAGTGATGAAAGACCGAATCCAGAACCCGGGACAAAATAAAAACCAAAATGGGGTGAGCAATGTGTGTTTTGTACTACCTATTTGTATTTCCCCTTATTTTTTGGTTGCAGGGGTCGAGTCATAGCCCCGGGCCCCCCACCTCTTCATGTTTGCTATGGTCCTCTTTTCCCCCTGTCCCTGACCCTTTATCATACCTCCCCTTTTAAAACCCTTGTATGGTTCCCCCCTCCACAAATTCACTTTTTGGGTTTTTTCCTGATTTGATTTACTCTATGACTGAAAAAAATTTTTCCTAACATCCCTTCGATTACCCTGAGTCTTAAATTTCCAATTGTGACCTTTTTGTGTCTGGTCCCATTTTCTGGAACTTTCCTTGTCTTTGTCCCCCTTGTTTATTTCCGCGCAAAATTTTATATGTCGTTATCATGTCCCCCCGGGACCCCCCTGGCCCCCCAGTGTCGTCGGCCGATTTTCCCTAACCTTTCTTCGTTGGGGACAATCCCCTTGCTCGGGGGCTATTTCTTTTTTGCAAACCTTTGCCTTTCTCTAATTTCTTGCGTCCCCTTGACTAGGTGGGGGATTCCAAACTGGTGCTGCTTTACTCCGTATGGGCCTGACTTTAAATTGGTTACGGGTTTTGAAGGGACTCCTTACTGAGGTATGGGAAACCGCTATCCTTTGGGTTTTGGCCGGCCCCCCGTATGTCCCCAGCAGTTATCTGATTTATGTGGCCTCAGGAGATATGTCGGTTTTATACCCCACCCCAATCTTTTTCCTTGGTGAGGTTTGAAAGTTTTTGGGCCCCTCTAAAACTTTTATTGTGTTTTGGGGGTCTTCTTTCCCCTTCCCCAATCTTAAATTGACTTTGCTTTTTTGGCGGGGTTTTTAAAATAAGGACCCATTTTTCTGGACCGGGTTTTGCACCCCGGGCCAGGTCTCTTTGTGGGGGGTCCTGCCAAAATCCTCACCCGATTTGATTCTTTCTTTAAACCTACATCATTCCCAAAAAAGGGGACACTTCTGAGTCTACCCCCTTCCCGTTATGTCTTTCCCACATTTTTCCAAGAACAGCCAGGCCCTTTGGAAATTAAACCCCTGTGGAACCCCGCTTGTCACAAAGGGGGCCCATCCTGACACCTGGGTAAACGTACCTTGACCTTTGTTGCCTTCCCGGGGTCAGGTATTTCTGACCTTTTTGGCAGTCCCTTTTCCCTGTTATGTGTGCTGATCTTCTATTTTTTCAGTAACCTCTTGTGGGGAAACTGTGTAAAGGGCCCTTTTTGCACCCCAAAAAATCCCGGGTCGATCACCCCCTCTTTCTTGTTTATTTTTGTCCCCTTTTGTCAAAAAATTTTAGTAGATTTGTGACACAGGATTTTCCTTCCCTAAAAACCATGTGGTTGTCAATTATTCACTTGTTTTTTTCAGGTGCTCCACCCTTTTAGTCCCGATGTTTCTCCCTGACCTTGGGATACTATACACGTTTGTTTAAAACAGGTCTGTAGTTTTGTCTCCCTGTCTGCTCCCTTTTTAAAAAAGGGGGGCTACATTTGCCATCTTCCCCAACCCCAGGGAGTTTTTCCCGTTTCAAATGATGGTTTTTGAAGATCTTTGTTAATTTGGGAAACACAAAAAACCCCTTTTCCCTCTTTAAGGAACCCCGGAGAGATGTTGTTGGGCCCCCCGCCTTTGAGGTTTTCAGTTTGCCCTAGGGCTTTTTCATTCCCCCCTTGGTTTTATTTTACCTCATCCCCGCACTTTTTGGGGTACCCCCCGTTTGATTTTCCCGGGTCCTATGGTTTCCACTGTTTAAAACTTCTTTTTAAAACTCGTGTTGAGCTCCTGACATTCCTCTCGGTCGTTGCTTGTGAATTTTCCCCTCACCCTTTTCCCCAGGGCTGTTTAAACCCGGTCCTTGGGCTGTTGTTTTTCCCCCTGATGTGGGTGTACAACAGCTTTGGGGTCGTCTTGACTTTCGAGCTTTTGGGCATTTTTCCCTATTGTCGCTGAGCCTTTCCCCTTTTTATTGTGCATATTCCCTTTCTGGCCCCTTCCGGCTAATTTTCTTTATTTTCCTGAGTTCTCTGTTTTTTGTACCTTTTCCTTTTTTTGTACACCTAGTTTTTGCCTCCCCACACCTTTGGGTTTAACCCCAAGGGGCTCGTTCTGTTCTTCCCTTTTTTTTGTTTTCCCTTTGGGGAACCCAAAACCTTTTCCTTTTGCCTCCTTGCATTTTGGGTTTCCAAATTTGGGCCCCTCATTTCTTTTTATGGTTTTTTCCCGTTTAGTTCCCTTCCCCTTTAATTGGTTTTTAAGGAAGTTCCTCATGTGAGTAGTTCCCCCCTTTTTTAGTTTTGGGTTTTTTCCTTTTTTTCCTGCTACTCTCTCCAAATTGGAGCTCAATATGTAGTCGGAAAACACGAACCAATTTTTCCTAGTTCCCGGGGGGCCTTTCATTCAAGATATCCCCCGATTTTGAATACTAAGGGGGAATACAAGGGCCAGTCTTGTGGTTCATTTTTCTCCTCTCTCTCTGGGGAGTGTCTTTAAAATGTTGATTTCTTTTAGGTTTTTCCAGTAATTTCATCCCCTTTATCTTGGGTCTCCATGTTTCGGAACCCCTTGGGGGTCCCGTTTTCCCCGTCAAAACTCTTGTGATTTAAATCACCCCAAAAAACTAGTTAAAAATTTTCTCCCCCCCCCGTTTTTGCTTCCTGGGCCCCCCTCGGTAGTGTGTCGACCATGGCTCTGTTGCTTTTCATGTATTCTTTCTTGGGCTCCCGCAGTTTTTTGTGGTGGGGTTTTACTACTGCAATTTTTCCTTTTGTCCCTCAGACTGGATTTTTTCCTTAAGTAGTACCTTTCGCCTGTGCCATCCCTTTTCCCTTTCCCTTTTTTCAAACCCCCCCGGGGTTTTTTAAAGAGCAGTGAAAACCTCCTCCCCCTCCCCCCCTCTGTCTTTCCTGAGGAAATTTTAATTTCCCCCGGGTGGTAAAAATTGAAACTTTTATTATTTTTGGTGAGTTTTGTTTCTGTGAGTGTATTAGTTTTGGGGATGTTTTTCCCTTTATTTTTTCGTGCCACCCCCTTACTTATTTGTTAATTTCCTTTTGGAAATTTTTATACCCCACCTTCAACTTCTTTTCTAAGAATTTTGGTTGGGAGGGGTATTGGGGGTTTGGGGGGGAAATGGGGGGGACCTGTTAAGGAACTTTGGGGTGGTTGTGTGGGGGTGGGTTTTTAATTCAGTGGGTGGGGGCACTGGAAAGTGGCAAGGGTGTTTTGGTTTTTGAGGTTTGGTTTTCACTGGGGTTGACCCCGGGGTTTGGGGGGTTTTTATAGGAAGTTGTTTTGTGTGTGTGTGTGGTGTGTGTTGGTGTGTGTGTGTGTGTGGGGGTGTGTGTGTTGTGTACCATCTAGTTTTAGGTTGGGGGGGTGGTCCGGCTCTGGCCCCGCCTCTTCAAAATGTTGCTTCTAGGGGCTTTTCTCCCTTTTTAGCCCTGAGCTTTTTATACCTTGCTTAAAGCTATGTATGGATCCTGCCTCCACTACATCACTTCCCAAACTATTCCACTTACTGACTACTCTGTGGCTGAAGAAATACTTCCTAACATCCCTGTGATTCATCTGTGTGTGTGTGTGTGTGTGTGTGTGTGTGTGTGTGTGTGTGTGTGTGTACTCACCTAGTTGTTCTCACCTAGTTGAGGTTGCATGGATCGAGTCCAAGCTCCTGGCCCCGCCTCTTCACTGATCGCCACTAGGTCACTCTCCCTGAACCATGAGCTTTATCGTACCTCTACTTAAAGCTGTGTATGGATCCTGCCTCCACTACATCGCTTCGCAAACTATTCCACTTCCTGACTACTCTGTGGCTGAAGAAATACTTCCTAACATCCCTATGATTCATCTGTGTCTTCAGCTTCCAACTATGTCCCCTTGTTGCTGTGTCCAGTCTCTGGAACATCCTGTCTTTGTCCACCTTGTCAATTCCTCTCAGTATTTTGTAAGTCGTTATCATGTCCCCCCTATCTCTCCTGTCCTCCAGTGTTGTCAGGTTGATTTCCCTTAGCCTCTCCTCGTAGGACATACCTCTTAGCTCTGGGGCTAGTCTTGTGGCAAACCTTTGCACTTTCTCTAGTTTCTTTACATGCTTGGCTAAGTGTGGGTTCCAAACTGGGGCCGAATACTCCAATATGGGCCTAACGTACATGGTGTACAGGGTCCTGAACGACTCCTTATTAAGATGTCGGAATGCTGTTCTGAGGTTTGCCAGGCGCCCACATGCTGCAGCAGTTATTTGGTTGATGTGCGCTTCAGGAGATGTGTCTGGTGTTATATTCACCCCAACATCTTTTTCCTTGAGTGAGGTTTGTAGTCTCTGGCCCCCTAGACTGTACTCCATCTGCGGTCTTCTTTGCCCTTCCCCAATCTTCATGACTTTGCACTTGGTGGGATTGAACTCCAGGAGCCAATTGCTGGACCAGGTCTGCAGCCTGTCCAGATCCCTTTGTAGTTCTGCCTGGTCTTCGATCGAGTGAATTCTTCTCATCAACTTCACGTCATCTGCAAACAGTGACACCTCAGAGTTTATTCCTTCTGTCATGTCGTTCACAAATACCAGAAACAGCACTGGTCCTATGACTGACCCCTGTGGGACCCTGCTGGTCACAGGTGCCCACTCTGACACCTTGGTACATACCATGACTCGCTGCTGCCTTCCTGACAAGTATTCCCTGATCCAATGTAGTGCCTTCCCTGTTATCCCTGCTTGGTCCTCCAGTTTTTGCACTAATTTCTTGTGTGGAACTGTGTCAAACGCCTTCTTGCAGTCCAAGAAAATGCAATCCACCCACCCCTCTCTCTCTTGTCTTACTGCTGTCACCTTGTCATAGAACTACAGTAGGTTTGTGACACAGGATTTCCAGTCCCTGAAACCATGTTGGCTGCTGTTGATGAGATCATTCCTTTCTAGGTGTTCCACCACTCTTCTCCTGACAATCTTCTCCATGACTTTACATACTTACATGTCAGGACACTGGGTAGTTAATGTTTCATGTCTGTCCCCTTTTTTTAAAGTTTGGAAAAATTTGCTGTTTATACCTCAGCTAATCTCCCTTTTTTGAAAGATGATTTAAAAATTGCTGTTAAGGTACACTTAGTGCCTCTGCTCTCTCTCCCAGAACCCATGTGTTGTTGTGTGTGTGGTGTGTGTGTGTGGTGTGTGTGTGTGTGTGTGTGTGTGGTGTGTGGTGTGTGTGTGTGTGTGTGTGTGTGTGTACTCTCCTTTTTGTACCCCCTATTTGGGGTTGAGGGGTCGAGTTTAGCCCCGGGCCCCCGCCCTTCACCGGTTGCTACGGGCCCCTCCCCCTCCCCGCTCCAGAGCTTTATAAAAACCTGTCTTAAAACTGTGCAGGTTCCTCCCTCCACTACGTCTTTTTCTAGGTTTTCCCACTGCCTTACAACTCTATGACTAAAGAAATATTTCCTACTATTCTCTGACTCATTTGTGTCTAACTTCCAATTGTGGCTCTTGTTTCTGTTCCCTCCCTGGACATCCTGTTTTGTCCCCCTTTGTCTTTTCCACCAGTATTTTATATGTCTTTACATGTCCCCCCTGACCCTCCTGTCCTCCAGTGTCGTCGGGCCGATTTCCCTAATCTTTTTCATAGGATTTTCCCCTTAGCCTGGGAAAAACCCTTGTCCAAACCTTTGTACTTTCCTAGTTTCTTGACTGCTTTATCAAGTCGGGTTTCCCAAACAGGTGCTGCATACTCCAGTATGGGCTACTACAGGGGTTTGTACAGTTCTTGAATGATTCCTTACTAAGGTATCGGAATGCTGTTCCGGGTTTTCCCGGGCGCCTTTATGCTGCAGCAGTTATTGATTGATGTGGTTTCCCGGAGAATGCTCAGTGTTTATAACCCCAAGATCTTTCCCCTTTGAGTGAGGTTTCAGTTTTTGGCCCCTACCCCATACTCTGTCGTGGTTTTCTGTGCCCTTCCCCTATCTTCATGACTTTGCTTTGGCGGTTTAAAATTCGAGAAGCATTTGGGCCAGGGGGTCCAGTCTGCCCGGGTCTCTTTGAAGTTCCCTGGCCCTCATCAGATTTAATTCTCCTCATTAAATTTCACTCATCTGCAAACGGGACACTTCTGAGTCAAACCCCTTCTGTCATGTCTTTTCCTTTGTGTGTGTGTTGTGTGTGTGTGTGTGTGGTGTGTGTGTGTGTGTGTGTGTTGGTGTGTGTGTGTGTGGGTGGTGTGTGTATTTGGTGTGTGTGTCTTTTGTGTTGTATCACCTAATTGACTCACCTAATTGTGGTTGCGGGGGAATCAGCCCCGGGCCCCCCGCCCTCTTCCGATTGCTATAGGTCCTCTCCCTTCTGCTTCCTGACTTTGTCATCCTCTTTTTAAAACTATGTGGGGGTTCCTCCCTCCACTACTTCACTTGCTGGGCTATTCCATTTGGACAACTCTTGACTGAAGAAATAATAAGAACATAAAACTTAAAAAAAAGGGAACATAGCAGGCCGTTGGCCCTACTGGCAGGCCCTTTCAATCATCCCGCTAACAAACATTGCCAACCCATTTTCAAGTCACCCAAGAAAAAAGCTCCGATGTGCAAGCCCCTCTCAAATCCCCCCCTTCCCACCAGACTTATCCAACCAAAATTTAAATCCCCAAAGTCCTGCCCAATAACCCAACTAGGAAAACGTTCCACTTTCAACTCCCCTTTTTCCAAAACCAATATTTCCCCTATGTCTTTCTAAATCTAAACTTACCCAATTTAAACCCTTTCTGCGGGTTCTCTCTTGGGAGAGTTTCCCCAAAGCCCTTTTTAAATACCCCCTTTTTAAATACCTTTTTCCCCTTATACACTCGATCAGGCCCCCCTCATTCTTGTTAACAAGTGAATGTAATTTAAGGGTCTTAAATCTTTCTTCAAAAGGGAAGTTTTCTAAGCTATATATTAATTTAGTCATCCTACGCTGAATGTTTTCTAACAAATTTATGTCCATTCTGTAATAGGGAGACCAAAATTTGAGCTGCAAAATCTAGGTGAGCCTTACAAATGATGTAAAAAGTGCGTTCCCTCTGGACCCTGTTGCTTACACTTCTGAATAAATCCCAGTAATCTATTTCCCTTATTACGTACGCTTAGCATTGCTGTTTTGGGTTTTAAGGTTGCTGCCTCCCTAACCCCCCTAACGCCCCGGGAACCGTCGAGTCTTCATTTCCCAGTTGTGACCCCTTGCCCCTGAGTCCCCTCTCGCAACATCCTTCTTGTCCCCCTTGTCTTTTCCCCCAGTATTTGTTTTTGGTTTATCATGTCCCCCCCAGACCCTTCGTCCTCCAGTGTGTGCCCAAATTTTCCCCTTAAACCCTTTTCCCTCAACGTATTCCCTTGAGCTCTGGACAGCCTTGTTAAAACCCTTTGTACTTTTCAAACTTCTTGACGTGCTTGACCCGCGGGGTTCCCCGATGGTGCTGCTACTCCGTATGGGCCTAACTTTACACAGTGTCAGTGTTTGAACGATTCCTTATTAAAGTACGGAACGCTATTCCGGGTTTGCGGGAAAACCCGTATGCTGCCGGTTTTTTGGGTTGATGGTGCCTCGGGATGTGCTCGGTGTTATGGTCACCGCAAGGTCTCTTTTCCCTGAGTGAAGTCTGTATTTTGTCACCTACCTTACTTGTTGCGGTCTCTTTGCCCCCCCCCAATTTTTCTGACTTTGCTTTTGGGCTGGATTGAATTGAGAAGCCAGTTATGGACACATTCCCCTGTCCAGGTCTCTTTGCAGTCCTGCCCTCCTGCCCCAATTTAATTCTTTACAATTCACGTAATCTGCGAACAGGGACACTTCAGAGTTTTCCTTCCATATTTGGGGTTTACATAAATTTTAAAAATGCAATGGTCCTAGAACTAACCCCCCGTGGGCCCTGCCCTAACAGGGGCAACTGTGAACCTCTTCACGTACCCTGACTCGTTGCGCCCCCTGTCGGTATTCCCTTATCCATTGCAGTCCTTCCCTTTTTCATGGCTGATCCTCCAGCTTCTGCACAAACTTTTGGGGGGAAATGTGTCAAAGGCCTTCCTGCAGTCCCAGGAAAAAGCAATTACCCCCCCCCCCCTCTCGTGTTTATTCTATTGCCTTGTCATAAAACTCCAGGAGGGTTTGTGAACAAATTTGCCTTCATGAACCCCTGTGGTTTACATTTATAATCTTGTTCCTTTCCAGGTTCGACCACTCTCCCCCCTGATTATCTTCCCATGATTTGCACCAATACCCGTCAGAGACACAGTCGTAGTTTTTTGCCTCGTTTCTGTTTCCTTTCTTAAACATGGGGGGCTACATTAGCTGTTTCCATTTCCAGGTAGTTGCCCGTTTCAAGGGGTGTGTTTAAGATTGTGGTTGGGCACCACAGCATCTTGTTCCTTCTTAAGGACCCCTGGGGGGAAAGTTGTTGGGCCCATCGCCTTTTAGGTGTCAAAGGGTTTCTTAAGAGTTCTTCCCTCCTCCTATTGTTGTATGTCACCAACACTTGTTGGTAATTCCCTTTGATGTTCCTTTTGTGCTGTTTTCCCCCAGCCCTTCCTGTCTTACTGTAAAAAAATTGTTTTAAAACTCCTGTTCAGCTCCCACATACCTCCTTCTTTTTGTGAGTTCCCACCTTCTGTCCTTAATCTATCCCTGGTCTTTGACTGTTGTTTCCTCCTGATTGGTTACAACAGTTTCGGGTAGTCTTGATTTTGATGCTTGTATTTTCATACGTCGCTGGGCCTCCCTCCCTTCCTGTGCGTTTCATTCCTGGCTCTGCGACTGATCCCCTATTTTTTTTTATGTGTTTTCTGCCTTCGTACTTTTTTTCCCTTCTCTATTGCACTTTGTTTTTTCCTCCTTACACCGTCGGGGGTAAACCAGGGCTCGTTCTGGTTTCCCCCTTGTTACTGTTGCCCCTTTGGAATAAACTTTCCACTGCCCCTTGCATTTTGTTGTTACATATTTTCCCTCATTTATTTACTGGCTTTCCTGCCATTTTTGTCCCCCTGGACCTCCTGCAGGAAATTCTTCAACCCCGTGTAGTCCCTCTTTTGTAGTCAGGCTTTTCCCCCTTCAACTCCTGTTATTCCTTCCCCTTGAGCTTAATGTATCAAAGCACAAACCCCTGTGGCGCTGCCCTAGGGAACTCTCATCTTGATGTCCTCAATGTCTGAGCTGCCCCCGGGGGAACACAAGGTCCCAAAATTGCGGGGTTATCCCCCCCTCCACTCTGGAGTTCCTTAACATGTTTGGGGCATAGGTTTTCCGCACCACGTCCCAACATCCTGGCTCTCCATGTTTCGGGACCCCCGGGCTCCAGGTTTTTCCCGTCAAACTCCCTGTGGTTGAAAACCCCCCTAACCAGCAAATTTCTCTGCTGGAGTGAGCCTTCTTGCCACCCCCAGCAAGTGTGTCCACCCTTTTTCGTTGCTTCTTCATTTCCTCTCTTTGGGCCCCGTCAGTTCTGTGGTGGATTTTACATCACTGCCATGAACTTTTGTTTCCTCAGACTGAAGTTACCCGCTTGTAGTCTCTTTCTCCCGTCTCATCATGCCCTTCCTTTTCCGAATTTCCATCTGTTTTTTATGGCAGAGCAACCCCCCCTCCCCCCCCTGCCCCTTTATCTTTCCTCATGATCGGATCCTGGTGGGAAGATTGACTGTTATTGTCTCCGTGGTTTTTTTTTCTGTAACCTCTTTTGTCGGGGACTTCTCATTTATTCTTTTTGCCCCTTTTCCCCATGTTTATTCGTAATCCATCTGCATTTGTGTACCAAACCCTTTAACTTCTGTTTTAATAGTAACCGTGGGGCGGGGGGTAGAAACAGAGGGGTCGTGTGTGATGGTGGTTTGGATTGTTCGTTTCCTTGGGGGTGTCGTGGTGGAGTCCCTTTTGCAGGTGTTCTGGGGGTTGCGCTTTCCTTCCCTTTGACCCGGGGTTTTTCTGCTTCTTTTTTCATTTCCCCCCATTTCTCCTTTTTTTTTGAACTCTCTCTTTCATTGTCTTCCTTTCTCCTGGTTCTGTCTCGATGAGGGACACATGGAACTCCCGTTGCCCCTCAGCCCTGCTTTTTCCTGCAGGATCATGGTTTGGGTTGATTCTGTCTTGAAAATTATTTGAGAGGCCCATTCCTTTTCTTTGTGAACCACCCCTTTCCGAAAATTTTTTTCCACCTGGGTCATGTCCCCCCCGCCTTTTACCTTTATGATATCTTAAAACGCTTTTTTCTCCCCCCGCTTTCTTTCATCATAAGTTTCCCCTTTAGCTTCGTCTAGCCCATAGACAAACACGGACCTCTCCCTTTCCACCTCCCACTGTGACTCCCATTGCATCCTCTGATGTGTTTTAGTTCCTTCCCGTGAAGTGTTCCTTCCTTCAGTCCCTTCCCTAGTTATGGCCCCTATGCTTCTTGGTTTGTCCATCCTGCTCACCTGTTCCTGGCCCCCACAGGTATCTGGTAAGGTCCTTGCACATGTCCTAGTTCCTTCAATGTCTTCCAACCTCTCATTCTGTCCTAGTGTGCTCCCTGTCTATGTTTTGGCCCCATGTGGGCTTGACAGGACCTCTGCATACAGTTTAGTTTCCATGCTTCCTTCAGACCTGTTGTCTGTGTTTGATGTAGCCATTGCCGATGCTACTTCTGTAATATCTTTGTCTCTGTGCTGTTTCAGATGTCTCAGCTCCTCTTCTAATCTCTCTATCTTGATTTCTGTTGCTGTGACCAGTTGTTTCCACCTTCTGCATTCTGCTGCTAACCTCTCTTCCATCTTCCTTTCCAGCTCATCTAGTCTCCTTCCCCAGTCTTCCTCCCTTTTTTTGAGCTCTACCTCCCATTCCTCCCTCCAAGATTCGTCCTTGGAGCCCATTGTCCTCATCCTGGTTCTAGGTTCCCCCGTTGCTCCACAGAAGGGGGGACGGGTGGTTAGGGGGAGGGGAATAGATGGTTAGGAGGAGAGGGGATGGATGGTTGTAGGGGAGGGGGAGGATGGTTATTGGAGGGGTAGAGATAGTTGGGGGAGGGGGTTAGATGGTTTGAGGGAGAGAGGGGATGGATGATTATTGGGGGAGGGGGAGGATGGTTATTGGAGGGAGGGAGGTAGTTGGGGGGTTAGATGGTTTGGACAGGGGTTAGGTGGTTTGGGGGAGGGGTAGGTGG
Organism: Cherax quadricarinatus; assembly: GCF_026875155.1. Classification (NCBI taxonomy): domain Eukaryota; kingdom Metazoa; phylum Arthropoda; class Malacostraca; order Decapoda; family Parastacidae; genus Cherax; species Cherax quadricarinatus. The sequence continues at coordinate 9,873,931 of NC_069458.1, read as the reverse complement.
CTAAGGGAGGTGGTTAGGGGGGGGGGGGTACGTGTTTGTGTCAAGTGGTGGAGGTGTGTGTGTGTGTGTGTGTGTGTGTGTGTGTGTGTGTGTGTGTGTGTGTGTGTGTGTGTGTGTGTGTGTGGTGTTGTGGTGTGTGGTGTGTGGTGTGTGGTGTGTGTGTGTGTGTGTGGTGTGTGTGTGGTGTGTGTGTGTGGTGTGTGTGTGTGGTGTGTGTGTGTGGTGTTGTGGTGTGTGTGTGGTGTGTGGGTGTGTGTGGGTGTGTGTGTGTGTGTGTGTGTGTGGGTGTGTGTGGTGTGTGTGTGTGTGTGGGTGTGTGTGGTGTGTGTGTGTGGTGTGTGGTGTGTGTGTGTTGGTGTGTGTGTGTTGGTGTGTGTGTGTTGGTGTGTGTGTGTGGAGTGTGTGTGGTGTGTGTGTGTGTGGTGTGTGTGTGTGGTGTGTGTGTGTGTGTGGGGTGTGTATGTGTGTATGTGTGGGGTGTGTATGTGTGGGGTGTGTGTGTGGGGTGTGTATGTGTGGGGTGTGTATGTGTGGTGTGTGTGTGTGGGGTGTGTATGCATGGTGTGTGTGTGTGTGTGTGTGTGTGTGTGGTGTGTGTGTGGTGTGTGTGTGGTGTGTGTGGTGTGTGTGGTGTGTGTGTGTGTTGTGTGTGTGTGTGTGTGTGTTGTGTGTGTGTGTGTGTGTGTGTGTGTGGTGTGTGTGTGTGTGTGTGTGTGTGTGTGTGTGTGTTGTGTGTGTGTGTGGTGTGTGTGTGTGTGGTGTGTGTGTGTGTGTGTGTGGTGTGTGTGTGGTGTGTGTGGGTGTGTGTGTGGTGTGTGGTGGTGTGTGTGGTGTGTGGGTGTGGTGTGTGTGTGTGTGGTGTGTGTGTGGTGTGTGTGTGTGTGTGTGTGTGTGGTGTGGTGTGTGGTGTGTGTGGTGTGGTGGTGTGTGTGGTGTGTGTGGTGTGTGGTGGTGTGTGTGTGTGTGTTTTGGTGTGTGGTGTGTGTATGTGTGTGTGGTTTATGTGTGTGTGTGTGTACTCACCCATTTGTGGTTGCGGGGGTCGAGTCACAGCTCCTGACCCCGCCTCTTCGCTGTTTAGCGAAGTGTGTGTGTGTGTGTGTGTGTGTTTGTGTGTGTTTTTTGTGTGTGTGTGTGTGTGTGTGTTTGTGTGTGTTTGTGTGTATATGTACTCACCTATTTGGGGTTGCAGGGGTCGAGTCCTAGCTCCTGGCCCCGCCTCTTTCCCGGTTGCTACTAGACCCTCTCTCTCCCCGCTCCATGGCTTTATCAAACCTCGTCTTAAAACTGTGTATGGTTCCTGCCTCCAACACGTCATTCTTAGGCTATTCCACTCCCCTTTACAACCTATGACTGAAGAAATACTTCCTACTATCTCTCTGACTCATTTGTGTCTTCAACTTCCAATTGTGGCCTCTTTTTTCTGTGCCCCCCTCCCTGGAACATCCTGTCCTTGTCCACCTTGTCTATTCCACGCAGTATTTTATATGTCGTTATCATGTCCCCTGACCCTCCTGTCCTCCAGTGTCGTCAGGCCGATTTCCCTTAATCTTTCTTCATAGGACATTCCCCCTTTGCTCTGGGAAATAACCTTGTTGCAAACCTTTGTACTTTCTCTAGTTTCTTTACGTGCTTTATCAAGTGCGGGTTCCAAACAGGTGCTGCATACTCCAGTATGGGCCTGACATACACGGTGTACAGTGTCTTGAATGATTCCTTACTAAGGGGTCGGAATGCTGTTCTCAGGTTTGCCAGGCGCCCATATGCTGCAGTATAATCTGATTGATGTGTGCTTCCGGAGACATGCTCGGTGTTATACTCACCCCAAGATCTTTCTCCTTGAGTGAGGTTTGCAGTCTTTGGCCACCTAGCCTATACTCTGTCTGTGGTCTTCTGTGCCCTTCCCCTATCTTCATGACTTTGCATTTGGCAGGGTTAAATTCGAGAAGCCATTTTGGACCAGGGGTCCAGTCTGTCCAGGTCTCTTTTAAGTCCTGGCCCGGTCCTCATCAGATTTAATTCTCCTCATTAACTTCACATCATCTGCAAACAGGGGCACTTCTGAGTCTAACCCTTCCGTCATGTCGTTCACATATACCAAAAATTTGCACTGGTCCTAGGATCGACCCCTGTGGGACCCCCCTCGTCACAGGTGCCCACTGTGTGTGTGTATGTGTGTGTGGTGTGTGTGTGTGTGTGTGTGTGGGGTGGGTGTGTGTGGTTGTGTGTGTGTGTGTGTGTGTGTGTCTACCCTTGTGTGTGTGTGCTTGTGTGTGAGGGAGGGAGGGTTTTGGGGGGGTAGGTGGTGTGGTTAAAAGATCCGTCGTGTAGGCACAATTTAGTCTCATTTATTTTTCCCAATTATCTAATTCCACTTTTTTTCCTTTCTGGATTTAGTATTAATTGTTGCTGGTTATTATAAATTTTCCTTGTTCAATTGCGGGGGGACTTCCCCTAGTTTCCCTAAGTTTTCTTCTGCTAATAACTAGGTAGTAACACTGTTGGGTGGGGGTGGGGGCTGGTGTGTGTGTGAGTGTGTGTGTGTGTGTGAGTGTGTGGTTGTGTGTGAGGTGTCTTGTGGGGGTGTAAGACGGGCCCGCAACTTCTTGGACCGACACAACCCCCCCCTGGGACTTGCCCCAGCCCCGTCTTACAATGTTGCCCATAAAAGCTTGTCGCACCTACCTTCCACACTCGTCAACACTATTTTCTCTATGTCTATGCTATTTTATTTAATTTGGTAAAGTTTGCAGGAGTGAGTGACCGTATCAAAACTTTTGAAAGGCCACCCAGGGCCCGTAACATGCAAACCACAAATAGGTGAAAAAACTTCACTGTAAAAGCATCACTTCACTTTATTACACTTCATTTATATTTTAGGCACACAATTTTCGTGAGTCATTCTTCAGGCTACTGCTGCCAATGGGGAAAAGGGCCCCTAAGCCCCCAAAAAGGTTTTTGGCGTTTGAAATATTTGATTTCAGTTTTCCTCCCATTTCTTTAACTAAAAACTTTAAAAATCCCCCGTAGTTTGTTACTGACTTTTCCACTACCAGATTACTGCTAGTGTTTTTGCACGCCTTAAACGCTAAGGATCTGGGACCTTGTTACCCATGTCTGCACCCCGGCCCACATGGTACTCCCCTAGTTGTATCACCTAGTTGAGGTTGCGGGGGTCGAGCCCCGAGCTCCTGGCCCCGCCTTTTTCACTGATCGACAGGTCACTCCCCCCTGACCCGTGAGCTTTATCATACCTTGCTTAAAGCTATTATGGATCCTGCCTCCACTAAGGAGGGGTCTCGACCGGCCGGGGGCATTCCCCCCCGGAACTCTCTCCGGAAACTCCAGGTAAACATCGCTTCCCAAACATTCCACTTACTGATACTTGGGCTGAAAAAAATATTTCCCTAACATCCCTTGTTCTTGGTCTTCAGCTTCCAACTGTGTCCCCTTTTTTACTGGCCCAATCTCTGGAAATCCTGTCTTTGTCCACCTTGTCAATTCCTCCAGTTTTTGTATGTCTTTAAACGTCCCCCCTATCTCCCCTGTCCTCTGTCGTCAGGTTGTTTCCCCTTAACCTCCCCCTCTGGACATCTCTTAGCTTGGGATAGTTTGTTGCAAACCCTTTTGCACTTTCTCTATTTTTCTTACGGCTTGGCTAGGTGTGAGTTCCAAACTGGTGCCGCAACTCCAATAGGGGCCTAAGTACACGGTGTACAGGGTCCTGAATGTTTCCTTATTAAGATGTCGGAATGCGTTTGAGGTTTTGGGGCCCCCCAATGCTGCGCAGTTATTTGGTTGATGTGCGCTTCAGGAGTGTCCTGGTGTTTCCACCCCAATTTTTTTCCTTTGGGTGGGTTTGTAGTCCTGCCCCCCAAACTGTACTCGTCTGGGCCTTCTTTCCCCTTTCCCCCAATCTTCAGTTTCCCTTTGGGTGGGATTTAACCCCAGGAGCAATTGGGACCAGGTCTGCACCCTGTCCAACCCCTTTGAGTTCTGCCTGGTCTTCGATCGAGTGAATTCTTCTCATCAACTTCACGCATCTGCAAACGGGGACACCTAGAGTCTATTCCTTCCGTCATTCGTCAAAAACCCAGAAACGCACGGGACCAGGATGACCCCTGCGGACCCCGCGGTCACGGTGCCCACTCGACACCTCGCCACGCCGACCCCTGCGTCTTCCTGACAAGATTCCCTGATCCTTGTAGTGCCTTCCCCTGTTTCCCGCTTGGTCCTCAGTTTTTGCCCCAATCCTTGTTGGAACTGTGTCAAACGCCTTCTTGCAGTCCAAGAAAATCAATCCACCCACCCCTCTCCTCTTGTCTTACTGCTGTCACCATGTCATAGAACCCCAAAGGGGTTTGGACACGGATTTCCCGTCCCTGAAACCATGTTGGCTGCTTTTGAGGGAATCTTTCCCTTTTAGGTGTGTGTGTGTGTGTGTGTGTGTGTGTGGTGTGTTGTGTGTGTGTGGGGTGGTGTGGGGTGTGTTGTGTGTGTGTGTTGGTGGTATTCCCTAGTTTGGGTTTGCAGGGGTCATTCCGGGCCCCTGCCCCCCTTTCACTGGTCGAACAGGTCACCCCGAACCGTGGTTTTATCTCCTCTGCTTAAAGTTTTATGGACTGCCTCCACTACATCGTTTCCCCAAAACATTCCACTCCTGCTACTCTGTGATAAAGAAATACTTCTAACACCCCTGTGATTCATCTGTGTCTCAATTTCCCAACTGGTCCTTGGTGCTGTGTCCCAGCTCTGGAAACATCTGTTTTTTGTCCACCTTGTCAATTCCTCTCAGTATTTTGTTGTTGTTTTCATGTTCCCCTACTCTCCGTCTTTCCCGTGCCCCTCAGGTCGATTTCCCTTAAAACCCCTTCCCCGTAGGACTAACCCCTTAGCTTGGGACTATCTTTTTGCAAACCATTTTACTTTCTTAGTTTCTTTAGTGCTTGGTAGGTGTGGGGTTTAAAAATGGGCCGCATACTCCATATGGGCCTAATGTACGTAGTGGTGTGTGTGTGTGTGTGTGTGTGTGGTGTGTGTGTGTGTGTGGGTGTGTGTGTGTGGTGTGTGGTGTTGTGTGTGGTGTGTGTGTTGTGTGTATGTGTGTGTGTGACTCAACAATAAATTTTTTTACCAATAACTCACTACAGTTGTGACCCGGGGGAGGGAAATGTGAATTTCTCATTACTCAATAATTTGTTCATGACTGTAGCCATGTATAAATGTAAGTAACCATTCTTACAGTATTTATACCTTGTACCTAGTTCAGCTATCAAAACTTTGGGGGGCCAAGTCCCCGGACCCTTTCGTACCTCTGTAATCTGAAAATGCTTTTTTTAATTTTCATGATTGTGACCAGACCTGCCCCGGGGTTCATTACCTTTGTAAAATTTTGGTTATTACCTTTGAATTTGAGTTCATTACCCCTGTAACTTTTTCACTATCAAAATTTGGATCCCGCCTGGACCCATTAGTACCTCTGTAATCTTTTGTACTGCCCACGGATAGGGTTGGGGTGCATAACAAACTTTAAAAAAATTAAATTAATAAAGGTTGTTTGAGAGTTTAAGAAATTTTAGTAAACATACACAGTGTGGTAAGCATGGGGAGGGTGCCAGTTTGGACACAAAAGCGGCTGAAAAATATGTGCGGAAATTTAAGGGTACTAGAAATGAAAAATTAAAAACCCCAAAAGTGTTTTAATTGTGACAAAACAGGCCCGTTTTTGGAAGATAATCCAAAAAAGGACCCACAGTACACAGGAGGATAAAGCACTGCCGGACACAAGTATGAAAGAAGGGGGAACTCTCATGTTTTGAGCAAGCTATGGGGATTCAAAGTGAAAACCTTAGTCGTGTATCCTCTGAAAATCCCCGTGAGTAAGAAAAAAAATGTCACAAAAGGGTAATTTTAGTGTGATGTGGGGGCAAAAGTAAAGGATGGGGACTATGATTATTTTATCTTGTAGGGCCATGTGAAAAATTACCTCCGGAAAATAAATTGAACCTCAAAGGCCCCCCTGGTATTAAACAATGCTCCTGCTCATCCTTTGAGTTGCCCGAGCGAATTTCGGGGGGCTTGCCCCTAAAAGACTCCTCTCCTCCCGCCCCGGGCCCGCAGGCCATTTTCAAATTTCAAAAAAAATGCCACCAAAGAAGTGTTTCAAAAATGCTTTGAAGTGACCCAGACACTGAATTGACCCCAAAAGACTTCTGGAAAACCTTTAGTATCCTCAATTTCATAAACTTATAGGTAAAGGGTTTGGGAAGGAATGACTAACAGGGCCTTGAATTTGCTTGGGGAAATTGGGCCACAAAGTTCAAAGAGGGATTTTAAAAAGGGGTTTTGGGGGGTAACCTGAGGGCCATGCCAGTTGTAGAACTATTGTGGCAAAGGGGAAGTCCTGGGGTTTGGGGGTTTGTGGGGGGCATGTGGGGAGTTGGTGGGGACGACAATGAAGAATAACCCCTGATGAGCTGAAAGGCATCTTCAACCAAGAGACCCCAAATGAGGAAATTTCTTCAGAGAAGGGGGGAGAGAAATGGAGGAAGTGGGCCCTTTTTCAACGATTAAAAAAAATTTTTGCAAAGTGGGTTGACGTGCAAATCTTTTGGGTGAAAATATCCTGACAAGCTATTTTCAAGCATTTTGGGGACTTTTCAAGACAATGTTGTGGGCCCCTTTTAGTAAAATTTAAAGGAATACAAGGGACAGAGCTCTATGGAAGATTTTTGGTGGACAGAGGGCCAGTGCTCGATTGTCCCATGGCATTAAAAAAAAAAGGGGAAATAACCCCGAAGGGACTTGGTACCTAAATTCTCATGAAAGGGGGTTTTCCCTTCCTAATAATAATCACCCCATTCCCCCCTCCATCTACATATCACTAATCTTCAATAAAGGTAAATGCACTTTTTTTTCATTTGTACAGTTTTATTGTGCATGTTTCCTTGCTTTTTTTTTTTGTAGGAAAAATATATTTTTTTGTGAAAAAAAATTTTTTTTTTACTTTTGGGTGTCTGGAACGATTTTAAAGGATTTCCATTATTTTTTGTGGGGAAAAAAAATTTGACTAAAGACAAGCTCCTGGGAAAGGATTAATACGTTGGCAAGGGTCCATGTCATGATGTAAAAAGCAACAAAAAAAAAAAAAAAAAAAAAAAAAAAGAAGTTGAAGAATGAGAAACATGTACAATATGTGGGGATCTTTACAGATACCCAGATGTTGAAGAATAGGAACCTTTATAGATGCTCAGATGTTGAAGAATAAGGACCTTTATAGATACCCAGATGCTGAAGAATAAGGACCCTTTATAGATACCCAGATGTTGAAGAATAAGGACCTTTATAGATACCCGGATGCTGAAGAATAAGGACCTTTATAGACACCCAGATGTTGATGAATAAGGACCTTTATAGTTACCAGATGCTGAAAAAATAAGGACCTTTATGATACCCGGATGTTGATGAATAAGGACCTTTATAGATACCCAGATGCTGAAGAATAAGGACCTTTATAGACACCCAGATGTTGATGAATAAGGACCTTTATAGATACCCAGATGCTGAAGAATAAGGACCTTTATAGATACCCAGAAGTTGAAGAATAGGTACCTTTATATACAGTAGGGCCCTACTTATACAGCAGGTTAGGTTCCAGGTTGCTGCTGGAAAGCAGAACGCCATTTTTTCCCACTTATAAATGCATATAAATGCCAGATAACAAGTTTACACTAACATATATTAAGTTAGCAATAGAACTAGGCATTAAAAAGTAAAATACACACACAGTACACTCATTCTTTACTTCAAAATATTAGTAGTCTTAATGTAGGGCAAAAGGTAAGTAGCATTTACAGTAAGAAGTCAGGTGTGGTAACTCTCATGGCCACCACACCCACACATACTATACTACAATGCTTAAAGCTCCCTAAAGCAATAAAATGCACATACAGTACACTCAATATTTACCTTAAAATAGGGTTGACCGTTGCAACCCCAAATCCTGAGGTGTCTCGTGGTGTTGCAAAACATTTGAAAAAAAAAAATATTTTTTCTTATGAAATAATAGAGAATTTTTCCCCATAGTAATTTGATTGAAAACTTATGAAATTACGCTCCTGCGAAGTTAGCGATCTTGGTGATATATAGGCATTGGCGATTTTGCAGATTTTGAGCCCTATTTTCAGCTAATTTCATTATTCCAGTCGACCAAACTCATAGCTATTTCTTTAGAACTCCATTTTGTTTATCAAGTGAGTACAAGAAACTGCCCATTTATTGATTTCAACTACCCAATAAAGTGGTCAGAAACTGGCAATTTGGCTAATTTCATGCAAATTAAAAAAGATGCTAATTTCAATATAAGGTCCAGAATTAACAATGCAGACATTCCTGGCACTAAAATAACATATCCTCTGTTCATCAGTCACGTCTCCAGGCCCCTCTTATATTGCTATTATATTACTATTTTGATTTTTTATTCACACAAAAAATGGAAGATTTACTGTTATGCAGATTACCGCATTATTGTAAAAATGGTATAAATAATATCAGTGCACTAGTGAAAGAATATTCAATTTTCTAGTTGACATGTATTGGACATGTGGTGTGATTTGCTTACTCTTGAACATTGGTAAAAATCAAACATTTCTGCTACTTTGAGCTCAATTTCAAGGTTGTTTTCATTGTGAAACTAATCAAAATCATCTCTGCTTGTGTAACATGCTTTCCATTCTATCAAATGAGACCAAGAAAACAAGAATACAACCATAAATACCATACAAAAATACACCTCAAATTCGGCATTTTAATCCAAAAACATGGTCGGAGTTTTTTCTCATTAAGCACTACGTGCTGCAGGATTTTTTTTATACAGTGCACACTGACCACACATACCCATTCTCTCACAAGTGGGCCCACAAGCTTTCTCCTACTTGATTTGAAGCTGCTAGAATTATTGAGTATATATACATCCGAAACATTGGCTCGTCAGATGAACGTATACGGCCGAAACAGTCAGAATTAATGGTCTTAATGTAAGGTGAGAGGTGAAAAGTATTTATTTGTAGAAAGTTGAGTGGGAGGTATGGCATCCTGCCTCGCCACTTACACCTACTACAACAGTAAACTCCCTAGAGCGATAAAATACATATACAGTACACTCATTAACTGCCTTAAAATATTTGTAGTCTTAATGTAGTGTGAGAGGTGAGTTTTATTCGTAGTAAGTCAGGTTGGGAAGTATGGGTAGCCAGGAAGGGCAACCCTCACCACACCACCCCACCCACACGTAATGTAAACAAACCAGGCGAACACATTTGGTTTTCATCACTTGACATTGAGAACAAGTTGTTTCCACAGTAGTGTTCCTCCAGGGTAGTGTTATTCCAGGTAGAGTTCTTCCTGGGTAATGTTTCCCAAGGGTTGTTTTCCTCCAGGGTAGGGTTATTCCAGGGAACTGATCCTTCAGTTCCCTGGGGTAGTGTTCCTCCAGTGTAGTGTTCTTCCAGTGTAGTGTTCTACAAGGATAAGTGTTCTTTCTAGGTAGTGTTTCCCGAGGGTCGTATTCCTGGGGGGTAGTGTTCCTCCAAGGAAGTGTTCTTCCAGGGTAGTGTTCCTCCAAAGTAGTGTTCTTCCAGGGAAGTGCTCCTCCAGGGTAGTATTCCTCCAAGGTAGTGTTCCCCCAGGGTAGTGTTCCTCCAGGGTAGTGTTCCTCCAAGGTAGTGTTCTTCTAGGGTAGTGTTCCTCTAGGGTAGTGTTCCTTCAAGGTAGTGTTCCTCCAAAGTAGTGTTCTTTTGGGTATTATTTCTGCAGGGTAGCATTTTTCTAGAGGGTAGTGATCATCCAGGGTAGTTTTCCACCAGGGTAGTTTTCCTCCAGGGCAGTGTTCCTGCAGTGTAGTGTTCCTCCAAGGCAGTGTTCTTTCAGGCTAATGTTCCTCCAGTGTAATGTTCCTCCAGGGTGTTGTTCTTCCAAGTTAGTATTTCCCGAGGATAGTGTTCCTCAAGGGCAGTGTTCCACCAGGGTAGTGTTCCTAAAGAGTAGTGTTCCAGCAGGGAAGTTTTCCACCAGGGCAGTGTTCCACCAGGGTAGTGTTATAAAAGGGCAGTGTTCCTCCAGGGTAGTGTTTCACCAAAGCAGTGCTCCTCCAGGGTGGTGTTCCTAGATGGTTGTGTTCCTCCAGGGTAGTGTTATACAAGGGCAGTGTTCCTCCAGGGCAGTGTTCCTCTTGGGTAGTGTTCCACCAGGACAGTGATCCACCAGTGCAGTGTTAGACCAGGGAAGTGTTCCACCAGGGTTGTGTTCCACCAGGGCAGTGTTCTTCAGGGCAGTGATCCTCTAGGGTTACCTGGAGTTTACCTGGAGAGGTTTCGGGGGTCAACGCCCCCACGGCCCGGTGGATCAGGGTCTGATTAACCAGGCTGTTACTGCTGGCTGCACGCAAGCTGTCATACGAACCACAGCCCGGTTGGTCAGGTACTGACTTTTGGTGCCTGTCCAGTGCCTTCTTGAAGACAGCCAGGGGTCTATTTGTAATCCCCCTTATGTATGCTGGGAGGCAATTGAACAGTCTTGGGCCCTGGACACTTACTGTGTTGTCTCCCAGTGTACTCATGGCACCCCTGCTTATCATCAAGGGAATGTTGCATCTCCTGCTGAGTCTTTTGCTTTCATATGGAGTGATTTTCGTGTGCAAGTTTGGTACCAATCCCTCCAGGACCTTCCAAGTGTATATTATTACGTATCTCTCACCTGCGTTCGAGGGAACACAGATCAAGGACCTTCAACCGTTCCCAGTAGTTTAGGTGCCTTATCGCACTTACGTGTGCCATGAAAGTTCTTTGTACACTCTCCACATTTGCAATGCCGCCAGCCTTGAAGGGGGCTGTTAGCGTACAGCAGTATTCCAGCCTAGAGAGCACAAGCAATTTGAAGAGAATCATGGGCTTGGCATCCCTAGTTTTGAAGGTTCTCATTATCCATCCTATCATTTTCCTAGTGGATAAGGTAGATACATTGTTTTGGTCTTTGAAGGCGAGATCCTCTGGCATTATCACTTGCAGGTCCTTCACATTACTTTTCCTCTCTATTGTATGGTTAGAATTTATTGTATACCCTGACAAATTTTTAATTTCTTCAAGGTTTCCATATCTGAGCAGTTGAAATTCCTCCTTGTTGAACTTCATATTGTTTTGAGTGGCCCATTCGAATATTTGGTTGATGTCCGCTTGGAGTCTCGCAGTGTCTTCGATGGAGGTCACTGCCATAGTGATCCAGGTGTCATCCGCAAAGGAAGACATGGAGCTATGGCTTACATCTCTGTCTATGTCAGAAATGAGGATGAGGAATAGAATGGGAGAGTGTACCATGCCTTGTGGAACAGAGCTTTTTACCATGGCTGCCTGGGACTTTACTCTGTTTACTATTACTCTGTGTTCTATTTGTCAGAAGTTGTAGATCCATCTACCAACTTTTCACATTATTCCTTTAACCCGCATTTTGTGTGCTATTACACCATGGTCACACTTGTCGAAATCTTTTGCAAAGTCTGTGTATACTACATCTGTATTTCGTTTATCCTCTACAGCATCCAGGACCTTGTCATAGTTGTCCAGTAGCTGGGACAGGCAGGAGCGACCTGCTCTAAACCCATATTGCCCTGGGTTGTGTAACTGATGGGTATCTAGGTGGTTGGCTATCTCAAAGATTTTTATGATATGGGATGTTAGTGCTATCTGTCTGTAGTACTTTGCAATTGCTTTACTGCCACCTTTGTGGAGTGAGGCTATGTTGTTTTTAGTGTGTGTGGAATGACCCCTGTGTCCATGCTCCTTCTCCATAAAATGCTGAAGGCACGCAATAGGGATTTCTTGCAATTCTTGATGAGCAAAGAGTTCCACGAGTCTGGGCCTGGGGCAGAGTGCATGGGCATGTCATTAATTGCCTCTTCAAAATCTTGTGGAGTAACAATAACATCCAAGAGTTTGGGGATGACCAAATTTTGGGTTTCGTTCATAAAGAATTCATTTGGATTGTCGACCCTTAGAGTGGGCAATGGATTTCTGAACACTTAGTCATATTAGGACTTTAGTATCTCACCCATTTCTTAGCTATCATCTGTGTATGTCCCATCCCGCTTAAGCAGAGGCCCAATACTGGATGTGTTTTCTCCTTAGATTTGGCATAAGATAAGAAGTATTTTTTTTTTTCAATTTCCTTTATGGCTTTTAGTTCTTCCTGTGATTCTTGCTTCTATAAGATTCCTTCAGCTTAAGTTTGATATTTGCAATTTCATTGACTAGTGCTTCCCTTTGTATTTCAGATATACTGACCCCACTCAGCAGCTCTGTGACTCTTCGCCTTCGTCTGTATAGGGAACATCTCTCTCTTTCTAGTTTACATCTTCTCTTTCTTTTTCTTAATAGAATGTGTCTTGAGTGTTAAACAAGGGTAGTGTTCGACAAGAGTAGTGTTCGTCCTGGGCAGTGTTCCTCCAGTTTAGTGTTCCTTCAGGGTAGTGTTCCACCAGGGTAGTGTTCCTCCAGGGCAATGATCCTCCAGGCTAGTGTACCTCCAATTCGGTATTCCTTGAGGGTAATGTTGCTCCAGGGTAGTGTTCCTCCAATTCAGTGTTTTTCTGGGGCAGTGTTCTTAGAGTGTGGTGTTACTCCATGGTAGTGTTGCTCCAGGGTAGTGTTTCTTCAAGGCAGTGATCAACCACAGTAGTGTTCCTCCAGGGTAGTGTTCCTTAAGAGCAGTGTTCCTCCAGGTAATGTTATTCCAAGGTAGTGTTTCCCAAGAGTTGCTTTCGTCCAGGATAGTGCTCTTCCAGGGTTGTGATCCTCCACGGTAGTGATCCTACCCAGGTGTTGTCTTATTCATCAGTATTGATACCCAGGAGTTGTACATGAGTCTTATTCATCGATATTGATACAAAGGTATTGTACATGAGTCTTATTCATCAATGTTGATACCCAGGCATTATACATGAGTCTTTCATCAATACTGATACCCAGGTGTTTTTACATTTAGTCTTATTCATCAAAAATGACCCAGGTGTTGTATTTCGAGTCTTATTCATTTAACATTGATACCCAGGTGTTTTTACATGAGTCTTATTCATCAATATTGATACCCAAGTGTTGTATACGAGTCTTATTCATCAACATTGATACCCAGGTGTTGTACATGAGTCTTATTCATCAATATTGATACCCAGGTGTTGCACATGAGACTTATTCATCAATATTGATACCCAGGTGTTGTACATGAGTCTTATTCATCAATATTGATACCCAGGTGTTGTACATGAGTCTTATTCATCAATATTGATATCCAAGTGTTGTATATGAGTCTTATTCATCAACATTGATACCCAGGTGTTGTATATGAGTCTTATTCATCAATATTGATACCCAGGTGTTGCACATGAGATTTATTCATCAATAATGATACCCAGGTGTTGTACATGAGTCTTATTCATCAATATTGATACCCAGGTGTTGTACATGAGCCTTATTCATCAATATTGATACCCAAGTGTTGTACATGAGTCTTATTCATCAATATTGATACCCAGGTGTTGTACAAGAGTATTATTCATCAGTTCGTACAACTGCCTGAACACTTCACTGACTGGTAATTCATGTTCACTTGTAATATTATACATGTTACAGTCTGACACTTGTAATATTATACATGTTACAGCCTGACACTTGTAATATTATACATGTTACAGTCTGACACTTGTAATATTATACATGTTACAGTCTGACACTTGTAATATTATACATGTTACAGTCTGACACTTGTAATATAAGATAAGATAAGATAAGATTTCGTTCGGATTTTTAACCCCGGAGGGTTAGCCACCCAGGATAACCCAAGAAAGTCAGTGCGTCATCGAGGACTGTCTAACTTATTTCCATTGGGGTCCTTAATCTTGTCCCCCAGGATGCGACCCACACCAGTCGACTAACACCCAGGTACCTATTTGCTGCTAGGTGAACAGGACAACAGGTGTAAGGAAACGTGTCGAATGTTTCCACCCGCCGGGAATCGAACCCGGGCCCTCCGTGTGTGAAGCGGGAGCTTTAGCCACCAGGCCACCGGGCCACCATGTTACAGTCTGACACTTGTAATATCATTATTATATTTTATATTTTTTATGTCAGATGATGGAAGAGAAGGAAATGATTCAGTGATGATCGTCACTTCTTGTGCTACTGTTAACAGGCAGCAGCAGCAGTAACAGTAACAACAGCAGCAGCAACAACAACAACAATAACAGCAGCAGCAACAAGAACAGTAGCAACAGCAGCAACAACAGTAAGTGTAACAGTAACAGCAGCAGCAGCATCAGTAACAGCAGCAGCAGAAAGAACAGCAGAATCAGCAGCAGTAGCAACAACAACAGCAGTAGCAACAACAACAGCAGTAGCAACAACAGCAACAACAACAACAGCAGCAGAATCAGTAACAGCAGCAGCAGCAAGAACAACAGTATCAGCAGCAGCAACAACAACAACAGCAGCAGCAGCAACAACAGCACCAGCAACAATAACAACAACAACAACAACAGCAACAGTAACAACAGGAACAGTAACAGCAGCAACAGCAACAACAGCACCAGCAACAACAACAACAACAACAACAACAACAACAACAACAACAACAACAACAGTAACAGCAACAGTAACAGCAGCAACAGCAACAACAGCACCAGCAACAACAACAGCAACAACAGTAACAACAGTAACAGCAGCAACAGCAGCAACAGCATCAGCAACAACAACAACAACAGCAACGACAACAGTAACAACAGTAACAGCAGCAACAGCAGTAGCAACAGCTGGGTTTCCATTAAGCTCCTAACATCACAGTATATGTGCCATAATACACTATGGCTGATCATCAAGTGTTTAATGGATGTAGACTTGTCAAGGCTGTTAAGATCTGTGCCAGAAATGTCTTGTATAAGACATTTCTCTGGGGAACCCCAGACAAACCTGCCAGTATGAAGCTGGATCATTACTTAAAACATATAAATGTTCCAGTAACATCTAAAACCTTTGACAAAACACAAAAAGAGATAATTAACAAGAGTCCAGATGGATCAGAGTTTGATGTGTCACTGTTGTATCTTAGAATCAAACTCGCCTGTAAGCATTTAGCTCCATTCAGTGATCAAAAATGGTTCACTAAAGGTAACGTAATGGAGTATTACATTACTGCAATAAAGAACATGAGGAACAATGTTCTTCATGGTCAACTTGCAGTTACTGATGAAAAATATGAAGAAAGCTTAAAAAATATTCAGGAGTTCTTAACTGGTTGTCTTGAGACATCTGGAGAGAAGTATGGGAGAGACCAGGATGAAGTGAACAAGGAAGTCACACAGATGAATGATGTCCTGGATAAAATCACGACAGAGATTCTTGTAGCGAATGACATACTAATGTATTGTAGTGATGAGGTGAAGCATCATATGATTAATGAGAGTCGTGACAAACTTAAGGAGATCTTCCAAAGTATCAGTTATGTCAACCCGGTGTCTTTTATCACTAGTAACTTGAAACTTAAAGTAGACAAAATCTTTGTAGATATTGAGGTCAAACATGGACAACGTGGAGGTCAAGGTCAACATATAAGTTATCAACACCTTCTTAAACTTGTTCAGACTACACAGTACCATCATCTACATGCAGTGTCTCACAACAACAAGGTACATCTACTCCCCCACATATAATACTGGTTGAAGGTGTGGCTGGCAGTAGCAAGACTACTCTAGTGACTTTAGTAATAGATGAATGGACTCAGGGAGGCCAAGGTAATATTAGTGACTTAGATAATTACGAGCCTCTACTGTGGGTACAGTGCCGGGACCCAACAATGACCTGCTACAAGCAACTCCTGGACAGACTGATGCCAGAAGTTGCTATAAAATTCAAGGAAATTCTTCCAAAACTGATGAAGCTTAGCAAGATCTTAATTATAATTAACAGCCTTGATGAAGACAATGAAAGTTCTAGAACACTAGTCCAGAGTCTATTGCAAGAATTTAAGTACTGTTCGAATATTGCTTTTCTGTGCACTTCACAACCAGAAAAAGTTGAGAACTTTAGGAGAACAATCCCTGCAGAGTATACTGTGCAACATGCAACACTACAGGGTATATCTAGGACAAATGTAATACAATTCGTGCGTCTGAACCACCAGGAAATAACCAAACAAACAGGGAATAACAGAAATACTGAAGAACTTTTAACAAAGGTGAAGAAGTTAGAAGTACTTCAAGAACACTTAAGACTACCAATGAATCTGATTCTTATGATATACATCTGGGACCAAGACCCTGACCAGCTAAACTTAACATCTGTCACTCACACGGAGCTATATTATAATATTCATCAACTGTGTAAACACAAGTTAATACAGAGGCTGACAAACGATCAAGATACAAAGAATATGTATGACAAGGATTTAACTGATAACATAAACACAATGTTGATGCATATATACAAGACATCACTGGAAACTCTTTCACGTGATCAGTTAAATTTTGAAGTAAGCACTGTAGATAAACTGGTAACAACCTACAAACAATTGTGTTTACCTTATAAAGAAGTGTTGTCAGCGTTCCTTTGTTTAAGACCAAGGGGGTGGCACAGCCATATACTACTCAGACCAACTAGAATGTATCACTAATACTTGCACAAGGGATGAACATGGGGAATATATAATAGCTAAATTCAAATCCAAATACCTACAAAAACCTCTCACATTGATAAACATCTACAGAGTTCCACAGTCAAACATTAGCCAATTTAGTCAAAACCTAGGAAGTATGATAACTGATGCACGCTTGAACAAAGATCACTTACTACTCTCAGGTGACTTCAATATAAATCTCCTGCAAGACCAGGACCCACACGTTACTGAATTCACAAACACAATGAGTAACTGTATGTTACTACCAACAGTAACAAAACCTACAAGAGTTACAGAGACTAGTGTTTCCCTACTTGACCACATCTGGACCAACACCATATCCCCTTTAAAAATCAGGCATAATTACAGATAATACCACAGACACTACCCTACGTTCCTCATAACAACTCTTGGAAAAACTACCCCAAGACACTACTAAAGTCACCTTCAGACTTCACAATGAGGCAGCCATTAATAACTTCACAACAGCAATAGCAAACATAGATTGGCATACTGAGCTAGAAATCTATACAGATATTGACGAATGTATTAATAATTTTCTAAAAAAAAAAACAATACCTCTATAACAAGCACTGCCCTAAAAAAAACTAAACAGATGACAGCAAAGAGACTGAACAGTCCCTGGCTAACACCCAGCATTCTCAAATCCATAAATACAAAACACCGATATGAAAAACAGTACAGAATGGGTCACATAACCAGAGACCAAACAAAACGTTACTCGTCAATCCTAACCAGCCTGATAAGAAGGGCAAAAAAATTGTATTATGAGAACAGATTATCCAACTTACGAGGTGATATAAAAAAGACCTGGAAAACCCTATCAGAAATTCTGGGAACAAAAAAGATATCACGAAATAGCGAAATAAAATTAGCAAAATCAGATGAACCCCAACTCCTACCAACAGAAACAGCAAACAGACTCAATGATTTCTTCTCCACTATAGTACAAAACCTTGCCAATAAAATCCCAAGCTCAGATACCCCACCAAATGACTACCTCACCGGCAACTACCCGAACACACTGTTCCTAGCTCCGACTAACCCATACGAAGTCTCCCTTATTATCAACCACCCTTTATATACAAAAAAGTGTCACAAGTGCTATCACCAATCATTGCAACACTTTAACAAATCCATTGAATCCTCCACCTTCCCTACAGTACTCAAAATAGCAAGGGTCACCCCGATCCACAAAGGAGGAGACCAAACAGAGTTGAATAACTATAGGCCAATATCCAACTTACACCCTCTCTCAAAAATCTTCAAAAAATTAATTCATAAACGAATCTACTCCTACCTTATCTCCCAAAACATACTCAACCCCTGCCAATTTGGATTCAGGCCTAATAAAAATACTAATGATGCTATTATACACATGCTAGAACATATATACACTGCAATAGAGAAAAAAGAAGTCCCACTGGGGATCTTCATTGACTTACGTAAAGCTTTTGATACAGTTGACCATGACTTGCTCCACGTAAAATTGTCACACTATGGTATAAGAGGGCACTCCCTCAACTACCTCAAGTCATACCTCAGCAACAGAAGCCAATATGTGTACGCAAATGGGGCAAACTCTTCTGCGCAACCAATTACAGTTGGTGTCCCACAGGGAAGTGTCCTTGGCCCTCTTCTCTTTCTCCTATACATAAATGACCTTCCAAATGCTTCGCAATTACTCAAACCCACACTATTTGCAGATGACACTACATACGTCTTCTCTCACCCGAGCCCAGTCACGCTAGCTAATACAGTGGACCCCCGCATAACGATTACCTCCAAATGCGATCAATTATGTAAGTGTATTTATGTAAGTGCATTTGTACGTGTATGTTTGGGGGTCTGAAATGGACTAATCTACTTCACAATATTCCTTATGGGAATAAATTCGGTCAGTACTGGCACCTGAACATACTTATCGAGTGAAAAAATATCGTTAACCGGGGGTCCACTGTACTGTAAATACCGAATTACAGAAAATATCTACCTGGATGAGGACTAACAAACTTACACTAAACATTGACAAAACCTACTTCATTCAGTTTGGTAACAGAGCTACAGATGTCCCTCTTAACATAATGATAAACGGATCACCTATCACAAAACTAACAGAGGGAAAATTCTTAGGAATCCACCTTGATAATAGACTCAAATTTCATACACATATACAACAAATTTCTAAGAAAATTTCCAAGACTGTAGGCATACTATCGAAGATACGGTACTATGTTCCACAGTCAGCCCTCCTGGCCCTATATCACTCTCTTATTTACCCCTATCTCACCTATGGAATTTGTGCATGGGGCTCAACAACAATTAACCATCTCAGACCAAACAAAAGGCTGCAGTTAGAATGATAACAAATTCTCACTACAGGCAGCACACTCCACCAATATTCAATACACTAAACCTACTCACCATACAAAACATCCATACTTATTACTGCACCTATTACATACATAGAACACTTAACTCTGATATTAAACCCTCCCTCAAACATCTCCTTGCCAACCTCAACAGAACACATGACCATAACACAAGGCACAGATCACTCTTTGATATTCCTCGTGTCCATCTCACACTATGCAAAAACTCAATGCACATAAAAGGCCCTAAAATCTGGAATTCATTACCTGTAAATATAAAAGAAACACTACCTGTTTATAAATTCAAGTCTCTTCTCAAAGATCACTTACTCACCCAAAACCAAATAAATACTGAATAACTGAACCTTATAAATTGTATATCTTAAATGTTTCTCACAATTATATCACATAAATGTTAAACCTAAAACCCAATCTAACTATTATTTTTTAAATACACTACCTAACAGAATCCTTCATATGACTGAATGCAACCATATGACCTGTCTTTGTAATACTCACTTGTGCTTTATAGTTATCTGTTTACATTAATGTTTTATCACTGATTTCATCATTGCTTAGTTAATCTTAAGTTAATTTTAAGCCAGCCCGTAATGCTATGCATAGTATAAGTGGCTTTGGCATGCTGCTCTTATCTGTATTTTTTTGTACCTCTGTATGTGTGCTCAAATTGGAAATAAATAAATAAATAAATAAATAAACATGGACGATGCTGGGGATCAAGGAGCGGTACTCAGCTCCTCACAAGGGAATACAAGACTACTTCGCTGCTTTCTATATTGTGAACAATCTTAACAACGCACAGTATTCTACACCTACACCTGCCTCAGTTACACCTGCCACACCTGTCAGTATCAGGGGACCATTAGAAGAGAGTATCAGGTCAGGTGTGGTAGACATGAACAAGTACCAGAATGTTCTGATACATGTGGCTGGGCTGCTGCACCTGGTACTAGACCAGGTACCTAAGACACCTGCACGGGAAGTGGTTCGTCTCCTACAAGAGTCTGGTATGAGACAACAACCAGTGTCTCGACCTCCTTGACAACACTAACATGTCTCCAGTAATTGTCAAATATCTGGCTTCTTCAATACTGAGAAAACAATTAAGGTTCGTGATAAACGTGTGAGAAGCTACCCTGCTCTCCTGCCACACCTCAGCTCCTGCAAGGTGGAGATTACTATCCTTGGTGACCTATCTGACCTGCCTGACCTGCTGGTTGCCCTCACCCACCACCACTGTACACACCTGGTACTGCACAACCACTACAGCCGTGTTGACTGTAGTAGTGGTGCAGCTACTGCAAGCCAACACGGCTTGCAGTAGCTGAGTCAGGGTGATTTTCATCCATAAAGGTTTGCAGTTCAACCCACTTTGCACGCATTTCCTTAATCTTTTTTTTTCAATTCCATACTAATTCTTGCCCTTTTTACCACAGGGATGCACTAGAAGCTTCCTTGGGGTCACCATGGACCCCAAGAAAGATACTAGTGACTTATTTTGCAGTTACAAGCACTAAAAACACTGGGATAATGTGAAATGTACTGAATGAATGCGTAGATGCGACCGCACTGGCTGGCTTGTAAACACTGGTGCTGAGGCCACACGTGGGACACGTCCCAGACGAATCACGTAAGGCGAGTTTTTTATTATCGTGAGGCGAGGCAAAATTTTTGCATTCAAATGCTTCATATGGCAGATTTAACGTAACGCGATGCGTTCGCAAGGCAGGGCTCCACTCTATGTATATTTTTTATTTTTTTTATTATCACACTGGCCGATTCCCACCAAGGCAGGGTGGCCCGAAAAAGAAAAACTTTCACCATCATTCACTCCATCACTGTCTTGCCAGAAGGGTGCATTACACAACAGTTTTTAAACTGCAACATTAACACCCCTCCTTCAGAGTGCAGGCACTGTACTTCCCATCTCCAGGACTCAAGTCCGGCCTGCCGGTTTCCCTGAATCCCTTCATAAATGTTACTTTGCTCACACTCCAACAGCACGTCAAGTATTAAAAACCATTTGTCTCCATTCACTCCTATCAAACACGCTCACGCATGCCTGCTGGAAGTCCAAGCCCCTCGCACACAAAACCTCCTTTACCCCCTCCCTCCAACCTTTCCTAGGCCAACCCCTACCCCGCCTTCCTTCCACTACAGACTGATACACTCTTGAAGTCATTCTGTTTCGCTCCATTCTCTCTACATGTCTGAACCACCTCAACAACCCTTCCTCAGCCCTCTGGACAACAGTTTTGGTAATCCCGCACCTCCTCCTAACTTCCAAACTACGAATTCTCTGCATTATATTTACACAACACATTGCCCTCAGACATGACATCTCCACTGCCTACAGCCTTCTCCTCGCTGAAACATTCATCACCCACGCTTCACAACCATATAAGAGCGTTGGTAAAACTATACTCTCATACATTCCCCTCTTTGCCTCCAAGGACAAAGTTCTTTGTCTCCACAGACTCCTAAGTGCACCACTCACTCTTTTTCCCTCATCAATTCTATGATTCACCTCATCTTTCATAGACCCATCCGCTGACACGTCCACTCCCAAATATCTGAATACGTTCACCTCCTCCATACTCTCTCCCTCCAATCTGATATCCAATCTTTCATCACCTAATCTTTTTGTTATCCTCATAACCTTACTCTTTCCTGTATTCACCTTTAATTTTCTTCTTTTGCACACCCTACCAAATTCATCCACCAATCTCTGCAACTTCTCTTCAGAATCTCCCAAGAGCACAGTGTCATCAGCAAAGAGCAGCTGTGACAACTCCCACTTTGTGTGTGATTCTTTATCTTTTAACTCCACGCCTCTTGCCAAGACCCTCGCATTTACTTCTCTTACAACCCATTTTATAAATATATTAAAAAACCCAGGGTTTGACATCACACTCCTTGTCTAAGGCCTACTTTTACTGGGGAAAAAATTTCCCTCTTTCCTACATACTCTAACTTGAGCCTCACTATCCTCGAAAAAAACTCTTCACTGCTTTGTATATATATATTATATATATATTATTATTTATATATATATATATATATATATATATATATATATATATATATATTATAGGACCCCACTTATAGGGCTGGTTAGGTTCCAGGCTTACCGCCGTAAAGCGGAAACCGCCATGAAGTGGAACACCCTTTTTTTCCACTTACAAATGCATTACAAACACTAGATAACAAGTTTACACTAACATATATTAAGTTAGCAATAGAACCAGGCATCAAAAAACAATAAAAAAGTAAAATACCCACATATTTATAGTCTTAATCAAGTAGTATTTATTGTAAGAAATCAAGTGTGGTATGTATGGTAGTCAGCCAGGCTACCATACCAGGCCACCCCACCCACACATACAATTCTATGATATTTAAGCATCCCAGAGCGATAAATGTAGATTACAGTTCACTCATTACTTACCTTAAAATATAGGGTGAGATGAGTAGTATTTATTGTAAAAAATCAAGTGTGGTATGTATGGTAGTCAGCCAGGCTACCATACCAGGCCAACCCACCTACACATAATATTCTATTCATTTAAGCATCCCAGAGCGATAAAATGTATTACAGTTCACTCATTACTTACCTTAAAATATTTGTAGTCTTATGTAGGGTCAGGAGTAAGAAAATGAGTTTAAAACGAATAAATGAGAGAGAGAAAGAATGAGTGCATGAGAGAGTACAGGCGCAGAGTTATGTAAACAAACCAGGGGGAAGGTTAAGTTTTGTAAACAAAGTGTACACGTCTGGTTTGTGTCAAGTTACATTGTGTACAGGTTGTCTCTACATTGATATGGTAGAATAAATAAGAGACACCCCATTCTCAATGTAACATCATTTTGAGAAGAAATGAAGCTCGGGAGTGAGGCAATGGAAATAAGGCACTCTGACTTTTTTGGGTTATCCTAGGTTCTCTACACATATGTTGTTATGTATGATAATCTATGTAACTGTATTTGTGTATACCTGAATAAACTTACTTACATACATACGAAAGGAAAAATTTTTTCTACAGTTACCCCGATAGTAAACACATTCTCTCTTATAGGTTAGAGAAAATGTTATTCTTGGCGTCACTTGTACAATTTTATTGGCTACCACATCTCATATTTATGTTTATTTATTCAATTGTAGGGGTTTTATTTATCATCTTTTTATGTTATGTATCGTGTTTATTATATAAATTTTTAAAAAAATATCATGGATGGATTAATGAAAATGTGTATATTAACGTAATATACGACATTTAATGAGACTGGGTGATTATTATTATTATTATTATTACCATTTCTAATATGGCGTCACTTGTGCAAGTCGTCTGCTACCAAATCTCACATTTATGTTTATTTATTTATGTGGGGTGTATTTTCATCTTTTTATGTTATGTATCGTGTTTATTATATAATTTTGAAAAAAATATCATAGATGGATTAATGAAAAAGTGTATTTAACGTAATATACGACATTTAAATGGACTCGATGATTATTATTATCATTACTAATATGAAAGTCTGGAGACATAAGGACACTCTTACTGATTTTAAAGTTGTACCTGCATGCCAGCACAGTATGTAAGTTTTTTTAAGTACAGGTATACATAAGTATAATTATCAGAGTATATATAAAATATGAAATAACTTTAAAAACATTTGAAATTTTGGGGTTTCCAGACAAAATGGAGAGACTTAGTGCTTACTGAGCTCACAAAGAATGTAAACAACAGGGTGGGGCGCGGTTGACCGTATTAGAAGTCAGGTGGGGGGAGCCGAATAGCGAGTTTTGGTCATAATTTGAAATGACCGTATTAGCGGAACACCGTAAAGTGAAACGCCATAAAGCAGGGCCCTGCTGTATTATAATATTATATAATATATATATATATATATTATAAAATATTATATATTTATATATATACATATATACAGTGGACCCCCGCATAGCGACCTTAATTTCCCTGCAAGAAGGGCTGGCAGTTATGCGAAATGTTCGGTATGTGAATTTAATTTTCCCCATAAGAAATTAATGGAAATAAAATTAATCCGTGCAAGACACCCAAAGTATGAAAAAAATTTTTTTTTACCCATGAAATGTTTTAATTTTAGTACACACAAAAATGAAAAAGGCATGCACAATTACTTTACACTTACTTTTATTGAAGATTTTGGTGATGATTGATGGGATGGGAGGAGGGGAGAGAGAGTGTTAGTGTTTAGAAGGGGAATCCCTTCCATTAAGATTGAGGTGTCGAGTCCTTTTTGGGGTTACTTCCCTTCTTCTTTTAAAGCACTAGGACCAGCTTCAGAGTCACTGGACTTCTTTCGCACAACATATCTGTCCCTTGGCCTGTACCTCTCGTTCCTTTATTTTTTTTTTTTTTTTTTTTTTATCACAAAACCCGGGCCCTTTTCCCCCCAAGGCAGGGGTGGCCCCAAAAGAAAAACTTTCACCATCATTCACTCCATCACTGTCTTGCCAGGGAAAGGGTGCTTTTAAAACTACAGTTTTTAAACTGCAACTTTTAACACCCCTCCTTCAGAGTGCAGGCACTGTACTTCAAACTCCCGGACTCAAGTCGGCCTGCCCGGGTTTCCCTGATCCCTTCATATTGTTACTTTGTCACACTCCAACAGCAAAGTCAAGTATTAAAAACCATTTGTCTCCCTTCAAATCCTATCAAACACGCTCAAGCATGCCTGCTGGATAGTCCAAGCCCCTCGCACCAAAACCTCCTTTACCCCCTCCCTCCAACCCTTCCTTGGCCGACCCCTACCCCGCCTTCCTTCCACTACGACTGATACACTCTTGAAGTCATTCTGTTTGCTCCATTCTCTCTACATGTCCGGACCACCTCAACAACCCTTCCTCAGCCCTCTGGACAAAAGTTTTGGTAATCCGCACCTCCCTCCTAACTTCCAAATACGAATTCTCTGCAAATTTTATTCCCCACCACACATTGCCCTCAGACATGACATCTCCACTGCCTCCAGCCTTCTCCTCGCTGCAACATTCATCACCCCGCTTCACACCCATATAAGAGCGTTGGGTAAAAACTATACCTCATACTTCCCCTCTTTCTCCAAGGACAAGTCTTTGTCTCCCCCAGACTCCTAAATCCCACTCACTCTTTTTTTTCATCAATTCTATGATTATCTCTTTCATAGACCCCCGTGACACGTCCCCCATTATCTGAATAGTTCACCTCCTCCATACTCTCTCCCCCCAAACTGATATTCAATCTTTCATCACCAATCTTTTTGTTATCCTCATAACCCTTACTCTTTCCGTATTCACCTTTTTAATTTTTTTCTTTTTTTTACACCCTACCAAATTCACCCACCAATCTCTGCAACTTCTCTTCAGAATCTCCAAGAGCACAGTGTCATCAGCAAAGAGCAGCTGTGACAACCCCCATTTGTGGTGATTCTTTATCTTTTAACCCCCGCCTTTTGCCAAGACCTCGCTTTTATTCTCTTAAACCCCATTTAAATATTTTAAAAAAACCCGGTGACATCCACCCCCCTTGTAAAAGGCCTATTTTATGGGAAAAAATTTCCCTCTTTCCCCATACTCAAAATTTGGGCCCCTCACATCCTCGTAAAAAAAACTCTTCATGTTTCGTCCCCTACCCCTACCCCAAAACACTTAACATCTGCCACATTGCCCCCCTACCCAAACCCTGTCATCGCCTTTTCCAAATCCATAAATGCCACAAAGACCTCTTTACCCTTATCTAAATACTGTTCTTATATGTTTCACGTAAACACCGGGCCCACACCCCCCCTCCCTTTTCCTAAACCCCCTTGTTCATTGTATCCTATTTCCGTTTACTTTAATTTTTTTCAATTTTAAACTTACCATACATTTTTCCGGGTTTCACTCAACAGACTTATCCCCTATAATTTTTGCACCCTCTTTTACCCCCTTTTTCCCTTTATACAAGGAACTATGCTGCTCTTCCAAATCCCTAGGTACCTTCCCCTTTTCCATAATTTATTAAAAAATTGCCCCAAACCCCCAAAAACTATTCCCCCCCTGTTTTAACATTTTATCTTTATCCCATAAATCCCGGGCCCCCCTGCCTTACCCCTTTCTTTTTCCCACTCCCTCACGAATTCCCCCACATCCAAAAATGGCTCTTCCTCCTCCTAAAGATGTTATTCCTCCTTGCCCATACACAAAATCACAGTTCCCCTTTTCATCAAAATTTTAACAATTTCCCCAAAAAAATTCCTTCCCTCTTCCCAATCCCCTTTCTCCATTTATAACTCTCCTCTCCTATTTTTAAATGACAAAACCATTTGTTCTCTGGTTTTTTAACTTTTTAATCTCACTCCAAAAAATTTTTTTTTTTTTCAAACAAAAATTTTTTGATAAAACTCACCACTCTCTATTTGTCTTTTTTAATTGCTTCACCCCTCTCTTTAAACCCTCTCTTTTTCTCCTATATCTTCCTCCTTGCATCCTTCTACTTTGTAAAAAAATTCTCATATGCTAACTTTTTCTCCCTTATACTCTCTTTTTCATCTCATTTTACCAAACGTCCTTTTCCCCCTGCACCCCCTTTTCCGTAACACAAACTTCTGTGAAGACTCTAAAAACTACATTTTTTTAACCCCCCCTACCCCTTCGACCCCCTTGCCTATGTCTCATTAGCCCATTATCCTCCAATAGCTGTTTATACCCTTACCCTAACTCCCTCCTCTTTTGTTTATAAACCTTCACTCTCTCTTCCCTGATGCTTCTATTCTCCTTGTATCCATCTACCTTTTACTCTCAGTGTAGCTACAACTAGAAAGTGATTGATTTATCTGTGGCCCCTCTATAAACATGTACATCCTGAAGTCTATCAACGTCTTTTATCTACCAATACATAATCCAACAAAACTACTGTCATTTCGCCTACTCATATCGTTTTATACTTATTTATCCTCTTTTTCTTAAAATATGTATTACCTATAACTAAACCCCTTTCTATACAAAGTTCAATCAAAGGGCTCCCATTATCTTTTTACACCTGGCCCCCCAAAACTTACCTACCACACCCTCTCTAAAAAGTTTCTCCTATTTAGCATTCAGGTCCCCTACCACAACACTTGGTTAAAAGCCCCAAACATTCATTAAAATCTCCCAAACTCTCTCTCTCCTCTGCATTCCTCTCTTCTCCAGGTGCATACACGCTTTTTTGACCTTCTCGATCCAACCTTTACTTTAACCCAAAAATT
Source organism: Cherax quadricarinatus (assembly GCF_026875155.1). Taxonomy (NCBI): domain Eukaryota; kingdom Metazoa; phylum Arthropoda; class Malacostraca; order Decapoda; family Parastacidae; genus Cherax; species Cherax quadricarinatus. The sequence continues at coordinate 9,846,557 of NC_069458.1, read as the reverse complement.
CTTGAATTTAAAATTTCATATTTTCTTTTTCCTTCCTAACGATCTTTTTAACATTATGCTCCCCCTTCCTTTGCTTAACTCTCTCAGAACCCCAGATTAATCCCTTTTTTTTCCCCCACTGAAACTCTCTACCCTTCAGCTTTGTTTCGTTGGCCGGGACATCCAACTTTTTTTTCTTCAAAAACATCAGCAACATCTGTTTTTGTCATCCGCCACATCCACGACATTTAAGAAACCCCGTTTATAAAGTTTTTCTTCTTCTTTTTTTTTAGTAATTGTATACAGGAGAAGGGGTTATAGCCATTGCTCCCGGCATTTTAGTGCCTTACGACAGCATGGCTTACGGAGGAAAGATTTTTTTCCATTTTTTCCCCCATGGACAATAGAAGAAAAAAAAAAGAACAAGAGCTATTTAAAAAAAAGGAGAAAAACCTGATGTTGATATATATTATGCATGTGCGTGTCTGTGAGTGGCCCAAAAAGTTTAGTGGGGTAGCAAGATACCCCTGTTTTTAGGTGTTTAGTTTTGCTAAAGTGGTTCACAACATTGTCATTGTAACAGTCCCAGCATGGCTTGCATAGCTGGTGGGGTGATTTTCATAAAAAAAAGGTTTGCACTTCAAGCCTTTTTTCCCAACTTTTCCTTAAATCTTTAAAGTAGGCAATTCCTTCAATTTCTCTCTCCCCCCTTTAAACATTTCCCCGGGTTGGCCTCTTGCTTTTTGAAGTTGATCATCAGCTCATCAGTGGTTAGTTCTTCATTGTCCTCCTCCACAAACTTTTCCCAACCTCCCCATAACCCCCAAACCCAAGGGATTCCCCCCAATGCCCTTTGATCTCAACGGGGTATATCCTCTTGGGTTACCCTAAAACCCTTTCAAAACCCCTTTTGTTACACTTTCGGCCACAGTTTTTCCCAAGCAGAGTTCAAGGTTTCTTAGTCACTCCCCCCAACCCTTTTTCCTAAGGTTTTAAAATTTGGGGATTTTAAAGTGTCTCCCCAAAACTCTCTTGAGTCGTTGAGTTTTGGGGTCATACAAAGCACCTTTAAAACGGCTTTTGTGTACAGTTTTTTGAAGTTTGCAATAACCGTGGTCCTGGGCTGCAGGAGAGGAGTGGTATTGGAGGAAAAAAAACTTCCCTTAATGAAGTCATGTCCCATAAAGCGCTCTGCCACGTCTGAGGGACCGGGGGCATTGTCTAACACCAGGAAGGCCTTAATTTTAATTTTTTTTCATTTTGGAAATCTTTGACTTTGGGGGGAAATGATGTGAAACCCGTTTAGAAAAGCCCTATGACCATCCCTTACTGTTTGATCCCCAGCACACCAAATTTTATCCTTGAGGACATTCTTTGCTGAACGCTCTGGGATTTTTCAGGTGTTACACTAAAAAAGGCTTAACTTGAAATCACCATGCATTGGAAACTCAACAAAGAAGCCTGTCTTTCTGGGTTTTTTCCCGGGGAGGCCTTTTTTTCCCTGGTAATGTGGTCCTGCTTGGCATTTTTTTCCCAAAAAACGGGCCCGTTTCTCACAATTAAAAAATTGTTCAGGTTTCGCCCTTCAGTTTTATGTATCCTTGGAATTCTGCACATATTTTTCAGGCTTTGTGGCCCAAACTGGCGGCCTCACCACCCGTATCCACTATGTATCCACTACGTTTCTTAAATCTTTCAAACCCAACCTTTGCTGGCCTTAAAATTTACTAATTCCACTGTTGCAGGCCTTTTTTTTTAATAAATCCCTGCAATTCCTAGCCTTTTGCTTATGATTGCTTTAGAGACGCTATCTCCTGCTAGCTGTTTTTTATTTATCCACACCCAAAAAGAGTTCTCAACATCTTCCCTCCTTGCGTCTTTGTTTAAAAACAGTTAAACCTTTGGCAAAACGCTCCTTGATTGCCTTTCTGTTGCCACAATGTAGAGTGGTTGATTTGGGTTTCTTGTAAACCCGACCAGGTCGGTGATACGACTTTCCCCTTTCATACTTACAATGTCTCTTTCTTCTTTCTATTGGAATTCTAACCTTATTGCGTAGGGGTTTGGGAAATATTTGCTTTTTGGGGCCCATGGCACTTATTTTCCAGAAAAAGCACCGAAAACGTAAAATACGAAAAAAATTTCGATTGTTTTGCTTTTATGTTACCCGGAGGTGGTGGTAAACAAGCCCGGCGGAACATTGAGGCTGGCTCAGGCCGCACTTGGACGCGTCTCGGAGAGGGCGTAGGGGTTTTTTTTGGGGGGGGTGCGAGGGAAAAATTTTTGCGATCAAAGCGTCCCGGGGATGCGGATTGTCCGTTATGCAAGGTGCCGGTATGCGGGGGGCCATGTATATATATATATTTATATATTATTATTATTTATATTATTATATATATATATATATGCAAGGGAATCGCAGAGCAGGCGAAAATCAAAAACATGATCTTGGGTGAAGGAGACTCGAACCTTGAACCTTTGGACAAGGTTGCGTGCTTTACCCAAACTACCCCACTGGACAATACCTTGGGGTGCATGCGCTACACATTTGGGTCCAAGGCAGCAGCTTTCAGGGAGAAGGTTTACAGCTTTTCATTCATCCCCCTTTTCATCAGCCTTACTAGAGTTTGAAATGCAAAGGGAAATTTGCGAGAGAGGCGAAAAAACACAAACACTGATCTCTGGCTAAAGGAGACTCGAACCTTGAACCCTTGGACAAGGTACACAGTGCTTTACCAATCTCCCCCATGGCAATACCTTGGCGTGTAGAAAGCGCTAACGTTTGATCCCAAAGGGAGCCCGCTTTAGGGGGAAGGCTTACAGCTTTTCTCTCATCCCCTGCATGCATCGCCTTACTAGGATTTGAACAAAAGCAAGGGAAATTGTGAGAGCAGGCGAATTTAACAAGCACCGATTCTGGCTGAAGGACACTCGAACCCACAAACCCTTTGGAAAGGTACGCAGTGCTTTTACCCTCTCTACACTGGACATACCTTGGGGTGTTGCATGTGCTAACGTTTGATCTGGCGCCCGCTTTCAGGGAGAAGGCTTAAGCTTTTCATTTGATTGAACTTTTTAAAGAAAGGGGGTTTGTTATAGGTAATACTATTTTAAGAAAGAGGATAAATAAGTAACAAGATACGATGTAGGGCAAAATGCAGTGTTTGTTGGAAATGTATTGGTTTTATAAAAAACTGTTTTGAGACTTCTGTGTAAAAATTTACAGAGGGCCCCAAAAATATCGATCACTTTTTGTTGTAGCTGCACTGGGGAGTAAAAGGGAGATGGATGAAAGGAGAATAGAAACTCAGGGAAGAGAGAAGTGAAGGCTTATAAAATAAAAGAGGAGGCAGTTAGGGTAAGATATAAACAGCTATTGGAGGATAGATGGGCTAATGAGAGCATAGGCAATGGGGTCAAAGAGCTATAGGGTAGGTTTAAAAATGAAGTGTTAGAGTGTTCAGCAGAAGTTTGTGGTTACAGGAAAGTGGGTGCGGGAGGGAAGAGGAGCGATTGGTGGAATGGTGATGTAAAAATAGTAGTAAGGGAGAAAAAGTTAGCATATGAGAAGTTTTTACAAAGTAGAAGTGATGCAAGGAGGGAAGAGTATATGGAGAAAAAGAGAGAGGTTAAGAGAGTGGTGAAGCAATGTAAAAAGAGAGCAAATGAGAGAGTGGGTGAGATGTTATCAACAAATTTTGTTGAAAATAAGAAAAAGTTTTGGAGTGAGATTAACAAGTTAAGGAAGCCTAGAGAACAATGGATTTGTCAGTTAAAAATAGGAGAGGAAAGTTATTAAATGGAGAGTTAGAGGGTATTGGGAAGATGGAAGGAATATTTTGAGGAATTGTTAAATGTTGATGACGATAGGGAAGCTGTGATTTCGTGTACAGGGCAAGGAGGAAACAACATCTTGTAGGAGTGAGGAAGAGCCAGTTGTGAGTGTGGAGGAAGTTCGTGAGGCAGTAGGTAAATGAAAGGGGGTAAGGCAGCCGGGATTGATGGGATAAAGATAGAAATGTTTAAAAGCAGGTGGGGATATAGTTTTGGAGTGGTTGGTGCAATTATTTATAAATGTATGGAAGAGCGTAAGGTACCTAGGGATTGGCAGAGAGCATGCATAGTTCCTTTGTATAAAGGTAAAGGGGACAAAAGAGAGTGCAAAAAATTATAGGGGAATAAGTTGTTGAGTATACCTGGTAAAGTGTATGGTAGAGTTATTATTGAAAGAATTAAGAGTAAGACGGAGAATAGGATAGCAGATGAACAAGGAGGCTTTAGGAAAGGTAGGGGGTGTGTGGACCAGGTGTTCACAGTGAAACATAAAAGTGAACAGTATTTAGATAAGGCTAAAGAGGTTTTTGTGGCATTTATGGATTTGGAAAAGGCGTATGACAGGGTGGATAGGGGGGCAATGTGGCAGATGTTGCAGGTGTATGGTGTAGGAGGTAGGTAACTGAAAGCAGTGAAGAGTTTTTATGAGGATAGTGAGGCTCAAGTTAGAGTATGTAGGAGAGCGGGAGATTATTTCCCAGTAAAAGTAGGCCTTAGACAAGAATGTGTGATGTCACCATGGTTGTTTAATATATTTATAGATGGGGTTGTAAAAGAAGTAAATGTGAGGGTCTTGGCAAGAGGCGTGGAGTTAAAAGATAAAGAATCACACATAAAGTGGGAGTTGTCACAGTCGCTCTTTGCTGATGACACTGGCTTTGGGGAGATTCTGAAGAGAAGTTGCAGAGGTTGGTGGATGAATTTGGTAGGGTATGCAAAAGAAGAAAACTAAAAGTGAATACAGGAAAGAGTAAGGTTATGAGGATAACAAAAAGATTAGGTGTGATGAATGGTTTGAAAAACCGACAAGTTGAAGATTCAGACACTTTATCGCAAATTTTACAAGGAATCTTATAGACACATCCATCACATCACATAGACACATTCCTCGCATCAAGTTAGAGTCAACCAGCCTTATTCAACTAAAAATATGTTGGTTCTCCCTTACTATGAAAACTTGGTTGATATGCCTTCTCTTTTTAAGACTTTTAATATTAAAGTTGTATTCAAAAATCTTGATACAGTAAAAAAAACTTTTGATAAAGAATTCCCCCCAAAATGCTGATGGATGTGTCTATAAGATTCCTTGTAAAATTTGCGATAAAGTGTATTACGGTCAAACTGGTAAAAATCTCGAACTAAGATTAAAACAACATAAATATAGCATTAGAACTGGACAAGATTCCAATGCTCTATTTATTCATGTAAGAGATTTTAACCATCCAATTGATTTTCAAAAAGTTGAGAAAGTAGTATCAAGCAAGTCCATGGTCGACAGGAATATAATTGAATCTTGTTTCATAAAAAAAATATTTGACAATAATATGAATATTTCCTTTGGTTTATATAAATTAGATCCATTTATAATTAATAGAATTTGGGAAGAATTTAATAATACACTGGACAAATAATAATTTTTAAATTTTCTTGGGTAGAATAGTTTGTGGGTGAGTTGTGCAAAGGACCTATCCAAGTTGGGTCGGCGCGAGTCACGTGTTTAACCGTTGTGGGATCTGATAGTGAGGTGCTGGCCAGACCCCTTATATAGCTTCCTTGGATGCTTTACTTTCATAGTTCCTTGAAAATGTGAGTAGTCACGAAAGCGCTTGGAATTTCGCTATTCTTTCAGAGTGGTTGTTTTGCATTTTTTTTTTTTTTATTATTATTATCACACTGGCCGATTCCCACCAAGGCAGGGTGGCCCAAAAAAGAAAAACTTTCACCATCATTCACTCCATCACTGTCTTGCCAGAAGGGTGCTTTACACAACAGGGATTAAAAACCATTTGTCTCCATTCACTCCTATCAAAAACGCTCATGCATGCCTGCTGGAAGTCAAAGCCCCTTGCACACAAAACCTCCTTTATCCCCTCCCTCCAACCTTTCCTAGGCCGACCCCTACCCCGCCTTCCTTCCACTACAGAGATACACTCTTGAGTTATTCTGTTTTGTTTTTT